>CM053622.1:803509171-803699165 GCA_028646595.1 Phalanger gymnotis | reverse complement strand
TATAAGGCACTATGCTAGCATTGGGGAAGCAAAAAAGGGAAATGGCACAATCTCTGCCTTCGCAGACCTTAAAATCTAATAAGGATACAAGAAATATGCACAAATTAGTATTAGACAAGTTACAAGATAATGAGGCAATATCCCAGTAGCTTAAGAAATTCAAGGAGGGAAGAATCACCTCTAGCAGAAGGATCAGGAAAAAACCTGATGGCAGAACAGGAGCAACTAAGCGAAGCCTTCAAGAAAAACTTGAACAGCTGGAGCTAGAAGGGGCACCACTGCAGACAAGTGCACGGCGCACGGCGCACGGCGCACAGCGCACGGCACACGGACTTGAGGTAGACGAGGGTAAGGTGAAATTGAAGAACAGGCAGTCAGTCCACCCCATTTGGCTGAACCACCGAGTAGCAGAACATAAGGCTATAAGGAAAGTAGGCACCTGATTATGGAGAGCCCTCCCTACAAGGGAAGGATGTTACTCTTTGGCAGCAATGGGGAACCACTGAAGCTTTCTGAGCAGAGGAATACTATAATTGAATAAATGCATTTGAAATATTTCTTTGGCAGTAATCTAAATGACAGACTGGAAGAGGATGACTAAAGAAACTAGTTAGCCAGGTTATTATGATAATTCAAAAGGAGAGAAGTACTCAATCAACAAGCATTTACTAAATGCCTACTATGTTCCAGGCAGCATGATGACTAGAATGGTGCCAATGTGAATGTCAAGGAGAGGAGAGATGTGAGAGAACCAACAGGTCGGCCCTTGGCAACTGACTGGATGTGGAAGGAGGAGGCTGGGTCTGAAAAATATGGCTACTGTACAACAACCAACTGAGAAAGATTTGGCAGTATTCATTAACTACAATTACAATATGAGTCAACACTATGATGTGGTTGCCAAAAAAAAGTTAATGCAATATTAGGTTGCATTATTAATATAAATATAGTATCCAGAACCAGGGACCTCATTTAAGTTCCATTATTGCTCTTTGCATACTGCGTTTAATTCCGGGCATCCCATTTTAAGACAAACCCTGACAAACTGAGTGCACATTCAGAGTAATGCAGGCAAGGCAGTGAAGAAATTCAACTGTGTTACATATGGAGAATATATGAAAGAACTGTGGACATTTACTCTAGAGAAGATTGAGGGAATCTCTCTTCAAATAGCAGTGACACAGAAGAACTGATAGAATATGATAGAGATCTAGTGAAGAGAGTAAGAATTAACACCCGGAAATTACAAAAAGGCTAATAACTTAGGCTTAAAAACTGCCAAATAAGAGCTGCTCATCAATGAAAAGAGGTCTCTCAAGGTTCAAGGAAAGGGAAAGGATGTCCACTTTTCTGAGACACTGACAAAGAGATACCAACACTGGGGCTAAGACTGAGCTAAACAACCTCTACGGCACCGTCCAATGCTAAGATTCTATGATTCTATAAATGTTTTTCAAATTATAAAGATCTAAGAACAATATCTAAAATTAAACTAAAAAATACATTAGCCAATCCTCTATGTACCAATATAAAAAAAAATATGCCTTTTCAAAATAAATCACATAGAGGAAGAGAACACATAAAGGAGAACTATAATGGAGAGGAGGGAGAAAATGGGTGACATGACTGGAGAGGCCTAGGAAGCATTGTGGAGGCCTCAAAGCAAGAGATAGGGCCAATTCTGGGTGCCAAAGCCCAGGCTAGCTCCAGATAAGTACCTCTCTGGGGCTGAGCTTCCTCATCAGTAAAATCAGTTGGACTAGATTAAGGGTAAGGTCCTTTCTAGCTCCAATATTTTTTTTAAAATCGAGTTTGCTTTTTAAAGCTTTATATTTTTGAAACTTTAAAATTGTGTTCTATAAATCATATACTCAAATTATCCTGTGATTAAGTAATTATAGTTAGGTATTCACTGTCCACCTCCAAAGGCCTCAAATAAAATTTCCCTTTTATTTTTATAGTACAAAGCTAAAAGATGGCAGCCATTAAACATTTAACTTTTTTAAAGTTACTGATTATAAAATATGAGAAGTCAAATCAATAAGCATTTATTAAGCACCTACTGTGCCAAGCACTGAGCAAAGTGCTCCCTAGGGATACAAAGAAAGACAAAAAGAGTGCCTGCCCTCCAAGAGCTCCCAATCCAACAGAGGGAGAAAACATGTAAGTAACAGTGTTAGAAACAAGATCAGTCTCAGATAAAGTGGGAGCTAACCTCTCAGTGAAGTCACGGACATTAAAGAGGATGGGAAAGGGTTCTTGGAGAAGGCAGAATTTTAATCGAGACTTGAAACCAGCAAGGATTGGAGGCTGAGAATTGCAAGAACAGGGGACAGCCAGTGAAAATGGAACAGCAAGGATGTGAGTCACAGGATAGTAAAAATATTCAGGAAGGAAAGAAGATATAAGATTAGAAAGGCAGGAAGGGGCTGGGTTATGAAGGGCTTGAAAAGTCAAAGAGGAATCTATATTTAATTTTGCAGGCAAAAGGGAACAATGTGAGTTTATCAAATTGGGGGGAGGAAGAAAGGAGGGGAGAATGACATGGCCAGACCTCCACTACGGGAAGATCACTTTGGCAGCTAAGTGAAAAAATAAAAACTAACTTCCCCCCAATATTTCCTAAAGTGGCTAAGATAACCAAGACATTTTCAAAGGATCAGCTCTACAGAAATTTTCCTTATTAAGAAATTATTAATAGAAAATGGTTAAGTTCTAAAATTCTAAATGCATCAAATGAAATATTTTATAGAGGTGAACTTTAAAGGGTTATAAAGTAAATTTTTTTTTTGCTCTATGACCAACAAAACCATCCCAGGCCTTAGTCATTTTTGTCCCTACACACACACTCAGTGATATCATCGGGTCCTACCTGTACAACTATTACCTTTTTTGCAGTTGGCTCCTAGATTTATATACGCAGGTCTAGTCTCTCTCCTGAGTGCTGGTCCTATTTCATCACTTGACTACTGAACATTTTCAAATTAATGTCCTATTGGTATCTTAAAATCAGTATGTCCAAAACAAAACTTATTCTCCATCCCCTCTGCTCAACTCCCCTGTTTCTACTGAGAGCACTGCCAGCCTTCTGCAACCCCTGATTTGCAAGCCTTGGAGTAACTCTCGACTCTCTCCTTCCTCACCTCCCCACAGCCAGTCAGCTGCCAAGCCTCATCAATTCTACCTCCACCACATCTCTTGCTTCCTTTTCTTTTCATGTGACCACCACTCTAGATCAGGCCCTCAATGCCTATCTAGACTATTAAAATAGCCTCTGATTTGGGCTCCTTGCCCCTAGACTCCTCCCTCTCCAAGCCATATTCCACAGCTGCCAAAGTGATATTCCTAAAGCAAAGGTCTAACCACATCCTGCCCCTGCTCAATAAGCTCCAGTGCCTTCCAATTGCCCCAGAATCGAATTTTGATTAATCAGTTTTCAGTCATGTCTGACTCTTCATGATCCCATCTGGGATTTTCTTGGCAGATACTAGAGTGGTTTGCCATTTCCTTCTCCAGCTCATTTCACTGATGAGGAACTGAGGCAAACAAGGTTAAGTGACTTGCTAGAAAGTGTCTGAGGCCATACTTGAACTCAGGAAGATGAGTCTCCCTGACTCCAGGCCCAGCACTCTATCCACAGAGCCAACTAGCTGCCCCTGAAACCAAGTACAAATTCCTTTATTTTATCATTTAATGCCCTTCACAATCTGGATCCTTTCTAAAGTCTGTGCCTTTCTAGGATAATGACACATTACTCTCCTTTACATAAACCAGACATTATAACCAAACCAGTCAACTTGCTTTTCCCCGCTCAGTGAACAATGAATAAACATGCATTAAGTGCCTACTGCATGCCAGGCACCATGCTAAGCACTGGGGATACAAAGAGAAGCAAAAGAAACCCTTTCCGACAAAGGGCTCATAATCAAACAATAGGCACACACCACATGACCTCTCTAGTCTTTGCCTCTGCAAAGACTGTCTTCCATGCCTTCAACACAGTCCTCAAATCCCCCTTGTCTTTAGAATTCCTATCTCCCTTGAAGTCATAGAGCAAGCCACCTCCTGCACAAGGCCTCTCTGAATCCCCTCACTCATCAGCTGTCAGTGCCTTTTACAACAAAATTACTTTCTATCTTTACTTATCCCTCAACTGAATATTAGTTCCTTGTAGGTAAGAAATATTTCATTTTTGCCTTTGCATTCCAGAGCAGAGTTGGGTACACACTAGGTACTTACTACGTGTTGTAATGGAATGGACAACAATCCTACTGTTTCCTAAGGTAGCCAGCCATTTGACAACTGAATAAGGTGACAGGCTCAAGCATGTGGGAATTGGGTTAGGCTTAAAAAAGAATGGTCCTATTAGGAAAGGAATTAAGAATGCCAGGATGTGTCAGGATGTGTTAAGAGTTTATCACTCACTAGTCCAACCATTCTGGAGAGCAATTTGGAACTATGGCCAAAGGGCTGTAATACACAGTGCATAACCTTTGGCCAGCAATGCTGCTACTAGCTCTGTATCCCAAAGAGATCAAAGAGAACAGAAAAGGACTTCTGTGTACAAAAAATATTTATAGCAGCTCTTTTTGTGGTGACAAAGAACTGGAAACTGAGGGGATGCCCATCAACTGGAGAATGGCTGAACAAGCTGTGGTACATGATTGTGATGGAATATTATTGTGCTATAAGAAATGATGAGCAGGATGCTCTCAGAAAAACCTGGGAAGTTTTATATGAACTGATGCAAAATGAAGTGAGGAAAACACTGTACGCAGTAACATCAATACTGCATGATGACCAACTGCAAATGACTTAGCTATTCTGATCAATACAGTGATCCAAGACAATTCTGAAGGACTTAGGATGAAAACTGATCCACCTTCACAGAAAGAACTGATGGAGTCTACATGCAAATTGAAGCACAATTTTTTCACTTTATTTTCTTGATTTTTTTTCTGCAACATGGCTAATACGCAAATGTGTTTTGCATGATTTCACATGCATAATCAATATCACATATCTTACCTTTACAACGGGTGGGGGAGCGGTGGGAGGGAGAGAATTTAGAAATCAAAAAAATTTGAAATCAGTATTAAAACTAAATTTAGGGGGAAAAAAGACTTTATCACTCTTCAGGAAAGGGCAAGGTCTGATTCATGACAAGGGTCTAGGTGGGTTAGCCTCTGAGGGGACTTTCTGACTTGAATATTCCGTGAGAGTCTGAGCACTGCTCTAGCAGCAGGCTCAGCTGATCTCTGACCCTGGGATAAAAGCAGAGAGAAGTGGAAGATCAGGACTGGGAACACGGAGGATTGAGAAGAGGCGCTATGACACTAAGAACAGGCACAGCCCCAAGGGTTTTAGTGAACCACAAGCTCAATACACATCAATGACAGAACATGGTAGGCATGAAATGGACATGCTTGGCTGCAGAAATAGCCACTCACTAACATCCAAGGCAAGGGTGATGTGGAGTCTACTGCATGCAACCTAGTGACCACATGTGGAACACATGGTTAATAATAACAACAGTATTTATACTGTGCTTTAAGGTTTGCAAAGCCTCACAATCCAGGAAGGTACATTTTACAGACAAGAAACCTCAGATAGAGGTTAAGCGACTTGCCCAGATCACACAGCTAGTAAGTGTCTGAGGTTGTATTTGAACCCAGGTCCTTCCTGACTCCGGGTCAAGTACTCTATCCACTGTGCCACATGGTTCAGCTCTAGATGTGATGTGGTATTTTAGGAAGGACTGACAAAATGAGGCAAGTCTGAATAAGGGCTCTTAGAGAAGGCTGGATTTCTCAGGGATGCCATGAAAGAATTCTTACTCCAGCAGGAGATGGTTGGTCACCATGGTCCCTTCTCCTACTCTAATCTTTTGGAAGTTTTCCCCAACATCCACCCCAAATCTGCCTCTTTGACATATGCGTCCATTGTTCCCACTTGTTCCCCCAGGGACCAAAGAGAACAAGTTTAACAAGTGACAGTCTTGTTAACTGCTTGTGTCCCATAACTTCTCCAGGTTGAACATCTCAATTCTTTCAATGAGTCTTCCCATGGCCTGGATCCCAGGTCCTCAACATCCTAAAGGCCCTCCTGTATGCCTCTCTAGCTATTATTTTTTATTTGCTTTTCTGGGTACATGTTGTTTCCTGTTCCCTCTGGGCAGAGGTTTTGTCCTAGTATCCCCAGAGCCTCACACAGTGCCTGAACTACTCAGCAAATGCTTGCTGAATAAATGAACAGACCCATGAAATTTTAGAATTGAAAGAAACCTCAGAGATAAGCTGTCCGATCGCCTACAAAAAAACACCAGTATCAGGATAAGTGATCATCTTGCCTTCCCCTAAAGACTTCCAGTGACAGGGAACTCAAAGACACTAACATCTTCCTCCTTGTCCTTCCCCTCAGGCAGTCCTCTCAATTTTGGGACATCCCTAATTGTTATTAAGTTCTTCTTATACTGAGCAAAAAATACGCCTTTGTAATTTTCACCCATTTGCCCTAGTTCTGCCCACAGGACTAAGTAGAACAAATCGAATCCTCTTCCAACAAGACAATCCTTTGGTTGTCATGCCTCACCTTCCATTCACCAAATTTTCTTTTATCTAAGCTAAACATCCCTAGGTTCATTCAATATATCCTGGTATAGGATGGTTTGCACTCACTTCATCCTAGTAATCCATCTCTGAAATTAACTCCAGTTTGTCAAAGCTGCTAATAAAATGTGGCAAAGGAACTTAAGACACAATAATCCAGATGTGATCTGACCACGGGATAGTACAATGGGATTTCCATCTTCACTCTAAACATGACATTAAATTAAAATCCAAAGTTAAATTTAAGTTTCATAGGATTTAAAGCAGGAAGGAAACTCGGAGATTACATAGCATACCCTACTCCCCAATTTTACCTACAGATGAGAAAAGTGAGGCCCAGAGAAACTCCTGTCTTATGTCTCCAAATTCACTTGTCTTTTTCTGACACCACATAGTAGTATCAAAATAAGTTTTATGTTAAACCCTGCCTGGGCTAAATAACACACCTCAGAACAGCCTTCTCATTATCTAAGTGGGATCTATCAAGCCTGAAAACATACTAGCATAATTCAAAAATCAAAATTGTAATTTTAACTTTAATAGATTACTTACATAGGATTTCCAAGCCACTCCTCCATCTCTCCCTTTCCTTCCCCGCCCCCGCAAAAACTAAAACTCAATGGGGCTATAGCAAAAGTTAAAAGAAAAAGTTTAACTAATAGAAAGTTCATACAAAGTTCTGTATTAATTATATACTATAAACCCTTTGTAATTTTATGTGCTTGTTCATGCTCCCTGCACTTCATCCTCCCAAGAGAGGCAACACGGGCCATAAAACTTTAAAGCCCAGAATACCAAATCACATGGGCCTTTACCTCCTTTCTCCCTTATCCTAAAGGATTTTTCTATTTTTTTTAACTTAAAAAAACTTGCTCATGAGATCAAGATAGAGGTGAAACACTAAATTCCCTATATGACAGTAATCATGATTTTTACTGAGCAATATGTCAACAACAGTTCTCTCTCTGAGTAAGCTATTTGTCTATAGGTATAACTCTAAAAAATTAGAAGTAACATGATAGTAAGAGTTTAACAGATGACTTATTTCTATTTTTGCTATCACAACCAAAACTTTAATTTCCTGACCTTTTAAATTCCTTCCGGAAGCCAGCAGCTGTGTATGGTACCATACAGAACCTGTACACACTGCTTTTTCAATAGCACAACAATGTAGTGCTATTGAAAATGCTTCAATCTTCCACATTGATACCAAAGCAAGGAGTGGTGAATCTGCCTGAAAGGCTTTTAAAAAAGGAAAAGTGGAATGGCTGTGTAAGCACTGCCTCAATAAAGTTTCTAAATATAGAGTTTTATTGGAGATGTGCAGCCATGGGCTCAAAGGGAATGAGAGTATGACAGGCCAATGGGTTCCCCTTAATCAGTTTTTAACTATGCCATTTCTAGAGTTTTATGTTTATGCAGAAAATAAATTAAACATTTTTTAAAACATAACAATGACTTATGTTCCCTCCTGTGCATTATGAAGATGGCATACTCAAAAATAAATACATGGAAAGGAATATTGAGAATTCAGGTCAGCAAAAGCCTAGCCGCCCCTGACTTTCAATGTTAAGTTTCCTTAGTTTAAGACTGGCAAATAATCACTTCTCTTCTAGAAGAAAAATTTTTTTCATTCTATTAAGCTTTAGGAAAATCCCATTTTTTTCTAAACTGTCACATACAAGAGAATTATTTTCAAAATCAGTGACTGAAAGAGATCTTTTAAAATTATTAATCACTTAAATAATAACACTATTCATAATTTAATGATGTTCAACATAACAAATAAAATTTAAGCCAGTAAATGCACTTGCCAGTTTTAAAATCTTTATGTAGCAATTGCAACTAAAAAACATAAGGTATATATTAGTTTCTAAATTGTACCTTAGCATTTAATTGTAGTAGTTACACTCTGACACTGTAAAAAGGGCAATTTCAACCAAATTACAGTTGTATCTTTAATTATCGTTATCTGGAAAAATGTGAATATGATGTATGTCTTTACAAAATAATTATCTACAATACTTGGCAATAAAAATAACTGGTAAAGCTTCTGAAATAGATAGGTGATTTGCATAGCTGACAGCTATAATTCCAAGGAATGAGTTATCCTTTCTAGTCAACCTTCAAATATTTTCCAAATGATTTTTAAACACGAGTATAAATGAGGTAAAAAAAAAGTTCTAAAATGTTGATAAATTTTTATTTATTTAAAGTTAAGAACTATGCAAAATCATATTTCTCATACTAATGTTTTCTTTAAACTGAAATTCATGTGTCAATTCACTTATTTAAAGCCCAAGAATTATCAGACCTTCCTTGAAAGAGCCTACTACGTTCTGACTTCTCTAAGGTAAGCTTTCACACTAAATTAACTACTAAACTCTAACCTGGAAATAACTAATATATTTTATTTTGACTCATAATTAATCAAAAATTAAAATAACTTTAGTCCTCTGAATAATTATGAACACTGTTATTCAATCAAGTTGATTGTGATTAATTTCTCAACCTCCAGACTGAACTCTTCAAAATAAGCTGGTATAATGGTGCATCAGATTGCAAAATCTTATTGGTAACATATTTGATCAACAACTGGCAGCAGTAAAATTAAAAGGACACTCTACAACTTTCTGCTTAGCTACTCTAATTGTGTGCTTAAATTTAATTAGGAACATACAAAATGAGTTAGGAAAACCTAAGCTCAAATCGTTGCATACAAGTAGTAGTCACAGCAGCAAGTCTGACAATTAGTAACCTATGGACAAAGAACTGATTTAATTTTTGCACTTTTTTCTTTAGAAAGTCCCTTAAAGGAATTAAGTCCCAATTATAATTTTGAAAAGCAAAATTTTCAGAAACAAAAACAAAGACCCCCCAAAAGAAACCTAGTTTTGCTAATCGACAATCTCTAAAATTACTTTTCTTGTTTTACATAACTTGATAAAAAATTCCAAACCTTTTTTTCCCCTACATTTTAATTCACATTTAGTCAGCTAGCCAATAAACATTTATTAAACACCTACTATGTGTCAGGAAACTATGCTAAGTGCTGGGGACACAAAGAAAGGAAGAAGATAATCTCTACCTTCAAGGAGCTTAGACAACTATGTACAAACAAGTTTATATGAAGATAAGTTGGAAATAATCAACAAAGGGAAGGCACTAGAATAAAGCAGGGTCATGAAAGGCTTCCTATAGAAGAAGGGACTTACAGAAGCCAGGAGAGACAGCCAGTGAAAATGTCTGTACCTTCCACAATAATGGGGAAGTCTGGAAAGGGAGAGCATTTAGAGGAAAAGATAATGAGTTCAGTTTTGGACATGTTGAGTTTAGGGTATCTACAGGACATCCAGTTTGAGATGTCAAATAGGCAGCTGGAGATATGAGAAAGGTCAGCAAAGAGGTTACAAGCTCTGAGAATCATCAGCAGAGAAATGATAATTGAATCCACAGGAATTGATGAAATCACAAGAGAGAAAGAGTATAGAGGGAGAAGATAAGAGGGCCCAAGATAAAACCCTGAGGGACACTTATGGTTAACAGTGTGATTAGGATGAAGATCCATCAAAAGAAAACTGAGAAGGAGCAGTCTGGTAGGTAGGAAATCCTGGAGAGAGCTGGCATGAAAACCAAGAGAGTGTCAAGAAGAGAATGAATGAGTGTCCAAGACTGCAGAGGTCAAGGGACTATCAATAACTTTAGGGAGAGTAAGTTCTGCTGAATGATGAGGCTGGAACCCAGATAATAAAGTCAAGAAAAGAGAAAGGAAAGGGAATGGGAGGCACCAATTGAAGACAGCCTTCTCCAAGTGATTGTTTAGGTCACCTCATCCCTTTTTCCTTATTCCTTACAGACCTTTTTTCCCACCAATACTCCAAAGGGTCTATGATCCTTAATGTGGGTGTTCTCTCCAACGATGCACATCACAATCTATCCATGCCTATCTATCCTCTATCACTCTTATCCACACTCTCAGGTCATCAGAAGACCCATTCAACTTATTGGGGGTCCCTCTTTAAGTTCACTTGACACCTACAAAGTGCCCAAAATGCATGCAAAGCTTCCACTGGTTATCCTTCAGCCTTGTCATGTGCCTAGGCCAACCTATTTTTCAATCATACATTTCTTTGATGACATCTTTTAGAGGCCCTCCCTTCCTCCTTGCTTATATAACGTATTGAGTCCTGCTCAAACACAACATGTCCCCTTCCGCTCCTCTTTGGGTCCCCATTTGAATTCTTTGGACACTACGACGTTTCCTATTTCACAGTCAAACATCATTAAACAAGTATTGGCATTACATAAAGCTGGACTTTGTTTGAGGTAGAAGCTTGAACGAATCTTACAATTTTCTGAAAAGCAATCCAACCAATCCAAAATCTTCACATAAAAAAAAGTTTGGAGGGGTGAAGCCAAAATGGCAGAGGAAAGGCAAATGCTCACCAAAGTTCTCCCTATTCCCTTCCAAACAACTCTAAATAATGCCTCAAAATGAAATGTGGAGTGGCAGAATCCACAAGACAGGGTGAAACAATTTTCTAACCAAAGACAACTTGAAAGATCTGCAGAAAAGTCCTGCCTCGCTGGGATAAGAGTGGAATACAGCCCAGTGCAAGTAAGATCCCCATCTAGGCTGGCAAACAGCAGGCATTGGGGGCAACTGAATCAGCAACTAGTCCGAAGGTGATTACAGGGGTTCCTCTGCTAGCACTGGGCATTGCCCATGACGATCCAGGCTGCAGTCCTGGGCAGTTCCAAAGCAAAGAGGAGTACTAGCACACCAGAGCTTGCAGCTGCAGGGGAGCAGAAACCCTGGTCATAGTTGCAAGGTGGAGAAGAGTACTTATGGTAACTCACAGACCACAGCACAGGCCAGAACAGTAGCAAATACACCTCTCCTTAGATCATACCACCTTAGAAGAATTGAAAACTTAAAGACTTCCAGAACTAGTTCTGAAAACAGCTTCACAAAAAACCTGGAGCTTAGGATAGGGCCCCCTCCACCAGAAGAGCAAAGCCCAATTTTAACATAAAGTTTAAAGTTAAGAAATATGCTGGAAAACAAGAAAACAGGAAAATAACCTGACCACTGAAAGTTACTATTATGACAGGGAAGATCAAAACACAAACTCAGAAAAAGACAACAAAGTCAAAATTGCTACTAAAAAGCCTCAAAGAAAAATGTAAATTGGTCTCAGGCCCAAAGAGAATTCCTGGGGGAGGTCAATTCAAAAAAAAAAAAAAAAAAGATTTTAAAAGCCAAATAAGAGAGATAAAGGGAAAACTGGGAAAAGAAATGGGAGTGATGCAAGAAAATCATGAAAAAAGAGTCAACAGCTTGGTAATCACAAAAACATACTGGAGAACATAACACCTTAAAAAACAGAATAGGGGGGCAGCTAGGTGTCACAGTGAGTTGAGCACTGGCCCTGGAGTCAGGAGGACGTGAATTCAAATCTGGCCTCAGACACTTGATACATGTACTAGCTGGGTGACCTTGGGCACATCACTTAACCCCAAATGCCCTGCCAAAAAGCAAAAAAAAAAAAAAAAAAAAAAAAAGAAAGAATAGCCCAAAAGGTTTAAAAAAAAAAAGAACAAAACTCCAAGAGAAGAACTTCGTAAAAAGTCAAACTGGCCAAATGGAAAAGGAGGTACAAAAGCTCACTGAAGAAAATAATTCTTTAAAAATTAGAATTAGGTAAATGGAAGCTGATGACTCTATCAGACATCAAGAAACAACAAAACAAAGTCAAAAGAATGAGAAAAATGGAAATATCAAATACTTCATCGGGTAAAAAAGATCAAGGAAAGAGGATTTTAAGAATTATTAGACTACCTGAAAGCCATTATCAAAAAGAGCTGAGACATCATCTTTCAAGAAATTAAGAAGGAACACTGCCCTGATACTCTAGAACCAGAGGGCAAAACAGAAATTGAAAGAACCCACCAATTACCTACTGAAGGAGATCCCAAAATGAAAACTCTCAGGAATGTGAAAGCCAAATTCCAGAGCTCCCAGGTGAAGGAGAAATACTGCAAGCAGCCAGAAAGAAACAATTCAAATATCATGGAGCCACAGTCAGGATAACATAAGACTTAGTAGCTTCTACAATAAAAGACTATAGGGCTTGGAACATGATATTCTAGAGGGCAAAGGGGCAAGGATTCCAACCAAGAATCACCTACCCGGGAAAACTAAGTATAATCCTTCAGGGGGAAAAAACAGACATTCAATGAAATAGAGGACTTGGAAGAATTCCTGATGAAAACATAAGAGCTGAATAGAAAATGTGACTTTCAAATATAAGACCCAAGAAAAAAATAAAATAGTAAACAGGGAAGAGAAAGGATTCAATAAGGTAAAACAGTTTACGTTCCTACATGGGAAGATGATACCTTATAACTCCTAAGAACTTTATCATTATTAGAGCAATTACGAGGAATATACATAGACAGAGGGCTTGGGTGTGGGCTGAATATGATGGGATGACATCTAATAAAATTAAGGAGTGAGAAAGAGGAATGCATTTGGAAAAGGGGAAAGAGAGAGGTAGAAAGGCATAAATTATCTCACATCTAAGAGGTGTAACAGAGTTTTTACATCAGAGGGGAAGACAGGGGAAGAGGAGTGCACTTGAACCTTACTCTCTTCAGAATTGGCCCAAAGACAGCATAATATACACACTCAGTTGGTTATAAAACTCTATCTTACCCTACAGAAAGGTAGGTGGGAAAGGAATCGCAGTAGAGGCTGATAGAAGGGAGAGCGGATTGGGGGAGGCAATAGTCGTCAGAAGCAAAACACTTTTAGAGGATGGAAAGAGGATGAAAGGAGGTTATAGGATAAACAGGGTGAAAATAAAATAGAGGCAAATACATAGTAATCATTAACTGAAAAAAATTTGGACCAAGTTTCTCTGATAAAGGCCTCATTTCTCAAATATATAGAGAACTAAATCAAATATATAAAAATAAGAGCCATTTTCCAAATGAAAAAATGGTCAAAAGATGGGAACGAGCAGTTTTCAAAGTAATAAAAGCTATCTATAGTCTCGTGAAAAAAAATTCTCTAAATCACTATTGATTTAAAAAATGCAAATTAAACCAATTCTGAGGTACCACCCCATACTCATCAGACAAGCTAATATGACAGAAAATGACAAATGTAGGAGGGGATGTGGGAAAATTGAGACACTAATAAAATGTTGGTAAAGTTGTGAACTAATTCAACCATTCTGGAAAGCAATTTGGAACTATGCCCAAAGGGCTATAAATCCATGCATACTCTTTGACCCAGAAATACCACTACTGGGTCTGTATCCCAAAGAGAACAAAAAGGAAAAGGACCTATATGTACAAAAATATTTAGAGCAGCTCTTTTTGTGGTGACAAAAAAAAATTAGAAATGGGTAACGGTTGAACAAGTTATAGTATATGAGATTATGATGGAGTACTACTGTATTATAAGAAATGACAAGCAGGATATTCTCAGAAAAACCTGTAAAGACTTACATATACTGATGCAAAGTGAAATAAGCAGAACTAAAACAACGTACACAGTAAAAGCAACATCATACTATGATCAACTGTGACTAACTTAGCTATTCTCAGCAATACAATGATCCAAGACAATTCCTAAGAACTTATAATGAAATATCCAACTCCTGAGAAAGAACAGATGGAGTTTGAATGCAGACTGAAGCATACTTTTTTTTTTACTTTATTTTTCTTGGGGTTTTTTTTTGTCTGTGTTTTCTTTCACAACATGACTAATATGGAAATGTTTTGCATGACTATACATGAAATGCTTGCCTTCTTAATGAGGGAGGAAGAGAAGGAAGAAGAGAATTTGAAACTCAAAAATTTTTTAAATGAAATGTCAAAAATTGTTTTTAAATGTAACTAAGAAAAAATAAAAGGGTCTTTGATCATGTCAGCTCCAACCTTAAAGCTTTTCAATAGTTCTCTATAACCTTTCACATCAGTCATTTTACTTCGCATATCAAGAAGCTGTCAAGACAACCCTCTATCTACAATACTATTTCATGTTAATACCTATATTACTACCCTCATTTGTCCTTAACCTCCAGCTTGATCTATTTTGAGTCAAATACATCTTCAAGAATGTATTTATTAGAGAAATGCAAATTAAAACTGAGGTACCACCTCTCAGATTGGCTGATATGACAGAAAAGGAAAATGAGAAACGTTGGATGAGATGTGGGAAAATTGGGACACTAATGCACTGTTAGTAGAGTTGTGAAGTGATCTAACCCTTCTGGAGAGCAGTATGGAACTATGTGCAAAGAGCTATAAAACTATGCATAGCCTTTGACCCTACTACTAGGTCTGCATCCCAAAGAAATACAAAAATTGAAAAAGGAAAAAGGAAAAGGATATATATGTACAAAAATATTTAGAGCGGATCTTTTTTGTGGTGGCAAAAAATTGGAAACTGAGGAGTTGCCCATCAATTGAGGAAAGGCTGAACAAGTTGCGGCATATGATTATGACGGAATACTATTGTGATGACAAGCAGGATGCTTTCAGAAAAACCTGGGAAGACTTACATGAACTGATGCAAAGTGAAATGAGCAGAACCAGAACACTGGACATAGTAACAACAATAATGTACAATGATCAACTGTGAATAATGACTTAGCTATTTTCAGCAATACAGTAATTTAAGACAATTTCAAAGAACTCATGATGAAAAATGCTATCCACTTTAAGAGAAATAACTGATGGCATTTGAATGCAGATCGAAGCATACTTTTTAATTTTATTTTTCTTCAGTTTTTTAATCTCTGCTTTCTTTCACAACATGATAATATAGAAATATGTTTTGCATGACTGTACATGTATAATCTATAGAAAATTGCTTGCCTTCTCAATAAGGGTGGAGAGGAGAGATGGAGGGAGAGAAGTGGAAATCAAAGTTTTAAAAAATGAATGTTGAAAACTTTTTATATGTAATTAGAAAAGAAAATTTAGAAAAAAAAGACATAGTTACCAGTCAGTCAATCGATAAACCATTTTTTAAGTACCCACTACTAAGTTCAAGTCACTGCACTCAGTGCCAGGAATACAAAGCCAAAAATAAAACCATTCCTGTCTTCAATATTAACATAATTTTTTGAATAGCTAATTGTAGTTTCTAGTGACTTCACATCCATTAATGCTTTTGATACTCACAACAATCTAGTGAATTAGAGTAAAGTGAGTTAGAGTAGACAGCCATTATTATCCCCATTTTATAGATGAGGAAGAACTGAGGCTCGACAATGCTCAAGGAACTTGAATACAATCACACAACAGGAAAGCAGAAGAATCAAAACTATAGTCAAATCTAGTGCTGTTGTCACTGAACTGTGCTCTCTGAAATTAATCTGTCTGCCAAGCCCACACTTTAGTCATAACTCAGGAGCTTCTTCAAATCCTGTCTCATACAAGTGACACAACACTAAGGATTTAGGGCGCTTGATAAATACTCTTGCCTGATTAATGCAAGTAGTTTTCCTAGATGAGAAAGGAGGTCTAACAATAGTTTTCTTAAAAATTTGTCAAATAAATTCTCCTGAGATTCACTCTGAAGTATAGGGAAATTTTTAAAATGCAGCTACACTAACGAAAGTACAAATTAAAATATTAAAATAAACTTTGAAAACAGTCTGGCAGAAATTAGGTTTAGATCAATATCTTACACCACACTCCATATGTGACCTTAATATTAATGATCATACTATTAAAAAACTGGAAGAGAAATAGATCATATACCTCTCACAGCTATGGAAAGGAGATATATTCTCAAACAAGAAAGAGATAGAGGCAATTACAAAAGATAAAATAGATAACTTGATTACTTGAAACTGAAAAGCTTCTGCACAGCCATTAATGCATCTAAGAAGAAAGGAAGCAGTCAAATGGGGAAAAAAAATCTCTATATCAAATTTCTCTGATAAGGGTTTGGTATCCAACACATATAAACAGTTAACAAATACTTAAAAAAATCTATCAACTATTTCCCAAAAGATAAATGGTCAAACCGTTCTCAAAAGAACTGCAAAGCATTCACAATGCCATAAAAGAATTCTCCAAGTCACTAATGAGATGCAAATCAAAACAAACCCAGGTGTCTCTTCACACCCTACGAGTTGCAAAAAAAAAAAAAAAAAAGACCAAAAATGGTAAGTAAGGTTGCTGGGGCTAAGGAATGGTAAGACCATTTTGGAAGCAATTTGAAATTTGCAAATAAAGTGACTAAAATCTTTTGAATCAGAGATTCTATCAATCAGTAGGCTTGCACTCCTAGGAGGTCAGCAATAAGAAAAAAGTTCCTATATGCTCCAAAATATTTATAGCAGCATTTTTTTGTGATAAATAAGAATTGGAAACAAAGTACATGTCCATCAATTAGGGAATGGCTGAACAAACTGTGGCACATGAATGTAAAGATATATTACCATACTGTAAGAAATTATGTGTGATGATTACAAAGAAACATGGAAAGATCTCAATGAACTGACAGAGTAAAGTAAGCAAAGTCAAGAAAACAATATATATAATAACTACAACAAAGTAAATGGAAAGGACGATATATCAAAAAATCAAAAGTAAACTTTAAAAAATTACAAGGATCAAACAGAACTCAAAATAAAAGATACGACAAGGCATCCCCAACATACACCTTCAAAGACAGAGGTGAAAGGTCTACACGTGTTATACATTGTACGTTTTTAGCCTTTCTCAACATATCAATTAGTTTTGCTAATTTTTTTTCCACTCTCTAAAAAAACATCATTTGTGATATAGGATGGCTCTCTGGGAGGGGGAAGGATGCATGGGATACTGTGGTTATGTAAGAAACAGAAAAATTGGATAAAAACTTAGTTTTTAAAAATTATATGTTGAAGTTATTATACACTTAAAAGGAAAAGAAAGTAGTACTTAAGAGAGATATGAAGTTTCATGTAAAAACCTCTTTTTTACTTGCTACTTCAGTAAATGTTCATTTATATGTTACTATATTTATGGTCTATATCACACAATTTTAAATGCAAATTTCTTTTAATGCCTGGGACTTAAGTATTATGTTTTTTCTATGCAAAAACTCAGGAGCATATTAATGTAAAATGCAATATTAAAAACAATATCCCTAGAAAAACAAAGAACTAATTCAAATTTATGAGTCATTCCCCAATTGGACAAAGGATATATAAAAAGGCAGTTTTCAGAGAAAGAAGCCCAAGATATCAATAACCATATGAAAAAATGTTCCAAATCACTAATAATTGGAGAAATGAAAATTAAAGCAACTCCACTCCATACCCATCAGGTTGAGAAAAAAGGAAAATGACAAATGTTGGTGAGTTAGGAGAAAACAGGCACATGAATACATTGTTGGTGGAGCTATAAATTGCTCCACCCACTCTGGAAAGTACTTTGGACCTATGCCCAAAAAGTTAATGAATGTGTGCCCATATGCCAAAGAGATTCAAGAAAGAGGAAAAGGACCCATATGTACAAAAATATTTATAGCGGTTCTTTTTGTAGCGAAAGAGTTGGAAACCAAAAGAATGCTGATAAACTAGCTATGTAAATGCAATGGCTATTTTGCCAAAATAACAAAAGGGACAGCTTCAGAGAAACCTAGAAAGACTAGCATGAACTGATGCAGAGTCAAGTAAGGAGAATCAGAAGAAAAACATATTACATATTGCTGTCTGACCTCCACTCAGCTGTAAAAATAATCTTCCACAGTTAACTATGTCACAACCCTAAATCAATAAACTCCTGTGACTTCTATTGCCTGCAGGACCAGGCTTTCTAAGCCCTTCATTACCTGGCCCCTACTCCCACCCCCCCACCCTATCCCCCCAATACACACACCTTTCCACACCCTCCAAACACATACTCCATGATTCCAGTTCCTGGAACAAAAAAACTCCATCTTCCAACTCTAGACATTTCTAGTTCTCCCTCCTCATCTCTGCTTCTTGGCTTCCTGGGCTTCCTTCAAGTCCCACATAAAATCCCACCTTTTACAATAAATTTGTCTGATTCCCCTTTATTCTACTGCCTTCCCTCTGTTATTTCCAATTTATCTTATATAGAGTTTGTCTGTGTATAGTTGTTTGCATGTTGTCTCCCCCATTAGACTGAGTTCCTTGAGAACAGAGATTGTCTTTTGCCTTTCATTGTATCCCAAACACTTAGAACAGTGCCTAGCACATAGTAGGCACTTAAATGTTTATTGTCTGACTGGCTGATAATAATATAAACATTGTAAAGACCATTTTGAAAGAATTCTAATTAACACAATGATTCCAGAGGACTGATTATGAATCACTACTCACATGTGCCGAGAGAGAAATAATGGACCCCAGGTACAGAATGAGAAATATATCTTTTGGACATGGCCAATTCAGGAATTTGTTTTGCTTGACTATGCATGTTAACAAGGTTTTAGTTTTCTTTTTTCGGTAGAGAAGAAGTAAGATGTTCTCATTAACAGATTTTTGTTCATTGAAGAAAATAAAATTAAATTTCAAAAATCTCTTTTAAATTAAAAAAAATTAGAATATTCCTGATACTAGGATAGAAATGAGATTTTAAAGCTTCTTCATCCAAATAACCTTAAGTCCACTACCTACATGAAAAACAGAAAGACTGTAGTAGACCCTTTGGAAGCTGAAGAAGTAAAAAATCTCTGCTCTCAAGTTGCCTAGTGCTGATTCTGAAATCCAGCTACCATTAAACATCATTTAAATGAAATTAAACATTCACGAATTCCCATGGAAACCTGAAAAAATAACAGAAAAAAATACAGAAATTATTACATTTCTTTGAATCTTGCTGCCTGATTACCTTTAAGTCCTAAGAACGTGCTAATTAGCTTGGTTAACTTACTCTAATACATGAATAAAGATTTTCAGTTTTTTTTTCTCTATACCACATAGTCTTTATAAACCACACATTTAGAATCATTTGCAGATATTTCATATGTTCAAATTAATTATAACCCACTAACTTACGATCTTATTAATGTTTACAAATTTAGTATTTCCTTAACTGTACCTAACAGTTTTTATAAACTAATCAAATGGCTACTAAATGTGACTAAGTTCCATAGACCTGTCCTTGCTATTTTTAATTCCTTTCCTTAAGTCCACCAACCAAAATCCTCACAAGCTTTAAAACAGTACCTGGGCACCACTAATAATAACTCCCCCACCTTAATGATATACCTGCTACTCCTTTACTGTCAGCTTATCCTCTCCTCTTCCAACCCCCTGTACCCTTTCCTCCACTCCATTTTTGTCCTATAATCTAAAAGCATTTTCTGGGCCTGAGGAAATATTATCATACTACGGAATAAACCTAGGTTCTAAGACCCTTTTAGGAAATGCTGTTTTACAGGAAATAATCATTTATTAAACACCTACTATGTGTCAGGCACTGTGCTAAGTGCTTTACAAGGTAATATTTAATCCTTATAACAATCCTGAAAGGTAAGTGCTATCCTCAGTTTACAATTGAGGAAGCTGAGGCAGATCTAAGTTAAGTGATTTGCCTGGAATCATACAGCTAGTAAGATCAGAGGCCAGAATTGAACTCAGATCTTCTTGACTAGAGCCCCAACACTCTACACACTGTGCCACCTGGGTGTGAGGGGCATTACACCTAGAACGTGCAAGGAGGCTGAAAAGGCCGAAGGGGTCAAATTGCAAAGAGCTTTAACTACCAGACAAGAGTTTATATTTGATCTTAGAGACAATTGGGAACCACTGGATTTTACTGTATATGGGGGTGACGTGCTCAGGCATGAACTTTAGAAAAATCTCTCTGTAGGCTGGAAGATGAACTGCAGTGGAGAGAGACTAAAGGTTTTGTTCAGTCTTTTTTACAGTTGTATCCAACTCTTCATGACCCCGCTTGGGGTCACGGGCAAAGATACAGGAGTGATTTGCCATTTCCTTCTCCAGGTCATTTTACAGATAAAGAAGCTGAAGCAAACAAGGTTAAGTGACTTGCCCAGGGTCACACAGCTCCTAAGTGTGAGGCTGGATTTAAACTCACAAAGAGGAATCTTCCTGACTGCAGGACCAGCATTCTATCCACCGTCTAGCTACTGGAGACTAAAGGTAAGGACACCAATTAGAAAGCTCTCCAACAGGGTAAGTGGGAGGTGATGAGAGCCTGAAGCAGGTAGTTATCTGAGTGAATCAGTGAGTAATGTGCTCTTTCTTACAGATGCTGCCAAGGGAAGCTTCTCTGAAAGGAAAGGGTTATTCCTTGATGGAAAGAAATGAATGTTTTATTTGGTGTTCTAACATCAACGACTTCAATCATTATCTTTTTAATAAAGTTTTTCAATGATAAAACCAAAAAGAAAGAAAAAGAAACACGATTTTAGCTTCTTCAAGGGATTATGGGAGTTGCAAAGACAGGGTCTCCCCAGTCTTAGGGCTTTATACAGAGGTCCTAGGACCTGCATACAAAAAGTGGCTGAAATCAAGTCAGCAGTATTCTTATAAATTAGTGATAGTTGCCAGCACAACAGTATACTTACTTACCACATTAATGCAACATCTTAATGTAATGTGGTTTCTGAATTGAAACCTGAAATTTTATGATGTAAAAGAGTTGCACACATTCAAAGCTTAACATTTTCTCACTATTACCCTGAACCCACGAAACCAATATTTCTCCCTCCCACATTATTCAGGTGCCACTCTCTCCATCTTTATCCCTAGATCATGTAATGAGGTGGCCTTCTTTCTTGGCCAAGGCCATTTTACATACACAGGTGATCTCATTCCATCCTGTCTCCTCTAATAGACTGCCGCCTCTATCTTCCCCAGTCTCCATTTTCTGTCTCTCCCTGTCTACTGGCTCCTTCTCTCCTACCTACACACATGCTCATGTCTCCTCCAACCTCAAAAAACTCTCACTTGATCCTTCTATCTCCCCTTCCCCTGCCCCCAACTATTGTCCAGCAACTCTCCTCCCTTCTGTGGCTGAACTCCTCGAGAAAGTACCTCCACTTCCCGTCCTCTCACTCTCGTCTTAACACTCTACAGTATAGCTTCTCACCTCCTCCTTCAAGCCAAACTGCACTCTCTAGTTACCAATGATCTTTACAATCCCAAGTCCAACAGCCTTTTCTCAGTCTTCATCCTTCTTGACCTGTCTGCAGCCTTCAGTCTCCTTGGTTGGGTCTTCATGCTGTTATACTCAATAGCCATGAGAGTTTTACAAAGGCCTTGTACTGGGGCCTCTTTTCTTCTCCCTCTATACCATTTCATTTTACTTGGTGAGCTCATCAGCTCTCAAAGATTCAATTATCATCTCCATGCTGATGATTCTCAAATCTATTTATCCAGCCCTAACCTCTCCGCTGACCTCATGTCTCTTTATCTCTAACTATCCATTAGACATCTCAATCCAGATGTCCTGTAGATACCTTAAAATTCACTACATCCCAAAGTGAACTCATCCTCTTCTCTCCCCTCCCCCAGGCATCCTCCTGTCCAAACCTCCTTGTTACTGTCAGGGGCATTGCCATTCCCCCAGGCTCGGAACCTAGGTATCACCCTCAATTTCTCACTCTCTCTCATCTCCTCCCCTGTACAGAATGTACTGCCAAGGCCTATGGATTTTAGCTCTGAAACACTCCTGGTATATGCCTCCTTCTCTTCTGATACTGCCACCTCCATGGTGCAGGCTCTTATTTCCTCATGTGTGGACTATTACGAGAGCCTGATGGTTGGTGTCCCTGTCACAAGTCTCTCTCATCAGCTGCTAGTAATTTCTCTCCAGGATCAAATAGGAAAATCCTCTGTCTGGCATTCAAAGCCTTTTATAACCTAGCGCCCCTCGTACTTTTCCACTCTTCTTATGCCTTGAAACCACCACATCCTCTTTGATCCAGGGCCACTGGTCTCCTGGCTGTCCCTCTCCTGACCCCAGGAATCTTCACTGCCTATCATTCACATAATGCTCTCCCTCTTCATCTCTGACTCCCAACTTCCCTGACTTCTTGAAGTCCCAGCTAAGATCTCCCTGCTCCCCCTTAATTCCAGTGCCTTCCCTCTGTTGATTATGTCCTATGTATCCTTTACATAGCTTGTTTGTACCTTGCTGCTTGTCTGTTGTCTCCCCCGTTAGACTGTAAGCTCCTTGAGGGCAGGACTGTATTTTTCCTTTGTTTGTAAGCCCACAGCTTAGCACAAGGCCTGGCACATAGTAGGTGTTTAATTAACATGTTTACATGACTTATCTCACAGTGGTCCTATATCAGAAGCTTTACTAATCACAACTGTGCAATGGAGCGCTTTAGTAGCTTACGAAAAAGAAATTTTTATAATTCCTCCCTTGAAGTCTGATTAACTTGGTAAAACAATGGTGAATGATTCCAGGTAGCAAAACTGAAAATTTAAAAGCTGACACAGTTCACTGGCAATACTTATCCAACATTTTTCCTTCTACTAATGAACCTGAGAACTAAATGGCATAAGAAATTATACAAGGGAAAATATGTTTAGTGTAAAGGTATGTGTAGAACCTATACCTGATCGCATGCGTCTTGTGTGGGGAGGGGGGAGGAGAGAGAGAGAGAAAATTTGAAACACAAAAACTTGAGGAACTGAATATTGTAAACTAAAAATAAATAAATAAATTTAAAAGAAAAGAAAAAGAAATCATACAAGGGTTTTAGCCCATGGAAATAAAACACTACAATCACTATGTGATACATAAAATTCTTCACAGATTAGGCTAGTAAAGAGCCCACTCGAAATACCCAGAAGAGATCCCTCAGCATCAGAAAAGTCACCACCTTCCCTCCCCTCCCCCGCAAAAAATCCGCATACCACTCATCAGCAATACAATAACATTTACCACATCATACTTTAAAAATACATCCATAATGATTAATCTACTATTGAAGTTAAATTCTAAAAATCAACTAGGTAGACATAATGCATTTGTGCACAGGCAGTGGGGGATAAAAAAAGTTTGGGCCAAAAAGAATTCCTTGAGTTCCAGTGTTAGCACAGGGGCTGGAGGTTATTCACTTCTCTCTCCCAAGCTCAAGATTTTTCATGTATTAAATAAGTAAATTGGATGAGATAACCTCTAATATCTGTTCTTGCTCTGATTTTGTGATTCTATGAATCAACCTGAACATCTAAATAAATCTTTCAATCAATAATATACATTTTGGTTTTTAAAATTACCCAGGAAAGCTAGTTACAGGAAAAAGTTAGGAAAGAAACACAATCAAGACGATTTATTAAGCACCTATTATAAGGAAGTGGTTGTTCTAGATTCAAAGTGCTCCAAGACTATCTGAAGAAGAAAAGAATACTCTTCTCCTTTTTTTCCTTTTTTTTTTTTTTTGGTGTGGGGGTTGCTGCAAGACTCACAAAAATCAACTGACCAGTCACTTAGCAAACACTTGCATGTACTCAACACAATGCTGGATATAGCAAAATAAATGAAAAAGGCAACAAAGAGCTGAGAAGAGAGAAAAAACACACATAAAGCAATCAGTGAACAGCAGAGAATAAAGGCTCAAACTGTATACCACAAACTCCAGTGCTTAAGAAGTTCAGAAGCAGAAGTCACTGTAAACCAGAATAGTCTAAGAAGACTTCACGGAACAGACAAACTGGCTGGCCCTTGGAGGATGTACCAACAAACCACTTAATAAAAAGAAGTAATAAATTTAATTCCCTTTTGTGTAGTCACCTGACCTTTACAAAATAAGGTTACATAAAAGATTCTCTGGTTTTCCTCCATATTAACTTAACTTTTAAAAGTATCATATCACAAGCTAAGAGGGAGCCAGCCCACCAGGTGGAGAGCATGGTGCCAAAAACCTGAGGCAATAACCAAAGTCATCTGGCAGATAAATATGGAACATTTTCAGGAGCACTAAGAAAGTGGCATAAGAAGGTTGGGTCAGACAGGAAAAGAGCCTTGAAAGCCAATTCCACTCATACCCATCCTCTAATATGGGCCCATTTCAAGCATGAGGATTTTTAGATTTCTTTTTCATTTCATCACCACCTACTCCATGAAGCCTTCCCTAAAACTCCCAGTCTAAAGCATTCCTTCCTCTGAATTCCCATAGCTCTTTTCCCTCTTACATTACTAATTAGATTCTACCTCATTGAGGCAGCTAGGTGGCACGGTGAATAAAGCACCAGCCCTGGAGTCAGGAGGACCTGAGTTCAAATCCAGCCTCAGACACTTGACACACTTACTAGCTGTGTGACCTTAGCCAAGTCACTTAACCCCAACTGCCCTGTCTTCCTCTCTCCAAAAAAAAAAAGATTCTATCTCATATTTGAGTTATCTATGAACTTGTTTCATTTCCCCAACCAAAATGTAAATTTAGTGAGGGCAGAGGCCATTTTCACTGACTTCATATCCCTCAAAACTTCAGTTAATTGACATTTATCAAGCAGCAGCTATGTTATAGACACAATGACCTGCCCCTAAGAAGGCATTCAACAAATATATGAAAGAAGGAATTATGTGGTAGGTGATAAGAAGACACTATAGATTATTCTGCAGAGCAGGAACATGACAAAAGAGACCTGGACCTGTAGAGTTTCTTTGAACAATGATGAAGACCTAACTTTCTTTATATTACCTTTTACAGTAATTTGGTTAAATAAAGGTCAGAAGAGGCCACAATGAATTGCAGAGGACTCATTTTACCAATTAGAAGTAAAACATTTGAAGAATTTCTATGACATGATATTCTGTGTCATCAGTTAAATTACTTCCTTGAAATCCATTAGTCATCCATTACACATAATATAACTAATCAAAACTTAGAACATAACCCAGAATTCATAGTACTTTTACTGTACCAGTTTTGTCTAGAATACATCATTGTCCCTTGTTCAAATTTTAAAAAACAGATCATAGAACTAAATCTTCCTTTCTAAAGTAATCTGCCTTGTTTACTTATAATTCTATTAATAGCTGCCCACAAGGCTATCTTTAGGGAAATACAAGATTCAAACCATGTGGGGAGGGAGCGGCCTACATGGGGAGAGAAGACATGGGTGAAAATAACATGTTTCTGTAACTTCAAAGTTTACAACATCTTTTCTTCTCAACAACCTTAGGAGTCCAGTGGTACAAGCACATCATCACTATTTCAAAGATGTGGAAATGAAGGGTGAGTAACCAATGGGGTCATCATCTGTAAGTGCCAGCAAAGTGGGACTTTTTACTGTTTTTTCTTTTGAAGTGCTTCTTGGCACTAAGGCAACCAAATGCCTTTGATTGAGACTTGTCTTTGTTTGTAGGAAGGCCCACACCCTTTTGCTAATTAGGTCACCAGAGGTCACTAGAAAGGTGTGAAGCCCTCAGGCCCTGAAAAAAGGTATATATACTCTGAGGTTAGCATTTTGTTTGGGGCTCACTCATTGGAAGAGTGTTGGTGTGGAGACTCTGGGTAGCCATTAAGGAGCCCCACCAGCTTTGAAAACCCAGATTTTGGTGCTTTTCTCTCTGGTAACTATGTATGTATAGCTTTGATCAGACAACTAGAATCCTGTCTGTTGATTTGTGTTATTTGTTGTTTATATAATTTCTGCTTGTAATTTGTTTGTGTTTTCTGAAGTTCAGAGTGCTGACTTTTTCCCCTGAACTAAGTGAATGATATATGTATGTTTAATTAAAGAGAGATTGTTAATCCCTTAAAGTTGCTTTCTTTAGAAAAGCAGATCAAAGAACCTGTGCTAGCAGCACTCCTGTGTGCTGGTGTTACTGGCCTTACACCTCCACAGCGGCTACAAGCAACACTGTTGTTACATCATCTGAATTCAGATCTCTCCTGGCTCCCACGCTAGGCTTCCTTCCTATCATCACACCCTATTGCCTTCCCATATACCCATCCCAACAGATAGAGGGACAGGGATAAGGGCTGACTGTAATTTCAGAAACATAGGGAACTCCTTGGTGAGGAAACTCTACCAACACCAACCAGCACTTTACTTAAATCTAAGCATTCTAAGGAGAAGCTAGGTGGTGCAGTGGATAGTGCTGGGCCTGATGTCAGGAAGACTCATCTTTTGAGTCCAAATCTAGCCTCAGACACTTAGTAGCTGTGTGACCCTGGGCAAGTCACTGAACCCTGTTTGCCTCGGTTCCCTATCTGTAAAATGAGCTTGAGAGGAAATGGCAAACTACTCCAGTATCTTTGCCAAGAAAACCCCAAATGGGGTTTCAGTTGGATCCAACTGAAACAAGGTGATGAAGCACTCTGAGGTTAAGTGACAAGCCTGGCTAAGGTCATGTAGCCTGTCAGAGACCAGGCTTGAATCTAGTTCTCTCTAGCCAGAGCTGCTTGCCCCTCGTTCAGATACAGCAGAATTTAAATTGTTATTCCCTTTGAGGTGAAAAGAAGTCCAAAAAGGCAACATAAAGAAGGAGGAAGAATTGTCCCACACCATTTGCCTTGGTCTAAATAGCAGGACTGACAAGATGAATTTCAGATTTTTTTTTTTAAATCCCAGTTAACAGCATCTCCTCCCCCATCTCTGACTCCTGCTGCTTCTGAGTCACTGCCCAGCCAAATCATCCCAGTCCAAATCATGGAGCAAGGGCAGTACTTGTCCTCTAGGGATGTTTGGGCCACATCAGACATAAGGAACTAATGTCTAAATAGGAAGACAAACTAGAAAAGCAGATAACAGCAACTTTTAGTACAGTTTTGTAAGGAGAGAAAATTCTGCATTCAGATATTCAGACATAAGACAACAGCTACTACATACCCATCAAGAAGTGCTGAGATGAGAATGCAGTGACTATTTTTCCAATGGCAACAGCAGATCTAACACTCCAGTCTTCTGCTAGAACCCGTGCCTGTGGGGCAGGCAGACAGCACAGGGCTCGTCCTAGGCTGTGCTGCAGGAACACACCTGGCAAAGGAGGAGTATTAGGAGCACTCCAAAAAGAATTACCCTAAACATAGCTCTCTATTCTTTTTTAAGTACACAAACTGTCAACAAAAACAATGTGAAAAGGTGCACTAGAAATAAAAATAGTGTTTTCACAAAGTGCCTCTTTAATCTAAGAAACTTAAATGTTACTCCAATTTACACTGAGAAACATACAAAAATTAAAGAATCTACACCAAGTCAAAGAAAATGAGGTATACACCTGAACCCTTCACATCAGGATAGCTACACCAAAGAGCGAAATGGTAACCTTTAGGATAACTGGAGCACAAATAAGACTGCCAGCCAAGATGGCATTTGACCTGCTTGGCAGGTATTTTATCTTAAAAGTCAGGTGCTTTTTACTAATGTCATGCTAGGACCAATTGTTTGTTTTGGTTTCAGTAACCCTAGGCACAAACTATTTGAGGCTTACAGATTGAGTTCAACACTTGAAAATGAACTCAGAGTCAAAGAGTAGCCAGCGTAGAGCACAAAACAGCTTATAACATGTTCTAAAATGCCTACACAGAAAGTAATTGTATATTAAATCACTTATCACCTAGGAAGTAATGTTTAATTAATTCACTAAGGGAGTATCCTAAAGTGAATTTAAAATGATTTGTTTTAATGATGAAAAATACTACCCCTTCTAGATATTAATCACAATACCATCAATGGTCTGGGTCTTTTGCACATTTATAACAAAGATTCATAATTCAATAACTATTTACAAAGTGTTTATATTTGCAAGGAAGATGCAGCAAGGCTAGGCAAGAACTATCTGGGCCTTAGTCTGTCAGAGAATATAAACATTCCATATTTGCCTTCTTAGTTCAATATTTCAGGGCTTAGTCTTTTTATAACTGTTTACCAACACAGATCTCAACTCCTCTATGACATAATACACCATATTCAAGAGCTGTTAAGGCTGAAAGCATCATCACCCCAAGATAATCTGATGGTAAGTTAAAAGCCTGGAGAAAAGAAGACTTCTCTTCTCCAGGAAGGCACCGGCTAACAAGTATCTTCAAGTATTTGAAGGGACATCGCGTAGTAGAGACTTAGCTTGGCCTGGAAGGACAGAACTAGAAACACTGGGTATTGCTTGCAAAAAAGTGAAAACTTAGGTTCAAATTAAGGAACAATGTAATTAGAGCTATTCTAAGTATGGTGGCCCGCCACAAACAATAGCAGGCCTCCTGTCACTGCTGGCCTTCCAGAGGAGGCTACAAAAGATTCCTGGCTCAGATAGCAGTTAGTTCATAGCGCCTCAGCATTACCTTCTAATTCTGAGAGTCTGTGACTCTTACTGCTTAATGTGACTATGCACACACTCCCATCCAATACTAAATAACCCGGGAATGCCAAGCTTGAATAGTTCTTGTGACTATGTTTTATAAGTGTCTCCTCCATCCACCAACAGTCATCACTTTCAGATTCTAACTACTGCTACCAGTACTGACCTTCAGCCCCTAGAGCAATGTTGGTCTCTCGTTTGCTGAATGAATAAACCTCTCGAGAAGAATTATTGTTAAAATAAAAATGAAGTCAAAATGATATCCTGTTCTCTATAACTCAAATTTTTTCAGTCTGAAATTCAACATTAAAAAAAAAATTATGCCTAGGTCAAACCTATGATCCATCTAGCAGGGGTTTTTTTGCCCCTATTTTTTCACTTTTTTTTTCACTTTTTCACTATATTTTTCACTATTTTATCTAGTAAATATGATATACATTTTAAAATATACTTGAATTCCATGTTACAGTTAAATTCTACAATAAGACTGTACTCCAATGCTTCATCCTGGTGTGAAAGAAAAAAAAAAACCTGTCACCTCAGAAGAGTGGAAGCTCTGGCAGCTCCAGCCCAACTAGAAAGGTTTGGAGCAGGGGTGGGGAACCTGGGGCCTGGAGGCAACATGTGGCCCTCTAGGTCCTCAACTTCATTGTTTGGATTCAGTCAAAGGGCTGCACTTGAGGACCTACAGGGCCACATGTGGCCTCCAGGCCAAAAGTTCCCCAGTCCTCGTTTGAAGCTTAGACACAGTAAGAGATACTGTATGTCTACTGTTCAAGAACCGGCAAATTTAAGTTAAGAAACATTCATCACGAGGTTATCTACAGCAAAAGGTGATAAAGTTTTTGGCCAGGGCATTTCAAAGGTCATCTATTCATTCATAAAGCACTTAGGGTCATCATTGGCAGAAATAATCCATGCCAATAAAAAGAACTATTGAAATTATGGTCAAATGATAGTTCTTTTTTAAAACTGATTATGTTCATAATAATAACCACTCTTTAGCTGCCCATTTCTCATCACTTAACAGTTTACCAAGGGCTTTCCTTACCAACTACCAGTATTCTCTCTCAGAGGGACCAGACATTCATTTCTATAAAAAGGCATAGTTGTCCTCCACCTGCAAAGTATCCTCATTTCTCTTAGTAACCCATTAAGAAGCCAAGCTCTGTTGAATGAATGTGTCGAGGTATCTAAAAATCATACCAAAATATTTGCAGTACTTCAAAAAAAACACTTTTTACAAGTGACAAGTATAAACTATGACTACCAAAATGTATTACGCTAATTCAAAAGGTATTTTGTAAAAGTTTTTTTTCCCTTTAAGAAAAAGAAAAATTCTCCAATCTTTCATCACTTGCTGAAAGCAATGATCCCAACTCCGACTAATAGTATCACAAAAAGAAAGGCAAAAAGTCTATCTAAACCATATGGGAGATGCAACACAACTACCTACTTAGTAGCTCCAGAAATGTCAACAAAGGCCAAAGATAAGGCATCAAGAAATATGTTAAGTTTATAAATTATAAAATTCACTTTAGACAAGACAATATTCACATTTATATGAAAAGCCAAAAAGTTCATTTAAAATAATCAGATCCAAAAATAAATAAATAAAATAAAATAATCAGATCCAGTTTGGGAGGTCTTCAAAGAAAGTCTCCACAGGTCAGCTAACTGTTCTCCTACATGGTATTTCCTTCTTCCATCTGCATGCCTCTGCACAAATCTGAAATGCATTCTCTCCTCAGATCTTCTCTGTATAATACATAGCTCAGGTGTTCACTCCTACCAGAGGTCTTCTGACTCCTCTCCCCAAAGTTGTTACTTCTCTCCTGCTTGAAATTGCTTTGAATTAATTACTTTACCTTTACTTATTTGTATCTGTGCTATATTCCTTCCCAAAGAGAATGGAAGTTCCCTAAAGACAAAAAAATATAGTTTTTGTCTTTGTATCTAATGCACCCAGCACAGTGCACCTTGCACACCGTAAGCATTTAACAAATATTTGCAGAATTTAACTGAATTATTAATTTGGTTCTCTACTTGTACTACTAGGTCCTCCAAAAAGGGGATACAGTATTTGGTAAAATTAAGTACTCACTTCTGGCCTTTAGTGTATGTACAACCCCTGGTCCCAGAAAAAGGTAATTTCCTAGAGGGCATGAAATGTTTCAATTTTTGTCTTTCTATTCCCAGGGCTTTATATATTGTAGGCCCTTAATAAATACTGGGTGAATTTTAAACACAGTCACTTCCATCAACATAAATAAAGGAAGGAAAGACCTCTATCACCAGCTTTGTGGAACTCTGCCAAGCTCTTAAGCACTGGCAGTGACCACAAAGCCATACCAGAGACAATGAATTGGAGGAGGACCTATTGTACCAACTTATTCTCCAACACCACACAGAACCTAACTTTGAGGTGTACAAAGGCCTCCCCTGACCACAGCAAAGAGATGCTGGTGCCACAGGGAGCCCAAAAGATGAGTTCTGACACAGATCACCATAGGAAAAGCTAGAACACCAGGAGGTCAAAGGAAAGATATCATAGAAGACCAGGAAGAGAAGGAGGAATTAATATCTGAAATTTACTTAGCACTATAAAGTTTGCGAAGCTTTTTAATATACTATCTCATCTGCAATTCACAACGATCCTATGATGTGGGTTACCGCAAACTCTTATGCCCATTTTACAGTTAAGGAAAAGTCATAAAGGTTAAGAAACTTGCCTGTGATCACAATGCAAGAAAGCATCAGAAGCAGGATTCGAATCCAAGTCTTCTTATCTCTGAGTTCAGGATTCTATCCATTACACTGCTACCTTTGAATCTAAAAGTTTAGCTCACTGGACCCAGAGAAATTCTCCAATATTTCCAAATAAGAAAAGGATATCTTATGAACTATTTATGATCAATACATTTTAATAATTATTATGCTGATCAATAAAAATAGTTCGACAAACTTAAAAAAGAACCTTCACTTTGGAAATGAGGATGCTTGATGTGCCCCCCCCCACTGTCATTTTTTTCTCTATGTTTACCTAGCATTTTTCTGTCTTTTCTGGTTTACCTAAGTTTACCAAATGTTAAGAACTTTTCTAGTTCAAATGAGTCAAAGCAAACAAGCAAATAGAATGCTTGCTTGCTTCTGAGTTTCCTTTAACAATATTTAACGAGTTGAGGTTTAAAAAAAAACTAAATTAATTTAACCATAGAGAATGATAACAAACCAACAGATGAGGAAAATTAAGCCTTCTGTTTATCAGAATAAGGACACAAGTGCATCAATAGTTCAAGTTCCTCTTCTGGAATCCTAGGCAGCAATCTTTAATCCTGACCTGAAGTAAAGTCTCTAAAAGGAAACAATAAAGTTATTGGCATAGCTGCATTTTAGCTAAGCTGACTATGAAGTAAAAATACATATATTAAGCCCCATTTTCCCACGAACTTTTAAGATGAAAGAGAGATTCCGGAAAAAATAAGGTCAGAGGGTTAGAGGAGTATTTATGAAAGGAATGAGAAAGGAGAGGGAAAGCAATAGGAGAGAGCAGCCAGCTACAGGCAGGAATTCAGCAAAACGTACTGAGCACCTACTATGTGTAATGCAACATACTGAGTCACAAAGCCCAGGGGCAGCAAGAGAAAAAGCAGGGCCTCACATCCACTGTGCACTTCACTATCACAGCGACCAATTCTGAAACAAAACAACCCTTGATACAAAGGCCTTGCGTTTTCTGTCTAGTTTTTGAGGGCTTCTTACGTACTCTGCACTGTTAGATGTCTTCGGTCAAGTCAATGAACTGCCCTGCCACCATTACAACACAGCACCAAATCACAAGGTCAGAGGCATGCTGCTCCTGCTCCGCCAGTCGTCCTGATTTATATCTGGCCACTGGGCCCAGATGGCTCCGGAGGAGAAAGTGAAGCTGGTGACTTTGCACAGTCCTCCCTCGCTTCAATCCAATTCACTTCCAAGTGAGCACATCACCTTCCTGGTGTCATGATTTTCTTCAAGAACAAAGGCCAAACAACAACGACCACGCAGATCTGGCATTAAGCCCACTTTGTTTTTCTAAGTCCTAGCTCAGTATACACTTTTAAAATTTATACAGCTTTTCCAACAGGAAGGCCTCTCCTCTAATCAGCATTATTACTAACACCACTTCCCTAGTTACTGAGAAAATGACTTACTTCTGGAAATAAATTATTTTTAAATTTAAAGTTTAAAATGAATTTTTCAAATGCTCTAGTGAAATTTTTATGCCATGACTCTTTTTAAAATTCTGTAAATAAAAAAATGGATTGCCTAAATGAACTTCATTAAGTATAAGTGTTTTAAAAGACAAAGATGAACAGACTACCAGTCTTATTTTCCTTAGCTTTCTCCACTAATCGGTTGAACATAAAATAAATCAAGAGACATTAATGTGGTCTTAATTGTAAAAAAAAAATTAAAATTAAAACTAGTCGTATTATATGTGAGAAGTCCTACAGAATTCTGATGGATAGTATTTAAGTTGTAAAAACTTCATCAAAGCAAAACACGAAAAAGTCATCACAAGAACAAAAGTGGGCATGACTCAAGATGGCTGCACCATGAATCATCATCTAATCAGAAATAATGATGAAACTTCTCATTGCTAAATACAACATATTTCGTTAGAAGGTAAATAAATATCTAGAAAGCCAACATACCCCCCAAAAGCCAGAGAAAATGGCGTCTGAGAAAGCTCGTCACCATCCATCAACTATGGGCAGTTCAGATTCACAAGATGCTGCACACTGGAGATTCACCCTCAAACTTGGCCCAGCAGAGGAAACTCTGAAGGCAAATTCTTCCAGGGGCTGCTTTCACAGACTAAACTACAAGAAGCAATGACCTCCCTGGAAGAGATATGAGGCAGGAGCTGCCTGGGTGAACAATCAGAGAGATATGCAACCAGAAGCAAACACAAGAGACCAACCTAGATAACCCCCAAATTTTGAAATAAAAGTTATGAAACATTGTTACTAAAATTATCCTAAAACCTGGTAGAATACCTAAAAAAATTCAGATTTATTCCAAAAGCATATTAACTACCCAAGCCTGACCTCTCTTAAATAAAGTTGCACCATCCAGTCGTTTCTATGGAAGCACAGTGATGCACTGCAGAGAATTTAGTAGTAAAATAGTCACAACATAGCTCAATCTATGGAATAAATTGGAGAGGAGCAGCAGAAACAATTTCCATTTATCAAATGCCTTGTGTGTCCTTCACAACCCCAAAAGGCAGATATTACAGCTAGGATGTCCATTTTCCAGACAGAAAACAGAAGTTCAGAAAACTTAACAATGGTTTGCCTGACTCCCATTTAGCACCTTTGTCCCGGCCAGAACTGCAACCCAGGCTTCCTGATTCCTGCTCTTCTACTATGTAAGTCCAGCTCTTCTACTAGATAAGAATTTCTGAGATAATTAAACTGACTTTTTTTAAATCCTCAGCTCTTTGGACAGGAATCATATCCAAATTACACCTGTGCAAACCGTCATGTACAATGACAATCCTAAATAAAAATGTCAAAATCTTACCTTTTGTTTTACCTTTTATCATTAATGTATGTATGGGCTTCCTGATGTTCAAATGAGGTGTTCCTATGCCAAAACTTAGCTCAAGAACACAGGATTAAAAAGAGATTTAGGAATATCAAACAAGAATTCATGAATGAAAGAGCTGACGTCATAGTCCTGCTCCCAACAGAGCTCAGAGGAGTCTATAAGAAAAACAGTCTATCTTCTGGGATATTAAATCACTGAAGTCATTTACTAAAGGAGATGGAAGAGAAGAGCGTTGCCCAAGAATAAGGAGAGGGGGGAAGGAGATGGTCTCTGGGCAAAAGCTGCATTTGCTACTTTTCCCCCCATCAAAGGAATGACCAGAACACACAATATAATTTTCTGTCCAAACCTTCCCCACAAAGCAACTGAACTTGCAATCCATATTGTTTAACAATTGACACAATTTCCTAGTAATACAAAATACATCCATGGTTAGTTCCTCTAAATAAGCAAGATAATTGTTCCCTATGAAACGTTATTGCTATTCCCCCCACCCCAAAAAACAACCAGGGGCGAGACCTCTCAGGTACTTCTGCTGACTCACTTACTCCCACGACGGCAGCCACAACTGCCTGCATGCTCTCCACCATCTCCCCTCAAAAAAACCAGGCTTTCTGGTTACATACAAACATTTAACAATTTTGAAGTCGTATAATATAAATAGGTGGGACTAAGGCACCAAGGGAATCAGTAGGGGAAACAATACCTTTAATGAATCATGCAAATAAAAAAAAAGATTGTAAAAATGTGATTTACTAATTAAAGTCTTTCCGGGGAATAGATCAATCTGTATCCCTCAGTCAAACTGATAACTTCTGCAAAGTCCAGATGAAAATTTCCCAAAATAATTTTTCCTAGGACCCAAGAAGCTTACACTAAATCTGAGTCCAAGGTTTTTTTCCCTGAAAACTTACAAGTATTTCATTTCCAGAGAGGAAAAAAAACAACATCCCCTGAGGTGGCCTCCCCTTAAGTCACTAACATCTCAAATGCGCAAAACTATGAGGATGTTTTCTATTCTTAACCACTCTAAGAAGAATAATGGCTATTTACCAAAAATGGGGGGAAAGGAGTGGGAGGGTGAGAACCTAGGAGAAGAATTAAGAAATAAACAATTTTGTCAATGAACATTTTTAAAAGAAGATCTTATTAAGTTAAAATGCAAATATCCCAATTTAATCTGAAAATCTGAAGTGTTTAAAAGAGATCATCTAACACTTCCACCACAAATATCTTTGATAGTACATCACTACCCCCTTGTGGATTTGCAATAAAAATTCCTATCTTGAATCTTCAGTTTTTTAAGCAATGGTTTGGACTGTGGAACTTTCCAAGTTCATACTTAAGTCCTTGCTTAAAAAGTTATTTTATAAAAATTACTTTTAAAATAACTCAACATATTAAAATAATAATCCTGTTCATTTTAAATTATCTTCCCAAACCCACCACCACCACAACCTTTTCAGCGTTCTTTACATAAAAAAAAAAAATCTATAGTTTAAAAGAAGAACAAAAGTCTCAAAACATCTTAAACAATTCTATTTTTCTTCAGGATGATTTTATTTTATACTCCCTATCACTATGCTAAGATATTTCTGTAATAAATCAATTTTTCCCACTCTAACATTTTTCTTTTCAAAAAAATAATTTCACAGTGGTCTGAGATCACAAGAAGTTCCAAAATACCAATACGGCATGTTCTTACTAGATCTGCAGAGGGTACATGTCAAATCAGGATCTGTGATTTCCTTGATGTGGAAATTCCCTCCACCACGGCAGATGCAACCCATCTCTAACTTAAAAGATGAGCCTAAAAAAGTCGATAGATTCTCAGAGCAGCTGAGCCACTAACCTGCCTATGGTCACACAACTAAATCATCCTCAGAGCGGGGGTGGGGGTAGGCATTTGGATTCCAAGGCCCATGCCCCACCCACCATAACATACTACCTCACACAGTGCATATATACTCAGGGGTCTATTTCAAAAGTAGCTTTCAGAGCTTTAAAAAATTTTAAAAGCCTGAATAAGGCTATTATTAAAAATAACTGATGATACTGATGTCACTTTAACACTGTTCACAGTAATCTTAATTTGCACTGGAATAGGAAAGGAGATAGCAACTTTTATAAAACAGAAAGGAATTTACCTTTTTGAGCTGAAAATTACCCTAGTCATGTCTGTTGATTTTTTTGGAGTATGTGTTCGTATCTTGTTACACATGAACTTTAGAAGGTGAAATGAATTTGCATACCTGGCTTCTAATTCCTATACAAACTAGATTTGGTTAAGGATATGAATTCACTCTCAGTAACTCATATGCTATACCGGTGAATGCTACTTTCATGACTCATAATGGAATCATCATAGGGATATGATATCTGATTCTCCAATCTCACATATCCTCCTTAGGAATGTTGTAGGGGTTGAAGTCAATGACCTCCAAGGGCCCTTCCCAGCAACAGAGGTACCGAGTTTGAGCGCAAGGATATATCTATTCACTGTTACTACTACAAGGAGACATGAGGATAAATAATGCTATGGTGGGGTAGGAAGAAAGGAGGAGAAAAGATACACAGCAGGTGGTTTTATCGATAGATTTTTAAGTAACTGAATACAGTATTACCTTATAGTAGTACATAGAGAAATATGGGAAAGGTACATCCATCTATCAACATTGGCCTTTTGCCCATATCAACTAAAATGAGAGAATATGTACCCAACAAGTGACAGGTGCCCAAGGGGACTGTCTGACTACCTCCCGCATACCCTGAACTGATAGGCAAGAAGGAGTAGAACTAACCCTTATCTATGTGTTTTCTAGAAAGGTTTCAGAGTTTTTTGTTTTGTTTTGTTTTTTAGTTTATGGTTTTAGGAGGGAGATGGGTAAGATTAATGGCACTTAGCAACCCCTCTCTCACTGGACAACTAATAAATTGGAGAAATGTGTCTTTGTAAACATTTCCTGCAAGGCAAGAATGGATATCTATACATGCATATGTACACATATGTGTACACGCGTTGCATTGTCTATGCATATCCATATATGTATACACGTGTATGTACACATGCTTGTGCATGCTCATACAAACACACATATAGCTTTACCTATAACTAGAAATCATGGTACAGTGGAAAGAGGGTTAAGTTTGAAGACAGAGGAGCCGAGAGCATATGCTGGCTCTGGCCCTCACTACTGTGACCTTGGGAAAATAGCTGTGGGCCTCTAGTCCCTCCTCTGTAAAAACAAAAGGGTAGAATATGAAGACCACTTGGGTCCCCTTCTACCTCTCCATCCTACAAACTATATCTCAGAAACCAAGGAGATGAAGAGGCAAATCGATCTCCCAAATGCCCAGTTCTAGGTAGAACAAAGTTGTACAGTAGTTCATTGTTGCAGGAAAGCAAAGGCCAAGACTTTCCAAACCACGTAGTGAACTTCAAAAAGGTACATTTTCATCCTTTGCCTACTGAACAACAGATTAGAGATTATGAGAACATGTAAATACATCTCCTCATTGGCATGAGCACATGCGTTTGAAATGGATGTGAAAGCTATAGTAGAATGATAGATCTTTCATGGTAAGGCATATATGATTGGTCAAAAGTGGGCACTCCTTAAAATGGACAGTGAAACAGGATAGAATTTGGACATCCTTTGATCTCTCACTGGATAATCTATTTTAGCTCAGGGAAATTAACTTAAAAAAAAATCCAGCATGTACAATAGTTCAGGAGTAGGGGAGGGGGGGAAATATATTGACAACCTTTCCCCAAGAAGAACTACAGCGTCTCTCTACAAACAATGGAGTCTGAGGCAGGAAACGTAGGGAAGAATCCCTTTGGCTGGCACATAAACAGCAGAGACAACTCTCCACTTGGCTCATCACGTACAAGAATTCAGTAGTTGTCCGTCCCCTGTCAATACTCAGAAGAAACACTTAGCCCGCCTTTCCTCGGCAAATGTCACAACAGGAGACACAGCACCTATATTTCACCCCCTCTTCTAGTAACAGATATGGAGAGAGAGAAGTTTCTGACACGTTCCTGATGAGTATTACTTTCTCTCAGTCTTTGCAGTTGGTTAACATGGATTTGGAAAAGTACCCATGGCTATGTTAAACCTGTGCCCTGAGCTCTGGTTAGTGAGAAAAGAGATAAGGAAGTGTTGTCTATACAATGAGTAATTTGGGATGGGGGAAACAGAAAATCCCATACTTCCTACCCACTTCTTAAGGTGGTCAAAGAAGGACAGCAATATTTCTGTCCCTTTCCCTTTCCCTTCATCCCCAAACCTCCAACCCAAGCCACTAACCAAAAGGCCTGAAGAGTACTGAAATCTACAGTTCAAGTCAGAAGAAAGGACCCCATACTCTCACATGAATGACGACAGAAGGTAAATCAAAGGGAGTTCATGGACGGAGCAGGAGAGATAAGATTGGATTTCTAAAATCCTTTCTGATTCTGTGATTCTAAGTAGTTAATCTGTGCCCTATGATTAATAAGCATCATCAGTGACCACTGTCTATCTACCCTCATCAAAGACAGCAAGACAAGTGGTAGGCTACCTAAACTGCAGTAAATAAATTCCCTAGGTCCCAATCAAAGAGATCCAGAGGAGGGTGATCAGGACACAAATTCTACTTTATGCTCCATGCCTGATAAGTCAATGGAATAAGATGTAAACTACCTTTAGGGAAAGAAGAAAAATAACATTGTCCTGCACAGCAGTAGCAATGAATGGCAGAAAGGCTATGATAAAAGCAGACTCAACAGTTTCTGACAATAATTATAATGATGAGGGGCAACAATGGGAATCCTTTTTGTGCTTTCTGAAACCTTTCATACATCCTTTTAAGACATACAAAAAGTGGAAAGTAGCTTTCTCACTCCCAGTAGGTACAAGAAGAAAGCACAGGAGAAGAGGAAGGCTAGAAAAGAGAAAGGTGAGTTCACTCAGGAAATGAAGAATGGAGGTGAATGGAAATTTCACTACCAGGTACTACAAAGGCAAGTCACCCTGAAAGGGGGAGGACATCTCACAGAATTATCTATGTGATAGAAAGGCATATCACTATCTACCACTTTAAAAAGAAAAATGGTCAAGTAACACATTACATAGAGAAAGGACACAGTCTCACTTCACCAAGGAAACAGATAAGTGTGAGGAGAATACAACTACTATCCTAAAACAACCACAGCAAGTTACTCTTAAGAGGGAGAAAGAAACGGAGGAAATTGTTTCCTATATTCTGGAGGAAAATATCCAACTTAGCAACAAAGAAAAGTTAAGAGGTGCTCACCATGTCTAGTTTTGTGTTCTATGTGATACCTTGCACACTGCTGACACTCAAAATGTTAACTATGCCTTCCAGACAGGACTTGCCTAAATGACCCAAAATGTATGCCCAAGCACTTAGAATGTTAATTTTACTTTTTCCTTCCTACACATTCCAGACTACAGTAAACAACAACCAAAAAACCATTATGTTTTCTGTATAATTTTACAAGGCTAAATGATATAATATTAGAATAAATTAGGAGAAACCAGTCCTAATAAGAAGTGGAAAAGGACAAGGCCCAGTGATGCCATGCATACCAAAAGAACAGCAAGATCCAATCAGGTCTCTGAGCAAAACCACATGACCCCAGCAATGGGAGCATGAAGGGCAAGTACATTCTACTCTGCATAAAAAGACCTACCCTCAAAGAAGGGAGCCAAAGACCATTCGGGAAAAGTCAAAGTAGGGAACAGGAAAGACAGACCACCAAAACAAAAAAAGTGACCATATTATCTATTTCAATCAACCATCATTTATTAGGCGCCTGATACGCACCAGGCTACTGGATCTAGAAAAGAAAACCAGACATGCAGAAGGAAACTTCCAGGGACATATGAAGCATATCTAGATACAAAGGAGCATAAGAAATAGCCTCCCCATCAGTTCTAGGGTAGTGGGGTATAAACTATGGCTATGAAACTAGAATTAGGCCATTCTCTCCTAGTCAATGTCAGCCCCAGTTTGGGCAGCTAAAACTACAACAAGAACTCAAAAAAAGGTTTAACCCCATCAGGGCAAGTAATATTCTATACACCACTAAAAAACTAGGAAACAAAATGCCACTTGGCCCGAAAGTTTAGAATTTTAGAGTGTGAGCTAGAAGAGACCTAAGGAATCAACTAATCCAAATGCTTCATTTTACTAATGAAAAATAAAAGCCTAAAGATTCCATGGTTATCCAAGGTCATAACGCAAAGTTAGTGGCAGAGAGAGGTCTAGAACTCAGGGCTTCCTGACAGTCCATATTCTTTCAGTATAAGCAGATTGTCATACCAAAAATAGGTGAACAGTTTCAGGGACAGTGAACATTCATAACCTAAAAGTTAAAGGAGTGGAAAGAGATGGTCTCCTTGGCCATTGACAAGAAGTACAGAGTTGACAAATATGTCTCAAAAATGGCATACAGAAGAGTGCCACTACACTCATTCTCTAAAGGAAAACCTGATGCCATCTGACCTTGAGAAGAGGTTTCTATATGTAAATGAAATAAAATGAACTCATCTACTGAGCAATGGGGTGGGGAGATTCATTATCTCCCAGAAGCGGGAAAAATAGGTTCATCGAGCAGAAGAAAGAAAGCATGTCCTTTAGGTCACAAGCCCACTCCTCAAAGAAATAAGATTTAGAAAAGGGAGGGAGAGTAGAGAGGAAAGAATCTTCCACCACAAAACAAAACAGAGATTAAAGAACTAAGAACCCTCTACTCTCTTTGTAGAAGAGGATTACCCTGTCTGAGGTGTGAGAAGAAACAGGTTAATGCTCTATTACCTGTGGTAATGGGCAACAGACAAAGTACAACTACATGCCACCCACCAAAACCATAACTTTGCACAACACATTCAACTTCCAGGTCTTATTAACCTTTCACCAGGGCCACAAAGAAGTAGTAAAATTAACTGATTTAGTTTCAGATCTTTTCCCTTTCCCTTCCACCCTCTGGTGGATATGTTAATAAGTAATAAATTATCCAAAAGGAAATCTGTGGAATAGTTAAAGGATCTGAATGGAAATGCATTCACTTTTGAAGCATAAGCTCCACCTAATACAACATATATATTAAGAGTATCTGGTTGTACCAAGAGTTGTAACACCACATCATAGGGGAAAAAGAGTAACTCTATCCTACTGATTCCAGATACAAAGTGGACAATATAAACATTGTTGTCCAAAAGGAAAAAGCAATCCAGTTCTAATCTTTCTGGCAGGTAGCTGTGATTGATTAAACATCGATGGTAAGATGGACTCCAGAACTCGAGGTCTAATGTTAACTAAACATCCAACTCAAACCTTCCCTCACTGACGTACCAAGGGAGAAGAGTTCACCTTGCCAGAGAAGTGCCAAAAAGGCCCAAAAGCTCAGGGCCTGCCCAGCAGGTGCTTGTAGCGAGTGTGGGTCTGGTCAACACAACTGGTCAAAATAGAAAGGCCTTCCCACTGAGTAACAGCTAGTGGAATCCACCTCAGTTTTTGTGGCTACAACTGGAGAGGAAGACAAGATCAGGCAAAACATCCGAATAGGACAAAGTTATGGTTCATTCTGCCCAAGAGTAGAGGGCACCTCTCATTTGTCAATGCAAATCCTTGTTAATACTGACTCTACAGTTTCATAGAGTTATAGGTGTTTCCAGATACCTACCGAAGGGCACTGGCAAAGAGCACCATAATAGAAACTGCAAGGCCTCTCAATTATCCAAACAGGTGAGATTGTCAACTCTTTCTGAAGTCAGTCAGTACTGTCCAAAGAGTAAATTAACCTTACTAACCTCCCACTTAGAAAACACAAGAATTCTCCCCGCCTTGATCACAGCAGGTAAAGACATCAAGGTAGGACTGTTTCGGTTTCTCCCTATAAGACACCAAGAAGGGAAGGCCAAGCCCCCATATTCAGAATGCACCAAAGGGGGAAGGGAGTAGAAGGGAATGCTTGAGACTCAGGAGATTCAGGTACTGTGTGCTTTGTTGAATATTCACCCCTCTGCTGGCTCAACACAACACAAAAGGGGAATTTAAGAGTGGGGAAGATTATGGACAAGTTAAGTAGCTCTTTGGCTAAGAGGTAAAGATGATTCTTTTACTATTGATAAGATATAATGCATACACATGAGCATATGTCCAGATTTATGATTCCATACACACATCTATGTTGTCACTTCACACCTCTAACTTACATTACCTAAGTGCATTTGTATGTATGTAGTACTAACATACAAATGCAAACTTTCCTGGCCTAGATGCCCAATACGACTGCAAAGGATCACAGTACTGTCCTTATCCCAAATATGGGATAATGGGATATGGGAAGGGTTCAGTCTTCCCACTGACTGACAGCTACAGAATTAAAAGTAGAAACACAAGGCCCAAGGGGAGAGATGAAGACGAGGACCAGTAAATAGGAACCCCCTTTCCCCAGAGGAAACATGGAAGTGTATGTTCTATTTCCTAGCTGAAGGCAGACATACGGCCTTCTTTCACCCAAACCAACATAAAGGCAATTCTGATGTGGAGCAGAAAAGTCTGGGGAATGTGGGGTTCACAAGACAAGGCTGAGAAGGGAGCAGACACCACAGGAAGACCGGAGGAGCCACCTTCCAAAAGAAAAAAGTTAGTGGTGTCATCAGCCGGGGCTTCAGGGTTCGAGAAGCTGAAGGTATACGAGGGGCTCCCCATCTCGAAGAAGGCAAGAGACCCAGTAGCCAAAGGAGAGCGGAGCCAGTTGGTAAATGCTGCCCCTGGCTAGATTCAAGGGTAAACAGGAAGAGCGTATGTCCCTTTTTGCTTCAGACATAAAAGTAATGATGTGGTCCCTTGTTGCTCAAGTAGTCGGCACAATGAGCAGGGCACTGGCCAAAGCAGAAAGGAGGGGGCGGGGGAGGGACCCCGCACCCTGGGGGAGGGAGGAAAGGGGAGCATGGGGAAATTAAAGGATGCGGAGGGCAGACAAGAAAGGAGGCACAAGGAATACTTGGAGTTACTGTCATTAAAAAAAAAAAACCCAAACCCGGGTAACCCAAAGGGTTGCCGGCCAAAGGGCTCACCTTCACCCAGGGGGTGGTGGAGGGCAGGAGCGTCTACACGGCCAGCCAACAAAGTGTCTGCTTCCCCTCCGATCAAGGACTTGGGGGGTGCACAGGCCCCTGGGGTCCGCGGCGGGGGGCGGGGGGCCGTTCCACTGCCCCTGTCCTGGCAAGGAGGGCCGGTCACTCGAGAGTTGTGCCCGGGGCCCAGCGGGGGGGAGGCTCGCGATCGGGGTCACGGCGGGGAGAGGAGGCGAAGGAGGGGGCGAGGCTCCGGCTCGTCCCTCGCCATGGAAACCGGAACCCCACCCTGCTGCCCGAGGGGGGCCGGGGCCGCTGCCCGGGGGCGGGGAGGCGGGAGGCGGAGCCCGCCGGGGCCCTGCCGGGGCCGGGGCTGGGGGGCCCCGGGGCGGGCGCGGCGGGGGCCCTAGCGCACATAAACTTTCCGCCCGCGGGCCCCCCCACCTCCGGGCCGGAGCCGGGGCAGGAGTCGGGGCCGGGGCCGGGGGGATGCCCGGGCGGGCGCCGGGGCCCTGGGCCGGCCCCCGCCCCGCGAGCCCAGCTCCGGCTCGGGCTCCGGCCCCGGCTCCGGCCCCTGCCCGCCCCCGGCGGAGGAGAGGAGTGTCGCTATCGCGGTCGCGGTCCGTGTCGCCGGCCCCGGGGTCCCCTCAGGACTCGGCCCCGCTCCGCCTCCCCCCCGCCCCCGGGCCGGGGGCGCCCGCCCGCCGCGCCCCCGCGCCGCCTCCCGTGCCCGCCGCCGCTGCCCGGGATGCCCGGCGGGGCCGGGGGCCGGCCGCCCCACGCGCCGCCTCCCGCTCCCTCCGCCGGCCCCCCTCACGCTCCGGCTCTTACCTTCCGGCTTGTTTTCGGCAGCCATTTCCCCTCCGCGCGCCACATCCTCCTCCTCCTCCTCGCGACCGGGACCCCGAGCGCGCGCCTCGTACCGCCGCCGCCGGCCCAGCCACCCCGCCGCCGCCGCGCACCCGGCCTGGCCCCGCCCCGCGGCCCACGCACCGCTCCCATTGGCGCGCCCGCCCGCCAGTCATCGCCGCCGCCGCCAATCGCCCGGCACCAGGGGCCTCACTACTCTCCGGGAGGAGCGGCCTATCCTCCAGGCCCATTGGCTGCTCTCCGCCCGACGGCATGAAAGGATTGGCCGAGCTTCGACGCCCCCTTCCCACCCACTCCCAGAAAAGCCCGCCTTCTCGACCTAAACAAAGCTTCTCAGTGGCTAGAGCCCAAGACAGCTGACCAATAGATGCCGCGCCGACACGGAATATTTCCTCGAGGCCGGGACGTAGCTTTTGGATTGGGCGTTGCTACAGTGTTTCCCAAGCCGCCCAGGCCAATCAAAGGGGGTTCCCGGAGCTCGGGAACGGCGAAGGGAAACCCCGCCCCTTAGCGTGACCGTCACGGGGAAGGCGCGCGCTTATTGGTTGGCCGGGGCTTTTCCCGCGTGCTCCCGGGGCTGAAGGACGTTCCCGGGGAAACCACTCTGGGCGCGTGGGGGTCCCGACGGTGGCAGCAAACGCCGCGCCGCGCCGCGCCGCGCTGGGGCGGGATTCTCCGGGATCCCTCAGCGTGTCGGAGCCGGGCCGCTGAGGGCGCAGGCGCGGGCGGAGCCGAGGCCCGAGCTCCAGCCTCAGCCCAGCGGGACGTCGTGGGCCCGTGGGCTGGTGGGCTCGGCTGGCCGCCAGGAGGCGCTGTGGCGCCACGCTCCGCCGTCCCCTCTTTCCCTTCCCCAGGGCGCTCGTGCCCAGGGCTTGCTAGAGTGTAAGCTTCTGGAGGGCAGGCGCTGCCCTATCCCCAGGGCCTGGCAGGTGGTGCGGGGCAATGGCTCAGGGATCAGGAATAGCCGGGTAACAATATCCACCCCAGTCACAGCTAGCATTGATTCTGCCGCGCTTTAACAAAGGTTTGCAAAAGGAATTTTTAAAATATTTTATAATTTTATAAAAAAAAATTTTTAAATTCCATCCCGAGAGGCTTGTTATACCCATTGTACAGATGAGGAAACGGGCTAAGGCGAAGAGACTTGCCCAGCTAGTAAGGGACCGAGGCTGGATTTGAACTGGGGTCTTCCCGACCCCAGGGCCCGGCCTCTCTACACTTTACAATCTGTTGCGTGGCCCCGGGCGTGTCATTTAACTGAGCCTCGGTTTCCTCTTCAGTCAAACGAGGGGGTTAGGCCTCTGAGGACCCTTTCAGCTGCTTGCCCCCTTCCCAGTTCCCCACCTTTTCTAAGGGTCTCTTCCTGTGCCCTCTGCACTCTCAGCACCCCCAATTTTCACTGGTCAGCGTGTGGCCTCTGTCCTCCACTAGCCTTCCTGCTGGTCACCCGGGACCCACTGCATCCTCCTCCGCTCCCCTAGCCTCCAACCCAGCGCCACCCTGTGCCCTCTTCTCCCCGAGCACCCTCTCTTGGTGGTCACTACGGGCTCCTTCACCTCCCTTTAGTCCCTCCTCACCTCAGACTACATTCTATCACCTGGCTTCATCCTAGCCCTGCCAGGGGTCCCAGATCTGTCTGTGGTACCCTGCCCTACCCCGCCCTTTTCTCCAGTGTGCATTTTTTCCACCTTACTCGCAAAGGTCTGCAGGTCTTTTCCAAGGCAATAACCATACTCCCAACTTCCTATTGTTCAGCCTTTCCATGTGACCCAACAAACAGGTGACTCATAAGCCCCGAACTTAAGATGAGGCATGAGGGTAAAGTAATAAATGAAAAAATTAAATACCTTACACTTAATTCTGAGTGTAAGCCAAGCAAAACGTGGGCATTTACTTTTAAAAAGGAAAAACTTCAAAATTTTCAAAGCCCATAGCGTCCACTTGATCCCTTGCAAGTGTTTTGATGAAAACTGAGTTGGCGAACTATATTGGGAACTTTAATTGTTTTTCTTTATTGCAAGGGAGGGTTCAGTCAGAGAAATGAGGAAAGTCTTTGCAGAAGTGATTGTAATATAAAGACAAAAGGCATCGATAAAACATTTTCTTAAACAAAGTAGCAAGCTAGAAAGATTAACTTCAATTGCACAGAAGATCGTAAGAAATAAAGCTTAGGATGGCAAGTGCACCTTGCCATGAGGGGAAGAAATGAAAAGTCACAAACCCTATCTGAAAATTCTTGCCACCTCAAGTAAAACAGTAAACACAGCAAATGTAGAGAATCCTAACAGCAAAGGGAGATACCAACATATGGCACTTAAAATCAAAACACCTACCACCTTCAGAGCCACTCAAACATAATGCAGGTGGGCAGGTAATAGCAGAAAGAGAAATGAGGCTGCTGACTCTGATAGTTAGAAAAGGAGGGGAAATTGAATTGAAGCAGTTTTCCATCCCCAACTATGTGGATGTATTTCTTCTCTTGTAACAATGAGAGCAGCTCCTTGTACTGCATATATTTGTTCCTCTCCCAGCAGTTAGTGGGAGTTAGCCGAATCAGTGAAAGAAAAGTCCCCTTCTAGACAGTTTGGTGCTAGGGCTATACTGTCAATGTGTATTTAACTTGAAGCAATAAAAACAGCCTCCTTCCTAACAGCAGATCATCTTTGTTTTTCCCCCTAGTCTCCGCAAGTAGAAATGTCTCAAGTTTTCCAGAAATAAAGATGTTCCCCAAAATACTACATAAACTGCCACCCACAAAGCTCTTGTTTTTAGCCCTAATGTTCTTTGAAGAATGAAAGAGATCGTCCAGAAACATGGAGGTGAATAGTAGTAATGGCTGGTGAAATAATGTTATATTTATTTTCTAAAAAAGATTTTTTAGTTCTCTTCCAGTGATCTCTGCAGTAACATTATTATAATTATCATTATTGATAAGGATCGTAACACAGTTATCACTGAATTTATTGCCATAAATTGCAACTTGTCTAAACCAGTCTAACTGGATTGGGAAAAAATGGAAAACGTGAACTGAACTGATTTCAAACACTAGGATTCCCAAAATAGAGGACTGTGATGAAATTTAAGTATTCATGACCAATTGTTCCTATGCTATCACCCATGACATCACGGCTGAAGACAAATAATAGCGTTTTCTTTTGGTTTGGTTTTTTTGTTGGGTTTTTTCTGGGTGCCACATTATAAAAAGATAATGGCCCTCAACTATGTTCTAGGCACTATGCTAGGTGCTTAAGGAACTAACAAAGAAAAAGACAAACTCCTTTCCCTGGCAGGAGGAATGATCTAATAGAAGAGATGATAACTTTTATATAATGTAATAATATATAATAATAAATAACATCTACATACTGTTTTAAGCTTTGCAAAGTGCTTTACAAATATCTGTAAATATTGTAATATTATCTCATTTGATCCTTACAACAACCCTGGAAGGTAGGTGCTGTTATTGTCCGCATTTTAGAGAGGAGGAATCTGAGAGAGGTTCACCCACTTACCCAGAGACACACAGCTACTTAGTAGTTGAAATGGATTTAAATTGAGGTGACTTAAATTCAGCTGAATTCCTAGTCCATCGCTCTGTGCACTATGGCGCCCCCTAGCCGCCTGTAATATATAACAACAAGTACAGTATATTTCTCTTCCTGAGTTAATAATACCTCTAGGCCTCCTGAGTAATCTATGGAACCTGCTATGGTCAAAATGAAATCACCACTTCCGATCATAGATTTCGAGCTGGAAGGAAGCTTGGAGACAGAACGCCTTCATTTTGATGGAGTAGGAAACTGGAGGCCAGAGAGAATAAGTGACTTAAGTCCAAAGTCACCTAGGTAGTAGAGAACAGGACTGGAAACTGACCTCAGGATAGAGTACAGACACTGAAGTCAGGAAGACTTATCTTCCCTAGTGTGAATCTGGCTTCGGACACTGGCTGTGTGACCCTGGGCAAGTCACCTCACACTGTTTGCCTCAGTTTTTTTCATTTGTCAAATGAGCTGGAGAAGGAAATGGGAAACCACACCAGTATCTCTGCCAAGAAAACCCCAAATGGGGTCACAGAGACAACCTCTGACTCCCAAATCCAAATTATTTTCCTCTCTCTCTCTCTCTCTCTCGATAGCCAAACTTTAGGTGATGATCCTTTCTGAATTTAGAGATTCTGAACTTCAGAGGACAGGTACTGTCTGTTGCTTATTAGAACCCTTTACACCTAATTTGGTTTCTGGACGAAACAGTTTAAGAAAGATAGGGGGCAGCTAGGTGGCACAGTGAGTAGAGCACCGGCCCTGGAGTCAGGAGGACCTGAGTTCAAATTTGGCCTTAAGACACTTGACACACTTGCTAGCTGTGTGACCTTGAGCAAGTCACTTAACCCCAATTGACCTGCCTTCTCCCCTCCAGAAAAAAAAATTGCTATTGAAAAGGTTTTAAGTAGGGTTTGGAAGAAAGAGAGCACATCTCCTTAGAGGTATCAGAGAAGATTTAATGAATTTTCTTTGTATTCCCTTAATTGTTTCCCTTTGTTACAAGAGAGGGTTCAATTAGGAGGAAGATAGGCAGGAGCTGGGAAGGTGAAAATGAGGAAGAGGATGAGTAAAGCCCTTGGAGGTAAAAGTATGCTTAGGGAATGGGCCGGTTCAGGGGAACACTTAACAAAAATAACTTCTGTAACAGGAAATAAGGGTTTTTTTTTTTAAATCTCCTGGTATCAGACCATGGAAGAGAACTTGGGATTCCTCTCCGGCCTGCACCCCTGACTCATCTCCACAGGACTTTCTCTATCATGCCATAGAAACCTCTTCACCCTGGAAGCCCACTCCACCCTAGACCCCTTGCCATCCACCCCTGGGATGGGTCCCTCTGTTTGGTTGATTCTTCCCAGCCCTGCCTGAGACCAACCATGTCTTCCTTCCAGATTTCTTTGGCTGGGTCTCAGCCAGATCCCTTACACATACACACACACACACACACACACACACACACACACACACACTCCTTTGTGTCTCGTCTTTCCCCATTAGAATGTAACCTCCTTGAGGTCAGGAGCTATATCTGTGCTTATATTTGTTTTGTCAGTGCCTGGCATATAGTAAGCTTATTGACTTGACTCATTTTTAAAGGGCACATTCTGGGCCTCTACTCACCTCCTCGGTCTTTTAGTTTTGTGATGTTAGAGGTTGTGAAGCAAGGGAGCAAAGAGGAAGGATATTTTCAGCTTTCTTAAAACAAACCATCATGAACCCATTCTGTTTGCTTTATTAACATTTGCTTAGATATTCTTTGTTATTGCTATTACTGCCTCTTACGAACTTTAATTCACTATCTAATCTACCCTATTCTCGCCTCCCTCCATTTACCACTTCACTTGAGCATAATGTTATAACTACTCTTGGCAAGAGACGGTCTTTAATTTTGTAAAGACCTATCAGGTCAAGGTAAATATAAACTGAGGATATTTGGGTCTAATGTCCTTGCTCAGCTCATCTGGAATAGAATTTGGCCCATCAGAGAAGCCTGCATTTTTTGGGCCAGGAAACTGTTGATGATATGAAGTCAGTCAACAGCTCTGTTTGCCCAGCACTCACTCTGCCTGCTCCTCTGGTAAAATAGGTCTAAAGACAATGTCTTTTGCTTGCCTCTCAGTTGTGTCAACACACTTAACACTTTCCCCATAATAGAAGTTGCAGGGGTTGTTGTTTAAATCATAGTTAAAATCTTTCTTTCCTCTCTTTTTTTTTTCTAAATTTTTCAGGGTAATCTAGCAGTTGCCTAAAATGTAATAGAGTGCGTTTGTTCTCTAGGGATTGCGGCCAGATGCTCCGTCTATAAACTTACTCCAGTCATTTCTTGACTTTCTCTTTAAAATTAGCTCCTTTCTCCTTCAAGATATGGTTCCTCTAAACAGGGGCAGCTAGGTAGATAGAGCAGGGTCTGGAGTCAGGAACACCTGAATTCAAAGCCAGCCTCAGCCCCTTGCTAGCTGTATGACCCTGGGTAAGTCACCACCTCCTTCAGCCTTGGTTTTCTCAACTGTAAAATGGAGATCATAATAGTACCTACCTCAGAGGATTGTTGTGAAAGTCAATGAGATAATATTTATAAATCACTTAGCGTAATACCTGGCACATAGTAGGCACTTATTAAACGCTTGTTCCTTTATCTGTAACCAGGGGTATGCTGGAGCCAGGTCAAACTGGCTTTTCAGAGTGGCTTGTTAATTTTTGGTATAAACATTTACACTTCAGATATTGGCAAACTACAAATCAGGGCTTGATTTATTATTCTGTTCATTGGCTAGACTTGAGGAAGTGATGGAGAAAATATTATCAATGCAGATTAAATTTTAAAATATGTCTTGTCAGTCAATAAGCATTCATTACGGGCCTACTATGGGCCAGGCACCCTGCTAAGCACTAGACAATTGGGTTTTTTGGTTTGTTTTTGGGGGGGTAAGGGTAGAGCTGGATGTTAAATATTTACCAGCACACCCCTGTCTATAACTCAAAGTATTCCTTGCCTACAACAGTAAGATGTTAAATAATTTGCCCAGGGTCAGCATGTGTCCAGGACCTGAACCCACTCTCCCGGATTTCCATACTAAATTATCTGTGAGCAAAATACCTGAATCCAGTGAAAGCTGCCTGCTACATTTTCAACAATTCTGGGTTGTGGGGGAATCGTGGAGGTTGAAGACAAGTAGACCTCTGTGATCTGTAAGGGAAGGAAGAAGGATACTCCTGAGCCATTCCATTGTCCCTCTTCCCAAAGCGGAGTGGGCAATTTCTTTTTCTAATCTAAATTTAAGCACAATTTGAACCGTAAAATGGAACAAAAAACAGTTTGCTTGCATGCCTTCCCATGTTCTCTGCCATGCACGTTGTGGGTGCTGTATAAATGTTAAGTCACATGAATAATGCTAACAATAATAATTTCCCCCCTTTGGGAATGAAGCTTGACCTTCCCTTCTCATTAGAGAGGAGCCCCTCTACCTCAGTGTTTCACCCTGAGGGAGTTAGATTGGGTGCATCACCACATTTAGAATGAGAACTCATTTTTAGAAGTAAATAGCATAATCGAATATGGAGTCTTTGAAAAGGATTTCCCTCATTTATTAGAGGCCTGGCCATGAAAAGGCCTGGAGTTCTTATTAAAGGTCTTATTACTTACTTTTAAAAATTATTGCTATGGTTTTATTATTCCTGTTTATTACTACTATCATTTTATTATTCCTATTTAATAAATGCTTGAAAATAAAGCTTCACCGAGTGCCTCCCCTTTCAGGGATTTCATCCATTTAAGTTCATTCTCTGAAAAGTTGAACCTGAAATAAGACTAGCTCAAAGATTTCTCAAAGGGCAGTCTTCTTCAGTGACAGTGGAATTCTTTCTTTTTCATCTTGTCAAACATAATCACTCCCAGATAAAGTCAATTTACTCTTTTGCCTTACTACTGGACTATTTCCTTTTGCTGGCTGACTAACGTTTTCTAGGGCAGGTTGAAATTAATCATTCAGCACCCTGAGATTTTTCAGGCGAGCAAAAAACTGAAGCTTGGAAACAACAAAATCCACAGTTCAAGCTGAACTCTGAAGACCTCACATTTGAAAAGAATCATGGAACTAACTTAGAAAGAACAATTTTGGGAATTTCTCTGAATTCCCCAAGATAGCAAGTGTTTCTATTCCAGAAATTAACAGGTTTGTTCATTTGTTACCTAAATAGAAGCTTTGAGTATTAATTATTCCTGAACTGGCAGCAGATTAGACAAAATGAGCGCCACTCAATGTTAAGGAAATCCACCATTCACCATCTTATCTTGGATTCTCCCTAATCCCTTTGGGGCCCCCCAATGAAATACTGCAGGCCTCCTTTTTGAATTTTCTGGCTAGGTAGTTCTAAGGACCCTATAGCTCTTTCCTTATTTTGGTGTTTGAGTTTTTATCCTCCTGGACAAGATTTTACTGCTCATCATTTAAGCCTAAAAACCCACATACTCTTCCCTCCAGAGCCTAGCGTCATAAATTCTTAATTGGCCAGACGCTTCCCCTTTTCCAAAGAGAATCCCACTTCTGGATCCTCAAGACCAGAGGGCAGGATTGGCTTTTCCCATGCACAGCTCAGCATGCCCGGCAATGTAAACTGGGCTCCTTCAGAGGAGCAAAGCGGGCCAAGGCCCAGTGCTTGGGCCAGCCAGCCAGTGTACAAGAACAGATGTCAAGGGATATTGGCTGCAAAGAGTATCCAGAAATAAAGTAAAATTGCCCTGTCCTTTTAAAAATGGAAAATGCCGTGGCAGGGTGATATATTATTTGCCTGGCTGCATTTTCTCTCTGTCTCCGTCAAGGCTTGAAAAGTACTGGCACTTCTGCCTTCTCAAGCGGAGCTCTGTGTAACTGGACCACATCTAATGCCTGCACGATGCAAATGAAGATTGAGACTGTTGTTTCCTTTGATGTGTGTGACTAAATGCTCAGAGGGGATATTTTCCTTTGGAGCCTCTGGAGAATGAAGCTTCTTTAAAAATACCTGTTGGCTTCCTGTTTTCATTGACAACTGAAGTCATTCCTGAGCTAGAGACTAAAGCTGGGACAGTCATGATGGATGTCTTCCTCTGAGAAAGAGAACAGAGAATACTTGAGCTGTGTTTGCTATGATTGTTAGAGTTCTTCAGGGAATCAGGAAACACAGAGGGTACATTAACGGGGAGCATTTTGCAATGGCCATCTTAGGCTTGCCTTCCAAAGGTCCGAGAGCCACATCTGAGGTTTTTATGGGGTTTTTTTTCCCTTTAGCGAAATGGATAAGGCAGGAGGCAGGTTGGGAATTACTTTCTTTGGAACCAAGAGTTTTGAGCTTAGCAAACTGGTGGAGTTCACCTATTATTGAAGGATAGATTTTATCGATTGGCACAAGGAAGAAGCCTACTTAGCTGTTGACTGTTCAGTTCCTACCCCTAGTCTTTCCTGCCAAGAACTCATGAGATTTTAACATTGGCAGAGAATTGCCCATCTACACTAGTGCTGCTAGAATCTGAGATCTTCTCTATATCAAGACTGCCTCTGAACAGAAAGAACTATGGAGTTGGAATGCAGAATTTAGCAGACTCTTTTCTCTTGTTTTGTTTTCTTTCCTTTCTCATGGTTTCTCCCAGTCATTATAATTCATTTATGCAACATGACTAATGTGAAAATGTGTTTAATAGGAATGTATGTGTAGAGCATATATTGGACTGCATGCCGTCTTGGGGAGAGAAGGGGAGAAAATGTAAAACTTATGGAAATGAATATTGAAAACTGAAAATAAATAAATTAAATATTGAAAAAAATAAAAAGAATGCCTGTGAAGCTGGGATCATATATGTACCAAATCAGCCCAGCTGAGAGCTGCCGAAAGTACTTAGCGCCTCCAGATAATGGTTATTTATGGTGGGTATTTTATAATGATGATCAAGATAATTATAATCATCCTCAGTTAATATTTCTTGAATGCCCAGTTTAAGTTAGATACTATCCAAAATGAGAAGGAAAAGCTAGACAAAAATAGCGCTTTTTTAGTATTTAGGGTCAACTTCATTTATTTTTAGTTACTTTAAGTAGATCTGTGATTGAATACATACATGTGGATGGTTCAGATTGTAACTCACGCTCCTCTTTTCATCCTCTTTTGACTTTTATTTATGTCCTGTAGGAGAGCCTCCACAATGGGTCCACCCAATATGCTGGTGACTTTCATTTAGATCACATGATCCATGCCTGGGATCATCCATTGATTACCTTTCACTCACCACGACCAATACAAATCCTTTTTTATCTTCGATGATGTCCTTTATGACATTTCTCCTGCACAATTCTTCCTCCATAACATGCTATCTCTCCATAGCCTTTTGGGTGACCTGAAACTTTAAGTCTTTGGAGACTGTAGATTTTTCTTCTTCTTTGAAGAGAATATTTGGGCATGGTAGGTCATTCTGTCTCTAGGGATATTGATCATTACAAAGAGTCAATATGGTGTAAATGAAAGAGGACTAGATTAGGAATCAAGAGTTCAGGATAATTAATAATTAACTAATTTTATAACTAATAGCTAACTAATAATAACCTCAGAAATATTATCTCATTTGATCCTCACAGCACTAGAAGGTGGGTGCTATTATGGTCTCCATTGTACAGATGAGAAAACTGAGGCAGGGGTTAAGTGACATGCCCAAGAGGTTAAGTCACATAGCAAATACACATCTAAGGCTGAATTTGAACTCGGGTCTTACTGACTCCCGATCCAGCTGTGTAAGTCATTCTGACCTACCTTTCTGTATTTACCAACTTTATACAGGTCAGCTAGAAGGCACCATGGCCATGGCAGAGATACTGGAGTGGTATGCCATTTCCTTTTCGAGCTCATTTTACAGATGAGGAAACTGAGGCAAATAAGGTAAAGTGACTTGCCCAGGGTCACACAGCTAGCAAGTATCCGAGGTTCTGAACTTGGGAAGATGAGTCTTCCTGACTCCAGGCCCAGCCCTCTATCCACTGTGCCACCTAGCTGCCCATAATCCCTCTATGATTATCTCCACTTTTTCCTGTATATATCTTCTTACTACATACTTGTTTCCATAGTCTCCCCGATTCAATTTGGAGCTCCTTGGGGGCGGAGATTGTTTTTGCTTTTCTTTGAATCCCCAATACTTGTCACTGTGCCTGGCATATAACAGGCCCTTAAAAATGCTTCTTGACTTGACTTGATAACCCCGCAAATACTGTAAGGAACTGTGATTTTAAAAAAACTTCCTCCAGGAGCAGTTAGGTATTGCAATGGATAGAGCATTGGGCTCTCTCAAGAAAAACTGAGTTCAAATCCAACCTCAGACTCTTACTAGCCATGCGACCCTGGACAAGTCATTTAACCCTGTCTGCCTCAGTTAGTCGTCTCACCTATAAAATGAACTGGAGAAGGAAATGTCAAACCACTCCAGCATCTTTGCCAAGAAAACCCCAAATATGATCACAAAGAGAGTCAGATGTGACTAAACAACGACAACAAATTTCCTTCACCAATGAAGATCGAAACCTCTCTGGCTCTTAGTCACTGTATCCATGAGTTATTGTGGCTTAAAGCATAATTGATCTGTGGCCAACCTGGTGACCTCAGCTCTGAGTCAACCTCTCTGAACCTCTTTTTCTTTATCTGTAAATGAGTAAGTTGGAATAGACGACCCTTTCAACTCTGAATCTTTGATACCGTGAATCTTTCTGAACTTAACTAGCCTGATTCTCGAATGAGACACCTACCATCAATCCCCAGCTCCGTACTTGAAACCTTTCAGATTGATACAAACTATCCCATGCCCCTCTGGGATAGCCCGAAATAACCTAGAGCCACCTCCGTATCACCAGATAGCATCGGAACAGGATTTTGGTGGGAGGTTGAAAGTTAATTCAATGCTAGGTCTACCTTTCTCTGGCCTGGCTATCCATAACCCAACCAAAACCAGAATCTAATTTCTGGGAAAGTTCCTTGTGAAATTATAGTCATGCCTGTTCCCTGGATGGAGAAGTCATCGTCACCTGAGTAAAACCTAACTTTATACATGATATAAACTATATACCAATATGATGTCATGGCAAATCAGCATAATAGCATACAGTCACACTTTACTGTGTCTCTTTTCAGAATAGATACTTTGCTTTATTTTTCCAAATAAAGTCCTATAGATTTAATTACAAATGGAGAAATGATATGCATTAACTTTCAATTCAAATCAACAAGCATTCAAAGCAACAAGCATTAATTGTTTATTATGTGCTGAGTACAAAGGCAATAATAGAAATAACAATCTCTCCCTGCTAGGATCCTTTATTCCTCTGGAAAGATTCTAGAGATATAGATATATACGCATACACATATATATACATATACACACATATACATATATACACATACACACTATATATATACATACACATATATACATACATACATGTATACATATATACACATACAGAGATATGCATATAGAAACACATACATATATACATATATGCACACATGTGCATACATATATACACATATAGAGACATACATATAGAAACACATACACACACGTATATATACATATCTGTAAATGAAAAATAATTTGAGGACAAAGTACAAAGAACTAAAATGAGAAGATTCTTTAGGAAATGGAATCTGAGATGGCCTTGAAAGAAAGCTAGGGGTGACTTACTTTACCACTTCCAGTGTCACTTAATCTGGGATCCAGGATCCCTAAAGGGTCCATGACTAGATGTTGCAACAATTCAGCTAGCAGCTGCTGTCAAGGTGAAAGACCAACACAAACCCAACCACAAGAACGCTGCCAGCACAGTTTTTTTTTGATCTGCTCTACTAAGAAAAGCAACATTAAGGGGTTAACAATCTTATTTCAATCCAACATACAAGTATCATTCACTTAGTTCGGGGGGGAAAGCCAGCACCCTGAACTTCAGAGCAAATACAAACAAATTACAAACATCAACAGACAGACCTTGTCTGATTCAAATCTCAATGCATAGTTACCAGGGTTTAACAAAGTCTCAACATCTGGGTTTACAAGCTGGGGGGCTCTTAAGAGCTGCCCAGAGTCTCTTCCAGTCACGTGCCACTCTTCCAGTGAGTGAGAACCCCAAGCAAACAGCTCTGTTCTCTCTTTTTATACACTCTTCAGTTGTCATCAAATGTCATCTGAGTGATCAGAACTTGGGCTCCTACTATTGGCTCTGGTCTTACCAACTCCCCTTGGGACCCTGAGGGCTTTACGCCCATATAGGCTTAGCACCTAGTAGATAGAGATTTGGGCCTGGGGCTTTGCACCTAGTAAGGCTCAATCAAAGACACTTAATTTATCATTCCAAAACAACAAGAAAGTCTCACCTTAATTACCAATGCAGTAGATTCTAGCGTATCTTTGAATTTGGTTTTTAAAAATATGTTTGTAATTATATTTCAGTATAATTGGTTTCCTTTATAATCCTATATATTTTATTTTGTGCCTTTAGAAACTCTAATCTACAAAGGGTTGGGTAGGTTTCCTCAGACTGCCAAAGGGGTCCATGACACAAAGAAGGCTTAAAAACCCCTGCCTTAGATAACAAGAGAAAGCATGCTAAAAGGGTCACAAATCCAGAGCTAAATTTAGACTTTAATTCAGCTGCTTCAGAGAGGTTTGTCCAGAGCCACGTGGCTACTGAGCGTCTGAGGCAGGATTTGAATTCGGCTCTTTCTGAGTCCCAGTTTAGGACTTTCTCCACTACACCGGAGTGCCCTCATTTCATAGCTTTCTGCAAGGCCTATGAATCCTGCCCCCATAGTGTTTCTTACAATCACTGAATGGGCATTGCTTTCAGCTAAGTCCTGTTAAAGACTTTAGCTTAAAAAGGCCAAAAAATAAAAAAAAAATTTTAAAAATTTAAAAAAAAAAAGGCCAGAGCCCCCCATTGCATCCTGGGCCATCTCCTGTTGTCCTGATCCATATCTGGCCACTGAATCCAGCTGGTTCTGGAGGACAGAGTGTGGCTAGTGACTTTGCACAGCTCTCCTTCACTTAAATCCAATTCACTTGTATGTCATGGCATCCTTTCCATGATGTCATGGTCCTCTTCAAGAACGAAGCAGCAACAGCAGCAGCAGCAGCACTACCCTAGCTCACTGCTTCTCATCTTTTCTAAGTGTCTCCACCTCCAGGTACTCACCACCACCACCACCAGTCTCTATACAATCAAGTCAGTCTTCCCACACCACAGCACCACCCATGTGAAACAACTCAAAAACTCTCAGTGGTTCCCTATTGCCTGCTGAATTCAGTCTAGATTCTTTAACTTGGGTTCAAGGCCCTCTATGATTTCATCCCAACCTAATTCTCTGTTTTTATCTTCTAATAATCTTTTATATGGGCAGCTAGATGGCACAGTGGCCTGAAATTAAGGAAAACCCGAGTTCAAATACAGTCTTAGGCACTGCTATTTGAGTTACCCTGGGCAAGTCATTTCACCCTGTTTGCCTCAGTTTCATCATCTGTAAAATGATCTGGAGAAGGAAATGGCAAACCACTCCAGTATCTTTGCCAAGAAAATCCAAAAAGGGGTCACAGAGAGATGGACACACCTGAACAGCAATACTTTATACAGATCTTAAGCTGTAACTAAACTGAATATGATGTGCCTTTGAAAACACTTTTTCTTTAGTCTGGAATACTTCCTCTTCCATCTCCACCTGTCCAATTCCGACCCATCTATCAAGGCTGAGCAAAGATGCTGTCTGCTTCGTGAATCTTTCTCTGAGCCCTTCAATCACTTGTTTTTACCTCTCATGGCAGTTATATTCAACCTTACATTCCCTACATGTATGCCCATATTGCTTCTTTTACTACTAATAATGACTGACATTTACATAGCACTTTTAGTTTTGCAAAGCACTTTACAGGCTCTCATCTGATCCTCACAACAGCCCTGTGAAGTGGGTACTACAAATGTTATAATCTCCATTTTACAGATCATAGCTCTACAGCCAAAAGGGACCTCAGAGGCCATCAATCCAGCTCTCTCGCTTTACAGATGAGGAAACTCAGGCGCTGAGAAGTTCAACGACTCGATCATTCCCCAATAAAGAAGTAATCCGAAGATATGAACAAACAGTTCTCTAAAAAACTGCAAAATTTGGACAACCACATGAAAAAATGCTCCAAAGCACCAATAATAAGAAAAACGCCAATCAAAGTAATACCGAGATTTCACTTCGCACTTAACGAATTGGCAATGATAACAAAAGATGATAATATTCAATATTGGAGGAGTTTCTAAAATATAAGCTCTTGAGTCTAAAATAAATTTAGAAAAAAGAAAAAAGAAAATATAGGCCCACTCATACATTGTTGGTGAACCTGTGGCTCCTGCATGACCATTCTGGAAAGCAATTTGGAATTGTACAAATGAAGTGACTGAAATGTCCAACAGATTCCATTGCTAGGCATATACCCTAAGGAAGTCATTGACAAAAAGAGAGACTCCATGTATACCCAAATATTTTTGTGGTAGCAAAGAATTGGCAACAAAGTAGATACCTCTTGTTTGAGGAATGGCTAAACAAATTGCGGTACAGGAATGGAATGGAATGCTACTGAAGCTACTAAAAATAGTGAATGTGATGAATTAAGAGACTCATGGAAAAACTTACATGAACTGAAGCAAAGTAAAATAAAAAGAATCAAGAAAGCAATATGCCCAGAGAGTACAACACGCATATAAAAAGAATGACAACTACAAAACAATAAAAAATGAATGTTGCAAAATCATAACCAATAAGAGCAGCCCCAAAGGAGAGAGAGAAGACACTCCTTGTTATTGTTGTTAGTTAGTCATTTTCAGTCTTATCCAACTCTTCATGGCCCTTTTGAGGTTTTCTTAGCAAAGATATTAGAGTGGTTTGCCTTTTCCTTCTCCAGCTCATTTTACAGATGAGGGTCCTGAGGCAAACAGGGTTAAATGGCTTGCCCGAGGTCACGCAGCTAGTCAATGTCTGAGGCTGGATTTGAACTCAGGTCTTCCTGACTCCGGGGCCAACACTCTACCCACTGCATCGCCTACTTGCCCCTAAAGACACTCCTACCCCACTCTTTTGCAGAGTTGGGATGTCCACAAGTGTTGTAGGCTGCATATATTTTCAGACTTTTTTGATGTATTGATCAGTTATGCCAATTTTTTTCTCTTTGTTACTTTTTTTCTTTAAAAATGCTATTTGTTCTTTGGGATAGCTCTCTGGAAGGGGAAGGAAAGGGATACTAAAATAAGATATAAGAAAAAAAGATACAATAAGTATGTATTTTTCAAAAATAAATGTGATAAAATTACAAGGAACAAGCTTGGTCCCAAAAAAAAAGTCATGAGAGGACACTTCACCCCACATACACATTCCTTTGCAGAAGTAGAGGGTCCATAGCTGTGGAACACTTCATATATTGCTAGATTTTCTTGATATTTTAATTGGTTTTTACTGATTTTTTTTCTCTCAATTTTTCTTTTTAGAAAATCCTGTGATCTAAGGATAGCTTGATTAAAGGGGGCATGGGTGGAATAAAGGGAGAAATGTAGGTGATAAAAAAACAAATTATATCAATAAGAATTTATTTTTAAAAAAAGATTATATTTAAATAGTAAGTACCAACGGTAGCATTTGAACCCAGGGCTCTCCTGATGCCACCATTGGCTCTCTTTCTGCTAAGTCTCTCTACTTTTTCTTTATTAGATTTATAAGCTACCTGAGGGCAAAGACTGTATTTTATTTAACTTTGCTAGTTGAGTTACCCTGGGCAAGTCACTTTACCTTATTTGCCTCAGTTTCCTCATCTGTAAAATGGTCTGGAGAAGGGAATGGCAAACCACTCCAGTGACTAGCACATAGTAAGAATTTAAATTTTACTCTTTGCTCAACCTCCCAGTCTTATTCACAGAAGCGAGGCAAGTCCCCAGAGGGTGGCTGGCTAGTGCTCTCCTCAAGATTCTAGGGGTAACCCTGGGGAGTTAGGGGTTTCTCTCTAATATTCTCATAAGCCCCCATCTGATATGTCCCCCCATATCATTTGACCAGTTAGTATCTCCTCAATCAATTAACCAATTATTGATTCACTTTTACAAGGGAATATTTATAGCAAGAACTGAAATACAACCATATCCCAGACTGAGAGTGTACTCTCCCCTCTACACATTTTGGTCACTGGTAGAATAAGCTTAAACATCCTCTTCCAGTTTATTTTTGAGCGTGACATAGCTGATGAATGAGTCACTCCCATGCTTGACACCCCCTTGTAGGACACAGCTTCTCAGTCAGTGCTCTGGGTCAAACAGGTTGCTCCTCAGGATTGGCTCCTCTCAAGACTTACCAGTTTTTGCTGCTGAAGGGACCCCTGAAGGCGTTCACAACCGTTTTGGAGCTCACATGGTCATAACTCGGTCCATTGCATCTCTGGTACTCATTCACCTAATATCAGGAAAGAATAAACATGACAGAGAGGGGTGTCATGTGTTCGTGGACATATGGCAGCCGAGTTAGAGGAAAGTTCCACCACCAAAGAGTTCATGGCAGTTCTTCCTCCTCAAAAGCCATCAGGGAGAAGACGGGGGTGTTCCTCCCATTTAAGGCCTTTGTATACATCTTTACTTCCAGCTCAGCGGCCAATTAAAAGGCTTTTCATCGCCATTTAGTGAACTGATAAAAAATAGTATGTTCTCTGAAGTGAGCAGGGAAAGGGCCTCATATTTCACAATTGTGAAGAAAGTTTACCAAACCTCCATGTATATTAGTAGGAGACAGGGTATAGTATGCATACTCTAAGGACTGGCTACTCATTGGCCAGTCCCCCATCACATCTGTAAAATGAATGAGTTATTAAATTTAAGTCATTATTTGGGATTTTTTTTGTTTTGATCAGGAGAGCTAAATAGAAATTTGGTAGAGAAAAAACTTCCTTAATTTCTATTACATTGTAGACATTTTGTCATCTGAAGCTTTTTTTAGTGTATTAATTTTCTATCCTTATTTAATATTTTATTGGTTATGTAATTATCATAAATAATATCTAACATTTACATAGCACTTTAAGATTTACAAAACTCTTTCTTCATAAGAACCCAACAATGCAGGCAATATAATATGATGATTCCCATTTTGCAGGTAAAGTAACTTAGGCTCAGAAAATTAAATAATTTACTTAAGGTCATACAGCTAGAAATACAAGAACCATAGCTAGAACTAGGTCTTCAGCTTACTAAGCCATACTTCTCTCAAATATACATTTGTAGGTCTCATGACCTAGTGTCTTCACCCAGATTCATTCCAATTTATAATCATTGTATTTCCCACCTCAGATTATGACAAGCTTTCTACCACTTCACTGTCCTTACCAAAGTCTGGCTTCCTTTGTCTTGAATGACCTTTGATATGAGCCTTCATATTCTTTGTCCCTTCTCTGCCCCACCCCCATGGGACCTCTCATCCTTAGGCAGCCAATATTCTTATATTCCGTTTTGTCCCCTTGAGAAACCTCCTTTCAGGAAAAGAGCTGACAAACTCATACTTTGCCTTTTTCCCCATCAAGATATACTTCCTAAGAAATATATGTAGTCACCTGGAACCAAGTTTCTCTCTAGGGCAACTGATTCCCTCTCTAAAGTCGTCTCTCCCTTCCATTGGTGCTAACTGGAATCTTTCCATCATGACACCAGCAAATTGTCACCACGCTATCTAGTGTTTACTTTTAATTTGCTCTGAAACTAGTAGAGATGAGAACAGCTACCAGATGAATTTTAATAATTTGGTAGCCAGTGACTTTTATCAGAGAACTGGAAACCAGCCAAATGACTGTCCTATTATTTCTTGATTATCACATTCTTAATTCAAATTCAGTGCATGTGCTGGAGGGAGAAAGGGGAGGGTTGATTTAGGTTTTTCTTTACTGTACGTGGGCAGCCCTACCTACAGCTGCTGAGTATTCAGAACACAGATGTGTCAGAAGCTGGAACTGTCACTAAGTGAGTAATACAAATCCTTTTGTGGTGGAAGATATTGCTGGATAATCCATTTGCCTTCTAATTTCCAGTCAAAGTTGGGGTGGAGGAATGGGGTGGGAGAGGAAGTTAAATACTAGAAAGTTTGCGGGAAAAACTTTCTTCATTCTTGTTCCCTTGTAGACATCCTAAAGAGCTTCCCAAAAATGATGGTTTGCCCTGCTTGGTTAATATGCACAAATGTAAACTGTGTTGCATGTATCCGGTTATTGGGTAGCCAACACATTACATATATACAGTTGCCATAGCAAACATCAGAAAGCCAGATGACTTACATAATTCTGAATGGCTATAATGACAATGTTGGATCCCCTTCATTTTATGTCAGTCGCAAAGTTTCATGGCAGACAAAACAGGAGTGAAGATGCCAAGTGGTTGTTGAGGGGAGGGGTGGTTTAATGTGTAGTCAGAGGAGAAATAAAAGGGTTGAGCATATTATGTACTTGAAACGAAAAGCAAGAGCTGCAGATAATAAAGAATCCTCTCTGATCTACCATGTGTATGAGAATGCCCATTCTACTCTGTATTTATTAAATTCACAATAAAAAGAAAAATTTTTTAATGGCGAGGGGGTCTTTGGGGATATTTCTGTGGCTAGCACCATTTCCAGCATTTCTGGTGCATAATAAATGCTTGCTGGTTAATTGATTGTGACAACGACAAACAGCAACACAGTTGCCTTGGTGTAGTGGAGAGAGCTTTGGCTTTGGAATCAAAGATCTGAGCTGAATCTCAGTTCTGTACCATTTCCTGGTTGCACGACTCTGCGCTTCAGTTTCTTAATCTATAAAATGGGGGGAATTTACCTACCTCACAAGTCAGTGTACAAGCATTTATTAAGCAACCACTTCTGTAGAAGCTGAGACTTGAAGGAAGCCAGGAGGCAGAGATGAGAAGGGAAAGCACCCCAGGATGTAGATGCAAGGAATAGCAAAGGAGATTGCTAAGTACCTTGTGGGGAGAAAGATATGGCACTGGAAAGGTAGGAAGGGCCAAGGTATGAAGGACTTTGAAGGACCAACGGACTATTTTATATTTGATCCCGAAGTGATAGGGAGCCATTATAATTTATTGAGTGGGGATGGTGGAGGGAGAGCCCTGGTCAGACCTAAGCTGTGGGAAGATTAATCGGACAGCTGAGTAGAAAATGGGCTGGACTAGGGAGAGTCAGGAAGTAGGAAGAGCAATGCGAAGGCTGTTGCAGTGGTCTAGATATGAGGTGACGAGGACCTGCACCAGTGTGATGGCTTTGTCAAGTTAGGAGGATTAGATGAGACCATTTACCTTTACAAAGATCTCTGTAAACTTTAACATACTATGTAGATATTAGCTATTATTACCATGCTAACTGCCCTTTTGGCTTTAGTGACCCTTAATGTCTCAGTAAGGGTTCTTTCTGCCAGGGAATAAGAAAACCCCCAAGCAATTAGCCCAATTTACACTTTCACATGCATAATTACACGGTCACTTTTTTATTCAATGAAAGTTAGCAATAAAATCCGCAATGCTTAAAGTCATACAATGTCCCTTCAAAGCCAATCAAATGTATCAGATATGATCATTTGTTCAGACAGATACAGAGGTTCTTTTGGGGGTCACTATCTACTTCTCCCTGCCCCTCCCACCCATCCAAATAGCTTGAATATACCACAGCTTGGAAGATACGTTCTTAGAATTTAAAGAAAAGCAGAGATGGTCTGGAATTTTAACTAGGCTGTGAGTGCTGAGTCAGCATTTATGTAACAGATCATACTTTCTTCATATCAGCCCTCAGAGGCAAGCCACAGTGCGGTTCTCCTCCAGGTACAGAGAGGGAAATGATTTCCCCAGGATAACCCAGTGAGTCGGCGGCAGAGACACTAATAGAATTCCTTCCATTTCCACTCTGGTGCTCAGGCCCTACTTTCTGCAGGTAAAAATCACTTCCGGTTACAATGAAGAGACTAGGCAAGGGAATGCCTTTCTTTCTGAGAGAGCTCTGCTCCACCAGGATATAAAGGAAGCAGTGATAAGGCTCCATTCTGCATTCTGGTGGGGACTGCCTGAATTCCAATAAATGTCAGACAAGGGACTCTGAGAAACAGCACATTGTCTATAAGACCAATATTCTTCTTCTAGCCATACCATCTCCTAGGCGTCTGTCACAATCTAGTTTCCAGTTGACAGTTAAGTTATACTGAGAAATATGTAATAAGAATCTATCAGAAGAAGAGAGGGATGAGATTTTGATCAGAGTAGATCCTGATTCTTCCAAGGAGTCCCCCCAAAAAGCAGGATGTGATTACAGGGCATAAGCCTTTGTTTGGAGGTATCTAAGGGGCAATTTCCCACAGAGAGTATGGGTGTGTCCATTGGCACCTAGCTGAGCAGACCCAGAATTCCTGGTTGGCTTCCTGGGACTCAGGCTGCCTCTAAGATGATCACCTGACTAGGACTCAGGAGGACAATGTCCTTTCTGGGCCAGGGCTTTTCCATATAAGCTGATGCACCATTCTGTCACTCTTTGGATTTTGTTTTCACTTCTTATTCAAAAGCTAAACCTGCCCAAAACAGAGTAAAGCAGATGTGTGTGTGTGTGTGTGTGTGTGTGTGTGTGTGTGTGTGTGTGTGTGTGTGTGTTTTAAGGGAGTGATGTAAAGGAAGAAAGAGAAAATCCATTCAATTATGTACTCTTCCCCCCCACCCCAAGGAACTAGAAATGGATACCTGGGGTAGAAGTATGTGGGTGTCTCCTTGCAGGTGCTTGAAGGAAAGGAGATATCCTGAGAATCCACTTTCCCCAGAAAAGAGAGAGCAGCCCCTGGGGCCCTGATGGATTTCCCACAGAAATATTCCATGGCAGAGGCAAGCATGTGTGTGCCCACTTAGCCTGAAAGAGAAGTTTTTAGATGATGTGCACGTACCCCAGATTCCTGTGTATAAGAGGGCATATTGCAAATTCCTCAGATCATGTCATTCTGGAATCTACTGGATTGGATGGAATGGAAACTTCTGGAATCTTCTAGCCAGAGAAAGAAGTTTTCCTGGGCAGTGCCAGCTTTGGGGGGCTGGCTCAGAAGTAAACCCAAATTTGAGAGCTCCTGAGTTTGTGTTGGGGGATATGGATTTCTAGAGACAGCAGCACAGCACGTTCCTTGGAGAAAGAAAAGGACCGTCTGTATATTTTCTGACTTGGAGAGCAAAAACAGTGAGTTATTCAATTGGGGCAGCCCCAAAACGTGTTTGCCTTCTGAGGGCAATCCAAACCACAGGGGATTGCTACATTTGAGAGTGGGGTATAAGAGCCTATGGGAGGGATCAGGATCAACAAGATTGCCAAAGGGATGCCTGAGGGCAAGCCCCAATTCAGCTTCCTCCAGACTAAAAATGATATGGTAGATGATGTGAGTGGTTTATGTGTTTCTTATCTGTTTACCAGCTCCTCTGAGTCCTTTAATTTTTCTGCCTTTTCTTTGGGGGAAAATAAAAATTGTCCTTCTCATTTATTTGCCTTGCTACTTTGAGTAAGTATACAGCAGCTGAGATCCCAGTTCCCACATTTGGGGAAACCTAGACATGATCCAATGCTAGGTGGCAGAGCAGATAGAGTGCTGGCCTGAAGTCAGGAAGAATCAGCTTTCTGAGTTCAAATCCAGCCTCCGACACCTACTAGCTAAGTGACCTTGGGCAAGCCACTTAACCTTGTTTGGCTCAGTTTCCTCGTCTATAAAATGAACTGCAGGGGCAGCTAGGCGGCGCAGTGACTAGAGCACCGGCCCGGAGTCAGGAGGACCTGAGTTCAAATGCGGCCTCAGACACTTGACACACTTACTACACCAACATCTTTGCCAAGAAAGCCCCAAATGGGGTCACAGAGTCGGACACAACTGAACAACAACAATAACAACCTACATGATCTAAAGATAATCTGTATTTAGAGATTTTGTTTTCCTAAAGTGACTCCAAGTAGGGGTAGGGCCAAAGATGGAAAATGGACCTTATTCTTCAAAGGGCCCTGGGAGGAAGGAAAAAGCATTAAGTACCTACTATGTGCAAAGCACTTTACAAATATTATTTCATTTGATCTTCACAACAACCCAGAGGTAGGCAGTATTACTATCCCCATTTTATAGGAAACTGAGGCAGACCCAGATCAAGTGACTTGCCCACGGTCAAACAACTAGAACATGTCTGAAGTCAGATTTGAAATTAGGTCTTCCTGACTCCAGATCCAGTGCTCTGTGTACTACCTGCCCTGGACCACAGGTCACACCACTATTTGGATGATGCTACTGCCTGCCTTTGAGGGAAAAGGACAATTCTTGGGCACACTCCTCTGAATCAGAGCACAGGCAGCATGGGCAAGCCCATCCATATCTTGGTTTCAAATAGGTGTACTAAAGCATGAAGTTACAGAGTCAGAAAACACCGAATGGCTATGCATGTTCTTTGTTCTTTTCCTCCTGAGGCATTTGGTTAATTATTTGTATTTCCTTCCTCACTTGTGGGACAATTGCCACCAGACTTCCTCCCTCTTGATATTAGCAGCCTCTGAAACCCTAGCTAGCCTAGTGGACAAATGCACACTCACACCTTCTCATCTTAGTAGGACCTGCCACAGCTGGTGTTTACCTGGCCTAACCTTTGAGAAGCCCAGGTCATCTCATCATCAGACTCCTAGCAAGACTTGGAGCTTTGATATTAGAATCTAACTGAAGCAATTAGAGTGTGGGAGAAGCACTGCACAGTTTCTCATTAGGAATGGCAGGATGCTGAAGCAAAGCACAGGCCAATCTGGACCTACAAGTAAGCACTTAGAAACCACCACATGTACCATCCTCTCTGGAGGCCCCTCGAACCAGCCCCTCCCAACTGGAGCCCCTGCTGCTGCTACCTTGGGAACCATTGCAAAACAAAGAAACAAAAACGTGGGAGTTTTGAGAGAATCTTTGAGTTCCTACTGAAGCTGTGAAAAGCAGGGAAGGAAGGAAGGAAGGAGGGAGGGAAGAAAGGGAAAGAAGGAAGGAGAGAAGGAAGGAAGGAAGGAAGGAAGGAAGGAAGGAAGGAAGGAAGGAAGGAAGGAAGGAAGGAAGGAAGGAAGGAATGTGCCAGACACTGTGCTAAGCACTGGAGATACAAATACAATCAAAAAGGAAGACAGTCCCTGCCTTCAAGAAGTTTCCATTCTAAAGGGGGGAAACAATACACAGAAAAGAGCTGAAAAGCAAGCAGGGAGGATAAGTGAGATAGACTCCCAGTCTAGGCTGGCCTTCATAGAAATCCTCTTATCATAAAATATCCCAAATTTCCATTTTGCTGCTCCAAATTCTAACTATTTGAGTTCATTTGAGTTAATAATCATTCTCTTTTAAAAATGCAAATGCCTGTGGGAGGGATGTTGGACCATTCATCATTTACACCTTAATATGAATTAGTTTAATCAGCTTGCTCTACCACCTGAGAACCAAGGTCCACTGCCCTGAAATGAGTCTTAGGGCAGCATAACATGGGGACTGAGTACTTGACATTCTCAGGATGGGGAAAAGGAAGGTACAAAGGGAAGCGGTAGGGGGCCAAAGGCATAACCACCTACTTCAAAACGCTGCCCAGGGCCAGCCCTTTGCCTATGAACTGGGAAAAAACTTCTTTTCACCCTTTTCTTCCACATTGCTTGAAATCCTGCTCCCAAGACAAGCTAGTTCTCTCATTACTATAGTTTACCTACACTTGTAAATTAAGTATATTTTTATGGTTTCTCCTGGGAAACTAACCCCTACTCATAATATTATTTCAATGAGCAAAAAGGTTCAATTTCTAAATAATAAAATTTAAAATAAACTTTGGGAACACAACCTTTCTCCCAATTGAGGATTGTTTGCCTGTCCTCTAGATTACACAACTGTTTAGTAGGGTTATTGTGAGGATCAGATGAGATAATATATGTAAAACCACTTAGCACAGTGCCTGGCACATAGTAGGTGCTTAATAAATGTATATTTCCTTCTATTTCCCCACACACACACACACACATACACCCCACATGCACCCCCACACCACACACAAACACATACACACCCTTGCCCAACAGTTTCCTAACATTAAGCAGGATTTTCTAAACCCACCTTCTTTAAGATAGTACAAAGACTTCTTATTTCCAGCAGTTAACTGTCGACATTGCCTTTACAACACTTTGTAAGGATTTCCTCAGGTAAGACTCCAAACTAGGAGACCCCGCCTCCAATGGCTGGAATGGTCTTAAAAGCCACCTGGATTTTTCTTATCTGTTTCTGAACAAGGGAGTCAGAGCTAACCCTTTCCTCCTTCTACCCCCCACCCCCTCCCTCCACCCCCATCCCCTCCCTCCACCCCCACCCCCCAGTAGCTTCTCAGTCACCAAGTGAAAATGAACAGGTAACATAAAAAGTTAAGAAGGTGAGAGAACATTATTACTCTTGTCAACAATAAAATCTGCTGCTGCTCTTCAGTTGTGAAGACAGGCACATCAATTATTTATAGAATACAGATTGTTAAATATTAAATACTTGAGCCTGGGACAGTGTGAGGGTAAAACTCCAGAGTGTGAACTTGTCAAAATCGTAAAAACGGTATCTCTGCACAAGGGTGGAATGCACCTACATTTATTGCTTCTTTTATTGCACTATAAATTAAGGGGAAAACTTATGGTGTGTCATTTTCAAGTTTTAAGTGATATGCATTATCTTAGTGACAGCATCTGTCTATATTTAACTCTGCTTAGCAAATAGCTACTGGCCCACTCATCTAGAACTATTAACTATTTATGCTGGGCAAGTAGTGAAATATAATGAATTCATTTATTTTACTCCCCTCGTATCACTTAGGGAATAGGTGGGCTAGTTTTTTTTTTAATATATATGTATATACATATGTATGTGTACATATATGTATTTATGGGCTACTAAATTTTTGCAGTTTCTTGCAAGTCTGGTTTAACCTTTACCTGAAGATCTATTTTCATGATGGCAACAATGCTTCTTAAAGGCTCCTAAAAGTCTCATTTGGCAGCAACTGATTTTAATATTTACATGACACTGATGTCCTTCAACTTACCCTTGTTTGCCACTGGGCTAAATTTTTCATGCAAATTTTAAAATTTGAATGACCAGCTCTTGTCCCGGAGGGCCCATAGCCTCAGGGATCTGGTTTACCTTCCATAATAAAAGGTGTCTTTTGTTTCTCTTCTTACACAGGATGTTTATTCATCTGATGTGGTTTCTCCCTCAAAAATAAAAAAGTGAAATCTTGAACTAGGGCCAATGACGTCTTGAGTCTGGGACCACTAGTCCCTGCTCCGAATACAAACTCCACTAGCAGGGGTAGGTAGTCCCCGGCTCGATCTATAAACATAAAGATATAAATTATGCATGAAATTAGCTCTTTTTCAAATTGCTGCTAGAATTATGAATGTTTGCATTAGCTTTAAGATTTTGGAATGAATTCTGTAAAAATCTCCCCTTTGGTTAGGAGGCAAACTTGCGATTTCATCTTATAACAATTTAAACTTTGATTACATCCTTTACTATTCAGGAACTCCACAGAGATATTAAACACAGAAGTTAATCTGACCTGCAGGATGAATAATTAGTCAAAATCATGGAAAAGCCATTGGAACATAGCAATGAAATCAATATATTGTTTTTATAGTGCACTTTTCCTCTGGGCAGTTCATAGTATTTCTACCAACATGAATTCATTGCTTTGCCTGTCAGGCCCTGCTGAAATTGAATTCTAGTTGGAATTATTCTATTCATTTTAAAGATAGGAAAACTGAGGTCACAGGATCACAGATTTAGAGCCGTAAGGAACCGTAGAGATCACTGAGTCCAATCCTCCTATTTTTTTTTAACAGATGAGGAAACCAAGGCCTAGAGAGGTCAAATGACTTCTCCATGATCACACAGCTAGTGGGATATGAACTCCAAGCCCAGGATTCTGTCCACCATTGCTCAGAAGGGTCAGGTAATCACTAGAAAAGAAGTAAAAAATATTAAGAAGGAAAAGCAGTAATGAGATGGAGAAAAGGAAAGGCACAAAAGAAGCTGAAATGGCATCCCTAAGAAGCATTTAGAGAATGCAATTTACTGGGAGATTAATGATGATGATGATGGTGGTGGTGGTGGTGGTGGTGGTGATGGTGAGTATGATGATGATGGTGGTGGTGGTGGTGGTGAGGATGATGATGGTGGTGGTGGTGGTGGTGGGTGGTGATGGTGACAATGATGATGATGATGATAATGTCAATGATGATAGCTTGCATTTATATAGCACCTATCATGTGCCAGGCACTATGCTAAGCACTTTACAAATATTGTCTCACTCGATCCTCAAAACAGCTATGGGCGGGACGTGCAAGGATTATGTCCATTTTATAGATGAGGAAACTGAGGCAAACAGAGGTTAAGTTGACTTGCCCAGGGTCACACAGCTAGGAAGTATCTGAGAATTTACCCGAGAAGTTGGTGGAGTTGGTGGCTAGGAAAGGGGAAAACCCAAGAAAGTAATTATGGGGAACATTGATCCTTGGGGGTTTTTTTGTTGTTGTTGAATTTTCAGGGCCCTTGGTGCATTCACTGAAAGCTGTCCCTGTTTCCTAGTTGCTGTTGCTGCTACTGTGGCTACCCACCCATCTATCCAATGGCAGGGGTGGTGGCTACTTGGATTTTCTTGGGCCAGTGAAGAGAGAAAGATGTTTTATTGTAATTGGAATGGGGAAAGAAATTACCTTTAAAATGATTTTTTCAAAATGTTTTACACAACTATTTATGAATAGCTTTTTGTTCCCCAAGGCAGAGAGCACTCTTGGGAGCAGACAGGGAAAATGTACAGAAAATGCAATAGAACAGATTTCCCTAGGACTGAGACTCAAATATCCAGTATTAACAAACCTCACCTACTTCTCTAAAGCCAAGGAAGGAAGGAAGGAGGGGAGGAAAGCAAGCAAGGAAAGAATTGAAAAGGAGAGGAGAGAAGAAGAGAGGAGAGGAGAGTAGAGGAAAGGGGAAGGAAAGAGGAAGGAAGGAAGAAATGTGTAGGATAATTTTGTCCCAGATCTTTCCCTCCAAGTCATGAACATAATAGATTTGACTTTTTACGTTGTGTGCCCCCCTAAGAAGCATAAAAGAAAGGTTACACTGGCATGCAGCTAAAAAAGAGTTTAATTAATCCCAAAGTGTGTGCTTCATTTGGAAAGTGCATCACAAAAGAATCCTGTGTTTACTGAACTAGATTCTTAGGGCCATTATGTCTCCACCAGTGACAAGATTTTTCTGAGGGAGCGTCCTCCCTTGTGGTCAGGAAGGCATTGCCGTTAAAAATAAGATCTACACAGGGAACAATGATGAAAGATGCTGAAGAGGCAGCCACTCTCCCCTTGGCAGAAGTAATTGGTGTCCTGGCATTTGTGGAAAGATGCCTAACTTTTCATCCTTCTAAGTTCTCCTGTGCTGTCTTTGCCAAGCCTGGCATTCCCTGGACAACTAGCAGGAATGGACTAGGGGGTGCTCAGAGCCTGGCACATTCAGAATTCAGTGGCTGAGTAACAGCCCTTTGACCACCTTTGATTTGAAAGCAACTATCCCTCTCGTGTCGATTGACATGAATCTTGGCCCATGAGAAGCTGGATTCCTTCTATAATGACAGTTAGACTTCAACTGAACTATATAAATTAAATGACCGATCAGCTCAATTAGTCATTAGTCAATTAATCAATTGATTAATTCAATCCCAAAAAGCAGGTGTTAAACATCTACCTGGTGTGAGACAGTATACAAAATGTTGGGGAACAAAAACAAAAATGGAACCATCTCTTCCTTCAAGGGGTTTACATTCTTTTGAGAGGAAACAATGTGAATACAGATAAGTAAACACAAAATAAATCAACATGCTTTTTTTTGGCGGGGGGGTGGGGTGGGGTGGGGGGTGGGGGGGTGGAGGGGGGGGTGGACACTTACAGCTGGGAGGATCATGTAGGCGAAAGGAGCTAGGGTTTTTACAAGATGAGGAGGGAGAACATTCCAGGAATGGAAGACACTGTGTGCAAGAGGTGAGAGGTGAGAGATAAAATCTGGTATGCATGGCAACTTCAAGTGACTTGTTGAACTGGAAAGAAGGGCATGATGGACTGGTGTTTCTATTGCTGATACTAAGACACATTAGGATTTCATTCTCACTGACATTTGCTTTATTCTAGTTATACAGAAACAGCTTAGAAACCTAGAGCAGGGGTTCATTCATGGGCATTTGAGGACAAGCCCCCAGTTTTTCTAGTGACTGGCCCTGCCCATGAGCAATGACTGTGAATTTGTGGCCGACACAAAAGAGGAAAGAACTAAAAATACTTATCGGTCACCCTGCCAAAGCTCTACTCTGCTTGGAATGTACCAGACCAACACGATGCAGAAGTTACTGAGAGTAAGAGGAATATGATTAAATGTTAAAATATAAGTCCTCTTAATCCTTCAATTTCTTCTTCACTGGGGGGTATCAAGAAAAAGTAATGCAGCACCCAGTGCTACAAGAGATAATTCTCTAGCTCTTCTGTATATCCCATTCCATGCCTCCCCCCCATTAGCATTGGTGCACTATAGAGCAGTGAGATGGGAACCACCAGAAGCCACAGACCACTAGTCCAACACTGAGTGAGGTTTCTCTCCCCTCTGCCCCTACTTTCCTACTTGAGCCCTAGGGCTGGTTCATTCTCCTGCAAACTTGAGGAAGCTAAGACAGAAGAAGAGTCATGTCCTTGATGCTTCTTCCTAAACCATAGGAGCTAAAGGCCAAAGCACAAGGAATTGGATGGGGGGGAATAAGAAAGAGAAGAAGGGAAAGTAGGCACAGATGAGATAGGGTACTCTGTGCAAATGAAAAGACACAAAGTGGGCAATCCAGCCAGCCAGAGGACGTGCGCTAGAGACACTTGTGCACAGAGAGGGCCTCAGTTGGCTCTCTAGCCTACAGTACTTCAGTGCATTGAGTGTGATAATCACCTAATACCATTTGAACCTCAATGAACCTCAACCAGAAGAAGAGCCTTGACCTAACAGATACCCCTTAGTTCTCTGAGTAAACTCAGAGAATACCTCTTCCTATGTCAACAAGGCCAGATGGAGCTGACTTAAGAGCATTTTTTCCTCTGTTTATGGCCATTAAGAATTAGACCCTTAACCTGAGACACTATCTTGAATAATGGGACTTTTCTTATCTTAATACTTTATGGATATATACTATGTTATGGTATGTTAATGGTAAAGAAAACACAGATATCCTGGGTTGTATTTTCGATCAACACTTTGTCAACTCTCTTATCCTGTGTTGCAACCTATTCAGCTTAAGAAAATTCATTTCCCATACTATGGTTAAACATATATGGAGACCATAAATTTGAGTGACACAAACACCCTGAATTGGAATTGTTCTAAAATGCATTTAAGCCTTCTCATTCTTTTGATCAGACAGTTGGAACTTACGTTTTAGCTCCATGCATATGTATCTGCTAGCTTTAAGGGAATAAAACAGTATGAATTTGTATATAACCTAGCCCGTTTGCCTCTTTTAACCAAACTTTCAAGTCGATAGGTGGTAGTATGGAGGTGGGAACTATCTATAAAGAAATTAACAAAAGAATTATTCTATGATTGTATTTTACCCAGGGTTCTTTTCTTCCCTCTCTCTGACATTGCCCATGGCTCCTTTTTTTTTTTTTCCAGTCAGGATTAAATGACTTGCTCAGGGTCACACAGCTAGTAAGTGTTTGAGGCTAGATTTGAGGTCCTTCTGACTCCAGAGCTGGTGCTCTATCCACTTTGCCACCTAGCTACCTGCCCATAGCTCTTCGTTGGCATTTGCAGAATGGGTGGCAAATTATGGCAGTGAGATCCAAGGGTTTTTCTTGTTCGCTATATGGAAACTAATAAAAAAAGTCTTCCAGACACTGAATGATGGGACAAACGGCCCATGGACACTTCAGTAATGAACCATGAACCTTCCTGTTCGAAAAAATAGCAAGAGATTCTACTTGGTCAGAGGGGGTCCGAATTCAGGTACACATTAGTGCAATAAATAAAAATATGCCTGTGACATGTGCCTGCCTTATTCCTGCTAGAATCTCACTAGTACTATATTGGTCCTCTACTCTGAAAATTAAAATTCACTGAATTCACTTAAAAAAGCTTTAAATTTCAGTGATAACCTAATGGATTTTTGCCAGATTGTTAGAATGGGAGGAGGGGAGTAGGAGGGAGGAAGCAACAAAGCTAGATAATATGTATCCATAGTTTCCTGTGGAGACAAGATGCGACAGACAAATCATCAGCCCCCCAAATAAGGGCTGATAATAGAAACTGTTGCCAACTCAATCTTAACTATGGCTGTAATCTCAGCTCTACTATTATCAAATCTGGAATGGTGCCAGTGCATAATGTATTATAACTATACAGTAAGTTATTCAAATTATGATCATTTCAGTAACCATTTTTTATGAGAAAATAAATTTTAAATAATAGCATTTTAAACTTTTTATGGTTACATTTGTCATGTGACCTGGGACAAGGTATATTTTTGCACTAAAATGGGGCACGTTAATTATTTCCAAAGTAACACTCAGTAACTTAACATAACCAGGATGGAAGGACAGGATGTATAGAGCAGATACTTTTTTTTTTTTTTGCCATAAATGCATAGAGATTAACAGGCAGGGACAAAAATATAAAGATAAAACAGTCCTGACAGTCAAAGATTGGTCCCTGGGGAGAGCAGGCAATGTGACCTTGGTCAAGTTGTTTAGCCTCCCTGGGACTCAGTTTCTTATCTGCCAAATGAAGGAGTGGATTAGATCTCTTCTGAGGTCGCTTCCAGCCCTAGATCTATGATCCCATTGTCCTAATCTGTCTTATGCCCTGAGGTTTTCATCCTATAGTCCTCTCAAGAGCAAATAGACTATTTTTAAATGTTTGACCTTTGCAAAAAGAAAAAATGACAAAACCACCTTACTAAAATGAAGCCTCTCCGTTTTGGACTAACTATTCCATCTTATAATGCAGAGCTTCTCAAAAGCTGATCATAACTGGTTTCAGAGACACCTGGGGAAGATTCGTATGAACTGCTACAGAGTGAAGTAAGCAGAACCAGAAGAATAACTTATTTAATAACAATAACATTTGTAAGTTACAAGCAACTTTGAAAAACTTAACAACTCTGATCAGCACAATGATTCAGCACAATTCCAAAAGACTCATGATGAAGTATTCTAACTACCTCCTGACAGAAAGCTGATTGACTTTAGAATGGAAACTGAAAAATATATTTTGGGCCTTGGCTATTGCAGGAATTTATTTGCTTGACTATGGTTATTTGTTACAAGCATTTTGTTTTTCTTTCTTTTTCAATGGGGAGGGTTGGGATAGGGACAAAAGGAAATAGATTTTTGTAATTTTAAATGTTAACTTAATTTTTTAAAGGAAGAAAACATCTGGTCATTAGTATATCACCCAATGGAAGTGTTGCTAAGACCCTCAGAGCATGAAAAGCGCTTCTTCCAGCAGACTTAGGATAGCTGCTACCCCATATTAGATGGCCAGAAGACCAGAAACTATAGCACTACATAACACTTTTTGCACCTGCTTAAGGAGTAAGCAGAAAGAGAAAAATAGTTATTAAGATTTAACATATATTCATCTACCAGAATTAAGAATTTGAAGTTTGAAGAATCTTAAACTTAATCATTTTTGCAGCCCAGCATGGGAAAAGATATACAAGAAGAGACTACACCAAGGAAACAATGAAAAACCACCACCAACACCTGGAACCCCAGAGGGGGCTATCCCTAGCGCCTATAACCAGTTGAAGTTCATGCTTTGTGTAAAGGTCAAATGTAATTGTTGTTTAATGAGCACAGGGTATATTTGTTACACATCACCTCCCTCCAACCTCTTCTTCCATCCATCCCTTCCTCCTCTCACCAAGAAAGGGTTTATCCAGGAAGCTTTAAACAGACTAGTTGAGGGGAGGGGGGCAGGGAATCCAAAGCGTAGTTATTACACACTGAGAATTATAATAGCAAAAGCAATATCTATGGCAACTGATCAAAAACATAGGAAATCTATAGAGAATCTTTGATGAAACACAATCATTGAAGTAAATGATACCAGCTTATGAAACGATATGGAAGGAGTCTCATATGAAGTAGAATTATACACACTGAAAGAATAAGGAAATTTATATTTTAGCACAAAACTCGTCTATGCCAGGATAAACGAGTCTACCTCAATTCCAGAAGAATACACGCTTGTTTTTCTAAAAAGATTCAAGGATCTAAGATCCAGAGAAAAGATAGGAAAGAAAAGACTGGGGCATTTACTCTGGGGAGCCTTTAGCATCAAACACCAAGAAGAGCTTTCTGTTATGTACTTAACTGAATATCTGATACTCTAAGCCTTATATGAAGATATAATAAGTATAAGGGGACACCCTCCTCCCTTCCCCAAGACCTCTCGCTAGAGATTACACTCATTACAAAAGAATAATTAAAGCTGGAGGAGATGGGGGTGGGGCAGGTATGCAATGGAGAGGGGCTGAACACAGAGAACCAGATAGCAGACTGTGGCAGTAATTGAAGTGTGATCTGATAAGAGCCTAAATTAGGATTGGGGCAGTAGGAATGGGAAGAAGCAGAGGGATGTAAATTACACTCAAGTATAAGCAACAGAACCTAGAAAATGATTGGTTAAGCAACATCCCTGGCACTCTCTAAACAACTAGCAGGAATGGAGCAGGGGATGGTCAGAGCCTGGAACATTCAGAATTCAGTGGATGAGTAACAACACTTTGGCCACCCTTGGTTTGAAAGCAACTATTGCTCCCCCTTATGTTAAAAGACATGAATTGTGGCTAGTCCTCTCATAATGACAGACTTGGAGCAGAAGGAGTAGAAGACAGCATCAAGGCTTTGAACCTTAGGAGACTGACTGGAATGTCATCAGCAGATACTGGGAAGTCAGTGGGGTTTAGGGAAAAGATGATGCGTCTGATCAGGGCATGTTGAGTTAAAGGTGTTGGCCAATAGAGACATACAACAGGCAGTTGGCAGTTTAGATCTGGAGTCTAGAGAGAGGTTGACCAGAGACAGACCTCTCTATGCCGTCGAGAGTTTATAGAGAAGAGACAATCAAGGACAAAAGAACTTTAAAGAAAGTCTGCATTTAGGCAGTGAGAGGAGAAAGTGGAAGGAAGCAAAAGAAGTAAAAAATGCAGTAATCAGCCAGATAGATGGCATTACTATTATAACAAGGAGAATGACTGAGAGAATCGTTTTGAGGCCAGCAGAAAGGAGCTGGAAATGATTTCTTGGTAAATTCATCGATTTCAAAATTTCTGACCAGATCTAAGATGGCAAGAGTCCATGTCTGTATCATATATGAAAACAAACAACGATTCCTTTGTACTTAGAAGCAAGATAAATAATGCAACAGGGAACTTTACAGAGGCATTGTAAGAGCTGCCTCTGATGAATTGGGAGATGCAGTATATGTATATATTACATTTTAGAACTCTCACTTTTTAAAATTGAGTTTATTCTTGGGGATTATCACAGTTTTAGGAAACATAAAATTAATACAAGGTTTGTTTACTTGACTGTTTCTTGAACAAAGTCATTTCATTTTTCTTTAGTTTTTAGACATTTCAAAACAGTCAGTCGCTTTTTCCTTCGGAGATGCTACTCTTGTTGACATAACTAACAGCTATCCAGCAGAGTAAGAATTCTTACCCTCGATTGTATTTCAGAGCCCTTTGGCAGTGTGGACCCCTATGGATCCTGCCTTTTCAGGACGTTTTTAAACGTATACAAAAAAAAAAAACCAGCTAAGATTATAAAGGAAATCAATTATATTGAAATAAAGATGCCAATATTTTCCCTATGCAAGTTCACTGATCCCTGGAAATCTATCCATAGACACCTTGGGCTAAGAACCTCTGCTATAGACTGTGGAAAGCTGCGTTCTGTGTATTTTTCCTCTCAGTGGCCAGGATTTCAGGAAGACCCAAGAAAGTGTTAAGACATGAGCTGAGCTTTGAAGGACAGGTAGCCTGTGGATAGGTGAAGAAAGGGTGTGCATTTGCAGAATTACAGAAGCTAAGAATGGGAAGAGACTTCAGTGGCTGTCTAATCCAACCTGGACCCAATGAACAATCTGTTCTCCAACATCTCTGAGAAGTCATCATCCAGTCTTCTCTTGAAAATCCATAGTGAGGAGCTACCTACCACTTCCCAAGGCAATTGTTCTCTTTTTTGACAGTTCCCTTGAATGGTTCTCCTTCCTTTTGTCAGGAAGGGCCAACCTTCCCACCCCAACCCCCATAATAGTATTGGTATAGGCCATTTCCATGGAGAAAGCTCAATGGTGGAACAGCTAGGTGGCTCAGTGAGTACAGCACCAGCCTTGAAGTCAGGAGCACCTGAGTTCAAATCCTGCCTCAGACACTTGACACTAGCTGTGTGACCTTGGGCGAGTCACTTAACCCCAATTGCCCTGCCTTCCCCCCTGAAGAAAAAAAAAGAGAAAGTTCAATGGAAATGAAGATTGGCAGCAGTTCTATAACTTAATTCCTGCAACTGGTAGTGTTAGAATTACTTGGGATAGTGGGAGCATAGGTGACTTGAGCAGGGTCATAAGGCCAGTATGTATTGAACACAAATCTTTTTACCTCGGAGACTAGCCCTCTACTACATCCTGCTGCCTCTCTCCTTTTTCTTTATACGAAGCCAAAATATGCCTCTTTGTTATTTCTGCTCTTTGGGGCAAAGCAGAACAAATCCAAACCCCTTTGCAGCCCTTTAAATTACTGGAGACAGCTCTCATGATTCCTCCATAGGGATCCTCCTCTTCTCCATTTCCTGGCCATTGCCAAGCCATGGTACCACCTCTACCCCCCAATTTCCAATCCTATCTCCTCTGCATGTGTTGGCTTACCCTATTAGAATGTTCTGTGAGGGGAAAGACTCGCATGCTTGTATTTGTATCTTTGGCATATTGCACGTTCGTGCATGTGTCCTCTGATAGAATATAAGCTCCTTGAAGGTAAGACTATTTCATTTTTGACATTGTGTCTTCAGGGCCTAGCATGGTGCCTGACACAATAGGTGTTTAATAAATGCTTTTTTCTCCTTTCATTCTCATTGCTAAAGCTCCCCACTTACTTCAACAGCATGAGCAAAGGGTTAGGGTCAAAGGTGGGTAAGGCATGTTTGGGAGACTTGATCAAACTGCCTCATTGGAGGGTTTATGCTCAGGAGTGCTGAGAGACAGGATTTGAGAGGTAGGTTAGGGCCAGATTGAGAAGGGCTTTGAATGTCAAGTTAAGGAATCTGGAATTTATCCCATAGGCAATGGAGATTTGAGGGTCAGGTATTGGGGGCCAGATATTGACTGACTTGACTTTGCAGGCTAGGAAATGCATACAAAGGGGAGCTGCTATTTCCACTGTTTCAACTTCCAAATTGCTGAATATTTTGCCATTTGCGTTAAAGGAGTTGATATGGCCAATAGGTGCCAAGCCAAGCCACATTCCCACCAGGGAGACTTTGGGAGTGTGGGAGAAGGAGATGACAGGCTAGAAGTCTAGAGAATAAAACCTAGAACCGACTCTGATCCCGCACACCTCTAGATCTAACTGATCTGGTCCAGCAATGACATTTCCTAGTGTAATGAAAGCTGCATTTTATTATAAAGATGAGCCTGCCAAAGATATGTGGACTAAAATGGAGAAAATCTAGGAGCAGGGAGACCAGTTAGGAAGCTATTGTAAATCATCTAACTAGGATGACAAGACTAATACACATCTGACAACTGGAAAACAATATAAGGCATCACATAGTTAAGTGATGAATTATGTGGTGTAAACTCTGATTTTAGTTTCAGAGAAGGGACTGATCTTGCATGGGAAGGAGCAGGGAAGGCTTCTACCAATCAACAAGCATTCATTAAATACTGATTATTTGCAGGTCACTGGGCTAGGCATTGAGGAGATGAAGACAAAAATGAAAACACCTGCCCTCAAGGAACTTGCTTTTTTTGGGGGGAGACGAACAAATATAAATACATAGAAAATAAATACAAGGTAATTTGGAAGGGAAGAAGTAGAAGCTGAGGGACTCGGGAAAGTTTTCATGTAGAAGATGGAGTCTGAGCTGACTTGGGAAGGGATTGCAAGAGATGGAGGTAAAGAGTGAGTTCATTCCAGGTACGGGGGATAGTGATTGCAAAGGCATGAGCATGGGAATGGGAAATACCATGGGTGAGAGGCAGCAAGAACATTATGGCCTTAAATATTGAGAAGAATATAGCTGTGAGCAGAACTGGAAAAAACAACAGTCACAGACCTCAGGAACTATCCAAAACAATCTGTGCCTAAACAAGAATCCCACTGCAACCTATCTGATAAATGGCCCTTGCTTGAATATGTCTCGTGAGTGGCCTCATCCACTTTTGGAGAGCTCTATATTTTTTTTTTCATATCAGGCCTCTATCTCCTTCTTTAGCACTTCCACTAGCTACTCCTACCTAATTCCATTTGAGAAGTCATACGTTTATTGGGACACAGGACAGTAATTACCACTATAGCTGGCAAACCCAAGGTGAGTCCCCAAAAGCGAGCTTCAGAAAGGATTGCACTCACTGCTGGGTTCTTTTTTAGCAAAACCTACCAGCTTGGATAACAACTCCATCAGCGGTATTATCTTTGAAAAGGGTAGATTGAGCTACAAACAAGTTGATCCTGAAGAACCACCCAAACAGAATGCTGAGAAACCAAAATGGCGCAGAGAACATTGCTGATGGTTAAGCTTTGAGGTCAGGGACTTGTGCTTTGCATCTCCTGCCTGCGGCAACAAGGACATCCAGTTGAACAGCCTCTGAGTGGCTCTAATGTGCTTCTGGGTACTTATTCTTCACTATTTCCAGTGGCTCACCTATCTAGGGAAAATAGAGAAAAAGCTCAGGGCTGAAGCAGCGTAAGAAAATGACTTCTGTCACACGAATAATAGTATGTTTTCATATTCCAGATATTTAAGACTTTTCATTTTTAGATGAACCCAAATAATAATTCGGAAAGCCCAGACACTGCAGAATAATGAGAAAATGTAAAAAAGCCAAATAAAAAAAAAATACTGGCATACAAAGCGAGAACGAACATGAAAAATCAATCTACTCCCACAGATTACACAGGAAATTCCCAAGGGGACTGGCAGATTTTGGAAGAGAAAAAGAGATTATATTTTATGGGAGTAGATACAATAACCATTCTCTTCCCATAAAGCAAGTGATGGAAGATTGTCTCTGCTCCATAGACACACACTGCACATTTTCGGGGTAATGGTAACAGGAAATCAATAGGATCTTTTATATGTGGAAAGACATTATCTGTATGGACTCCCAGCACTAACAAATAGGGCCACAGAAGACCTTTACTAAAAAGTGCCACTCACCATTAATCTTGGTGCAAGGACAGCAGCTAGCTTTTATGTCCAAATCTTTGCTTATTTTCGAATTATCACCAATATTTTATTTATTAAGAGAAAAATCTTGTTCAAATCCTCACTTTCCATTAGAGCCAAAGAGCCTCTAGGTAATTCTCCATTAGAAGTGTCACCATGTCCCAGCAGGCAGTCCCCTATGAACTTTTTCCTCTCTCCCTTGCTTTTTTGGTTGATGTCTATGATCACTGAGGACCTGAAGCTTTATCAAATAGCAATTTAACTGTTTCGACAAGCTCAGTGGGATTTATGAAGTCTTCTTGTCTTTCTACCCATTGATTTGGAGTAGAAATAAAATGAAGATTAGCAAAACAAAAACAAAAACAAAATTTTTGTGCCATGTAATTTTCCCACGAAGAGCTTTGGTTCCTTGTGGCTTCAAAAATTCATTAGACAAGGACTCTTGGCAGATTTGGAGTCATATCCAGAAGAACAATCACCCTAGTCTTCCAACCCTACTCTATGTATTTAACAGAAAGAAGGTTGCTGGGTAGAATGAAAAGGAAAAGAAGGTGAAGTTCTTTTAATTTGGATAGAAATGGGACAGTTTGTAGAGCCTACTACAGTTTTACCATTGTTTTGTGTTTGCATAGGACTGCAGTGGGAAGTTTGTCATAGGAAGATAAGCTAGACATTGATAGCATTAGCAGGAATACAAGCTCTTACATTTCATGTTGGAAGAGACTAAGAGGTCATCAAGTCCTACCTCCTGTGAGTAGAAGATATAGAGAGAGAGTAATATTAAACAATGAAGGAAAAACTTAGTATGTTTATCGTGGAATGTATGTAGTTTTAGGATCTATCATTCAATGAAGTAAAATTTCCTTAGAACGGCTCTGAACAGAACCTTAAGGGACTGGATGAACCCATATCTCTATATTTAAAAGCTGGAAAAAATCCCAAAATGAAACCTGACATTGAACAATTCAGTGGCATCTCCTATAAAAGTAATAACTCAAAAAAAAAATCATAGCTCAAACCATTCCTTTCCCAACATGGCATTCTTATCCATAACCGTGCCCTTGAAATATTCCCTTATAATCTCTAAGCTTACTTTTCACATTGTAATAGGGATGAGAGGGCAGCCTTGGGCCTATTCTCAACATGGAGCCCTTCAAGTGAGCTGATAAACTAAGCCAATGATTGGTTCAGACTGATAAAGTCTCTGGATGTGATCTTTCCCACTGGAAGTTCCTTCCCACCCACAGTCCTACCCCATGGGTGCCATCTGCTTGTTTACAGCAAATCTCACCTCACCTGTTGACATTTACAAGCTTATGCCAAAACCAAGAAGGAGCCTGGAGAATGAGGGAAGCGAAGACCCAAGGTGTTTTCAAATCACTCAAACTTTCATTAGCTGAGCATGCAGAAAGGAAGTAGGAAATTGATCCTAGTGTCTTGCACATATGGCATTCTATAAATATTTGTTGAATTGGATGGAATTGGATTGTTGAGTTGGGGGACCATGTGTATACATATAAGTATAGGTATAACCACTGCCATCTGCTCCCCTCCCCCCACCAAAGCCTTCAGTGTGGGCAAAACTCCATGGCAGACTATAGTTATAGTATTCTTTTAATTATAAAGTTTACATGCATTTTACAAACTGGCACCATAAGAGGCGAGCCTCTCATTTCCATGGAAACCTGCTGCAATGCCACAAGGAGAGAATTTTGACCCAGGTGAGGATAGAGTAGTCCAATGAATATGGAGCAGTGATCTGACTTTCAGGTAAGCTTCTCTAGGTGTAGAGAAGGATGGGAAAAGACAGCAAAGAGAGCTAGCGTTCTCAGAGAGTTATTGCTAGCTAGAGGGGCTCTTGGTGAGACCTATGAAAACTCTGGGCTTTATAAATCAAGTGAAGTGTGTACTGTTACATGCATGAAAAGAGACAACAGGGTCAGGAACCAACTATGAAGCAGCCGGAGTATAAGCCCTTGAGAAAGAAAGAATTAGTATTATAAGCATTTCATGGACAACCCTGTAGGTCTGTGGCTTTGGCCAACTTAAGAGGCATGGCATGACCGTTACTATCACTGCAAGACCAGGCATAGTGGGGAATCTGGGGCGTTGCCATGGCAATTGCAAACCTTGAAACTTTCCTTCTTTTGTATTTTTTGCAAAGAGCCAGTCGCTCTAATAACACAGGAGAAAAATGAGCGCGATAGGTGGGCTGATTTGGGAGGAAGAGGTTGCTCAGAAGTGAGACCATTCTGCTTCTTCTCCACTGAAGGAATGGAATGAATGTCATTCTTGGAGGTTTTCTCCAACCGCCTCTGCACTAGACACTGTAACTTCTACTCTAGTGCCTTCCTGGTCAGGGCATGTGAAAGAAGTGGAAGAGGGAAGAATATTTGAAGGGAAAGGAATTCTCTCCCATTCCCCTCTTTCTTCTTGTACCAACCCTGATCAAGTCTTTGGAGGGAGGGGAAGAAACTTTCATGACATTTTTATTAAAATTAATTTTCCTCCATTTACAACATTTCAGCTACACTGAACCAGATAGAAAGCTGGCCAACGTCTCTTTCTCTGGGTGACTAAATAAATGTAAAGGACTTTTTGCCTTTGTTTTCCTTTCCTAAGATCTCTGCATATGGAAGCTTGTGAAAGTGACAGTTTGTTGTTGTTCAATCTTTCATTCGTGTCTGATTCTTCGTGAACCCATTTGGGGTTTTCTTGGCGAAGATACTGGAGTGGTTTGCCATTTCCCTCTCCAGCTCATTTTACAGATGAGGAAATGGAGGCAAACAAGGTCAAGTGACTTGCCCAGGGTCATACAACTAGCAAGTGTCTGAAGCTGGATTCAAACTCAGGTCTTCTTGACCCTCAGACCCAGCATTCTGTCCAGTGTGCCACCTATATATCAGAGTTTCAGCTTGGGACTAGATTTTACTTTGGATGAAAATTTAGTTGGTATTTTTCAATAGCTATGAACATTTTCTCTCATTAATGAGATTCATTGGCATCTAGATTCAGTATCATGCCTCGTGCAACACACTGAGTCTTTTCATTAGTGCCTGGGCATTTTATATGACTTTATAGTTGCTACATTAAATGTTTATGTGACACCAAAAATCAATTTTAAAAAAAGGATTTAAAAGAACACTACTTTCCTGTTGTATACTATGGCAGAGGCTGCCTTCCCCTGATATCACTTATAGATGAGAAGCAGCTTATGGGAAGTGGCATAGAAAAACCAAGCCCACTCAGCATACATTTCCTTTCAACTCATGCTTTTTATGGAAGGAAACTATCATGCATGTCACCACACCTCAAATAAACAGTCCAACTAATTCTACCATCTGTATGGAACCACCTATTGCTGAGTGACTGAGACAGGAACCATATTTATGAAGCTTTTACACCTATGTATTCTACACCTTGAAGTTTTCTTTGTCCATTTCTCTGTTGGTTGGGACCACATGCCTGCCCTCTGCTGGCTAATGGACAATCTGAGTACTGTGTTTGCTGTTTATGGGCCTCAAATATTGTGACCACTTAACCAGCTCACCTCTTCCCTGTGGATGAGGTACTTATCTGTTCTCCACCTCATCAAGATTGTTTCATGCCGTGAAAGCTTTTGGCCAGACAGTATAACATTTTGAGCTCCCACGGGCCCCTGAAATTACCTTTGTAAACCACACACATCCCAAAAAAGAAGCTAGGAATATCACACTCAGGTTGTTGGACTGAAATACCATCGTAGATGTAAGTCCAATATCCCAATATTACAAAGGCTCTGTTATCTCACCAATGGGAGTCCTCCTTCCAATGATTGTAAACGGTCTTCCAATAGAATAATAAAATAAATTGTTGGCTAACTTGAATGTTGCCATTTGTCATTGATTTATCTAATAGAAGGCACTGTACAAAGCTCTACAAGACCTAAGCCCTCTTCTCAAGGAGCTTATAGTCCAAAAGAGTCTGGGCAAGACATGCATATGATAATTATATATATGAGACTGGTAGTGCATGGGGAAAAACATTACTAGCCTGTAATAGGGAAAGCAGATGGTGGAGGTGGTCCACTTTGGGGAAGTCAGTGGGAAAGCTCTGTGGGTAGTTGAGGAGTAGAAGAATTCTAGAGGGCCTTAGGGTCAGTATTGAAATGACCAGGGAAGGCAAATGAAGGCAGAAGAGGCTAGGGTCTTGAAGATTGGAGAAGGAACAAGGGATTCAGAGTCAGGAGGAGAGGAAAGTACAATTTCAGTTGGTGAGAAAATTAGATGGGCAGGAGGTTGTGCTCAGAGAAAGTTCCCCCTAAAACTTGGAGGTGAAGGAATCCCAAGTGACGAAAAGACTTAAGATGAACCTGTACTTGTGACTGGCTGAAATGAAACAAAGATGAAGGTCATAGGAGTTGACGATGTTGAAGAACTTTGAGTTGGAATTAGTAGACATAAGGGGGAAGTGGAAAGATATGATCAGGGTCAGTGGGATGAGGGATGGCGTTATTGTTGGTTAGTTGTTTCAGTCATGTCTGACTCTTTGTGACCCCATTTGTGATTTTCTTGGCAAAGATACTGGAGTGGTTTTGCCATTTCCTTTTCCAGCTCATTTTACAAATGAGGAAACTGAGGCCAACAGGGTTAAGCGACTTGCCCAGGGTCACATAGCTAGTAAGTGACAGAGGCCAGATTTGAATTCAAGTGTTCCTGACTCCAGGCATGGCATTCTATCCACACCTAGCTGCCCTGAGGGACGGGGAAGATTTTCGGTTTGGGGGTGGTTTTTTTTTTATTTTGTTTTTTTTGATCCTCCACAAGTTGTAGCAGAGTTGGTTTATTCCCCATAAGACCTGGGGTGGAACAATCATTGCAGTTGTTTGTAAATCAGCATCCCATAGCCGGGGAAGTACGGCAGCCGCTCTTAAAAGAAATCCACCCTAGGCTAGGAGCCAATTACCATGGACAGATCCACATATGTCAAAAGCCACTTCTGAAGAGTAAGAGCAGCTTTAGCACTCTACCTGACCCCAAATTAAGTGGAAGTTCTCCATAAACGTGAGGTCACAGAGAATTGCCTTTTCCTCTGAAAAATGAAGTCTTGAGCACCAGTGAATCTTCAGAACTGAAGAAATCATCAAAAAAACCGAAGGTCTCCCCAAGGAAATCAAGAACAGAGAGAAAGGTCCCATATTGTTCAAAGGATTTATAGGTGTGTGTGTGTGTGTGTGTGTGCGTGTGTGCATGCGTGCGTGCACACACGTGTGCTTGGAAGAAGCAGGAAACAGATGCACAGTCATTGGGGAATTCCAGAAAAAGCTGTAGTGAATGAGTGTGATGAATTGTTGGGCAACCATGTCTCAGCTGCCTCCTCACTGTGGGCCCATTTTCCCCAGAGCCTCCATTTTGGAGAAGAGCCCAGACCAGGGATGGGGAACTTGTGGCCTCAAGGCCACATGTGACCCTCTAGGTCCTCAAGGGCAGCCCTTTGACTGAATCTAAACTTCACAGAACAAATCCCCTTAATAAAAGGATTTGCTCTGTAAAGCTTGGACTCAGTCAAAAGGCCAAGGACCTAGGAGACCACATGTGGCCTTGAGGCTGCAGGTTCCCCACCCCAGGCCCAGACCAACCAGATTTAGCCACTATGCCCCCTAGTAAATACTTCCTCCCTTTCAGCTCCCCCTTTTTTGTGTTTTCTTCCCCTGTTAGAATATAAGCTCACTGAGGGCAGGGAATGTCTTTCTTTTTCACTTGTGTTTGTATCTCCAGTGCTTTACCCAGTGCCTGACCCCTAGAAAGGGCTTAATCATTACTTTTGGACTGACTGACTCAAACAACATGCATAAACAGTTTAGAGAAACTTCATGCATAAGGAGGTGCTCAGAACCAAGAGAACAGGGTGTTCGATGATCACAATTATATCAAGGAAAATAATGGTAGAAGGCATTAGGTCTCAGAATGATACAATCACCCATTTTGACTTTCGACAGCTGATGGTGAATCTGATCCTTCCCCGCCCTGGTGGAGAGGCGGTGGACCATGGGGGTGGAATGAAGGATCTGCTGTCAGACATGATCTGGCTCTCAGTCTGTTTTGCCTGACTCTATTTCTTTGTTACATGAGAGGGTTCAATCTGTGGAGGCGGGGGTGGGGGTTATTAGGAAGTGACAGCGATGTAGATAAAAGCATCAATAAAACATTAAAAAAAACACTATGGTCTGAGAAATGCAGGGCTGTTTATAAACCACATATATCCTCTGGCTTATTTTCAGTCTGAATCAGCCTTAGATAATGCTGTTGTCATCTGGGTTAAACTTGCTAAAGATATGAAGCAAAAAGCCAAGAGCAACGCAGAAATGCTAAAGGTTCAGATAACTTCAGACAGAATTTAACACCAGGGTACCTACAGCTAAGGATTTCTTTTTCCCCTGAACCTTTCTTTACAGGGTTATCACAGCTCGTGAGGAGATGGAAGGAGACTAGGCAGTGAATGGCAAGTGTGCACTAAAACCCATTCTAGACAAGAGAATAATAAAGAGATTATAGGTAATTTCTCCTCCTGAATTATAGAGGAAGTGCATGGATTCAGTACTGACATAGAAGGCGCCTGGACAGGCTGCTCACCTCTTCTCTCAGTATTGCTGCTATCACTCAGAAGAGGGGATGAAGTGAATGACCTCTAGTGGACTCGCTGAGGGCACCAGAGCTGGACTGAGCTGTCATTAACTTCTGGCAGCTTCCTGAGCCACTGTACACAGTGGCTGTCCTGGGAGACCAAATGTTTGGGGGTCATTTTGAATATGAACAGTGGAGATAAATTTTGTTACGTATACCATTTAAAGATAAGAAAATTCCATAACAGATTTTTTTTTTTTAGATTTAGTTTTACTGCTAGGGTACAAATGACTTTTGTGACTTCACAATGGGAAGACAGAAAATCCTCAAGGCAGGAAGTTAAAATATACAGCTGAGTTCTGTCAGCAGCTGTGCTATGAGAGGTTTGTTGGTTGTATATCTGTGTGTGTGTGTGTGTGTGTGTTTAACTTATGTATTGTATTTCTCTTTTATTTTCATTATTTCTCCCAGTATAGAATAAATTCTTAGGAACATAGAACCAAAGAGCAAAGTGCATAAGAAATATATTTTCAGGACTGTGATGTGTCTGTCATGCTTTCCATTTGCCACAACCAAATTCCAAGTAGCCATGATATGAATCATCTTAGGCTCCAAAAGAGGACAAATGTAGAAAACCCTTGAGCTTCTATATACTTTATTCCAGTTATGATAAAAAAACAGCCATTCTCAATCACAGAAATTTAGTCCTGGGCTTACTGAAATAGATTGTTTTATTTAGGCAGTAATACCTTACATTTGCACAGCACTTTAGTTTAGAAAGTATTTTCACACACATTATTTCATTTGATTCACCCAACATTCCAACGAGGGAAATGGTGTCACTTCCACTTTACTGATGAATAAACCAAGGTTGTAATTTGACCAAGGTCACAAAGTATAGGTGAGACTAGAATCCAGTCCTTCTGACTCCGTTCAGCAATTCCCAGAGTCGGCTTGGACTAAAATAGAGAAAAGGATCACAAAGCAGTCCCCTATATGAGCAGGTTCTTGAGTTGTGGCTGAATCTTCATGATCACATGGACCGTAGCATACCAATACTGTCCATGGGGTTTCCTTGACAAAGATACTGGAGGAGTTTGCCATTTCCTTCTCCAATGGATTGAAGCAAAGAGAGGTTAAGTGACTTGCCCAAGGTCACACAACTAGAAAATATCTAAGGTCACATTTGAACTCAAGTCTTCCTTATTCCAGGCCCAGCGCTAGCTCTACTGAGCCACCTAAGCTGCCTTTGTCTGAACATGTACTACAGCCTAACTGATATTCTTAAATCCAAGGAAAAAAGGAATCCATTTCAAAAATTGTGGATTTTTTGGTATAAATTTTTTTTCACTACATAAGAGTCACAAAAAAGTAGAAAATTCCATCATGTAGTTCAGCTCTTGAATCTAATATTGTTTTGAGGAGGAGAAAAGAGAAAATCCCTGTAAGTTACTGGATAGCTGATGGTAGTCATAAAGGCTAATGGGGAATGTTGGGGGAGGGGTGCTCTTGTATCTAAAGAAACTAGCACTTAATTCATTAGACTAGAATGGTGGTCTGTTCAGAATTGACTTAATACTCCTAGACACCCTATCCCAAATGTACTCAAATGTCTCATGCTAAAGGATCCTAAGGGCTGGATTACTGGAAGGGATGTCACATAGGCCCATATGGTGCACATCTGGACAAAAATTAGGAAATGAAAGAAATCAACTTCTCAAATCTGTAGGCAGGTGGATGAAGCTTCCCAGGAGGCCTACTTGTGAAGGGCAACTGGGATGGTTGGGAAGTGCTGGTTAGTTAGGAACAACAACAAACATTCTTGCAAAATGATAAAGGTGCTAGAACACATCAGTATGTACCAAACAGGCAGGGCAGCAAGACCTGCCCACCTTTCTCTTGATAACCGTGTAATTTCTAAGATACTTGAATAATTCAGATTATTGTAACCAAGACATTTTTAATAATTCACCAAAACGACAGGCACCAGGTTTAAATTAATTAGGCTCCACAAGCCAAATTATGAGGTAGAAATTTACATGAAAATGACTCTGGAATACAGGGCTGTAGGTAGGGAAAGGCTGCCAGGGACAGTTATGCCGGGGAACCAAATGGGCACTACCTCAGCATGCAGGCGGCAAGATAATGACAAAGTGTTCATAAAATCTATGGCAGCAATGAAAAACCAAGGCGACGAGGTCCTTCCTGCCCATCCATGGAGGAAAAGCCTAGATTAAGGAGCCAAGAGAGCTAGGGGAAAGGAGAAGCCCGAGTGGCAGGCTGGGGTCAAAGCCTGGAGCGTTATCTGGAGCTGCCCAGTGGAGCAGTCAGATGAAAGCAGCAGCCCAGGGAAGTCAGCAGGTGGGGACCACAGAAGCCTCTCGTTGCGGGTGGGGGATAATTTGGGGCTTTGGATGAGTTCCACAAAAGATGGGGGCGGCTCTGCCTGTTTTGGAACATCTCCCTGCCTCAGAGGTAGGGGAGAGAAGGGGTTCATTTCTCCCCTTGGTTGGTGTATGAATCAGCCAGCTCTGCCCCCAGGGCAGAGCAGGACGGAAAAAGGGAGGCTGGCGAGAGTATTCGCAAGGGTCCATTCTCCAGGAGGGTGCTGGAGAGTTAAAAGCCAGAGTATTGGGTTCAAATGCTAACTGTCCCCTGTTCCCCGCGGAGCCCTGGGCCAGTCCTTTCTAGATCTCATTTCCTCCTCTGTGAAAGGGAGTGGGCTGACCTCGGAAGCCCCTTCAGGCTCTAGAGCTGGGGCCATGTGACTTCCCTGGTCTTCACTTTCTCTTCTGTAAAACGGGAGGGGGGGATGACTTTTGAGGTCCCTTCTTCTCTAGATCTGGACCTCAGTCTCCTCCACTGTAAAAGGGGGAGGGGGCACTGCAGGACCGAGTCAGCTCCAGACCATCCCGGACGCTCGGACGCTGCCCGGGACATCTCGGTCCCTGGACTGGCGAAAGGCACGTCCAGTCCTGGGTCTGGGGGTTTTGTTTATTAAGTTCCGGGGTGGGGGGGTAACAGCTGATGGTTTAAGAAAGCAATGACGGCGAGGACTGCCAGGCCCCCAAAGCTGTGGGGTCGGTTGGTCGATCAGTCCATGCGTCCCAGGTCACCAGCCCGCACTTATGCACGCGGCTCCTCCTCCCTTCCCCCGGCTTCCAGGCGCGAAGGCAATGACGCATGTGCGCCTTTGAGTTTGGGTTGGCATGTGGGGCGGGGTTTCGAAGGGGAGGCCGAGAAGTCCTCGCGCCTGCGCCTGCGCCGCGGCTCCGAGCCGCCAGGGGCCGCTGTGGCGAGTCTTGTACGGTCCCTCCGAGTAGCCCGGGTCCCTCGAGTTCCGGGGCGGAAGGAAGAGGAGGTGTCACGCCTCCCTCTGGTGAGCGGACCTTCCCGTCCGCCGGGGTGAAAGGTCGCGAAGATGGCGACGGCCTTGGTAGAGGAGGAGCTGGACAACGAAGATTATTACTCGCTGCTGAACGTGCGCCGGGAGGTGAGGCCCGCGGGCCGCCGGGCCCTCCAGGGGGGCGAGCAGGGGGCGCCGCCCCGGCCGAGGGCTCCGCCGCCGCCTCCGGGCTCCCGGGAGCGGCCAGGACGGGGAGGCCGCGTGCAGGGCCCCCCCCCCCACCCCACGCCGGCCCTGCCCTGAGACTCAGTGCAGGCTGCGGGTGGTCATGCGCCCCTGGCCCGGCCGCCCGAGGAGAGCCTGCGGGAGGGGCCTGAGAGCCCCGAATGTTACCCCTGGGGAGCGACCTGAGGGCCTTGAATGTCTCACCTGGGGAGGGGCCTCAGAACCTTGAATGTCACACCTGAGGCATTGAATGTCTCACCTGGGGAGTGACATGAAAGACGTTAATGTCTCACCTGGAGAGGTACCTGAGAGTATTGAATGTCACATGTGGGGAGGGACTCGAAAGCCATGAATGTCACACCTGGAGAGGGACCTGAGAGCATTGAATGTCACACCAGGGGAAGGACCTGAGAGCACTGAGTGTCACACCTGGGGAGGGACCTGAGAGCATTATGAACGTCAGACCTGGAAGAGATCTTAGAATCTGGGCTTCCAGAGCCAATAAGGGCCTGAGAATACAGAACTATCAGAGGTGAAGGGGCTTTAGAGACCCTCTAGTCTAACATTCTCATTTTTACAGAGGACACAAAGCCTGTAGAGGGAAAGTGATTTGCACAGGATCACACTAATAGTAATAAGTGCCAGAGCCAAGATGAGGTATGAAGCACAAATGTGAAAATCTCCATTTTACAAATGAGAAAACTGATGTGCTCAAAAATTCCTTACCCAAGGTCACATAAGGAATAAATGTTGGAAGAGGGAAATTGAACCTTGGTCTTATGACATTAAGATCACTTTTGGCTTTTTCTTTTTAATCTTTTCCCTCTAAAGGCTATTAATAAACATTTCTAAAAAGGATTGGATTGGTAGTCAGAGGACCTTTGTTTGAATCTGGTTGGCTCTCTGATTTGCTTTACCACCCGTTTGACCTTGGACAAGTCACTTCTCTGGGCCTCAGTTTTCAAATCTCAGTCCTAGGGTCTGGACAAGTCTAGATCCAGAAGGGACCTCAGAGGCCATCTAGTCTGACCCCCTTATTTTTCACATGAGGAAGCTGAGACCCAAGGAGATGAGTCAAGGTCACTCAGATAGTAAGCATCAAGAGAGGACTCTTAATCCAGGTCTGTTGACTCTGGAGCCAGTGTGCTTTCCTCTTTCCCTTGACACTTTGTACAGTCCTCTCAGATCTGCCTCCACAGTCCTGTCAATCTTGGTACATTAGGTATCCTTTTGTACTGATCGAGGAAAAACATCCTTGGCTGAGGGTCATGAAGGGGAACAAAAGTCCCGTGACTTCTTGTTCTCACTTTGTCACACACGGCTCAGCCTTGCTCCTCTGCAGTCGTCTTTGTTCTGTACCCCGTGTTTTCTGGCAGTGAGATGAAATGTTGCCGATGTTGGGCAGTATGCACATTGTCCCTTAAAGGCACGTCTGGGTAATACTACCGTCCCTAACCACAGACTGAAGCCTGTTGCTTCTACATCCTGGTTCTGACATTCAAACTCTGACCCTGGGCAAGTCACTTTCCTTATTTGTAAAAGAAGAGCAGTGGACTAGGCTCTAGTCTTTAAGTCGATAGTGTTGATAGTCTGTAGACTCTAAGGCTCTTCCAGCTCTGACACTCTGATTCTCGTTTATATCAGTACTAAAAGTGTCCTCGCCACCAAAACGTTTTCTTAGTTACTCTTTCTTTTTGGTAAGCACCTATCTGGTGAAATAAGCGAATTCAGCATCAATTACTCCTTACTGGAGAAAAGTCTGTACTTGTTCAGGACAAGTAGCTATTCGTAAGGCTAATGGTGGCAAAAACAAGTACCTAAATAATCATGATTAAACAGTTTACAAATGTTAGGTGCATCAGCTTAGAGTGCATTTGGTTAACCTCCCATTATCAGGCAAGAAAACGAGAATCTCAATTTCCCTCTTTTTCCATCTTTCATTTCCATCAGTCATTTTTATATCACACATGTGGTTATAGATGAAATCCTTTTCAAGGAGATCTCCTGGTTCCAAAGAAAGCATCTCTGCAGGGTATCCCCAATGTGTTTAAACTAAGTTTAAATCCACACAGACTTTTGAGACCCCCCTCTATTTTTCATTTAACCAATTTTGTCTTGTCTTAACATAGGAGAGAAGTTGGGAAGCCAAGGCTTAGATTTTGGGGAATCGAGACCTTTTCTAGAGGTTATTTCCGAGGTCAGTCAGTAAACATTTATTAAGCACCTACAATGTAGCAGGTACTGTGCTAAGCACTGGACATGTTGGTGAGGATCCAGAGCTAACACGGGTTAGGTTTAGTGATTTGGTTGTGATCAGGTTTAGTTTGGAAACCTGGTTTAGTTGACAGAAAAGTGGTATTGACATCTCTGGCTCTCTGGACTATTCAGTCTTGTGTTCCCCATTTTGGTGCTTGGATAGAACTGTGGGAGAAGGGATTTCTTCACGTCAATGCTGTGCAGTTGTGTAGTTTCAGAGTTCCAGAGCTAAGTGTTCACCAGCTCTTTTTGAGACATCTCGTGTGGAAGCAGCTTGAGAGATGAAATGTATAGAATCACATTTCATTTTAAGCCACTTTTCACATTTAAGGTGTTCTCTCAAGTTTGTAGTCTGGTGAATGAAACAGGAGACTAGTCAGACAACCAACCAAATTGTATTTTGAAGATTAGGTGCTTATCCTATAATCTATAATGAACCTTGGTTTCTTTACCACTCAGATGAGCCTAAGACCCATAGCCTCTGCCCCATAGAGTTGTTGTGAGACTCACATGAGAAAATGTATGGAAAACACTTTGCAGATTCTAAAGCATGACAAGCTTGTCAGTTGTTATTAACGACTCACTTTCCCTGTGTATTTTAGACTTCCCCTTTTTGGAGTGGAGCCCTCATCAGCCCATATCCCATTGGGAATGTGATTTATGACTCCCTGGGCATTTCTCATTGAGTGTATCAGACGCTTAGTGAGAGGTGCTCAAGATCTGAGTGATTCTGTGCCTGTACCTTGGTGAAAGAATTCCTTTATAGTGAATCACTGTTGTTGATCTATACAGTTTTATAGAAACTAAAATAGATTTCAGTCTTAATTCTTTGCTTCTATAAAAATTCCCTAGTATTCTCAATGTCTGAAAATCACTTAGTGTAAACTGCAAAGAACAAACTGGATTTCTTGTTTTATGTCATACATATGTATTACAGATGCTAAATTTTTAAAAAGAAAGTTCAGCAAATCTTAGACAGTTTGGATTTGCCATTAGTTTATCATAGCTTTATTCAATGTAATTCTTTTCTTCTGGGCAAAAAGAAGTTGCCAATTTTTGCCAAGTTTTTCCACATTCTTATAAGCAGAGAGTATATATTAATGACTACAATATAAGAGGAAGAATGAATGGACAAAGAATCAAGATGAAGATTTAGAGTGATACGCATGTAGATGATGGCCCTATTTAGTACTGGAAGGGGCCTCAGGCCAGCCAGTCCAATCCTCGAGTAAATTCAAGCACAGAGAAGGAAAGGAACTTGCCCTCGGTCATGCAGCTAATAAGTATCCTGAAGCAGGATTAAAAAAACTTGGGTCTTCTGAGCTCCAGTTCAGCATACTATCCACTGTGCCCTCAAGCTGCCACTTGTTAAGACATTTCATGGTGGTTGTTGTGGTTTGGTCATTCAGTCATGTCTCACTTTTCATGACCCACGGATCATAGCATGCATGCCAAGCCCTTCTGTCCTCCACTATTTGCCGATCTGTCCATGCTCATGTTCATTACTACCATGACACTGTCTATCCATCTCATCCTCTGGTGTCCTCTTAATTTCTTTAAGTATTGACTAATTTGATCTCTGTCTGAGGGACTCTGAAAAGTCTCCAGCACCACAATTCAAAAGCATTGATTCTGCAGTACTCAGTTTTCTTTATAGTCCAACTCTCACAGCCATATGTTGCTACTGGAAAAACCATAGCTTTGACTATATGGACCTTTGTTGGCATGGTGATTTCTCTGTTTTTGATATGCTGTCCATATTTGCCAGAACTTTCCCTCCAAGGAATAAGCATCTTCTGATGTCATGGCTGCAGTCACCATCTGCAATGCTCTTTGAGCCCATGAATATATAAAATCTGACAACGCTTCCATTTCTTCTCCCTCTTTTCACCAGGAAGTGATGGGATGGGTTGCCAAAGCCAAACTTGCCTGTTATTTCCAGTTGTGGTGAATGTGACATCTTTTTTTGGTGTTATTCTGGAAGATGTTGTAGGTCTTCGTAGAACTGATCACCTTTGGCCTCTTCGTTATGAGTGTTTGCAGGATAGACTTGTATTACCATGATATTGAACGGTTTGCTTTGGATTCAAACAGATATTCGGTCATTTTTGAGATTTCTTCCCCTTTTATTTACTATGAGGGCTACTCCATTTCTTCTAAGGGATTCTTGCCCATTTAAACATTCTTTGGCATTGCCCTTCTTTAGGACTGAAATAAATCCACCCATTCCTATCCATTTAAGTTCACTGATTTGCAAGATGGTGATGTTTAATCTTTCCATCTCCTGTTTGACCACGTCTGGCTTGCCTTGGTTCATAGATCTTACATTCCAGGTCCCTATGCAATATTGATCTTTACAGCGTTGGGCTTTCTTTTCAAAATCACCAGACTCATCCACAGCTGAGCTTCCTTTAGATGTTGGTGGCCCAGCCGCTTCATTAATACTAAAGCTGTCCTCTGCCCTTCTCCAGTAGTGTGTTGGACACCTTTTGGCCTGATGACCCATCTTCTGGTGTCATTTCTTTTATCATTTTAATACTCTTCATGGGGTTTTCTTGGAAAAGATCTCTGGTGTGGCTTGCCATTTCCTTCTTCCATGGATCACCTTTTGTCAGAACTCTCTACTATGATCTGTCTGGCTTGGGTAAACCTACATGGCACAGCTCAGAGTTTCATCAAGCTACACAAGCCCCTCTTCCACTACAAGGCAGTGATCCAAGGGGGGAATTTTAAACAGTTGCAAAGTAAGCTTAATTGTGTTGATGTTCAGTATTATTTATAAGTCATTAAGGGGAAAAAAAAGGACAGGAAAAGAATCACCCCTCAGTAAGCCAGAATTTAGAGAAGTCCAGATTACTTTATTCCCTGGGTCATAGGTCTCTGCTGTTTTATTTAAATAGCATATTATTTAAAAAGCTATTTCTGTCAAATTATTAAAATTTAACCTCTGCATTCCCCATATTAGAAAGCTCTTAGAGAGTTCTGTCTTCTATAATTCTCACAGTTGCCCATAAACATCAGTAGGATTTCCCCTCTTGCTGCCCATTTATATAAAAGCTAATTTGTGTAATTGTTTTATTTTTCTAGCTTTTGAAATAGTCGATGCTTCAAAAAGGGCCCTTCCAGACTAAGTCTTTATCCTGCCTCTTCCTGGTGAGGAGTTCCTAAGACTATTAAGTCACATGTCTTAACAGGTAGCCCCAGTGGTCTGGAAGATGAAGTGGTAGACTTGGAGTCAGGAGGACTTGAATTTTAATCCTGCCTCCAACACTTAGTACCTGTGGGACCCTGGGCAGTCTTCTCAGGGCCACATCTATCTAATGAGGACATTGGACTCCATGGCCTCCAAAGTCCTTTCCAGATCTCACCCTATGATCCTGTGACTTCTAGGGTAGGAGCATGTAGGATTGGGAGTGGAGCTTGTTCATTTTAGCAGTGAAGAATCTGAGACCCAGAGGAGTCAAGTGACTTGGCCAACATCATTTAAGTCACCTAGCCTGGCCCCAAACTAAGGCCTTTTGGTTTTAAATTCACTTCTCTTCCCATTAAACAACTGTGTTGTCTTCCCTTGTAGGATGGATTCATGTGTGGGGCGGGGGGCATAGTTTGAGCTACAGGATTGCTAAGGTTACATCCAGTGAAGATTCTATAATGTTGTAAAACCTTCCGTAGAGCCTTTGTTATGGGTCCAGTTATGTAGCTGGGGAAAAGAAGATGAGACAAGAAAGCATCATGCTTTACTTAACTCTAAAGTGTGTCTGATGGCGCAGTGGATAGAGCGCTGGGCCTGGAGTAAGGAAGCCTCAGACACTTCCTAGCTCTGTGATCCTGGGCAAGTCATTTAATCTTTTTTGCCTCAGTTTCCTCATCTGTAAAATGAGTGGGAGAAGGAAATGGCAAACCATTTCAGTGTCTCTGCCAAGAAAACCCCATGGGGATCACAGAGAGTTGGACACAACTGAAACAACTGAACAGCTAAAGAGTGTGTCTGTTGTTAGGAGTTGCATTAGTTTGTTCCTGTTTCTCAGACAAGGACAACACTCAGTGTCTGTGCACTTGGAGAGTTCACAGCTTGGAACAGGATCTCTTCTTTTTAAAAGCTTTGTTGATATACTTTGTGTTTTATTTTCTCTTTGTTTTCTCCCTCCCCCCATTTAACCCTCCCTTGTAACAAAGGAAAATGTTTCAGTGAAAGTGACCAGGCATCTGACAGTGCATGACCATTCTGCCACTATCATCCTCCACTTCTCCTTAGAGGGACGAGTGTTGGTTCACCATCTGTTCTTGGGACCAGAACCGGCCATTGCAGTTCATCTGAGAAGGATCTTTTCTGATATGACAATATCATTTCTATGGCTCTTGCTTGACTCATTTGCTGAGTCAAGAAAATTTTTGCATATGAACAATACACAATGAAATCTCTTTTTGAGTTCGGAGCATTTCATTAAGTAATGAGATTCCAAATCAAACAAGGATATGTTATAAGATCAAGAGAGTAACATAAGATTTAGTATGACCAGAGTACCTCTCCCCTTTCCAGTGTGCCCCCTGAACTCCCAGCCTATTGTTAATAAACTGCCCTTTCTATTAGCCTTTGTCCTGTCATGCACTTTCTGTTTTCTTACAGTTGTAAAAACCTGGCTTCCCCCAGAAGACCCTATATCCCTCTCCATCCTCTCCAGTACTGAATATACCTTCCCCCAATCCTCCCTCTCCCACAGTGGGCCAGGAGGGGTAGGCCTTGCTTCTTGCTTCTCACTGTCACTTCTAGACTCTCTCCCTACCACTCTTACTCATCAGCTTCTCTTTTGAGATTCACTCCCTCCAAATATGTTACCCTATTTATATCCCAATATTGTACTCTCTCAACTCCCTGTATAAAGCTTGTTTCTGCATAGTTATTTGCGTGTTATCTCCCCCTTTAGATTGTGCAGTTCTATTTTTTGCCTTTCTTTGTATCCCCAGTGTTTAGCTCATAATAGGCACTTAATAAATGTTTATTGACTGACTGGCTGACCTCCCTGGGTCATTCCTTCTCCTTTTGTTCTCACAGAGTTCACTGAGAGATCACAGTCTTATTTTCTGCTCCAGTCTTTTCCTTTTCCTCAGGGACTCCAATTTGTATGTTAATGTCCCCTCAGATTCCCTTAATTCTCAATTCTTCAGCCTCCTGGGCTCCCACGATCTGTACCTTCCCTCCACCACACCCACACATTGTTGTTGTTCAGTCGCAACTGTTCATGGCTCCATGTCAGGCCCTTTGATCCTCCACTATCTCTTGAAATCAGGCCAAGCTCATGTTCATTGCTTCCATGACACTATTTATCCATCTCATCCTCTGCTGTCCCCTTTTCCTTTTCCTTTTCCTTTCAGTCTTTTCCAGCATCAGGGTCTCTTCCAGTGAGTCCCATCTTCTCATTATGTGGCCAGAATATTTAAGCTTCAGCTTCATTATTTGACCTTCCAGTTAATAATATGAATTAATTTAAGTATCGAATGATTTGATCTCTCTGTCCGAGGGACTCTCAAAAGTTTTCTCCAGAACCTCAGTTTGAAAGCACTGATTCTGCGATGCTCAGTTTTGCTTATAGGCCCCTCTCACCACTATACATTTCTACTGGAAAAATGTTAGCTTTGACTATATGGACTTTTGTTGGCAAGGTGATGTCTCTGCTTTTTAGCATGCTGGCCAGGTTTGCCAGAACTTCCTTCTGAAGAGCAAGCATTGACTAATTTCATGGCTGCAGTCACCATCTGCAGTGACCTCTGAGCCCAAGAATATGAAATCTGACCCTGCTTCCGTTTCTTCTCCCTCTATTTACCAGGAAGTGGTGGCACCAGTTGCCAAGATGTTGTGATTTTGGATGTTAAGCTTCAAGCCAGCTTTTACAGTCTCCTCTTTCACCGTCGTCAAGAGGCTTCTTAATTCTTCTTCACTTCCTGCCATCAGAGGCATCCTCCACACAGAGGGATGGTCATATCTGTGATAGCCTCACCATCACCCACAAGCGTCCCACATCCCTTCTGAAATTCCTTTGTCTGACCACATATAACCTGTCCTTCCTTCTTTGCTGTGCCTCACAACTCTGAAACAATTCTCTAGCCTTACTGTAACCTCTAGGCAGACAGCCCTCCCTTAGGCTCTCACCTCTGCTTTCCTTTTATTTTCTTCCCTTCAAAATCTTGATCCCGTAGTTGAGCCTTTATACTGCCCTCTACTCTTGAATCCCATGGTCTTGTCACCACTTACGCCTCCCCAAACCCAAATCCTGGATTCCTGGTGTCTGTCACTAGAGAAAGTCACACGACCATATTGGCAGGGTTCTTCTGCATTTATGCTGTCCAATCTCAATTAGGCCTACCCTGCTGCACTGCTACCCTTTCTTCTTCCCTGATTAGCTCTATCACATTTCCACAACAGCTGTTCCATACTCTCTCCCTCTCAGAAGATGACTTTAACAAATATTTTACTCAAAAAATGTGAAGCCATTTGTCGAGGCTTCCGTTTGCTTCTGAAGCCCGCACTTCGGATGGCCTCCGTATCATGCTCCATTGCATCTTCTTTTGCTACAGTCTCAAAGATGAGGTGTCCCTTCTCAGCAAGACCAGCCCCTCTCCTTGTGCCCTTGATCCTGTAGAGTTCATTCCTTCAAGCCCCATTCTCTCCAATTTTCAGCTCTTCCTTCCCCAGGCATCTTTCCTTCTGCCCACAAATGTTCCATGGTCTTCATCCTTCCTTAGCCTTCACTTGATGCTTCCATCCCATACAGCCTTCAGACCAACCATAAAGCATAGATCTGGCCACTTCCCTCTCCTGAGGATACAAGAACTCTCCCTCTGGGCTTTCAAAGCCCCACACAATCCAGCCCTACAGATCCCATCTTTCCAGTGTGCTTATATGTTATTCCATCTCTGGCACTCAGAATTCTAGCCCCACTGGCCTATTCGCTGTCGTCGTACGTGACATTCCATCTTCTACCTCCCTGCACTGGCCCAAGGGCCCCATGCTTGGAATGTTCTCCTTCCTCGCTGTCTCTTTGAAACCCTAACTCCTTTTAAGGCTCGACCTAAATGTTGTCACCTCCCAGAGTCCTTTCGTATTTATGCCAGTTGTTAGTGCCCTCACCACCACCACCAAAAACAACTTTGTCTTTACTTTGTATACATCTCTATTTACTTTCTTGTGAACATGTTGTATCCACCCAACAGAATGTGATTTATTGAGGGGTTGGATGAGATGGCCCTGAGGTACCTTCCAACTCTACATTGTTGATCCAGTGGCCCAGCATAGAAATTCCAAGTTCTCATAGACTTGTTCAGGAAAGCATTGGCTGAAAATCGAAAGGAAGGGTATTGGAACCAAAAGAGAATGAATTCTCCTCCCCTTATCTCTAGCCTTGGTTTGTTGTCATGGAAAGATAAAATGTAGTATCCAGGGTCCACCCCTCATCGGCACCTCTGGCCCAGTAGATACCAAAGGAAAGGGCTTGGGCAGGAAGATAATGATCAGCCTTAAAATTGAGGCACAGCCCAGCTTCTTCAAGTAGTCATCTATAGTCAGCCTCTTTGGAGGCCATTTATATATTCTTCCTTATACTAAGATCATTGGATTTAGAGGTGGAATGGGATCTCTGGTGTAAGCAGAGCCAGATTAAAGTATAATTCGGAAATAGTTAACAAAATAAACAAAAACACAACAGAACATAGATAATGTTAATATGTGATTTTCTGTGGTAATTTCTCTTTGAGTTTGACACTACTGATCTAGTCCAACTCTCATTTGACATGTGAGGAAATTGAGGCTGAGAGAGTTAAGTGACTTGCCTACCTCTTGAAGGAAATACAGAGTTTAACAAGTTTTATTTGTCCTGAGTTTACTGTGCTCCAGCTTCAAAAGATGCCCTTTTGTGTTAGCATTTTGAGATTCTTTTGATTTAGAGCTGGTTCCATCTAGCACACCTCCTCACCCTTCCTTTTTCTAATAAGGAAACTGACCCAGAAAAGATAGGACTTGCCAAGGCCACACAATGACAGAGCCAAGAATCAAACCTAGGTCTCCTGGTTCAAATCCAGTTGTGTGTGTGTTTGTATGACTCTTCAGCTTTCATCTTTCCTGACAGAAGAGTCTTTTTTTAAAAAAAAAAAAATCTGTCCTTATTCAGCAGTCCCCGTTTTCTTCCCCTGGGTGGTGTGAACATTGAATTTCTCACCAAATCACAGAACACTTGAACCATGGGGACATCTGATGAAGCAGATTGTTTTAGGAGAAATACTGTAAAAGGAAATATTTCTTACAGTGGATAATGCATTTGTTGAAGTTGTTCCCTCGTGTGGTGGTAGAAGACAAAAATACAAATAGAGGTCTGTTCCTCCAAAGTTCAGCCCTTACCCTTTTGTTCTCTTTTCATGCCCCTTCTAGTCTCATGGTTTATAGAATCCTAGAGTGCGAAGGACTGGGCTATCTAGACATTCTCTTTCCGATTCTTTCTATTACAGTTCTTGTTTCTTTTCCATTTTTTTTTCCTTTAGTACTCTCAATTCATTTGTAAAAGCATTTTAAACTCTTGTTCATATCTTCTGGGAATTCTAGATGAATTTGTGCCCATGCTTTATTTTTCTTTGAGATTTTGCTTGAAGCTGTTTGGGATCATTCTCTTCTGAGTTTATTTCAAACGTCCTTGCCACCATGATAGCTTTTTACAGTGTGATTCTTTTTATTTGCTCATTTTTCCAGACTACTTCCTGACTTTGGACTTGATGTTAGGGTTGGTCTCTGTTCACCTGTGGAGGGACGGTCTGGTTAGTCCTCTTGCTGCTTTCTTGTAGTATTGAATGTTATATTATTCCTGGCTCTTAGGGGCAGTTTGGGGACCTGCAAGTTTTCAGTGCTTCCAAAGTGATCTGATCCAAGGTAAAGTTTGATTGTTGCACCTCTTGTCTAAGCTCTGAAAATTCAGGACCTGCATTTGAGTCTAAACAGGGAAGAGGAAGGAAAAAAACATTTATATGATGCCTACTATGTGCCAGACACTGTGCTAAGTGCTTTTTACAGTTATTATCCAGTTTGATCCTCACAACCCTGCAAGACCAGTGCAGTTATCATCCCTAATTTACAGGTGAGCAGTAGCTGATTGCTGCTGGACTTGGCCATTGTCATCTAGCTGGGAAACACTTTTGGCTCAGAGTGACAAAACTGCAGGCCTCACATTGGTCTGTGATTCCTGCTCTGCTTATCTCTCTGTAGGCTTCAAATTAGGCTAGAAGCTGAAACTTATATTCTCTTCTGTTCTTGGGGTCCAAGTTACTAGCTGCTGCTGGCTTCTGAACTTGCCCCTTTTCTCATTATACCACCTAGGGCATGTGACTGCTCCTTATCCTGGAATAACACCCTCTAGAGATAGATCATCTCCTAAGTTATTGCTAGATCTATGACCTGAAACTAGGTAGTGAGTGACTGCCAGTTGGCACTTGTCCCGGTCACCTGTATGAGGTCACAGTGCCCTGGTATGGATCAGAGACTTTGTCTTGCTGAGTGCATATTCCTCCCAGGGTTAGCACTCCATTGCACTCCTGGCCAAACCCCAGTATCTGCTGACCTGTCTATCTGTTTTCCTGTACTGACCTGGCCAGAAAAATGACTCACCGACTTAGTCTTGGATTTCTCCATCTGGAATCAGTCTGGCACATTTTCAGATCTCTTTGGAGGAGTTTGGGTTGAGGGGAACTCTTCCTGCTATTCTGCCATCTTGGTTCTGCCCTTTATATAGACAGTTTCATTCATAAATTTCTCCAGACCTTTTAAAAATCCATTTGTATTTCCTATCTGCACCACTTCTTTGGATTATGTGTTTGATATGTTTCATTTGTCCTATGCTTATGTCAGTCAAATCTCAAAAGTTTATCTTCCTAGTATTTTACCCAATACATGAATGAATTCCTTTTTTAACATCCTACTCTTTGGCAGGTATAAGATTTGGAACAAGACCAAAGTAGCTTCTTGTCAGGGAAAGATTGGCTCCCCCTGAAGTAATTAATGGAAGGACTCCATCCAGTGGGCCCTTTGGTGTATGCAACCACATCAAAATCTAGAAAAGTATAGGAATTTTTAAAAATAGCTTTCCATATCATTATGTATTAAGAAATAGTGAATATAAGATAGACAGAAACATGAGAAGATTTGTATGAACTGATGCAGAAGTAAACTGATGTAGAAGTATCCAAAGAACAATTTACTGAGTAACAAACTACAACAATATGAATAAAATACTATTAAAAGAATGCAAATTCTGAGTAATCCACCAATACTGTCAGAGAATATGCCCCCAAAATGACACAAGAAAGGTGGAGGAGTACATCATATTCCTTGTCAGGAAGGGTCAGCATATTGGACTTGGGGTTTTGTTTTTGTTTACTTTTTTTTCCTTTGTTCTAAGGGAGAGTTCAGTATGGAAACGAAATTCCCAGAAATGACTGTGATGTAGAGCTAAAAACATTCAGTAAAATGTATTTGTAGATGTGTAATATTTTACATTTGCAATATAAAGATATTTTATTTGTATCTAAATAAAATAGGGGGGAAAATAGTTTTCTGTCAGTGAATCTAGTGTTGGACTTTTGTCTCTTGTCCTGAGATCCAAGCTAGGTGGAAAAAGTTTGTCACTAAGTTGGCCCCAGCTACTCTTTACATCCCTCAGAGAGGGCTGTGCTCTGCGCTGGTGGAAAGAGTACCACGCCAATGAAATTATGGATCCTTAAAACATTGAAGTTCCCATAAATCAGCAAGAGGATAGGCTACAATAGTACTGGTCATTGAGAATTATAGAGGTCAAATGTTATCTCTCAAATCTGAGTGTTAATAGCGATACAGCTATACAAATGAACTTGGAGCAATATCTCCAGTCCCTGTATCTTAGCCCTAGGCCTACATTTCTAGCAGTCCACTAGACATCTACCTGGATCTGTCATTCTTATTTCAAAGCCAACTTACTAGAGACTGAATCCTTCACTCACCTCTCAAATCTGACTCTCTCTTCCAGTTTATTTTTTTCTGTTAATTGATGTCACTCTTCTCTGTTACTGAGGCTTGAAAACTTGGAGACATCTTTGATTCATCCTCCAGCAATCAGTATATTAAGTATCTACTGTGTGACTAGCATTGTAGCAAGTGCTGTTTCACATATCCAGTCATTCACTAAATCCTGTGATGCCTTCTTTTGAAATATCTCTCATCTACCTCTTAACATTTCCATTGCTGTTCATTAGAGCAGGCCCTCACAGAATCATAGGATTTTAGAGTTGGGAGGTATCTTAAAGGCCGTCTAGTCCAACCCATGCCCAAAAAGAATACCTCCTGCAGTGTAGCCTTGCTAGTGGTCACCCAGCCACTGCTTGAAGCCTCCAGATGCCTACCATCTAACACTAGGATTACCTGCCTAGCCTCTTTATTAGTCTTTCTACTAAAAGGCTCCTCTTTCTCTACATCACTTCACTCAGTCATCCTAAACAAGATATTCCTATCAAGAACCCCTTTAACTTAAAATTTTTAATGGTTTCTCATGGCTTATGATATAAAATTCAGACCTCTTGGCTTAATTTTCAAGGCCCTCTATATTTTGACCTTATCCTGCCCATCTATTCCTATTAGCCACTACTCATCACTTCACCTGATCTGGTTCCTCTGATCACTGAACAACCATGCTTGTAGCTGCTTTTGTGTTTCCTCTATTCATGCTGTCGCACCCCACCTCACCCCAACCCACCCCTATCTTCAGTGAAGACTTCTTTTTCTCCCGTTATTCAAGTCCTATCCCATCCTTCCAGAGCCAGGTTAAGGCTCAGCCTCTTCCATGAAGCCTTCTCAGTCTCTTCTAGCTGCTGGCATTATCACCTGCTGTCATGTTGTTAGTTCACTGTTTCATATTCCTGTATATTCCTGTTTCTTCAACAAGATTACACATTTCTCAGCGGCAACTCTCTCATCTTGTATTTATGGAATTTAATGTTTTAATCCAAGTGTAAGACTTTGCATTTATCCCTGTTTTTTACGAGGGGATGTTAAAGATCATCCTTTTGTAAAACAATTATAATCACTCCCTCATTTATATGTTGTGTAAATCCAGATCTTCGCAGCCATCTTGGGACCCCAAGATAAATGGACAGTCTATGTATAGGCTGGACCCAAAGTTCCTTTTTCCTTGCTAAAAGATGAAAAGGGTAGCCTTCGTTTCCTAACGTTGTCTTTGTTTCTGTTTGGCAGACATTGATTATCTACTCTGATGTGTCATTAATTCAAAGGAAGACTCTTTACTTTCTTGAGTGCTCATACCAGTGGTGGTGTTGGCAGGAATGTATCCATTTCTGTTGTATGAGCCACAGGATCATGACGCCTTGGGTAGCTTTCCTGTATATATTTTTAAAATGAAATACAGCCAGATTTTTAGGCCAACACTTTTTTGACGCATTTCTCACTCGTCCTTGCCAGAGCAGGTATGACAAAATCAAATCCTCTATTAGACCCATCACTGCAGCTTCCTCAGCTCACCTCCACCCCATCGTACTGGTCTGCTGGAAAGTTGGAGACACTCAGTGCATCCTGGTGTTTCTTACTATTTGGAGATGAGCTGTTTGTGTAGAGGCTTCCCAAAAGCTGTTCCAAATAATCATGAGAAAAACTATGTTATGTATCAACAAGGAAAAAAAAGAACAGAAGTAATGAAGGGACCTTGGTACTCTGATGGTGATTGCTGAAGACTTTTATTCTGCTATGAAATTGGCCCCTCTATAGGAAGGGTGTTACTAAATCCAGAGCAACTGCTGTATTTCCAGTCCCCCCTGAATGACTGAGTGTTTTATTTAGTAGGATCTGTCTCCACAACTGTGTCAGTTACCATGTAATGATCTTTTCTCATCAGAAATCAGTCCTTACTCAACATCAAAAGCAGCAGTGTTGTGTTGATGTTAACTAGCTATAAAATCTGCTCCTTTTTCATTACACATATGAGCCCTGAGCATCACCAAAAAAAAAAAAAGGGAAAGATTTTTATTAGCTGATGCAGTTTTTAAAATCAGATTAGCGTCGAGCATATGGGCAGTGATGAATCTGCAATGGCAGTCATTAGGCAAACTTCCCAATATTCAATAGAATATGGTTTACTGGAGCTTGGTTGCTAAAGTACAATAATGGAGATACAGCTTAAAAGTTTGAGTTTGAAATTACATGCCTTAAACACATAAAAGAGGAGGCTGTACTGTGCCTATTATGAACTTAAGTGTTGAATGTTATGATCATATGGTATACCATATCATATGCTATTGAGTCTCAATAGTTCTGAACCAGAGATCGCATGGCTCTGACATGGAGATGCTTGTCACAATAACTTTGTATAACAGTTAATGAAGAGAGAAGCCTAGTGGGACTGTCCACATATAGGCTTCTCCCTCTCACATTAATTGTAGAGCGAGACTGTTTCCTCAGCAGGCTAAGGGAATCTTAGAATCTTAGAGCTAGAAGAGACCTCAGCATTTGTCTAGTCCAATCCATCCCCATTACCGTCTACCTGACCAATGGCCATCCAGCCAGAAGCCTGATGAAGACCTCCAGAAGGGGAAATCCCTTCCTTCTCCTGAGGCAGCTCATTCCACCTTGGATCAGCTCTTTTTGTTAGGAAGTTTTGTCTTAAGTCAGGCAGAAACATGCCTGTGCAATATACTCCCGTTGTTGCTGGTTCTTCTCTCTCATCCCTCTTTCAAGAGATGACCTTCCAAATGCTTGAAGACAGCTGTCACATTCCCTCTTCCTCCTTCAGGCAACCAATCCTCATGGCACAAAAACTTAAGGCCCTTCACTTGTTTGGTTGCTTGTCTCTAGAGGCTATCCGGTCTATCAGTCTCCTTCAGCCATGGTTTTACGTAAAACTACGTGAAAAGGTAGCAACTTTGTTGGTGGGTTATTTTCTTCAGGGAAGCAAATGGAACAAAGCTGCCTTAGGGACCAAACACAAGATTATCCACTTCTTTAAATTGTGTCTTGACCACATTTATGTACTGCTAGAGCCAATACCAGGGACCATTCTTTCCAGATTTCTGCAATGGAAATGTCTTTTAGCCTTCTGTAATACCTAACCTAAAAGTTATAGTAGGTTACTAAACTTTACAGTCATGTCACAAAGGACTCATTCTCTGGCAATTTTATAGTGTATAAAGGCTTAATTTATAATAGTTTTATTTTCTAGGGAAAAATGTAACAGAGTGATTGAAGGTGATGGTGAAACTTTTCAATTCTTAAATAGAGAATGATGCACCTCTTAATTTTGTTCCAGAGTTTTAAAAAAAAATGTATAACTTAAAACATCATTATTAGTGACTTATGTATCTCATTACATTTTGAAATGTTGTCAGTATTTTTATGGTACTGAGAGAGGTTATCATTTATGAAATATTGAACCAATGACCTTAGCTATTCAGTTATGATGAAAGGCCCAATCTAACATTTTATTGAACATGATACTTATGAAAAATGAAACTTCTCATTTCCATTACTTAATCAATAGCACATTAAGCCATTTATTAATTTGATTAAAGAAGGTCATTGCAGAACTGAACATCCCACTCCCTTCTCATCTAGTTTAATTTTAATAACCAAGAAATGGTAGGGTACTCTTGCACTCACTCCATGAAGCTCTGCAGTCCAGCTAATCTTTTGTATGCCGCCTCCATGTGAGAAAGTAAAGAAAAATCACAATCTGGGAAACAGCAAACCATTTTGAAGAGTTTTTAAGATAGGTTCTTTTTTTGGTTATCAAATTAGTTAGCTGGTGAAGACAACTCGATCAATAATTCACATTTGAAACATTGATTCACAAGAACAGGCAGAATTTACCTGAACTTCAGTACGACTATCAATAAGTATATAGTAAACAATTTACAAATTATTACTTAAACCAGTAATTCAGGTTTATGTTAGGAAAATATGGACCCAAGATTAAGAAGGAAGACAGGATGGTTTGACCTTTAGAGAGAAGACTTTTGTAACTCACCATCCTGGCAGCACATACTGTGTACAGGAATGCCCTGGAGATAGTGTGGGTTTGGTTCTAGACTACCATAAGGCAAGTCACAAATTTTGGGTTTCCCAGTGCATATAAAATTTATGTTTACACTGTACTGTAGACTATTAAATGTGCAATAGTATTATGTCTAAAAAATGTATATGCCTTAATTAAAAATTACTTTGTTGCTAAAAATAGATATTAACCATCATCTGAGTCTTCAGCAAGTTGTAATCTTTTTGCTGGTGGAGGGTCTTGCCTAGAATTCAGGGCTTAAATTGTGGGAAAAGTTTAAGATCTAGATGTTGACGGCTGCTGACTGATCAGGTGCTGGTTGCTGAAGGTGGGGGTGGGGGAGCACCTGTGCACCTGTGGCAGTTTCTTAAAATAAGACAACAATGAAGTTTGCCATATTGACTCTTCCTTTCACTTGAATGCTTAAAGGCTGTTGTAGGGTTTTTAATTGGCCTAATTTCAGTATTGTTGTGTCTCAGGGAATAGGGAGGCCCTTGGAGAGGGAGAGAGACAAGGGAAAGTTGGTCAGCGGAGCAGTTTGAACACACACGACATTAAGTTTGCTTTCTTATATGGGCAGTTTGTGGCACCCCAAAACAGTTAGAATAGTAACGTCAAAGATCACTGATCGCAGATCACCATCAGAGATACAATAATAATGAAAGTTTGAATTACTGGGGGTATTACCAAAATGTGACACAGACACGATGTGAGTCCATGCTGTTGGAAAAATGGCGCCGATAGACTTACTTGACACAGGAATGCCACAAGCCTTCAGTTTGTAAAAAAAAAAACAGCAACAAAAACCAAAGCTGCAGTATCTGTAAAGTACATAATAAAGTGAAACTCAATGAAACAAGGTATGGCTGAATGGCAAAAAGAAACGCACAAGAAATTAATGACCAAAGGATAAATAACATATAGAAGATTGACCCAGAATAGACGATTCCTGAATCCAGACCCTGTATTCATACTTTGGGGCATCGGAGAAGTGAAATGGTGCAATAAGTGGAGTCAGGAAGATCTGGGTTCAAATCCAATCCGTGACAGACCGCTTTTGTGACCTTGGCTAAGTCAACGTGACTTTCAGCTGCCCCCAAATGACTTTCTAAAACTAAGTTATTAAGAAGTTGCTCGCCTGTACTTGTGGAAGATGGAAAGGCCTTCTGCACTGAGAGTTCCCCACACTGATCAGATAGCAGCTTGACCCAACCACCAAAGGAAAAAAAAGTTCAGAACAGGATGAAGATTGAGGGAAGATTATGAAATAAGTACAGACAGAATCTGGACTAATTCTTGAAGTTAGGAAAACGAGCACCCGTGACACGTAATGTTTTTGTTTACTGTACGGGGAAAGATCCTTTGAAGATCATGGTTTAAAACAGGGCAAGGTGCAGTGAACATTTATGAAGTACCCACTATGTGCTAGGCACTTTGCTATAGACCCTGGGAATGGGTGGGAAGGTACTGCTGTCAAGGAGCTTAATAATGGGAGGACCTCGTATCCCAAGGTACCAAGGGAAAGAAAATGGAATCAATTCTGCTCAAGCTGCACCCTAAATCTTATTAATAATTTCTGATTTAAGAAAGTGATTGACCCTGAAAGTGTCTCTACCCCTGTCCTTCAGTGGCCTGCTTTGAGATTCCCTATCCAAGGTCCCCATAGAAATCTCAAGATTCAGTAAGATTCCTATTTCTCCGGTGTTTAGATTTGCCCTTTTGAAAATATTTAAGAAGTTTCATCCTAGAAACTGTTCTCAGAACATACCAAAATTACTTTAAATTTTCTTTTTTTTGGTGGGGGGCACAGAGATGAGGTGAGAAGTAAGGTGCTACCAGTGGAAAGAATGCGGGATTTGGAACAATAATAGTGGATGTTATATGGTCCTTTTAAGACTCGCGAAACACTTACACAAGTTATCTCATTTCAGTCAACAAAAATGTATTAATTAAAAATAAATTTTTAAAAATCATCTGAATTGAAGGCCCTGGGTTCATCCTTGAGTTGCTGCTTACTGTCTGTGTCACATCCGACAAGTCACCTTCTCTAGGCAAAGGTGGGACACGGAGCCTGGTAGACCTGGTTTCAGATTCTGCCTTGACTCTTGCCAACTGTGTCACTTTGGGCCAACCACCCTCTCTGGGTCTCCATTTCTTGATCTGTACAAAGAGAGAATTGGGCTTGATGACTTCTCATCACTTCTAGCTCAAAACCTATAATCTTAAAATTGTTGTTGTTTGGTCATCTTTCCAGTTATCTCTGACTTTTCATGACCCATTTGGGGTTTCTTGGCAAAGACACTGGACTGGTTTGCCATTTCTTCTCCAGCTCATTCTACAGATGAGGAAAATGGAGCCAAACAGGGTGAAGTGACTTGCCTGGGGTCACACAGCTGGGGAGTTGTCTGAGGCCAGATTTGAACTCAGGAAGATAAGTCTTCCTGACTCCAGGCCCGATGCTCTATCGACTGCACCACCCGCCTGTCCACATAATCTTAAGTAGGGATGAAAAAAATAGTTAGAAATTATGGCTAAATTCAGTTTTTAGGTGGGGTAAGGATGAAGTACAAATTGTAATTAACTACTATTGAAAAGTTACTGTTTTTCACTTGTGTTTGACTCTGTGACTCCGTGGACTGCTCTACCCACTGAGCCAGCTAGCTGCCCCACGATTGAGAAGTATAGGTATTCAAATGTATAAGTAAGAGAAGAAAATAGAATGAAGAACATTCCAGATGAATGAAAAGCCTCCTGGGGATTCTAAAGTGAATATTTCTGATAACCTTTCCTTACATTTATCATCCATCTCCTGAGTTTCGTTTTTTCTTTCGGATCCTCTCTGTAGGACCTACTGGCCCTAGGGTACAGGCTGTGCCCAGAATACTAACAATGCCAGGTCCCATCCCTTTGCCCAGACAGCTGACGTTCTGTCTTCTCTGGCACGCTGTCAGTGACCCAGAAATCTGCTTCTGCTGTCACGATTGTCGAGCCGCAGCATGGGGTGAGACTGCTTCTCACCGTGAAAATGCCCTTTAAAAATGCTGTTGTCAGGGCTCAGGCAGCGTCACCTGTGACAGGTCTGAATGGTCTCTAGGCTAATACTTGATCATAGGTATCATCACCAAAAGAGGACCGTAAGAAGCCTGATACTGCAAACTTCCCAGGGCCAAAGGTTAGGTCGTCCAGGTATGTTGCTTATAAGACTTCTTGAGACAGGAAAAGGAGAATTTTGCTTCTTAACTTTACTCTCTTGCATGGTTTCAGACATTCGACATCCAGCTTGGCCTTTTGGTCAGTTAGACTTACTTGATAGTTTGTTCCATTTTTACCTTCGCTTGGGTGCATGTCATTTAAAATGTCCGCCGCTCCCGTGGAAGTGGGGCTTGGTGAGCAGGGATTGCTCTTTGGCCTTCCCACTGGGACTGCTTCAAGCCGTGTATCACCATGGGTACCTTAGCTTCTGTCCTCTAGCGGCCTTCAAGCAGAAGGGATCTTGTTTGTGGAGTAGAATGAAGGGGGAATCGTACCTGGTGAGTTCTCTTGAGGGGAGACTTAGAAACGATGTTAGTTTTATAATTCTCTTCGTCGTAGATGTCTGGGAATTAAAATTCACTGAGGTTCTCGGTGCCAAAACCTTGGATTAAAGCACGGCATTTCTGCCTGAGGACAGACAGTTTTTAGTTTTGGGGTTTTTTTCCCTGCCAGTAGAGCCCAGTGCTGGGGACATAGTGGCTCGCCTTCCTTCTCTGGTCTCTTTGCTGTTTTCCCTTCAGGCTCCGAGCAGATTGAACCAATGTAGAGACAGGGACTTCTCTCCCCTCTCTGATAACCGGGCGTCCCATCAAGATGCAGGCCCATTGATGTACGTGATTGATTGCTTATTAACCTGTGCAAAAAGCCTTATCACGGTAATCAAGCCCGACTTCATTCTTTAGAAGAGGTAAATGCGCTGGGGAGCGGCCGACAGGGCTGATTCTCATGGCGATGATGTGGACGTAGCATTGATTGCCTCTAATTGAATTTCTTTTCTTTCCATAGGCCTCTTCTGAAGAGCTAAAAGCTGCCTACCGGCGGCTGTGCATGCTTTACCATCCAGACAAGCACCGAGACCCAGAGCTCAAATCGCAAGCCGAACAACTGTTTAACCTTGTCCACCAGGCTTATGAAGGTCAGTCAGGGTCCTGGTTTTGTGAAAGCTGCCCCAGTAGCAGATATTGGATTTTGATAATACTTGCATTGAAGAGTGTACAAGACAAGGGTCCTTGGTGGTATTTGAAGATGGTGGTTAGCTTCATGCCTTCTACTGACTGACTGACTTGGAAAAAGCAATATTTTGCTTTGAAAATCAATATGTGCCCAATAAGTGGAAAATGAATGTACAAGCTGAGCAAGAGGCCAAGTTTTGAATTGTAGGGAGAATCAGCTGCTTTTAAATTGTTTACTCCAGTTTTCTTCCAGAGGGAGACACTCCGATGCAGGGCCAGGAAGCTTTTCCATCTAGGCTGGCAAGTGTGGTCATTTGAGTTTGTCTTCATCTGAAAGAGAGTCTAAAGCTGAACTCTGACCTCCTGGGTTCTGTGGCTACTGGCGGGGGTGGGGAGTTGGGGAATGCCTCCCAAAACTTGGGGAGCTTGAGAATGTGGGGAAAATTCAATCCTAAGAATGAGAATGGGCACAAGTAGAGGGTTTTTATCCTTATATATGATTTGTGTCACAAAGTGTTTGTTGTGCTGTTTTCTGGATTTAGAATTTATCCCAAGCAAATTGGCAATAACTCATGCCAGGAATACATTTAGTGAATTGTGAGAGCCGTTCTCCTGTAATTAGACAGGCTAAAAATGAGAGGACGTGTTAGTATATGAAATAAAGACTTTTCATTGTACAAATAAAAACATATCTTGTATCTCAGTTTATAATTTTGCCTAAAAATTAGATTTTAATGACCAGTGAAAGTCAGGCAGTGGCAAGTGATGTATTTGCATAGGCAAGACAATGTAATCTTATCAGACTTAACTCTCCAGTCAGAGGCAGATGTTTCGAATCCATTTATAGGAAGGGCTTGATTGAAACTGCCTTCCTCTGATTACATTCTGTTATCTGTGTGGCTGAATTAATTTTACAGTTGTCTGAATTATTGATATAGTTTGTGTGCGGCATTTCGGAATTTGGGAGGAGTGGCTGAAACATGAGAGAGTTAACAGCGAAGCCCGGCTGGCTCTTGTCAAACTGCTGCAGCAGCAAGCCTGGCACCGAGTGGTTTAGCCTAAAGGGAGACAAAAGCAAAATTGTGAATAAATGATTCCTTATTAAATCCCAGAGATTAGCTGAAGAAGTTTGGTGCCTTTGTTTTTGAATGGTCAGCATTTCTTTCTTTCATATTAGATTTAAACATGAGCAGAATCATTTGCATCTTCTTCCCTTTTTTAAATTAGGCCTTAAAAAAAAGAAGTCAAGGTCTTATGTAGAGATTGTCAAGGGTTAGAGCTGGGGCGTGGTGGGGAAGAAGGTCACAGTGTTATGTGTCAGCAGCGAAGCTGGATCTCAGTCTGGCTTTATGCAGCTGTGTTCTTCAGGGGCCGCTCACTTGTGGCTTATACACCATTGATAGGATCATAAATTTAGAACAAAGAAAGACTTGAGAGATCATCTCAGTCACTTTTCCTCGTTTCACAAATGAGAAAACTGAGGTCCAGAAAGAAGTGACTGGCCCAAGTGCCTCTGGCAGTAAGTGGCCAGGGTGGAGTTTGGGCTCAGGCCTTGTGCCTCTACATCCCTGGCTCTCTGTGCTGACCTCCTGACCGGCTCGCATCCTTCTGGAGAACAGCCTGTTTTCTCTTGTGTTATTTTCCATAACAGACACAACTGGCAGTGTTGTGACAAGTGTTTTGCCTGACTGACAAAATTATTTACAAATAAGTACCAATGCTACAGAAAGACGTGGGCTGTTTAGGATGCTTCACAAGGAGCAATCAAGGAGAGGATTACCCTAACAATTGCAAGCTGGCTCTAGTGCCTGGTCCCTCCTAGGCCGGGTCCCCTCATGGAGGGCCTGACACTTGGGAGCTTTGGGACCTGAGCCGGTTGCCTTGAGCTCTCTCTCCTCAGCTTCCACATCTCCAAAAATGGTCATCATTAGAGCCGTAGGGCAGTCTCACAGCGATGCTCTGGCTCCCCAGATCATCAGGGGCTTTGCAGAAGTTAAAGCTCTTTGGCAAGGCCAGCTATTAGCATTATAATTAGGTTTCTTTAGAAGCTGCATTAACTTTTTTTGTACCTTTGGAAAAAGCTAAGCAGATATTTGAGAAAAGTAAAACCACTATGTCCTAGTGGTTTGAAAGAACCAATGCAACTTTCTCAGGGGACCTGCCACCCCCAGGAAGCTTCTTCAGCCCTGATAAGGCTGACTCTGTTAGTCCAGAATACCTGCTGTCAACATGGGGAGATGACAGGAAGAAAGCTGTGGGATCTCTGGAAATTCACAGAGTAACATAAATCTTATACTTTGTAAACATATGCCTTTTAATTTGCAGTTCTCAGTGACCCCCAAACCAGGGCCATCTATGATATCTATGGGAAAAGAGGACTGGAAATGGAAGGATGGGAGGTAAGAAAAATTGTATGTGTCATATCGCAAAAAAAAGAGAGAGAGAGAATGAATGAATAAAATATCCACACGAATACTATCTTAAGGAAGAATACATTTGAGTCAACAAAAATATGTCCAGCGTCCTTCATTAAGTGGTTATCTGGTACCTTCTTTCAGTCACAAATGGAGTTTGGGGGTTTGGGAAAGCCTGAATAGGAGTTATTGAAAAACAAAAAATATTCAAAACTATGCTGTTAGAGAAACTTTTTCAACATCATGTAACATTTCACTTGATGGTCTTTTGTTATGAGGCTGCTTAATGTATTTTCCCCCCTCTTAGTCTTGAAGCCTAAGCAGCTGCATGTGCCCCATCCTCGGAGAGCATGAGAGCCATCAGCATACATCCTGACTCTGACAAGGGGGGAGAAGGAGAGAGTAAAGTAGAATTATCTCTTGTCCCCTTTCTACCATTCCTTAATGGGAGTTAGCAGTGCTTTAGGCAGGATTACTTTAGTGCAGGTAGGAGTTAAGTCTTAGTCATTTTAACAGGAAATTTCAGCCATAAATGCTTCCCAAATCCACTCATCTCCTTCATCAGCTACTGAGAGGAGGAAGGAGAGAATCGTGTCTTCATTAAATTTTTTATATCTAATATGCCGCTACAAGTACACATCATATTTTAAAATATAGGTTGACTGCGTCTTTTCTTAGCACCATTCAGGTCTCAGAGGAAGCCAGGGCCCCTGCTTTGTATCTCTAGTTTCGTTGTTAGGTTTTTAATTCCAAACAACGTTGCTCCAAACTTCCATTTAGAGTGATTGGGCTAAGGTTTTCCTGGCAAAATATTTCATGGCTTCCCTAGTGCCAAAACAAAATGATCTCATCGTAACAAATGCGCCCAGTAACGACTGTAAAAATATTGGAGAAGTCACAGGTGGTGAATGCACCTTTGAATAAGCCTTCAAATAAATATTTATTATGAAATCTCTTTAAGGACAAAGCAGAGAGAGCCAGTCAAGTTCTCATCTATCAGAGTTGGCTTGCTTCATGTTTCATATTGATACTATACCATGGGACAGTGCCTGCATTGCAAGATAAAAATGCCTTCAGCAAAGAGTCCAGGAAGATCCCTCCCCAGGTATTAGCTTGGAGATGGATCAGAGCTTAACATACAATAGGTAAATTGAAGCCATTATTTATACTGTAAAGGAAAAGTCTCACTGAACTCCAGCTCATTTTATGGAGCTGGCATCAACATTCCTTCAAGGAATTCCTACAGCTGGATGAATTGTTTAATATGAGGACTGTCCCACTCCGGTAATAGCTTTCACTCCAGGGAGGCAGCTGCATTCCCTTCATGCTGTTGCCGGTATTTTGAGCACTATTAAACTTTTCCAATTGCTGAGGGGTATTCATTTACTGCATATTTGTTAGGATAAACATATGGGTAGTCAGTGAAGGATGAAGGGCTCTGTTAACACCTTAAATGTCGAAATGCCTTTCATCTGAGGATCTCAAAGCACTTCATAGCCGTGATTTGGAAGTAGCTTTCAGCATCTCATGGATCCGTAATATCACTCTCATATATTAAAAGTAAGCTATTCATATACGTAGTTTAAGCTTCTCAGGACTACACAACACCCTGGTCCTTTGCTCCTCTTGGTAAATTCACGCTCTTTTCTTCCAAGAAAATTCCTGTTCTCTGGCAGATTGCCATAAGCCTGAAATGTTGCCATTCCCTATTTGTTAAAAACCCCTACTTCCATCTATCTTGTCATCTTGGATCTGAAATTTAATTAGCAGTGTCTTTGTGGGTGCCTTCTCAGAGAATGGAAGCGCTCCTTTTTCCTGAATGACTTAAAACCAGCTTTGAGCTGCCAGAAGAATCAAGAGAGTGGTTTGAAAAGCTCAGGCCTCATCTCCAGCAAACATCGTGGTCAGACTGAAGATTAAATTAACATTGCTATTTTTTTCCCTCTCTCAGCTCTTCTGCAATCTGACTTTGATCCTGAGACCCTCCTCCCAGTCTCTGCCCTTTCCTGGTCTTCTTTCTCACAGTTATCAAAAGAATCTTCCTAGAAAAGGGATCCCAGCATATTACTCCCCTCCTCAAGAACCTTCCTTGACTCTTGATTCCCCCTGAAATAACATACAAACTCCTCACTTTGGCATGTAAAGCCTTTAGTAGTATGGCTCCATTGAACTTTCTAGACTTATTTCACATCATCCCTCCCATTTCAGCTAGATGGGTCTCCATGCTGTTCCCCAGCATTCCTCTGCATACCCTGTCAGGCCTCCATGACTTTGGGTTGGTCCTCATGCCAGGGTTGCTCTACCTCCTCATTTTCTACCTCTTGGAATTCCTTCAAGGCTCAATCAGGTTATAGTTCCTTGTGGAAAGGCTTTCCTTATCCCCTTAGTTATTAGTCTTCTCTCCCTCTGGAAATTATCTTATGTTTACTAATCTGTTCATATGCCCTCGTTGAATGTAAGCCCCTTAAAATTAGGATCTCTTTTTTCTTGGGGTGGGGGGGAGGGTTGTCTTTGTATCCCCACGGTCTAGGAGAATGCTTTGCTTGTTAGATTAATTGAGTTCATCTTATTCATACTTTCTTGCCAGATCTTTGGAAGTGAATCTAACCCAATAGTGCTGGAGTAACTTGTATGAAAGATAGAATAATATGAGGACATATCCCTCCCCCCATTCCATCCATCCCTTCTATCCCCCTCTCTCCCACGGGCTTTCCTGGGGAGTTTATAACAATTATTGAGTTTGCATTTAGCTGCTCTGCAGCATTTACAATGACCAGTTGCTGTCTATCCCAGTCTATCTCCATGTATCTATTAGAATCCTACTTGGAGATTTAAAAGTAGTTCCTATGAAAAAGCCCATTGAGGTTTTCCCTTGAGTTATGGGTTCTTTTAGAGGATGTAAACAGGCAGAGTCTCTGGATTTTGAGGGTTCCTAGGACCAGGTAGAGCATTCCGAGTACTTTCACCTTGCAGGGAGCCCTATAAAAGGACTAGGTTTTTGTAGCTTGTGTTAAATAGGATGACCAAATTTGAAGAAACTGACACCTTGAAAACATTTTCCTCTTCAGCATGTCACAGAGTGTGTCAGAGGAAAAGTAACTTACAGCTATTCATTCAAGCCTGCAAAGGTTAAGCAGTTCCAGTACTTGTCAGCAAATCTTGCCCTTCTCCGGCTGCTTGGAGCCTGGCTCTTTCCAGACCCTGGATTTTCAGACAGGATTCAGATAAGAAACTTTAACCTCCAAAGCCGCTTTGAAATCTTCAAAGTTGTCTGTGCATACCTAGGCCGGAGCTGGGGATGACTGGGAAGCTTTTTTCCCCTCTGCATTTTTTCTAGCATTCTGTGGAGCAGGCAATTAGACAGTAAACTTTTTTTTTTTGCTAGGGAAAAATAGCCTGATAGCTGTAAACCTTACAGGGGATGGGTCCTCATTTGTAAAACAAAACAGTCAGCCTCCTGGGCCTCAAAGGGCCTCTGCAGCTGTAGATCCTAAGATCCTAGGAAATGCATGTACTCCATGCCTGGGGCTCTCTTACTCTCCTGCCTTTGGCCAGGAATCCAGACCGGGTCATTGAGAGTAGTCCAGGTGAAGAGGGGCTGCCCTGATTCATCAGGCTAGGAGCTTTACAGGAAATTATTTGGGGTAGTTTTGTTTGCCTTTCAAGAAAACAAGCAGTTTAGTTTTTGTTTCAGCTTCCTTTTCACTTTATTTTTTCCCTTTGAAAATCCTAGGATTATAAGATCATTTAATCCATTCACCTCCTTTTGCCAAGCAGGAAACTATCAAGTCACAAGCTCATATTAAACATCTACTAAGTACCAGGCCCCCTCTGGAGGTATAGAGAAAAGCAAAACCAGTCCTTGTTTTTCAGGGAACTCATGAGCTGATGGAGGAGACAGTAGTGCAAATAGCTGTGTGTGAGCCCCATTCAGAGTAAGTGGGAGATCATCTCTGAGGGAAGGCACTAGTGTGAGGGACAGTGGGGAAGGCATCTGGCAGATTTGAGGATGAGCTGTGACTTCCAGGAAGCCAAAGGAGCCACGAAAGGGAGCTCGGGAGGGAGAGGACGCCAAGCACGGCCATCAGCCAGGGAGCATGCACGCAGTCTGCAGAAAGGTACCAGGCTTGGAGGGGCTTGAGAAGCCAATCAGAAGGTTGTGGTTTTGATCCTGGAGGAAATAGGGAGCCACCATAGGTGGGGGAGGGGAGGTTAGTGACCTGGTCAAACTTGCAGTTCAGGCAGGTTGGTTTGACAGAGGAGTAGAGGGTGATGAGGAGAGACATGTGGCAGGCAGACTCTCTAGCAGCTAGTGCGCTAGTCCAGCCTGAGCTGATGAGGGTCTGCACTAGGTGAGGTGGCAATATCAGAGGAGAGGAGAGAGAGTGGAGATGTTATGAAGGTAGAAACAGTAGCTCTTGGAATATGATTGAATAGAAAGGGTGAGAGAGGTGAGTGACCTGCCCAAGGTCCCACAGATAGCAAAGTGACAGTCAAGATTAGAACCCAGAGCCTCCGATTCCAAACCAGCACTTTTGCCCATGCCCTACAGAGGAGGGAAATGGAGAGAAAAGGGATTGAGAAGATAATGGTCAGTCTAAAAGGTGGTGCCTGGTTCTCCTTCAGTCCAAGATCAGGCTACTCTGAGAAAGTGAAGCGGCTATAAATAGGAACACATGTCTTTGGTGTTCCAGAGCTGAGCAGGCTGCAGGATGAGGATTACTTGTGACATCATTTAAATATAATCTAAATAGTGTATTTTGTGAGGTCACAAGGCTGTCGAGACATGTCTCATCACAGAGGTTCATTTTGCCATTTAAAATTTGTTCTCTAGGTAACAATTAAACCAGCCCTGTCCTCTCTACCTACGTCCGTCTGTCTTTCTGTTAGTGTAGATATGCTTCAGTACTTCAGTGAGGATTTGTGGTTTTTAAAATATATTTTCATCGATGTCTTTTTTTTGCATTACCATCGTTTCCCCCAGTATCCCTCCTGCCTCCCCAGAAGCCATTCTATAAAAGAGACAATATTTTTTAAAGACAAAGGAAGAAAGAGGGAGAGGGATTAGCATAACTGCTCAATACGTGGAAAAAGGCTGAAAACATGTGCTGTGGGCACCACTGTGGGCCTCCCACTCTGCAGGGGAGGTAGGGGTCAAGGTGGGAGTGTCTTCACATCTCCTGTGAGCCTTGCTTATTCTGGATCATTTTCAAAGAGCATCTGTTAACTGTGTGCTGTATGTGTGGCACTGTGCTAGGTGCTGGAGATACCGAAGGGGAAAAAAACCGGTCCCTGCCTTTTGGGAGTTTACAGTCTGCTGTACACAAATGAGTAAATAAGAAGCCTGTACAAAGTGACTACAGCTGAGGGAGCTGGGAACACCAGAGCTGGGGGAGGGCCCTTTCTTTTTTTGTGATTTGATCAAGTGCCCACCTTTGGGCACTTCTTGCTTCTTTTTTTTTTCCTTTTTTTTTTTTAAGTTGTGCGACCATGGAGAAGTCATTTGATTTATTTTACATTTTTTTTTATTTTTGAGTTCCAAATTCTCTTCCTCCCCCCAGTCCTCCTACCCATTGAGAAGGCAAGCAATATGATACCCATTATCCATGTGAAGTCTCACTTCTTTTCCTGAAAAAAGTATTTATGCTGAGTAGGCCAGAGGTAGCCCACAAGCCTTTGACCTCTTTTGGTTTTTATCCCAAACTGTATTTTCGAATGATTTTGCTGGCCTTGCCTATGACCATATTTGCACTGAAGCCTCTGAGTACCAAAAAATAGGTTAATTTAATTTCACAGAAACACAGAATTTTAGAGTAGGAAAGCACCTCAGTGGCCATCCATGTCTGAAGAACAATCCTTCCCACAGTGAACGAGAGAAGTGGTCCTTTGGCTTCCAATGAATATCTCCATTGAGAGAGAGTCTGCTCTCACCTGAGGCAGCCCTCAGAGATCTTACTAAGCTTCCTTTGTTGGGCTGCTGGGGCACAAGATTCCTGTGCCTCGTAGCAGACTTATCTTCCTGCTTGTCATTTTTGGTAGCTGTAAGATATGCTTCATCTTAAAATACAAAGGAAGCTTAGCCATTCCCCTATTGTGGGAACCTAACTTCTTTAAAGTTGCCTTACAGGTAGCCAGCACTACCTTTACCTAGAGCAAATGTCAACATACAGTGGGTCAATTACAAATAAAGAGTGTCTTTCAGGATTTCCACAGAGCATTTTATGGTGGTTGTGGGTGGGATGGAGGCGAAAAGCCGCTAGAACCACTGAGGGTAGCCCAATTAGTTTTTATATATTTCTTGTAAACCTGCTCACTCTCTTTTGTACCCCTCTCAATAAAAGAAGAGGGTCAAATTTTGGTTTCCTAATCTGAGAAACAAACCAGATACTTGTGTGAAGAAGCCAGCCTGGAACTAAAAAGACCAGCTCTGTTTTTAAAAGTTGTTAGCTGAGCTATTGTTCCCACTTTTGGTAGAAATTCACCATCCAGTTGGGTTCACCCTTTGTTTTTGTCACTTAGTATGAGAAATTTGCAAGCTACTCTGTCATATTTTTTTTTAAAAAAAACTTGGACTCTGAAGACAGGCCTTTCTTACACCACCTGCCTTCATGATTCTTTTTAGAGATCTTTTTTTATTCTGCTGAGCATGAGGACTCTCCACTGGGACTTTTTCATCTTTCCTCATGGCTTTGACGACCACTGATATCCGTTTGACCACTTTTCTACCTCCCATTATATCTCCTTACCAGTCTCCTCTTTCTTTCACTGTTTTTGAAATCTTCACTAAGATCTCTCTTTCAACTAGGAACACCTCATTCCACCCCAGGTTCACATCTCTCTTCAGTCACTTATTACTTATGTCTCTATGAGCAAGTGGCTTCATTGGACCCCATTGTAGTATAGACCTCATAGGCAGGGTTGTTCAGACACTTAGCAAGTTTTACAGTACCATATTTGAGGGTCAGGTATTAGAGTTTTGTGTCTGTTTGAATGTAAACATCCATTTTTCCCCCAGGTTCTTCTCTGGTTATCCTGAGTTCTTAGATTAACCTAAAACTGATGGGACTTCCACAGAGGCACGCATCTTGCTGTGGGAAGAAGAGTCCATTGATTCGAGATTCCAACCTGGCACCAAAGTTCCCTTCAAAGCCCAAAAAATTCACCTGTCAGTCTCACCGTTGCTCCTGGCATTCCAAGCCAGGCCTTAGCCTCCCTTCTGCGCGCATGTGCCAAGGCTTTCTTGGCCTCATTTCAGATTTTTAATATTTGTTGTCTGGGGTTCATTAGGAAATTTTGAACATGATTAGATTTGCTTAAAATTCTTGTGATTTAAGGTGGAAGAGTCTCACGACATAAGAGAGAAGCTAATACAGTGAAACCAAGGAAGTAAATCCATTCCGAACTCTATAGAGGGAAAGGGGAAAATCATCATCTTGGGAATATTTGATGTCCCGTGAAGTCGCAGCACAGTTGAGTGTATAGAACCCCAGTCTGGAGGTTGGGACCCCCGAGTCCTTTTCCTGACTTCACGCTTTCCCTTTGCCCAGCAGAAGGCAGGTGGGTCACTGAATCTGAATTTGATTTCTGAACTCTAAAATGGTTGAGTTGGTCGATATTTAACATCTGTTTCACTGAAACTTCCTTGGGATAGTGATGAACAAGAAGATGCTATCCTTAGTAAGGGCAGGCCCACTCGGGCTTCTTGGAGAAGAGGCAGGCTGTTCCTGCTGCTACAAGGGTCATTATTAGGATGCAGGTGTCTTTAACATCTGCTCTTTAACAGCCTCCTTTCCTCCACTCTGCCCACAGATTGTGGAGAGGAGGCGAACACCTGCTGAAATCAGAGAAGAATTTGAGCGGCTACAGAGAGAGCGAGAGGAGAGGAGGCTTCAGCAGCGAACCAACCCCAAGGTAAGCTATGCATCAACTGACCACAGAGCAGCAGAATACAGGGAGGAGCTTGGTTGTCAGAAGGTGGGTCTGCAGTCAGTGAGGGATGGGAATTTTTCCTTTAAAAGTCATCTTATCTAAGATGTGCAAATGGGGTGGGACTGAATCTAGCTTGTATTGTCTTTAAAGCACTCTGATATCTAGAAAGCCATCCCAGAACTGCTGCCATCCAACCACTGAGGTGGACACAGAGATAAGCATTCTTGAGACACTTGGAGCAAAAGCAGAGCCAACCCCTTGGCTTTCCCATTCCATACTAAAGCCCTTGTGATTCCTGACCAGTTCCAGTCTTTTCTCCTGACCACCAGCCCCTTTGCCATGTGACCGTCTGTTGTACTTTAGTCCCAGAGGCTTACCTTTCTATCCATCACCCCTGTGGGGTGGTCACTTGGGGGGGGCAGAATAAACCCCAGGATTCTTGAGCTTCTTTTTTTAATTTTTTTATTCTGAACTTAAACACAAGAAAGAGCATTTCCATATACAGCAGAACACAAAAGGAGATTTCTTTTGAAGCCGTAAGTCTCCATTTCATGCCACTTGCTTTTTTAAAGAAGTAGATGAATTCTGCACGTTACTTTCAGAACTGGTCTGCTTGTCTGTGCTTCCTTTTGAACAGTGCTTCCTGCTCTTCAGTTCTGTCCATTTAAAAAAAAATTCAGTGATCCTCTATTTGAGGGACAACCGTCGTAACTCCTTTCCCTTTTTCCTTAATCTCCTCTGCCTAATTAACTGAAAGGAAGGAAGAGAGGGAGGGAAGTGGGAGGAAGGAAAGGACCCTTGTGACAAATCAGTCTAGTCAGGCAGAACAGATCCACACAGTGTCTGTCAGTCCATCTGGCCCATCTCCCAGAAGGTGGGCAGCATGCTTCATCATCAGGCCTCTACTGTGGACCAAGGTTGGTGTTTGCTTTGATCAGAGTTCTTAAATCTTTCAAGGTTGGTATGTTTACAGTGTTGTTGTCCTTGTATAAACTGATCTCCTGGTTCTGCTTCCCATTGGCAACTGCCCTTTGAATCATCTTGGGTCCTTTCTCACAACACAGTAACATTCCAGGGCATTTGTCTACCACAGCTGATTCAGTCATTCCCCAGTTGTCCAAGAAGCCCCCTAAAACACCCCCTTTGGTTTTAGTTCTTTTCTTATTTTTTTTTTTGGAGGGGAGAAGGGAAGGCAGTTGGGGTTAAGTGACTTGCCCAAAGTCACACAGCTAGTAAGTGTGTCAAGTGTCTGAGGTCAGATTTGAACTGATTCTAGGGCCGGTGGTCTACTCACTGTGCCACCTAGCTGCCCCTGTTCTTTTCTTTCCCACTTGCCCGCCCCACCCTGCCTTTTCAGTTTTCTCTTCAGGATCACAAAGTTTGTTTTGCTTTATTCCTTCCCTTTTCTTATCTTCCCTCCTACCCCCCTTCCTGTAGCCTCACCCACCCCGCCATTGCCACTTGTTTCTCTATTGGGTTTGATGTATTTCTACACCAAACTGTCCATCTGTGAGTGTCCTACCCTCCTTTGTCCACTTCAGGTAAACATGAGGTTCAGCTGATTCTCATCCCCTTCCTCCTTGTTTCTATTCCCCATGTACCCCAAGTATGAGAAATATCAAGTTTCCCCCTCCCTACTTGCTGCACTAATATAACTCTCCTTCTGCTCTGTCTTTCTCTTCCCCATCTTAAAATGCTCAGAACAGAACCAGTCCACCCCACTTAGTACACTAGTGTACTTAGATACTAACTCCCTTAGTATCCTTTGAAGACATGAGGGTTCTGAAAGCACACTTGTTCCTTCTCTCCTTGCTAGAATCTTAGCCTTTCATCTCAGTCCAATCTCAGCCCCTTCTAGTTGCACAGATAAGTCTGTATCTTTCTGGGTTTCTCTGGACTCTAATGTTTGTGTTTCAAAGCATCCACTCAGCTCTGATCTTTTCAACAGAAATGCTCAAAAGTCTTCTGTTCCATTAAAACGCACTTTTCCCTTCTAGGATTTTTCCCCACTTTGCAGAATAAGTTATTTTTGGTTGTAAGCCTTTCTCCTTTGCCTTTTGGAATATTGCATTCCAAGATCTCATTTTTAGTTAAAGCAGCTGTGTCTTGTGTGAGCCGGACTGTGGGCTCCTTCGTGCGTTTAAAAACTGCTTCTTTTTGGACTTGGGCAGTATTTTTCTTTGATGTGGGAGCTTTGGATTTTGCCTGTGACATTCCTGGAAATTTTTGTTTTGGGGTGCCTTTCAAGAGGTCATCAGTGGATTTTCTGTCTTCACTTTGCCCTCTGGTTTTAATAGAGCTGGACTGTTTTCATTTATTATTTCTGAAGATAGAGTGCCCAGAGTTAAAAAAAAAAAAACCGTGATTTTTTTAGGCCAAAATTAGAGTCAGAGTCAGTAAACATTTATTAGCCACCTACCCTGTGCCAGCCACTGTGCTGAGTGCAGAGGAGACAGACAGGCATAATGGTTCTTCTGGTGGTTCTGAAATTCTCTCTTTGGCCTGTTTTCCAGTCAATTGTTTTTAATATCAGACAGCTTGCATTGCATTTTCTTCTATTATTTCATTCTTTTGATTTTACTGTCTTGTCTTATCAAGGAATCAGTGGTTTCTTTCTGGTCTGTTCTAGTTTGCAAGGAACCTGTTACTTGGGTAAGATTTACTACTTTCTCTTCTAAACTGCTTATTCTGCTTCTAATTCTTCCCTCAAAAGCTTTTGTTTCATTTTTTATCTCTTGCTTCATGTCTTCTAGGTGTTCATGTAGCCCTTGTGGAAAATCTGTTTTTTCCTTTGAGTCTCTCTTTGCAGTTGTTTTGGAGTTAGATTTACAATAAATTTTGATACTGGTTGGTGTTTTCTTTGATTTACTCATCTCTTCAGCTTTGGTTCCTGAATTGGGGCTTTGTGCCAAGGCCAGCATCTGCTCCCTCCTGTATTTCTGGGTGGCGTGATTAACCCTGGAGCTCTTGCCCTGGGTCCCATAGGCTCTTGTGCTGATATTTGTCTCCCATTAAGTGTTGTTTCTGAAGTCTCAAGACAGTGGCAGATCTGAGTGTGCTGCTGCTTGTTGCTTCCTGAGGCTTTGCAAGGCCAGGACTTTCTGACTACCTGGGCCTTTCACAGGAGAGCCCTCTGTTCTTACTATCTCTGGACACAGTCTTGTCCCATCTCTGGTCACTCTGGTACTCACTTTTCTTGAAGAGGGACCTCCTTTCCTGTTGCCCTTGGGCTTCTGGCTGACTTTTTGTGTAGCTCTGGGGTGGAAGATGCCATTTACTATGGTTTCTCATTGGATTTTGTGATTATCATTTGGTCTGGTATGAACTTAGGGGTTCTGTTAGCCAGAGTCGGGGGTGGGGGTGGGGTGCATGCTGGTGGGGGAGTGGACTGGGCAGACTACCATTCAGGAAGCTGTCTTGGCAGGAAGACCAAAACTTTGTTTCTATAGTCCATTTAAAAAAAGATTCCCATCTTTCTTGGGACAGCTGGCGTTAAGGGTGCAAGTTCCAAAGTTTTTTCATTTGTCATCAGCCAGAGCCCACTCCCTTCATTCATCCAAGTCACTAGTGAAGCATAAGTTATTTAAACACAGTGAATATTACCAAGCAAGCTCAGGATTCTATTTTTTGACACTAAATTTGTTTTTAGTATTTCCCTTGCTGTTTTGGAAAGGATATATGAAGTTTCTTTTCCAACCTAGTGATGAGCAATTCCCAATGTTTTGGGAGTGCCAGTAGTACTTAAAGGCTAATTCAAATTGCCCAATTCAGTATCCAATTGTCAGTAAGAGGGGCACTAGAAACAGCCAGCCAAGGCCTTATCACTGCTTCCAGGACTGCATGTCAGGTGACCCATATTGTTATATTGAGGAGACTTCACTGCCGGAGGCTGCTGTGGCATAATGGAGAGCGTGCTGGGCCTGGATTCAGGAGATCCCCAGACACTTAATAACTGCGTGACCTTGGGTCACTTAACAGCCTCTGTTTGCCTCAGTTTCCTCAACTCTAAGATGGAGACAGTAATAGCATTTACTTCCCAGGGCTGTTGGAAGGACCAAATGAAATAATATTTACAAAAAGCACTTACAGTAGTACTTGGCACATAGTAGGTGCTTCCTCGCCTCTATTCTGTTCTCCTCCTTGGCTTTGAAACTCACCGAAGGCTTCCATGATCAGCATTGATTCAGCAATATGAGCTCCTCGAAGGAAACAATTGTCTTAACCAGAATTCAGGCAGGTCCTTGATTAATGTTTATTCATTTGATTTAGAAGGAAACAAGAGTTCTCATTAAATCCCAGAAAGCAGAACAAAATGGTGCCTTTGATGATGGACAACATTAAAGTCTGATCTTTTGATCATATAACTTCTAGAAAACTGATTTTGTTTTAGAGCTTGAGGCTCCACAAAGGACTATCTGTCAAGCTGTCTCTTAGGAGTTCTCTTCTCGGTTTATAAAAGGCATTTCCTGGCATGTTTGTGACAGCAGCACCTTCTCTTATATCCTTTAGCTAACTTGACCAGTCAGTGTTCAGTTTAGATTCAAGTTTTCCTTTTGGTCAGGTGGAAGGAGAGTTTTAGCATTTGAGAGAAATTGATGGGGGTCTTTAGGGATCGATAGGAGACCTCTGGTCCAGTTATAGACACCCCCCCAGCCCCACTGAGTAACTCTGGGTTTCACTCTGAATTCACTCCTGTGGTTTCCCCATCTTGTGTCCAGGGTCAGTGCATGTGTAGGAAAACCAGTTGGAATGATCTCTATTCAGAATGTGCTTATTGGACAGAGAGAGACAGAGACAGAAGCTAGGAAGAGGCCTGCTTTCTGGCTTTAGGATTTTTGCCATTTAGTCTGGAAGCTTTGCTTCTTCAGTTGGAGCAGTGAAAGGGAAAGAGCTGCATTGTAATCCTGAGCCTCTGTGTCCTGTGATAAAATTAGCCATCTGGGTGTTTACAGCAATCGCTTATTGGAATTCTATGGAAATGTGTCTCCAGGCCATGTTCCTGTGGAATGAGGGAGCACAGCTGTGATCATTTCATACAAGAACGCAAGTTATTTTAAAATTTCCAACATTTTACTACTTCCATAAACTGCTTCCAAATAAATAAAACATTTTCTAACCAGAAATGTTGAGTGATAACCAGATGTCAGCTATGAGGCACTTTTTTTTTGATCTGGATCTTTTATTCTGTTTTAGAGTTTTGTTTTGATTTTCAAGATGTGCTGAAGGCTTTGGAAAGTTCTGGGCTTATGGGGAAAGGAATTCACTTTACGTTAAGGGTGGGGGGCCCCAGCCTCTGTCTGCCATAGGAACCGTGCCTGTGCCCTAGCCCAGTAAGGAAGGCAGGTGGAGACCTGGGTGCAGGTGCTGTTGAAAGTCGAGGCTCTGATGTGGTGGTCTTCACCTCTTTCCCTCATCGGGAGCTCTTGGCATCAGTCAGCCAACAAGCATTTTTTAAGTACCCGTGATGTGCCAGATGTTGTTCTAAGTACTAGGTGTGCAAAGAAATGTCAAAGACAATCCCTGCCCTTGAGGAGCTTGCAGTCTAATGGGGAGGCAACATGCAAACAAACTGCACATAGGCAAAAAAGATAGAGAAGGGATAAACGAGATAATCCACAGAGGGATGGCCATTGGTAAAGGCCTCATATAGAAGGTGACACTTTAGCTGAGCCTTGCAGGAAGCCAGAGAGGCTGGGAGGTAGAGGTGAGGTCCAGGTACATGGGACGGCCAGTGAAAATGTCCAGAGTCGAGAGACTTCAAGGAAAGGGAAGGAAGCTACTATCACTGGATCACAGAGTGTGAAAGGGTGTGTGTGTGTGGGGGGGGAATGAAAGGTGTAAAAAGGCTGGAAAAGTAGGAAAAAGCCCAGTTATGGAGGACTTTAAAAGCCAAACAGAATTTTCTGTTTGATTCTGGAGGCAATAGGAGCCACTGGAGTTAACTGGATGGGAGTGAGAGTGACGTGGTCAGACTTGTTCATTAAGATCAGTTTGGCTGCTGAGTAGAATGTGGACTGGACTGGAGAGACAGCTACTGGAGCCAAGGAGAGCAGGCAGCAGCGTGGGGGCAGTGTCAGACAAGACAAGGGGACATGGGTGAGAGACATCATGGGGGTAGAAACAACAGGACTTGGCCACTCATTAACTATGAAGAATGAGAGTGAGAAGTTAAGGATGACCAAGGTTGTGACCCTGCAGTACTTGGGAGGGTGGTGGTGCCCTCCATAGTCATACAGAAGTTTGGGTGGGAAGATAAATTCATTTTTTGTACATGTTGAGTTTAAGATGTATATAAGACTTCCAGTTTGAAATGTCCAATAATCAGTTTGTGATGTGACACTGGAGATAAGGAGAGAGGTTAGGGCTGGACCGATAGTCTGAGAGTCATCTGTAGAAATGGTAGTTGAATCCATGGTTAGTTGAATGAGCTCTCCAAAGTGAAATAAATAGTGTGGAGGGAGAAGAAAAGGCCCACTGTTAATAGCTGTGCCCTGGAGGAAGATCTGGCAAAGGTGACTCAGAAGGATGGGTCAGAGAGGTGAGAAGAGAGCCAACACCTAGAGAGAGGAGGATGTGAGGGAGGGAGGCAGGAGATGAGAGGAGGAATCCTATAGGAGATACTAAAAGTGCTTTCAGAAAGCTCAGAGCACACATACCAATGCCAAGTCACATTAGTATTAAATCAGGCCTGGACCATTAATCCCTCTTTGCAGGGGCTTGAGGAAAGGATCTCTCAATACTTTCACCTGGTTCTTTTACCCCAGTAGGGACTGTCTAGGATCAGAATTTTAGCCTCCGTCCTTCACCTCTTCAGCATGTTCTTTTAGTTTGAACCTAGAGCCAAATCCCAGCCCCTGCTAACCCCATCAGCAGATATTTATCTGAGTGACCATCACACCAATCCTGCGTACCCAGCACTTCAGCCGTCGCTGTGGGGTCAAGAAAAAATGGCTGTATTAGGGGAACGACAGCCAAAGAGTTGCAACAGAGACAACTAAATTTATTTAATAAAGACGACAAGAGAAGTCAATGACAGGTGACTGGAGGATGAAGGAAGATGACCTTTTCGGTTTAAAATGGAAGTTTTCCCATGGGATGGGTTCTCTCATCTAGCACCCACCTAATGTAATGGCTCTTTAGATGCTCACCACCCACTTAATCATGGCTGATAAGAGTTCTGTAAACATTCAGATGGATTTTGAAATTAACAAACACACACCCACACACCTTGGTTGGTGTTGGGGACCATTAACCAACTGTTCCTGATGAACAGTGCCTTTGCGTCCATAATTTAATCAACTCAGCTAAAAGTGCTTTCTTAATAAACTGGCAGATACCGAAGAGCCTTATTCTGCGCCTCCCTTGGTTCCAAAATCACTGGCATCCAGGGGCCTCTTCTCCATCTTGCTAAAGAAAGATGGAAGGCCAAAGGAAAGTCTTTTTTTTTTTTAGACTGGATTGAGGTTTGCCTAACACAGCTGTGCGAGGCAGGATGTAATTACTTTAATCTTCAGACATCAGGTTTCTAAACATTGATCCATCGATTGCTTCCGTTCTCTCTCTTTGTTGGGTCATGTGGGAATAAAACCCTAACCCTGGATTTCTTGCTAGAGGTTGCCTACAAGCTTCTGCAGAGTAAAAACAATGGGGTTGAGGGGAGGAAATTTACAGCCAGATTTGCAGTATGATTCATTGAGGTATAGGGTACATAAGACTGTTAGGTCCAGTTTGACAGGCATGACTATTCCTTTTAACCTCCGAATACAGAAATAAAATCTATGTTTAATTTGCATAATCTATGAGCATTTCTTGCTCTTTCGAGATTAAGATCATGTCACAGGGTTGTTTTGCAACATGTTCATTTCATATTGATTATTTTCACTCATTTCTTTTGTTAATACCCATAAATCTCACGTCCCTAAGGATAATAGCCACTTAACAATTCCATAGAACGTGTCCATACCCAAAGACAATCCCTGACTTTAGAATATTCATGTCAGAGGATATCTGCTGTTTTATTTTGCTGACCCCATGATATGATGCCTTGTTCCTAGACATTGATTTCCTGGCTTATTTTTTTTTTCTGCTGTTCTCCAAATGTTTGTGCATAAATTGTATTCACCCCTCTGCTGCTTTCTCCTTTTAAAATGGGTACATTTCTAGTGTGTGTTCTGTGGTTTCCTTTTAAAAAGTCCAATTTCTTTGAAATGCTTTTCAAAATAATATATCTAGGCACATGTTCCATATAAATGCTAAATAATCACAAAAAGTTTACATAAGGATTTATAATTTTTTTTTATTCAACCATCTGAAGGTTCAGGGCGTATGGGGCAGGGTGGGGTGAATAGTTATTTTGCTGTTGTGGCTAATTGGTGCACTTCTCAGAGGGGGCTCATGTTGATGACTTCAGTCTGGTTCTGTGGGAATGATTCTGAGGTCATAAAACTGCCTTTGTGAGTTGGCTGACAGGATAATTTTGCAAAAGAAGAAAAGCCGTTTAAGCCCATATGTTTGGCAGTTCTCAAAGGCAGCAAGGGGCAATTTACCGTATGCAGAAATGGAAGTCTATTGGAATTGGAGAAAGTAGAAAGTTTTCATATAAGTGAGAAGGGGAAAAAAAAACGTGGTTAATCAGATGTCTGGGAAATTGCTACTACAGAGAGCCAATTCTGAGCAAAATGAAAAGAAAGGAACTCCTTTACTCATAAAATACAAAAGACCAAAAATAGAGAGTTAGTTTGCCCTTAAAGGGTTATTCATTGAAGACCTATCTCTGACCAACATGTTAGCTTCACCGTACTAGATTTAAACACATGGGCCTTTTGACTCACATGACCTGTCCTGTACCTCGGCCACCCATGAGGGTTGGGAGGAGGTCTTACCTAAAATTTCATCATCACCCATTATTGTGGTAACTCCATGACTCCAACCCTGAAATTCCCTCTGTGATCATAATCCCACTGTCTTATGCCTCTCCATCTCATTTCTCCTGAATCTTTATCCTCACTGAGACCTTTGGTCTCCTACAACCCTCGTCGTGGCCTTTCTCTCTTTACAGTCCTAACTCTGTGGTCAGTGAGTTCAGGTGTACCTGTCTCTGCCTGGAACCCTCTTCTCACCTTGTCTTACCACCATTCCAGTTCTACCAGTCCTTAATCTTGATTCACCCCTCTACCTTCTCCTTCCTCTGCCCTATTCCCATGCTGCTGAATAAAGTCATGGTACTATGCAGCTGAGTCGATTAATGTCATCTGATCTCACCTGGGCCCTCATTTTATTCTTCATCGATTTTATTCCAACAGTTACACAGCTGTCCACAAATGAAATGGGCCGTGTTAAAGTCGAGAGCTTTCTCATGCTGAAAGTAGTCATGGGCAGGCTGGGTGACCCCCTGGTGGAAATAGGCATAGAGACTCCGACTTTCGGTGACAAGTGGAACAAAGTGAATTCCAAGGACCTTCCCACCTTTAAGATTTCTTTGGCCTTATTAATTTTTTGTTCATTTTCCAGGGTCCTTTAAGTAAACTACCATATTATATGCAGATAGAGGTAATTTTGCCTTCTTCATCTGCTTATTCCTTAACTTCTTTTTTGTCTTTTTGCTTGTTGAGGGGCATCACGGCACAGTGGGTTGAGTGCCAGACCTGGAGTCAGGAAGACATCCAAGGCCAGCTTCCGATCTCGGTTAGCCCCGTGATCCTGGACGTCCCTTGCCTTCTTAGCGCCTCAGACAGCTTCCCAGTACTTAACCTGCGAGGCCTGGATGAGTGAAGAGAGTTCCCAAGGTGGTATAGCTTTCCTTCTCACATCCGCTAGTGTTTCTAATAATGGCGGAGATAGCAGGCATCCTCACTTCACCCTCATCTTACTGGAGACTCATCTAGCCTTTCTCTGTTACATAGGATGCTGACACAGTTTTAGATAGATGCTTTTAGTCATGTCCTTGTGATTTTTATCATTCTTAACATAAATGACTGTTTTTTATGGAAGGCTCTTTCTGTGTCTGTTGTTATACATGTTATTGATACGATTTTATTGTAGGTTTTTATTGACATGATTGTGTACATAATCATTCCTAATTTTGGACCATCCATACAGTACCGATATAAATCCAGCCTAGTCATAATGAATAGATTTTTAGTATATTTTTGCTGTAGTCAATTCTACTATAACACTTATTTCAAAAATGCAAATTCATTCCAGTGAGAACATTTGGAGCATAACATAAATTTCAAGTTTGCTCCTGTATGATTTCTTCCTTGAGAAACAGTGAGAGAGCTCAGAAAACTGCCCTACTTCACAGTAATGCCCAAGCTACCATCCTTCTGATGTCCACTTCCACAAGCACACTTCAGGCTTTGGCCAAGGTGAAGTACGTTCATCTTCTGGGGCAGAGAAGGGTTGGTCCCTGTCATCCCTTTCCCCTCCCCTCCCTTTCTCCGTAGCCTTTGCCCCAAGACTCAGAGGGCAGTGCCTTACCCATTCAGAGGCAGCTACCGATTGTAAAGTGGTTCTTATTTCTTAACCACTTAATGCTAAAAAATAAACCTCTGCTATCACTGACAACTTTTGAGGGTTGTGTTCCTAGCCTCATTTTCTCCATAAGTTCCATGGCTTTTAATTGCATAATTTTGCAGTGCTTTTGATAACAAATCTGTCACATTACAGCAGAATTGACTATGTTTTATTTAATATTTATTCTGCATCAGCGTGCGTGTGTTGAGGAGCAGAGTAGTTGGTGCCTAGAGCAGGGCTTCTTAAACTTTTCACTCTTGACCCTTTCACACGTTCTTGACATCGCATAGCCTGAGGGCATGCACAGTACAAAGTACTTATGCTTTGTGTTCAGAAGTAAGGCTGCTGTGAAGTCGAAAGTGCTGCCAGCCTCAGATTCGTTACCCATTTGATTCTTAATTATTGGTCCTCACAAGTTCAGAAAACTTTCGTTATTGCCAAATTTTTTGCTACCCTATATGGGGTTGTGACCCACAGTTTAAGAAGCTCTGTCCCAGAAGACCAGTATTGGAATTAGGGAGACCTAAGTCCTGTATCTGTCACATGCTTGCTGTTTAAGCAAGAACAAGTCACATAATTGTTCAGTGTCCCCAGGACACTGAAGTTACAAAAGAGTTGAGGGAGTTTCTATGCTAGTAGTTGCCCATGCCAGTAAAATCAGAGGTCCTGATCCTCACCCCACTCAAAAAAATGTTAGCGTATTGGTCTGTAGTTTTACTCCTCTGTTTTAACTCTTCTTTTTGGGATTAGCAAGATTACTTTTATTTCATAGAAAGACTTTTGTAAAATGCTCTCTTTCTCTATTTTAGCAAATAGTTTATGTAGCATAGGAATGATTTTTTCTTTAAGCGTTTGATGTAGTTCACTTATAGATCCATTTGGATGAGGAATGGGGTTTTTTTTTTCCTGCAGTTCAGTTAAAACTTTTCAACTAATCTTTCTGGGATTGGGTTGTTTATATTCTTTACTGTTTTGTAAATTTGAGTGTTTTACATTTTTGTAAAATTTATCCGTTTCTTTTAAATTGTCAATTTTGTTGACAAAAATGGATAAAGGCATTACCTTCAGTAAAGTGGAAGAATACAAAAATAGATCTATAAAAATCATTGGCTTTTTTGAAATATATATTACCAACAAAACTTATGAAGAAGAGAAAGGGAAAAGAATTCCATTTCAAATAAAATGGATAAATATCTGGGGCTTAACCTACCACGATACACTCAGGATTTACAAATGTAACCACAAAATATTTTTATAGGAAAAAAAGACTTAAATATTTTGAAAGATATTCAGTTTTCATGACTGGGCCAGTGCAGTAAAAATGGCACTGCTACCTAAATTTACTCTACGGAATTAGCAATCAGTAAGTATTACTTAAGGACTTTATGTGTTCCAGGAACCATACCATGTACTGGGGATACAAAGACAAAATCAAAACAGTCCTTGCCCTCAAGAAACTTGCCATACTAATGGAGGTGGAAGCATGTCCATGTATAAGTATAGACTAGACACGGCCAAAGTAAATGCAAGGTAGCCCTGAATGCAAAGGAACTAATAGATGGGGCAGCCAGGAAAGGCCTCCTTGAAGGAATATCAAAGGGATAGTTTATGAAATTGGATAAAACAATAACAAAAGAAATAAAAGGTTAAGAATATCAAAGGACATCATGTGAAAAGTGTGTCTAGGGGCTGGCACTATCAGATCTCGTACCGTGTTATAAAACTATCAGGTTAGTACTAGATAGAAAACTAGAGAAGACCATCTGTGGAAGAAGCCAGCAAGCAGGACTAAGGAACCAGCACACACAGCAGCGTTCCATAATCAGTGACTGTTGATCCATTAACTGATGCCACAATGAATTGCAAATGGATGAACCATATAGATGCAAAAAGTCACAACATTTTTTTTAATTAGAGGATGAAAGGTTATACCTTGCACAAATATGAATAGGAAAAAAAATTATAGCCAGACACTGAATGGAGAAGTTCAAAAGAGATTGTCTTAATGACATAAAAATAAAAGCTTTTTCATAATCATAATAACTAATGTTTATGTAGCAATTTAAGGTTTGTGAAGTGATTTGCTCATACTATCTCATTTGATCTCAAATGAAAATCAAAGCATCTATAACCAGAAGCAAAGATTTTGGGGAAAATCTTTTGGTTATCTCTGATAAAAATCTGACATCCAAAGTCAGACTTGACAAAGTCAGAATTCACATAGCCCTCTGGACAGCCATTCTAATGTTGTAGACAAGTGGTCATATGGTAGCAACAGTTTTCAAGAGAAGAAATATAAAATATCAATAACAACAGGAAAATTTGTTTAAAATCACTAATAAATGGAAATATACATTGCAACAACCCAAAGTTATGTACATTACCCTCATCAAGTTAGCAAAGATGGTAAAAGATGACAAACTCATTAACTGTACTAATTCACTGCTGCTAGAGCTGTGAACTCATTCACCCATTCTGGTAAATAGTTTGAAATTATGTAAAAAAAAAAATTACTAAATCGAATCACAGATTCCATTAATAGCACTATCTATTTAGCTCTGGTCTTTTCTCAAGAATGCATTAAATTCTCTACCCCACTGAATGTAGATTTTTTTTTTCCTTCGTGGATCACACTATGTTTTGCTGGGTAATCCTAGCTTGGTTGTAAATCCTAGCTCCTATGCCCTCTGGAATATCATATTCCAAGTCCTCTGATCCCTTAATGTAGAAGCTGCTAAATCTTGTGTTATCCTGATAGTGGTTCTACAATAGTTGAATTGTTTCTTTCTGGCTCCTTGCAATAGTTTCTCCTTGACCTGGGAACTCTGGAATATGGCTATAATATTCCTGGCAGTTTTCATTTTAGGATCTCTTTTAGGAGCTGATTGGTGGATTCTTTCAATTTCTCTTTTCCCCTCAGATTCTCCTTGATAACTTTTTGAAAGGTGAGGTCCTTTTTTTTTTCCATAATCATGGCTTTCTGGTAGTCCAATAATTTTTAAATTATCTCTCCTGGATCTATTTTCCAGGTCAGTTGTTTTTCCAATGAGATATTTCACATTATCTTCTACTTTCTCATTCTTTTGGTTTTGCTTTATAATTTCTTGGTTTCTCATGGAGTCATTAGCTTCCATTTGTTCCATGCTAATTTTTAAGGAATTATTTTCTTCAGTGAGCTTTTGGACCTCATTTTCCATTTGGCCAATCTGCTTCTTAAGGCTTTCTTCTCCTCATTGGCTTTTTGGACCTCTTTTGCCATTTGGTCTAGTCTATTTTTTAAGGTGTTATTTTCTTCAGTATTTTTTTGGGTCTGCTTTAACAAACTGTTGACTCATTTTTCATGATTTTCTTGCATCCCTCTTATTTTTCTTCCCAGTTTTTCCTCTACTTCTCTTACTTGATTTTCAAAATCGTTTTTAAGCTCTTCCATAGACTGAGACCAATTCATATTTTTCTTAGAGGCTTTGGATATAGGAGCTTTGACTTTGTTGTCTTCTTCTGAGTGTGTATTGATCTTCCTTGTCACCAAAGTAAGTTTCTATAGTCTGAGTTTTTTTCCCTTGCTTGCTCATTTTCCTAGCCAATTACTTGACTTTTTAACTCTTTGTTAAGGTAGGGCTCTGCTTCCAGTGTGGAGGTATACACTCTCCCAAGCTTTAGGGGTTTTGTGCAGTTGTTTTCAGAGATACTTCTAGGGACCTGTAAGTTTTCAGTTCTTCTATGATCCAAAGAGAAGTATTTACTCCTCTCCTGGCCTGTGCTCTGGTCTATGCATGACCACAAGCACAAAAGAGTGCCCTGGAACTGTGAGGAGGGTTCACTCTTCACTGCTGCCACAAGCTCTGCTGTGCCAGTGCTCCTTCTCACCCCAGGACTGGGACCCAGATCCACGTATGGGCAAAGCAACAGAATCCTGCCTCAGTACCAACAAAGAGACCCCTATAGTCTCCTTGTGATCAGTTGTTGGATTCCCTTATCTTCTCTGGGCTGAGAGCTCTGGAAGCAGCCACTGCTTCTGCTGCTTCGGTCACTCCCAAGGCCTGCTCCTGGTTTGCTGAGGCCAGGGCTGGACTGCGCTCCTTTCTCACCCAAGTCTGACAGACTTTTCCTACCGACCTTTTAAGTTATCTTTGACGTTTGTGGGTTTAGAAGTCTGGAAACCACCACAGCTGCCAGTGATTCAGTTCCCAGAGGCCTGCTCCAGGTTTGCTGGGGCCCAGTCTTTGCTGTCATGGCCTGTGCTGGACTTTGCTTCTCTCTCAGCCTGGTGCAACAGACCTTTTCTGTCAACTTTCCAGATTGTCTTGGGCTGGAAATTGTTTCAGTCTGTCTTTTTGTGGGTTCTGCTGCTCTAGAATTTGTTTAGAGTCTTTTTTACAGGTATTTGGAGGGGTTTGGGGGAGAACTCAGGCGAGTCCCTGCCTTTACTCTGCTATCTTGGCTCCAATGGAACTCTCCAAGGAGATTATTGACAACAAGCAAAATGTACCTGATTTGGTGCAGAGTAGAGAAATTAGAGTGAAAAAAATGTATACATGTCTACAACAATATAAAGTCAGCACCAAGCGGTAACAGAAATACAGTGGTTATTGTGAGTACTTACTATCAGAGTTAAAGGACCTATACCCTACTTGGGCCAGCCTGTGAACTTGGACTAGGTAGGCCTGTAGCTTCTCAGTGTTCTTCCCAAATTGTGGTGCCCTGAACTGAACATAGAGTCCAGATGTAGCTCCGACAAGGTAGAGACAGCAGGCCTGTCACCTCTCCAGTCCAGGCCACTAGTTCTCTCTTAATGCAGCCTAAGATGGTGTTAAATTTTTTTGGCAGCCGTATCACAGTGTTGACTCATTCAGTTTATAGTACACCAAAAGGCCTGGATCTTTTTCAGATGAACTGCTGCCTAATTCCTCCTACCCATCTTGTTCTTGGGGAGTTGACTTTTTGAACCCAAGTATAGATATTTAAATTTTTCCTTATTTAATTACTTCTTCCCTGAAGCCCATTGTTCTAGCCTGTCAGTCTTTTCTTGATTCCAGTCATCTCCAGAGTGTTGCCTGTTCCTGTCCACTTTGGGTCATCTGCAGATTTGGTAGTCGTGCTTTCTGTGTCTTTATTCAAGTCTTTGATAAAAACACAAGTTCCTGTGGCTCTATATTAGAGACCTTCCAAGATAAACTCAGGCTGATAAATGGCAGCATTCTGAATCTACCTAATAGTACTATTGTTTAACTCATATCTCTTTGTCTTTTCCACAAAAATAACATGACGGACTTGGTCAAATGGCTTTACTAAGTTCTAGGTGAAGTGTATCTACAGTATCCCCTAGTCCAGCAGTCTGGTAACTCTGTCCAGTTATGTCTGACAAGTTCAAAACAATTCATAATCTTTCTTCCCCTCTTTCAAATTTCCCTGTTATCTTTTCAGTCATCACCATTCCTCTAGTCACCCAGGATCACAACCTCAATGTCATCCTCAGCCCCTCACCCTTATTCATCCCACACATCCAGCCCCCTGTCAAGTCTTGTCATTTCTACCTTCAGCATGTCTCAGATACATTCCCTTCTCTTCACTTGCCCACCATCCTGGTGCAGGCTCTCATCAGCTCTCACCTGGACTACTGCAGTTGCCCTCTGCTTCATCTCCCTGCCTCAAATCTCACCCCACCCTAGACCATCCTCCTCTCAGCTATCAAAGTGGTCTTCCTAAAGGGCAACCAAAGAAGATAATGTGATCCATCTTGAGCTGCATTTATACAAATGAGATGGCTGGAATGAGGAAGCTTACGGTCCTGTTGTCGTCTGCTTGTCTGCGTCGGTATATGGAATAACGTGTTCCATTCCCAGGTCCCACTTTGCCAACTGCATCCAGAGGCAAGTCACAGGATCCCAGGAAGCCTTGAGACCATCTAGTACAACCTGTGGGACTTGTCAGTGACCAACATGATGAGAAGACTAGAGACTAACCTCAGTGATAATCAGTCGAAGGAACTGGGGGTGTTTAGCTGAGATACAAGGAGATTTAGGAGGAACGTGGTCGCTTTATTCAAGTGTCGTAATGGCTCACAGATGGGAGATTTGTTCTGTTTGGCCCCAGAGAGCAGAACTAGAAACAGTGGGTGGAAATTGCCAAGGCAGATTTCAGCTTAATGTAAGGGTTTGGGAAAACCCTAATAGCTTTCCAAAACAGAAATGGGCAGCTTAGGGAGATCCTGGGTTCTCTATAACTGGAGATCTTCCAATGAAAGCTGAATAAACTCTTGTCAGGATTTTATAGAATGTATTACTCTTCAGGTACAAAGACAGTTAGATGACTTCTGAGGTCCTTTAGCTGAAAAAATGAGATTTTTTTATTCTTTCTCCTAGGTGTTTATATAGTGTATTTTGCAGTGTGCTCACTTTAAGGGTGGTGGCTTCACCAGGTTACTTTGATTTTAAGCCTTGCCTTCTCCACTCACCAGAAAGTAGTCATGGGCTATACAACTCTGGGCTCAAGAAATCAACATGAGAGGGCACCAAATAATAGAGGGTGATATGTTTTAAAACATAATTCGAATTCTTTGGATGCAATCAGTATAGCTACATGAATTCATCCTTGTGGGACCTGAAGAAGGGACAAAGCCCTTATCTCTTGTTGTGACTTGGTAGAAAATGTGCCCCTACACCCCACTCTCACCACACTCTGCTGTATAGAAAGAGGTATTTTCTATGTCTTTGAGATTTTCACCAGTAGGGGGTGGAAGTATAATTCAACTGATTCCCACAGCTTGGATGAAATGGAAAGTGTCAAGTAGAGGACTCCTGCGGAGCCAATCGAAAAGCGAGTGTCTGGCGAGCCACCAGAGCTTCCAGGCTTTGGACTCCAGTTCTTTGAAGTAAAGAGTTTCTAGTACGTAGGAGGACCTGAGACTTCTGGCCAGGAGGGAGTTATCTTTCAGGGTCTGTAGGGCCTGGTTGTAGATTAATCTAGAGACCTTAAGTGATAACAGAAATATCCTATGTGAGACTTTCAGACAAAAAGGAGTCTATTAATTTTAAAAGCTTTTTTCAACCTTTAAATGAAATAGACCTTTTGAGGTGATTATGTGGCCATAGTGGCTTAACTGGGAGCTCTTCTTGGTAGAGAAAATTATTTTGTGCTGATCTTGAAGGCTCATTATCTCCAAATGCACAGTGGAGAGTTTCCAAACTGCTAGATTAACAAGGAAATAATCAGCAGCAAATGGTATTCCTCTTTCCCTGTGTTTTGTAAACCTGTTTCATAAAGATAACAGAATCTCAGAGTTTGGAAGGACCTCACAGAGATACCTGAGTCATATATTTGTTAGACATGTGACCTTAAACAGGCCACTCTCTATGTCTAAACCTGAATTCCTTCACTTATAAAAATGGGAGAATAATGCTTATGCATCTTACAGGGTTGTTGTATGGGGAAAGCTCTTGGAAACCTTCAAGCCCTATGTAAATGTGAGTTGGAGATGTTGCTATGTAGTCTTACCCATATCTGAATAGGAATGCTTTCTACAACATACCTGACAGGTGGTCATCTATTCTGATTGAAAAACCCCAGTGAGGGCGAACTTACTACTTTCCGAAATATCTTATTTCATTCTTGGACAGCTCTGATTATAAAGAAGGTTTTCCTTATATCAAACCTAAATCAAGATCAAGAACTTTGTGTCTCAAAGTCCCCTCTGACAACAGTCCTCCCATTCCTCTGCCTTCCTCCTCCCCTTCTTCCTCTCTCTTTTTCTTCCTCCTCCCCCTCCTCCTCTTCTGTTCCTTCTACACTGGTGGCTTCAAGGCTCTGGCTTGACCCGCCTTCCAATTCCATCCCATTGCTCCTGTCGAGTTTACCACTTCAGCCATTACCCCTCCACCTTTGAATGCCTTTTATCTTGTTCTTCTGCCATTTATACCCTTGCAGTTCTCAACCCCAGAGGGCCTCACCATCGGCCTTCTCATCTGAGCTCCTGAGCAATGCTGAGGGAAGTCAGGGTCCTGGGTAGACTGGCCTACTACATTCGTGCTTTCTAATCTCAACTGTGCCCTTACTGCTGCACCTCTGTGCTTTTATTGATCTCTTATCGATTCTCTATCACATGCAGCACAGTGACTCTTCCAGACTTTCTCCTTTCTTGAAGCGCTGATGCCAACCCAACCCCACCGTCTCTCAGAGGATGACCTTGCCTCCTGTGCTTTACTGAGAAAATTAAGGTTATCTGTAGTGAGTTCCGTCATCATCATCCTATCTCTCTCTCTCTCTCTCTCTCTCACACACACACACACACACACACACACACACACACACATTCATACACTATTATACTCTGTACCTCAAAACCTTGCTGTAGCATCACCTCCAAAGAGCTGGTGGTTCCATAGCTGTGGAACATTGCAGATATTGTCAGATTTTCTTTTATGTATTAGTTGGTTTTAGTCATATTTTTTCCTTTTTCTTAAAAAAAATATTTGTTATATGGGATGGCCTTCTGGGAAGATATCATTAAAAATATATTTTAAAAATATATGTATATTCCAGAATTTTTACAGGAATTAAAGTCAAGCTCACTGGCCTATAGCTTGCAGAGTGAAATGCTTCCTTTTTTGAAAGTGAAGAAACATTTGCCTTTTTCCAGTCTTGTAGTAACTATCCCATTTTCCAGATTTTTCGGAGGTCAGAGGCTAAACATACCACATAAGTAATCAGAAACACATCTATCTGCTCCTTCTTTTAGACCCTTAGATGTGTTTATCCAGGCCTTGTGATTTCTTACTGTCTCATCATTTATCTTGAGTACCATCTCTTGCCCTTTCTAGTTCAAGGGTCATACCTCCAGGTCTGGAGACTGAAGTGGCTTTCCTACTTGCCAGGACTAACCCCTGTTTTTGTCCTTGATCCCATTCCCACCTGTCTTCACCAGGAAACTTTCTCCTTCAATCTATTCCTAGCTACTGGCTCTTTTCCCAGTGCCTGCAAACATCCAGGACTCTGCAGTCCTTAAAAAAGTCATTAAATCTGATGAACTTTTCCTTGGTCTTCATCCTTCTTGACTTTTCTTAAAGTTTTTGACACTGTTGACTGCTCTCTCCTCCCTTGCCTTCCATGACACTGTGTTTGCCTGGTTTTCTCCACCTTCCCAAGTGCCTGGCAAGAACGCCCTCTGCATTGCTGCCCACCATGCTTCCTCGCTTCCTTCCGGGCTCAGCTTAGGGGCCTCTTTATCCGGCTCTCCTTTGCCTCCATTACTCCCCATCTTGTTAATTTCGTTGCCCCTAATGCCTCTCTCTATAGTAGAATATAAACTCTAGGGCAAATACTATTGCCTTTTTTGTTACTGTAGTACCTTATATACAGCACATACTTAATAAATGTTTGTTTTAGTTTAATTCAATTACTTGAAGACATCTATTATGTCAATTCCTAATCCTTTTCTCCTTCAAGCTAAATCTTTTCTACTTCCTTCGGCTATTTTCCTGTAGCCTAATCTCTGGTCTTCTTGCCATCTAGGGTCTCCTTGCTCTCTACATTCCCCCATTCATCAGTGGGATGGTCCAAACAGGTGCCTCTTCCCTTAGGATGTTTTGCCTCTCAGGGCAACCTCAAGTTGCTTCAGCAGCTTTTGTTTTTGGCTCCCAACTCACCCATTGACTCGTCAAGTTTTTGGGGCTCTGAGACTTTAAAGCTCTTCCTTAGGAGCTGCTGTCTAGCCCATACCCCACCTCCCCATCCTGTACCTCCTCATCTGATTTTTTAAGCTGAGTGTTGCGCTTGACATTAATCCCTACTCAGTTAAGACACCCCTGCTGCTCCCCACTCCTTTGCAGAAATGTGAAAGTTGCACATGTTTTTTTCTGTTTGTCAGTTTTGCTAAATTCTTTTCTTTACTTCTTTTTTTTCTTAATTCTTTGTTATAATTGTTATAAGGGAGAAATTTATGCAAATGAAGATAAAAGATATCAATAAAATTTTTTTTTAATTTTATCTGATTAGTTTTGATCCATCATTCCATCACTTCAGTATCTTTGGTTCATGACCATGTTATACATGCCCCACCCCACAACTACGTCACATCTACAGATTCAGAAGCATCCCATCTGGATCTTGTTATTGATGCACACAAGGGCAGATCTTGGAGCCTCCCTGAGAGGACGCCCCCACACACACGGACATCATTTCTGGTCACTACGTTTTGAACGTAGTCATTCAGAACGGACCCTGCTTTATGTCAGGAACTGCTTTGTTTTTAATCTTTGTATCCCTAAGCACCAAGGAGGTGCTTAAGACATGCTGATTCTTAGTGATCACCACTGAATTTCAGTTTCAAGCGCACCTGATCATTTAGGCCAGATTTTTCTGTCTCCCACAAAGATAGCACGAGGGCCTGTCAGATGCTTTACCGAAACTCAAGGATATTTTGGTTATAGAATTCCCCTCATATATCAGTCTAGTAATCCCTTCAAGAAAAGGAAGTGAGTTGGGTCTGCCATAACTTTTGGTGAAGTCGTGTTAAATGTTGCTGTTGGTCATTTTTTCTTCACAACCTGGCTCCAGTCAACCTTTCAGGTACACATCACTCCTCACATGTCTACAGTTTGGCCAGATAGGCCTTCCTCATGTACAACATCCCATCTCCCATCTGCATGCCTTTGTGCTGGCTGTGCCTTGTTTCTTTGATGCCTGCCCTCTTCCCCATTGCCTCTTAGAATCCTTAGTATCCTTCAGCTTTCAGCTTATGTGCCAGCTTCTACATGAAGCATGTCCTGATCAGTCCCCCGTCATCCCCCCCACCGCCCATTTTATTGCCTCCCCCTCCCCCACCACATGTTAGCTCTCCTTATTGTCAGGGGCTGCTTTCTTATCTTTGTATCCTAGTGCCTAGCACAGTGCCTGGAATATAGTAGGCCAAAGAGTGTATTGAAGGGACAGTCAATTGACGTTGGCACTTAGTAGTCACCACTTCACTTTCTAAGTAAGAGCCCTCATGCCATCCCTTTAGTAACATAGTGTAAAATTTTACCAGAAATTGAAGTTAGGATCAGTGAACCTTAGGTTTTTTCACTAAATCTTATTTTATTTTCAGATCTGCATTTTCTCTTTCCCACCCCCAGTTGAGAAAGCAAGAAAAACAAAACCCCTGTTACAAACATGTATAGTCAACCCAAATTCCCTTATTGGCCATGTTGGAAATAAAAATATACATACATACATACATACATACATACATACGTGTGTGTGTGTGTGGAGACACACACAGAGACTTTTAGTATGAAGATGACATCCTCCGTTGCTTTTCAAAATGAGGCCATTTTTCCCATCTTCAGTGTTGAAGCCATTTCCCCCTTCTCTACACTTTTTCAGAGATTGCAGATCTCTGAAATCTCAGCAATCATATCTACCTGTTATTTAAGAGTTTTCTTATATACTTAGTGACTCGAATTCGCTGAAGGCAGCCAGGTTTCTTCTCTCTCCATTTCTTCACAGTTTGAGAGTTGGAAGGTACCTCAGTAGCCTCAGCAGCCATCGGGTCCAACCTGTACTTGAAAGGAATCCTAACAATAAGGTACCTGACAAGTGGTTCTCTGTCCGAATACCGCCATTGACAGAGAATCCACCACCTCTGGAAGCCTCTCCTTCCACTTTAGGAGAGCTGTGGGAAGTTAGTGGGAAGTTTTCCCATGTCCAGCCTAGTTTGGTCTCTTTACAGTGTCCCCCACTGTTCCTGGCTCTGCCTTCTGGCAGCAAGCAGAGAGAGTCCAGTCTTTCCTTCAAGTGATAACTCTTCAAATGGAAAAGTTCTCATGTTCCTCCTGAGCTTTCTCAGCTTTTTCTCTTTGTTCTAACATTAACCATTTTCATTCTGTCATTTTCAAGCCAAAGATCATTGTTTGGGCAAAGAAAACAGACACAAAACAAGACTTCAGTCATTCTGCTTTCCTCCTGCTATCTTTGTCCTGTCTACTCCAGGTCACAGTTCTGTCCCTTTTTTGATGTTCCTCTTGACCCCAACATGGATTTTAAGTCTTTTATTTTCAATTGCATTAAGCCATTTTTTTTGTTGCTATTGCAATCCTTTGCATTCATCAATAGTTTCAGCTCATTTTGACTTTTAACATGAAGTCTGAGTTGGTCAGAGTTCTCTCTACTTCCACACTGTCTCTTTAGCTACCACTCGCCTTTCTTCCTCACCAGACTTGTTTCTCTTGGTGATTTCAAAATGTCGTTCTTGAGAGCATTCTGCCCCTCTTAGAGTGATTTCCCTTATAAAATTTTAGATCGTGGGATCCTATCTTTCCTTTCTTTGTACTCCAAATAATGCTTTTTCTCAAGTAAAGATAATGATATTTTAAAATGATCATGGAAAGCAAGAAAATTCTACCTTCCATTTTCTTTTGCCTTAAATGAAAAAGTGACCAAAGAATAGTAATGACCCAAGAAAGGTGGGATACAAAATAGACTAAGAATAATGCAGAGACAAGGTACATTCGTTAAAAGCACTTTGTAAGGTCAACATATTTATTGAGAGCTTACTCCATACAAGGTATGCTTTTCATTGGCATTGTGAATGCCCCTCTCCTCTTCCCCAGCCATCAAGCCATCCCTAGAGTGGCTCAGCCAAACCTGCCACTTCCCCAGCTGGAGAGAGAATGCCCCTGCCCTGTCTTTACAAAGTTAGAGAGAGCACCCTGCGTTTGGAGGATAGAGGAAAAACTGAAGAAGTTGTGGCGCTTGTGTGAAAAGCACTAGGCCAGTGTCATAAGAAATGATGACTGTAGAATTCCAAGAAGCACTAGGAGACTTTGTTGAATTGTTGCAGAGCAGAGGAAGCAGAATCATGGAAACAGGAGCAGCCCACTGCAATTAGAATAACCACATCCGGCCCAGGAGGAGGAAGGAGAATGCTTTTTGAACCATTGTTCTCTCTTTGCAGAGGTGGTTGTGGCTAGTGTTTCACAGAGGCTGCCAGATGTGGTGAAATGTGGGCCAGTTTTGATGAGTGGTTTGGGGTTTGGTTTTTTTTTTTTAATTTTTGTTACAAGAGGGCATGGGAAGGTATATATTTGGAAATGAATTAGATGTAAAGCCAAAGGCGTCAGTTTTTAAAATTACTTTTTCTCCGGGTAGCTTTTCAGTAGTTTCACCCCACTACTACTGACTTCAGGAATTAGAGAATCCTTTTGGATACCCAGTCCTGCTGAGGCACACTGCAGCCCCCTATAATTCAGGCACTGTTTTTGAGAAGCCACTCTAAAGCCAGTACGCTAGACTAGCCTCTCCAGACTTTGCCAGAGGCCGGTCTTCAGACAGCAGACAGTCCATTCTTGGGTTGGTAGCTAGTTAGGACTGTCCAGAGCTTGAGCTCCACTGTCCTAATCCTTTGAGACCCCAGGGTTGCTGCCTCCCACCCCCATAGCCACAGGGAAGCCTCACAGTTTTACTGGAATGGAATGAGTTAATTGTGTGGGTATGAAAAGAGGAGTGCCTGTTTTCATCACTACCATGATTGCATGCCAGTAGCCAAAACTAAGGGTGTCATCAAGGACTGTTCCAGGTGGGATGGTGTCAGGAGGAGTTAACCCAGTGCCTCGCATCCTTCTTGCTTTGGGCTTGCCAAACTTGCCAGTGTGCCATAGTATTTGGAAAGAGAAAAGTGATTGTCTTACAAACACTTTCTGCTTGAAAAATGATTTCTGAGATGTTTCAGAGAAGACTAGCATAGGGCTTTCATGATAGCAAGAATCTGAGCCTGAATATCAATCAGATTAAAAGCTGTGGAAGCAAATGTGATCCAGAGGGTAAAAAGCAGGTTTAAGGGGCAGCTAGGTGGCGCAGTGATTAGAGAAGCAGTCCTGGAGTCAGGAGGACCTGAATTCAAATTCGGCCTCAGACGCTTGACACGCTTACTAGCTATATGACCTTGGGCAAGTCACTTAACCCCAATTGCCCTGCCCCCAGGGAAAAAAAAAAAAGCAGGTTCAAGTCCAGTTTTTGTTACAAAAGTCCTTGGTCTCATGCTCCCTATTGCTTTAGAACTCAATTCTGATGCTTCCTTCCAAACTTTTTGGCCATGTATCATCTTGAAGGTAGGAGGTGAGTTACAGCAATAACTAAAACCTTCTTTCAGAGAGGGAAGAGAAGGGAGCGAGCATTTATTAAGCACTGACTGCATGCCAGACACTGTGCTAAGCACGTTATTATCATCATTATCTCATTTGGTCTTCGCAAGAACCGTGAAAAGGAGATGCCATAAAAATCCCCTTTTTAAAATGGAGAAAACTGAGACAGCCAGAGGGGAAGTGACTTACCCAGGGTCACACAGCTAGTAAATGTGAGGTAGGATTTGAAATCAGCTGCTCCTGATTCCAGGCCCAGTGCTCTGCCCACTGCACTACCTCGATGCCCCTGAAGTCAAAATTCATCTGGTTCTGTTACTGCGATCTATTCAGTTTCAAAAAGTGATTCCCTTGGGCTGGCTAAAGAGACATCAGATGCTGCCCAGATCATTAAAAGAAACCTTGTACATTCAGCCACTTGATTTGTCATTTTCTTAAGCAGATTTATTTGAATTCATTTTATTTGAATTTCAGCATACTTGGCCCTAAAGTCTTAAACCTCGCCCTAGCTTCCCCCAGTGTTTCTGTTTCACTTATTTTCCGTAGACTTGGAGCAGCATCAGAGTGTTGCAGTCTCTGGAGCTGCTGGAGCTGCTAGTGCCACTGGTGGAGTTTTCAGTTATTTGGGCCTTGATTTTAGGAGTAAGACTTGAGAAATGGTTTTAAAATCTTGAAAGCTAACAGGCCTTCTGGAGGCATGGGCGATGGTCTGCAAGGTCAGTGTAAATCTTTGTCATGGACACAATTTAGAGGCTTGTGTCTCTGACCTATGGAAAAGGAAGTAAAGCCCACTTTAATGCAGAATCCTTCAGCTTATTTTTGTCTCCTAAACCATTTGTCCCATTAAGTAAAATCAAACCATTTGAACTGAAATTACATGAAAACTTCATTTCATGATCATGTTTCTTTGAAAGTTCCAAACTGAGAAGAAAAAAGAAGACAATTCACTCAGCAGGCCTTTCTTGTGCACCTACTGTGTGCTGGATCCCAAGGATGGGGGAAGGGAACCAGCATTTATATAGCACCTGCTGTGTTTCAGGCTCTGCGATAAGCGCTTTATAAATATCTCATTTGGTCCTCACAACAACCCTGGGAACTAGGTGCTATTATGATGCCCATTTTACAGCTGAGGAAGCTGAGGTAGACAGAGAAGACCTACTCAGGGTGGCAAAGCTACTAAATGTCTGGGGCCACACTTGAACCCAGATCTTCCTGCCCCCGTGGCCCCAGGGCTCTGTGCACTGTGGTGCCCCCAGCACCTCAAAGGCAAAAATGAAACCGTCCCTGCTCCTCTATTGGGGGGAACAAGAACACGGACATTGATAAGGAAATTGGCTGGTTTGTTCTCAAAGAGGACCAAAATGACTTCACCATGTGTGTCCAACTCTTGCACAATCAATTCCAAAGTTGGTAAGAAAATACAAAACATATAAATACTATATGTATGTGTGGAAATATAGGGACATGTAAAATAAATGCAAAGTAATTTGAAGAGTCCCTAAGAACTGGGGAGATCAGAAAAGGCCTCAGTTGGAAGAGGTGGTATCGGAGTTGAGCCTTCATAATAACTAGAGATTCTGAGAGGTGGGAGTGTAGGAGTAGTGCGTCCCAGTCATGGATGACAAAGATACAGGGGCATGTGTGTCAAGGGAATAGCAAATGTTACAACAAATAGGTCAGTGAGGAAGAGCCAGTGGGGTTACTTACCTTTCCCGGCAGGCTGGACTAGCTCTGTAATAGAAATAGAAATACAAACATTCATAACAGCAAAAAGTAGACTAGAAAAAATTTTGAACAAATTTATAATATGTGGAAGGGTTAGTAATATTTTTTGTCTTTTTAAATTTTGATTTGCAAATTCACTTCTTCCCTCCCATCCCTCCCCTCTCTCTGAGAAGACAAGCAATTTCATTTTGATTATATGTGTGAGGTCATGCAAAACATATTTCCATATTAGTCATGTTGCAAAAGAAAACACAAACAAAATAAAACAATAAAAATAAAGTTTTAAAAAGTATGCTTTAATCTACATTCAGACTTCACTCTCTCTCTGAAGATGGATAGCATTTTTTCATTATGGGTCCTTTGGAATTGTCTTGGGGCACTGTCTTGATCAGAGTAGCCAAATCTTTCACAATTGATCATCCTTATAATATGGCTGTTACTGTGCACAATGATCTCCTGGTTCTGCTTGCTTCATTCTGCATCAGTTCATATAAGTCTTCCCAGGTTTTTCTGAAGCCATCCTGCTTGTTTATTTTATGGTTTTGAGTTCTGCATACAGGAACGGTCTGTTTAAACCCATCGTGTCTGTTTGCCTAAGTTACCCACTCTCCCAACCCTGCCAAAATTCAAATTGCATCTATGAGTATGTTTTATTTCTTTGGGGAATTATACTGTCTTTGAAATTAGAATAGTGAATTTTGGAAGTCTTGGGATTCCAAAGGACTTGGGATGAAATGTATTACCCACTTCCAGGGGTGGGAGACATGATGGGCTCAGAGGGCACATTGAGGCATGGGTTTTTTTTTTCTTTTGGACAAAAGCTAGTTCAGAAATTCGTTTTAACTTTTTTTAAAAAATTATATAGACATGTATATTTTTCATAATAACTGTACCTGTTTGTAATGAGTTTTGTTTTTATGCTCTTTCAATGAGGGGTAAGGGAGTATGGACCTGAAAATAGAATAAAATTTTATTTTTAAAATAAGCTAGCTTTTTGGAGTGGAAAGAACCCCGGCCTTGGAGTTAGCCCTGTCTTTGAATCAGTCTCTGATGTTGACCCTTGTATGGGCAAAGGCTCTTCACCTTTCTGAGCCTTAGTTTCCTCATCTTTGAGATGGGAGCGATACAACTTAAGGTTGTTGTGGAAAAAAAACCTTCAGGCTCTAAATGTGATGTATTCTCAAGTTAGCCAACATGTTCCTCATCTGTGAAATGAGGTAGGTGATCCTAGGCTCCTGGGTCTAGAATAGGAAGGGGCCTGAGGTGAGGCCAGGAGTGTCACGCAGGTTACACAGTCAGTCCATTCTCAGGCTACAGTTCAAACTCAGCTCCTCTGGCTCCAGATCAGCTTCGAGGTATCATTTCAGCTTTAATGTCTATGATGCTTGATGGCCGCGGTCTCCTTTTCTTGAACTGTGATCTCCGTGCTTGTGAGAAGCTGGTGGGACAGGTTGGAGCACTACCCGCTGGGTCCCCAAGTAATTGTGGAGTATTGTGGGATGCTGAGAGAGCTGCTGTTTCCTAGCTGTGCACAGAAGGCACGTTCGTCTAATCTCTCCACTTGTCTTTCCTGTCTCCAGGGAACCATCAGCATTGGAGTAGATGCCACTGACCTCTTTGATCGCTATGATGAGGATTATGAGGATGGCCCTGGGCGTGGCTTTCCTCGGATTGAAATTAACAAAATGCACATTTCCCAGTCCATCGAGGTAAGGTCTAGCATCACCTGGGCCAGTGCAGGGAAGGCCCCTGGCACTGAGCAGCTGGAAGGGGGAGCTGTCTCATCTTTGTTAGGAAGAAAGAACTGGACTTGTCAACCTTGGTCTTAATAATGATGGAGGATGGCAGCTGACGTTGATATAATACCTGCTATTTGCCAAGCACTGTGCTGAGTGCTTTTTACAAATATTTTTTCATTTGATCCTCACAGCAGCCTAATGAATATACCCTACGTACACAGTCAAATCTGCAGATGACTCCTGGATCAGCAGTGTATGGCAATGTGTGATCACCTAAACTGCTCTCTTCTTTTCTCAGGTTTTCTCACTTGGCTAACTGGACTGCCTGGGACCCCTGACTTAACACCTTTTACACCAACTTCACAAGGCCATGGGAAGCCTTAGGCTCTTACTGTGCGAAACTGTAATGCCCCCTTCACTTCACTGCCTTGGGGGCACTATCTGTGCCCCACCCCCAGACTGTTCTGAGTGTCTAGCATCTGGCCCCCCAAGGGCTTCTGGATGGCTCTAGGAGGACCGAGGCTCTAGGGCCTTCCTAGATCAGTACCAGGGAATCCAGGGAGCTGTGCCTGATGGCCCTGGGAAGTAGATGCTATTATTATCCCTGTTTGAACTTGAGGAAACTAAAGCAGACAGGAATGAAGGGACTCGCCCCAAATCATACAGCCAATAAGGTTGGAGGCCAGGTTTGAATCCGTGAAGGTGAGTCTCCCGGACTCCAGGCCCAGTGCTCTGTCTGCTGCACTCTGTAGTTACATATTATTTTTATGCCTAAATACTTAAATATTACATATTAAGTATTTATAATTTTATATTTAAAATGTATAAAAAAACAAAAACCCTCTGGTTACAGCTGAACCTTGTTTGCGATGGTATTGTTTCCGACATTTTAATAGGTACAAATATTGGACTAAATCCTTCAACAAAGACCTGCCAGGTGCTGAGCACTGTGCTAGGCACCCAGGTTACAAAGACAAGAATGAATCCCATTCTTCTGAGGGAAAATGCCATGTTTGTTCATGGTAAGCCAGTATAAACATATGCTAGGTAAAATGGCAAAAGGCCTTGGGACTGCTTGGTCAGTCATCTCTGGTGGTGGTCAGCTTGAAAGCTGTAAGGGCCCTCCTCCACCAGGGCAGAGGGGGAAGCCAGAGGGATCAAGTGACCGATCTCCATCACACAGGTGCTTTGTACCCCATTACCTCTCACTCTTCAAATCTGAGTCCACAGTGGATGCCCAAATGCCATAAGGGCCCTGAGAGGAGATTTTCAGATGCAGTCTGGTGTCCCTTGGATATCCACCGGTCCCCTCTGTTTCTCTCTACACAGACTTCTGTCCTGAGGTCACTCTATTTCAGTTTCCTGGGCTCTAATTTGGCTAGGTGAATAGATAGCATGTCTTAGTGGATAGAGGCTTGGCTTGTGAATCAGAAAGACCAGGACTCAAGTCTTACTTCCCATCCATACTGGCTGTATAATTGAACCCCTCTGAGTGCCCCAGGCAGCTCTCCAAAACCTTGGGTGAACACAAGCTGCTGATCTGCTGTAGCGTAAGAGATTGTGATGCTAGGAATTCCCCACCCCAGCAAAATCACAGGGCTAGACTGAAAACAAATGGAATCACTGTTCTGCAGGAGGTCCATCCAGAAGACAGCAGGCCATCAGGCACAGCTCCCCCAGATACCCTGGTACTGATCTAGGAAGCTCATGGTCCTTCTAGAGTTGTCCAGAAGCCCTTGGGGAGACCAGATGCTGGGCACTCAGGACAGTCTCGGGGAGTCACCAGATAGTGCTCCCAGGGCAGTAAAGCGAAAGTGTCACTACAGATTGGCGCAGCAAGAGCCCGGCAGTTCCTGTAGGCTTTCATGCATGGCCTTGCGAAGTTGGGCTATAAAAGGTACTTGGAGCATGTTAACTCAAGAGTCCCAGGCAGTCCAGTTAGCCAAGTGAGAAAACCTGCGAAAAGAGAGCAATTTAGGTGATCACACATTGCCATACGCTGCTGATCCGGGAATCATCTGCAGTTTTGATTGTGTATTTGTGATATATTCATTAGGCTGCTGTAATTGGAACTGCTTATAGCCTTGTTCATCCAGCAAATGTTGTTTCCCAGGCACCCTTGACAGCAACAGACACAGCCATCCTCTCTGGAAGCCTCTCCACCCAGAATGGGAATGGAGGAGGTTCCGTTAACTTTGCCCTCCGGCGAGTGACCTCTGCAAAGGGATGGGGAGAGGTAAGAGCGGTTCATTGGCCAGGCCTTTCTGCCCATCGCAGACCGTTTGCTGGGCATTGCCCAGGCTCTGTTCAGTAGAAACCATTTTGTGCAGTAAAACGTTAGCCCCTAGGTGGTCTGAGGGCAGCCGATTCTAAGCTCCAGGCAAAGACTACAAGCACAGCTCAGGCCTGTTGGCCATGCTGAGCTGATTTGTTAATTATAGAGGAATTTTCTCTACCACTCTAAGATGATACCAAGGTTGCAGTTTAAAAAAAAAGAAAAAACTAACCTCCAGAAACTGAGCTGCGCAATAACACGCATCTTTTTAAGCAGACACCTAGACACTTATCTTTCCTTATGGAATCTACCCAGTCCTTCCTGCTGACCACAGTGGGCAACAGCAGCACCTTGAAAGTCACCCAGGCTAGGTTCTAGCTGTGCTGTTGCTGAACTGACCTGCTGCTGGGCTTTCACCCTTGTCCCCTGCAGCGCAGAGCCCTGGTTGGGGGAAGAAGGGGTATCTAATGGCTGTGAGAGTTGAAGCCCCTGTTGGGGAACGTGGTCCACGTGAGACCTCGGTAGCAGCTGCAAGATGAAAACGTCTCTAACTTTTCTTCCTTTCTCTTTAAACAGTTTGAATTTGGAGCTGGAGACCTTCAAGGCCCTTTATTTGGCCTAAAGCTGTTTCGTAACCTTACACCAAGATGGTAAATTTAATATAATGCAATCGTCTGTTTTGTTGGTCCTTGTAGATTTAGAATTGATTATGAGTTCTTATTCCTGTTGCCTCACATGTTGCCAGGCACATAGTAGGTGCAATAGACATTTGTTGAATTGAGTTGATTGCAATGTGTTTCATTTGAGATGATTCTGTTAACCAGGAGAATGTGGTTCTCTGTTTTTGGCCTAAGAAAAGATTTGTTTCATAGTAGGAGAACTTTGTGGGTTTTTTAGCCATGCTTAACTGTCAGATATATTTATACCAAGGCCTTAATAGAGAGGCAGGATTAGGCCATAAAAAAAATGATGATGGTCTTGGAATTGGAAGCCCTCACTTTGAATCCTCCCTCCTCGGCCCCCCTAGACCATAACCCTGACCTCTTTTTTCATCAGTAAAATGAGGGCGTCAGGCTGGCCTCCTAAGGTCCCTTCCAGCTTTACAGTCTATCTGTGACCCTCTGAACTGCCTACCAAGTCCCCCATCTTTGTCCTCACTCTTTGTTACCATTATTGACTCCAGAACCACAAGTGTGAGATCATAAGGTTCCCCATTTTGAAGGTGCCTGTGCAAACTCTATTTGAAGAACGAGGTTGAAAATAATACAAAATACCTGTACTTTGTACAGAAATAACATAGAGGAAAATTGGCATGGGTTCTCTTTCAGGCACAAATGTGTTGTTTTTATTTATTCCCAAAGAAAATTCCCCAAATGTAGTATTCTTACTCCTTTTTTGAAATGAGAGACTTTCAAAGCTTGGGGGGTGGGGGAGGAAAGAGGAAGGAAGAGACGGAGAAAAAGAGGGAGAATAGAAAGGGGAAGAAAGAGGGGAGAGAAAGGGAAGAAGGTGAAAGAAAAAAAGAGAAGGGGAGAGAGACGGGAGAGAGACACAGAGGAAGAGATGGAGGAAGGGAGAGAGTGGAGAGAGAGAGAGGGAGGGGGAGAATGTGGAGAGATATAAGAGTAAGCTTTGTGTGCCTGTTTTAATGGCATGAAATACCCCTCTGTAGCCAGAAGGTGGCATAGGTGTCCTCTTAAAAATCTCACTTGCAAAGAAATACCAAATGAAATCATAGACTTGGCTAGGGATTCGTATTGGAAATTGGAGTGAATGGGTGCCCCATGTCAGTGTCTGAGCAGCGTAGCCTGAGGCAGCACCCACAAGCCCTAGTGTCTGGGCTGCTGATCGGATGGAGGATTGACTAAAAACCCACCCTGTAGTCATTGCCTCCTCCTCCCACCCCAGGGGGCCTATGATGAATGAAGGGCTGGTCAGTCCTGGAATCACTGGGAAGAGAGGGTGGGTGATAGATACTGTAGCTGATCTCCTGTCACTTCTTCTCCAGCTTTATTACGACCAATTGTGCTCTGCAGTTTTCGTCCCGGGGAATCCGGCCTGGCCTGACCACTGTATTGGCAAGGAACCTGGATAAGAACACCATGGGCTATTTGCAGTGGCGATGGGGCATCCAGTCAGCCATGAACACGAGCATCGTCCGGGACACGAAGACCAGCCACTTCACCATGGCCTTTCAGGTAAGGTTCAGGGGACAAAGTGACTGCAAGGTCCACCTCATCCCAGGCTTCAGCGTGAGGCCGTGGTCACTGTTCCTTTTCTTGTCTCCTCATGTCCCTTTTTAAGCCTGGCAGCTGTGCCTGGTGGGGAGGATGTAACACAGCTGGGCAGGTCCTGTCTGGCCAACCAGGTCACATTGTCCTTCTAGAACACCTTGTTTGGAAGCCATGAAGTCCTCATTCAGTGTCTAATGCTGGATGCAGTGCTTCTTAATGCCCTGGGAGAGCCCATATTCTGATAGAAGAATTCATGGCTTGCAAAGCTTGGAGGGCTTTTCGGCAGCCCAAAGTTGGGGCTGCAGGCCAGACTGGAGGCATGTTGCTGAGGGGCCCAGAGCAGCTCACACAGGATGCTGAGGATTCACTTCTCTGCAGCGCTCTCCACACAGCAGCCCAGCGAGAAGTGGGGCAGAAATGTTACCTCTGTTTTACAGATGAGAGACTTAAGGCTCCGAGAAGGAAGGTGACTTAGTTGTGGTCACATTGCCTTGTAAATGCTGGAGCTGGGATTGAACCAGGTCTCTTGTCTCCACGTCCAGAGCTCATTTTCCTAGAATGCATTGCTAGAATTTTTATCCTCAATGCATTAGTCCTGGCAGCTGTCACAGCTTCAATAGCCAGAGACCCCAGAATACCTGGATTCAACACATTTTGAACTGCCCATTGTGTGCAAAGGCCCACAAAGATAGGCCAGAGCTTGTGTCACCTGGGGGGCTCACACACCAATAAGATTAACATCATATTTACAGTATTACATGCACCAGAGGAGGTTCAGAGGCTCTGTGCTATCTAACAGGAAAGGTAATTCGTCGCCACTTGTCAGGGTTGGTTGGCTTCATGGGGGCAGTGAATATGAGTAGGTTTGATCCGTAGAAATTCAGTGGGAAAAGAGGGGAAGGGAAAACTGTATAGGCATGAGGTGAGTGTGAGCAAAAGTGTGGGGCAGACAGTGGTCCAGTTTGGTTGGAACATAGAGTGCCTCAGGGGGCATTTTATGAGGCAAGGCTGGAAAGATGAAGTGGTACCAGACATCTGGTTGTTGCCAAGGAACGGTATGTCTTAACCTGTGTCATTTCCCACCCTCTCTTTTCAAAGCTTGGAATCCCTCACTCCTTTGCATCAATCAGCTATCAATACAAATTCCAAGATGATGATCAGACACGTGTGAAGGGTTCTCTCAAGTAAGTCCTGGCCGGGTCATTGTCGCTTCCAACAAAGAAGCGTGTTGGCTTAGCAAGGTATTTTCTGATCAGGTTGGGGGGCAGATGGTGTTAGGTGTGTTGCTACAAGATTTGTCTGATGGTGCCAGCTGTAGTTGGCTCTGCTGGTTAAATGAAGTGGGAAAATGTCAGTTCTAACCGTACCTATGGGTGGGAGGGATGTGTCATTGAGAGGGAAGGTCATTCATTGTCTCCTTTCCTCCTTCTCCATAACGAAATAAAGAGAACACTGAAAATCTCTCCTGGTCTTACCCTCTCTGGTTTGGTCCTTCTAGGGCAGGTTTCTTTGGGACAGTGGTAGAATATGGAGCAGAGAGGAAGATTTCTAGGCACAGTATTTTGGGAGCTACTGTCAGCGTGGGAGTCCCACAGGGTGTCTCTCTCAAAATCAAGTAAGTTAAATCCTGGTGGCTGGGAGCAGTCCCCGTGGTCTAGCCTTTGATGGGTCGGTAACTAAATGAGAGCCTTGACCCTGACCATTGCTCCTGCTGAAGTTCCAAGGCCCAGTGACTGGAGTCCATTCAGACATCCACAAAACAGCCCTTCCACACCACGAAAGAAACCTTTGTCATGCCTAGAACTAGTTGTACCACATGGTGCTGTTGTTGTGTAAACAGCGTTTCCCTGCTGTCTCCCTTTAATGTTGTTTATACACTGCAGAAATCTTTCACATAAATCGTCTTTAGCTAATTGTGCGTCCCTTCCCGACTCCCCCCATCCCAGGGCTCTGATCGCCAAACTCACGTTTGTCCAGCAGGTGGCACCAGAGCCTCAAAAGTGAACTCCGCTCCTTTTCAACTCTTGGCAAACCGAGATTAAAACGTTCATCTTTTCCACCTCATCCTTCCTCAAGCACTCTCCCACCCCTACACTGTGAATGACACCAATTGAATTTCTGTTTGTTAGAACAGAATCCATACCCCACACTTCCAAGCCCGGCCTGCCATAGTTCTTGCCATCCCATTGAAAACACCCTCAGTTGCTTTACCCTTGAAACCAGCTGGTGCTGATATCCTTGTGGCCATCCAGATCTCCAATACAAGTTTCCACATCTGTGGAGCAGGAGGCTTAACGAAGGGTCCGTCAGAGGAGAGTTTGGCCCCAAAGCAAACTTATCCCATGTGACTGAGTTATGCTGCTTATCCAGACCCCTTCCTGGGAAACTGAGACTTCTCCTTCTTATTTTGTAGGCTGAACAGAGCCAGCCAGACTTACTTCTTCCCTATTCACTTGACGGATCAGCTCCTTCCCAGTGCCGTATTCTATGCCACCGTGGGACCTCTGGTGGTCTACTTTGCCATGCACCGACTAGTCATCAAACCATACCTCAGGGCTCAGAAAGAGAAGTGAGTTTGTCCTTTCTACCTGGGCCTGCTTCTGCCAGGAGTGTGCTGCATCTGTGGGACTGTGTGTCCTGAGCTTCCTGAAGGCCTGAGGAATGTGATGAAGAATGGGGAATGGGAATCATTTGGTTGGAGTCCCTTTGGCCCAGTCACTGCAGAAGTGCTACAGTGCCACCACATTTGATGAGATGAAGGGGATCCCCAAGAGGGAAGGGATGGTAATGAAGACAGAGTGACTTTGCAATAAGAAAATTACAACAGTGCGTCCATGTTAGTATGCATGACCTTTAACAAAAACTACAGTCCTATGATTCTCCTCCTTTACTGTGATTTAGTCTTTCTGCACTGGTAAGGTTTTGCTAGGTTGGGTCTGCTTCCAGAAGAGAGTTAGGTGTCCCCCACACTCCAGTGGAGCAGCTGGGGGGCAGCATCGCCAGGTCAAATGAGTGGGCTGTCCAGATGTGCCTCACTGAACGGGCACAATGCTACCTTGACAAGCCCAGGAAATGCCCCAGACCTAGAGTCTGACAGGGAGGCTGACTTGTTACTGCTGTGGAATACCAAATGGCTCACGTGTGGCTTGTGTTTTCTTTTGTAAGAGAACTGGAGAAGCAGAGAGAGAGCACAGCCACCGACATTCTGCAGAAGAAACAGGAGGCAGAATCTGCTGTGAGTGCCCCAGGGCATCATGCACTCGGTCATGGAGAGCACTTCCTTCCCATGCCTTGCTGTCATCACAGGCAGGGGGTAGTCGACTCGGACTCTTCATATGATTGTTTTCTATGCCCCACCTCCCGCCATTGACAGTGACCCCTTCTGACTCCTCCTTCCTCATGACAGTTAAAACTTGTCTGACCAAGTGACTGTGTCTGACTGCAGCCCATAGTCTTCCCCTCTCCTAAGAAGGAAGATGTACGCTTCTTTTTTAGAACTCTTCTCAAGGACCAAGACTGACCTTGCAGTCAGTCCATTTGGCTGACTTTTAGTACCATGTTCATCTACGGTATTGTAGTCCCCATGTACGTTTTTCCTGGCTCTGCTTTCTTTATCTTGCATCGGTCCCCATGTTTCCTCAGACTTCTCTGAATTCTTCGCATTCATCATGTCTTCTCTGTGCCCTTTTACATTAGGAATACCATTGCTGTGTGGCTGATGAGCTTCAGATAGTAGTCTCCACCACCGAGAGTTTATGGCAGCAGGGATGATGATTTTTAAAAGCCAGGCATGCTGTTCCTCTCTCCCCTCAGGGGCTCTGTGTGAATCTTTCATTAACGGGAGGATGGCAGTCCTCTAGAAGCATTCTAGGCTTCTCCACACTCAGCCCTCAGGAGCTCTATAGAAGGCCACTTCACTTTCCCTTGGCATAAACCTGAGTTGACCCTAAGGTTGCCACATAGGTGGGGAATCTCTCCTTGTTCGGGGTAGTCCCATTGCTGGAGCTCTACACTGAGGTTCCCAGTTTGGACTTGTTTGTGGCTGGCTCTTCCACCCCGTCTTCCTCCCACCCCTACCACGTTTTCATTGCTCCTTATTTTGGTTTCCTCTCTGTGGCGGGACCCAGTGAAAGCTCTGACTTCCAACATCTTGGTTCATTGGCAGGTTCGGTTGATGCAGGAATCCGTACGAAGAATAATCGAGGCCGAAGAGTCTAGAATGGGTAAAAGCACTGTCGGCTTCATTGGTCAGGGGGGCTCTGGGTACTGGAGAGGAGCATCAGAGCATAAAGGGAGAGGGCAGGGGGGCAAGGGCACCAACTAGGTATGCTCCTCAGGACTGATCATCCTGAACGCCTGGTACGGCAAGTTTGTCAATGACAAGAGTAGGAAGAATGAGAAGGTGAAGGTGATCGATGTGACTGTGCCCCTGCAGTGCCTGGTGAAGGACTCCAAGCTCATCCTCACAGAAGCCTCCAAGGTACCTGCCTTGCCATGCCCACAGAATGGGGGGAGGCAGACAAGGTAGGCAAGCCTGACTGATTGGACGTTGTTAAATTCCCTCCTGGAGCCCATGTCAGGATTTCTTCATGCCCTTCAGTCACAGAACCTAGACAGTAAAGAAGTATATAAATGGGTTTGATGGTACCAGCCTTCCAGAACTCAGAGCTTCCTTGAGGAAGGACTTGAGTCTCTGGTTTTTTGTTTCATTTTTCCACTTGGCAGACATGCTGCTGTGAAGACGCAGGCTTGTAGAATAAGAAGGGAAAGACCTGAGTTAGGACTGGAAGCTAGGGCTGAAGATGGAGCTTTTAGACCCAATGGTTGTGTTTTCTGGAGGCCAGTCTTCTAGGGATAACTTCTGATCCTGCCTAAATGCTGATGCTGTGTCTTGTTACAGGTACCCTGGTCGTCTTCCCGGCCACACCTTAGGGGCATTGGCAGGGCTGACTCATGGTATTTCCATGTCTCTCATCACAGGCTGGGCTTCCTGGGTTTTATGACCCATGTGTGGGTGAAGAGAAGAGCCTAAAGGTGCTTTACCAGTTTCGAGGCGTGCTACACCAAGTGATGGCATCGGACAAAGAAGCCCTTCGGATACCAAAGCAATGTAAGTCGTCCTGCTCCATCCTGCCTCTGATCCTCCAGTGGTGGCTGCTTTGGGATGGTAAGCCACAATCTGTCCTCCAGGCACTCCACATGTAGTTAGGAAGCTGTGTTCTTGCCTTTGGATGACGACTGGACTAAAGCCCATCACCTGGCAGCAAGAGGCTCTGGGAACCCCTACTGTAATGACCCCTGGTCCCTGTCTTGTTACGCCACCCCTCAGCATGTAACATGAGTACAAACAATTCCCTCTCAACCCTGAGCCAGTCTTTTCTCCTCCAGCTCACAGGATCGATACAGATGGATAAACCTCATGGGAAAACAAGGGGTCAGTACCTGAGTCACGAAGAAGCTGCAAAACCTCTTTTCCTGGGAGTCTGAAAGTTTGGAAACACATGAAACAGAAACCTACAGATGTTTTTATTTTGTATTATTCCTGTAGAAGGTCATTTACCAATTATGTGAAGGGACACATGAACACCCCAGCTTTCATGGGTACTGTAGTACTAAGGCAATGCTGCCCTTGGCTGGAACCACAAAGCTGACAAGATGTCTGTTTCCTTGAGGAGCCTGTGGACACAGAGTGTGGCCCTAGTGGGAAGAAGGCCCGGGGGCACAGAGCCCTGTGTCCTTCTAGCAGGTCCTCCAGCATCTAAGCTGACAGTGGCCCACCAACCCCAAATTTCAGGGTTCTTCCCTGAGGTGTGTATGGGACATTGCACCCTCCCCCTTACTTCTGGGGGCTTCCTGCAAACCAAATGGAAAACAGAGGCCATGGTGTGCTCCTGATGATCAGCTGAGTGAGCGTCCATACAAGTTTCCTCCCGACAATCTCCACGTCTTGTGATGGCTGAAAGGGGGGTTTGGAGACAGATGGGTCTGAATTTACTGAATGCTTGTTACCTGAGAACAACTAATGTATCTGGAAGACATCTCTGCCTTTCCCACTACATTTGTCTTTAGAATTACCACTAAAATTGTGATCTCTAGGTCCAGGATTCGGCTTTTTCCACCCTCCTCCCCCAAACATTGCATGGAAAACCCAGTCCTTCCCATGTTTTCACCACTCTGGCTGAGAACTGGGACCACTGCCCACTTAATGGACAAGGAGAAGGCCACAGGGAGATGAGGGAGAAACATTAGCTTGATTGGGGAGAAAACTGGCCAAAGTTGTAGAGAGGTGCCAAATGGAGTGACAGTGACTATGGCTTCCCAGAGGAGTGAGCAGAGTGGGGCTCCCTCCAGGACTCTCCCAGGGCACACCCAATGGGCACATCTTCCTCACTTGAGACAAATGGGGATGACCCCTCCCCTAAGGTGGTGTGATTCTGCTCTAGAAGGTCTTTTTTTTTGACCTGCCTGTTCTGTGGAGGCAGGTGTTAGGGACTAAGATCCACTTGAATGGTCTTCCAAGTTACTTGTAGTAGTCAGTCAACAAGCAGACAGGCCTGTGGTCTTGGTTGTGGGATCGACCTGGTTCCTGTACTCCTTGGAGGGTCATGTGGCTCTTTCCCAAGTGCAGTCGTGTGAGCAGGTGTTTGATTTGCAGCAGGGGCCCAGCCTTCTGTTCCCCCACAGCTACTAGGATCAAGCTCTCTCTCCGTGCCTGGGCTTTGGCATCAGAATGATCAGTTATGATCCCTCCCCCAGATTTTTAAAAAACAGTCCAGTTTGTCTAATTCTGTGACATCCATGCCCACTTTTACAGTGTTTCCCAGAATACAAATTGTGCAGTAAACTTTGCCGAATAGTGACTCTTTGACCTAAAGCAGCCCATTGTCCCCTTTGCTGCAGGTGGTTCTTGCAGGTACCGATTTTCTTCATTTTGTTTGAAGCTGGTTGTACAGAAGGCACTGTATTGTCAATAATAAACCCTTTCTGAAAGCTGGAGCTGGGACTGTTTTTCAAAAGCACGACCATGGAAAGGGCCAGTGGTTTCATTGAAGGCTCCTTCCTGGTTTATTTCAGCCCTCTAATTGAACCCCATTGTCCCCACATGCTTAGTGGCAGATCTCTGCCTCCTCCAGCCTCCCACAAGGCCATATTGCAGAGAGGGCACTGATGTTAACACAAAGCACAGCATGCACAGACAGAAAGAAGAGGCCGTCACAGCATTGTACATCACCCTGGTCCAAGGAACATGAAGTCTCAGTGGGCAATCAACTGCGCTGAGGGTTTTTAATAAAATATTTTTGTCAGAGGTATCTGCCCCATCCACTGCTTTATAAGGTATAAAGTGAAACAGTTTTGAGACTTCCCATGTCCACAATAGCCTGGATTGAGCAAGGAGGGGAACTCAAGCTGGTGATTCCTATTTATCAAAGGGTGGAAACCTGCAAAGTCCTTGTGGGAGGCGCAGCCCCGCCCCTCTCAGACTAGGAATACGAGTCCAATCTACACCACTTTGCAATGGGATGCTGGAAAACCCAACCCAGACAGACCTCTGTGTGCCTGCTAGGGCAGGAGTGACTCCATGGTGGGTTGGGACTCATGGTCACTAGAGTAGCCTCAGAAAATACTACTCTCAGGATCTCTCCATGCTTTCCAAAAGAGACCCACCTGGTTTTCCCTTCCACCATCATGTCTAGCTAATCCCCTTGAATTAAAGCATCCTTCTTGCAGCCTAGGTCACACTGTTATCTCCTCATACACTCGTTAATCCTAAGGGAAGGTTTGCCTCATTATGTTAAATTGCAGTAATAGCAAGAAAACAAACACTGGGATGGAATCACAATCTGTTTGAGACTCTTCCTCCTTCTGACCCAACATGGCAGTGAGGCTTTCCCCTCCGCTTACTTTCCTGCCCCAACACTCTTTCCTCCACCACATCCTGGGCTGCTAGTCTTTCTTCCCAAAGTACTGAAAGCACCTCGCTGGCGGCAGTGGGGCCCTGGAAAAAGCTACGGGCTGCTGCCCATCTTCCTGACGAGGGAGCTCCGCTGGCTCAGGCTACGGGTCGCTCCTCTTCTCTCTGTATGGCTTTCTGTCGCCTCTTCTCCTCCTGGAGAGCCTGAAGGCGGCTGGACATCCTTCTCATTGCCACCCTCTGCAACTTTAGCCTCCTGCGGAGCCGTTCGTTTTCCTTCAATGTGAGCACAAGTTTTTTTTTTAAAGCGTCTAAGTCCAGGAGGGCATAGCTATGATCTGATGCTGGGAGGGGAAATGAACCTCTCTGCCTGGGAGGACTGGTGGGCAGGAGGTGGGACGAGACTTCTTCGGTCCTGTAAGAGGAGACCTAGGAACAAACGTAGAGGATGGATGAGGTATAAAGCGGGGAATTCCCATCCTGGCTTCCCTGGCACAGATCTGCCCTTTCTTGGGAGTGGGCGTTGCTTGTGGGATTCCCTGGCAGGTGTTTGGCAGCCTCACAAACTCGGCTAAGAGTGCCTAGAAATCAACTGCATCTGCTATTTATGCTGAAAATAATAAACATGGTATAGTCATGGGTAAACCCATTCAAATCTTGGCTCTCCCAGAGAGGGCATTTTGGGGAGACATGTACTCTGTTCTTTCTGGCTTCCATGTTAGCAAGAAACATTTCTTCCATACCATCATTTTATAAATAGAATGAACAGCCAAGTATTTCCTTTCTATTTTCAACCAGAGGACCATAACCCAACGCCCTACCTCTTTCTCAGAAGCCTCAGCATCTGGGGATAGCTGGTGCTTGTCAAGTGGAAGTTCCATCTTTCTTCCTGGGGTATATTCCTCAGCCCCTGCATCTGAGAAGTCCTAAAAAGTAGCAATGGAGAATTAGAACTGAAGTCCTTCTAAGTCCCCCATTAGGCAGCTCCCTATAGCCCCTACACCTCCGTACCATCCCAAAATTAACCCTTTTTATACTGGTCTTGCGGGGAGGAGGGGTAATGAAAATCAGGTAACCTGCCTGAATCAGGGTTTGAACAATCAACACTTTCTACACAAAATAGAAATGCACAAGTCAGAAGCAATTAAAACTCGTAACCAGTTAAGAATGACGGACAAGAAGTGAAAAAATATAATCATGACATCACAGGGTTTGTGGTAAAGCAAACTACCCCGTCCTGGCAGAGAGGTGGTGAGAAGACAGGTACAGAATGAGGAATCCACCTGTTATATGGGCCAAGTGTTGGCTAGTTTTGCTTTACTGTTATTATAAGGGTCAGACCTATCATTGTGGGAGGGAAGAAGATGTCAGTGAAAAGTGACAGATGTAAAAAAAAAAAAGCATCGATAATATATATATATATATTTTTTTTTTTAAAGAAATTGGTATGAAAAACCTCTGTCTTCTGCTCTCCTTTATACTTTCTTTAAATTAGTTATTTGGAAGTTCTTACTTCATAAAAGTAGCCCTTAAGGAAATTTCCAAGGCTGCAGACATGCTGCCCAGCCTGGCCCACCCTACCACCTCAGGAGCCAGCCGGCATTTGTTCCAAGTATTCATTACTCAGGGCCAGGAAGGAGGGCACAAAGGAGAAACTCAATCTCTGCCCTCAAAGTGCATATTCTACCTTTAGAACACAACAAGCAAACAAGCACACATGAGATATATGCAGGGGAGGTGGAAGGTCACTTCCGAGGGAAAAGTCTCCTTCACAAGGTGAGATTTGATCTAAGTCTTGTAGGAGGTCAAGAAATCTAAGAGGTAAGGAGGAGGGAAAGGCCTTCTGGCATGGGGGACAGCCAAGGGCAGAAGGAGGAGGGTGGGAGTGTCATTGGAGAAACCACTAGGAGGCTGGGGTGGCCAGTGTTTTCAAAGGTGATCGGGCCAGCTCAGACATCACACAACAAGCCACACTCCGTAGAGCTTTGAGATTTACCTGCCCCGGTGGTGCTTGTGCATCACTCCTCTGATCAGCAGGGTCTGTGTTCTCCCTAACCAGCTGCAGGAGGACAGAAACAGAAGACAGTGTTTTTAACAGGACCTGCCTTTCACTCTAGGCACAATGCACTATGAAAAGTCCAAGGATGGAAAGCCGTGGCCTCACCCCTGGTCTCAGAGGGAGTTTCCCTATCCAGTGAGATGTTCCTAAACTAACCCACTAATCTGACCAGTGCTTGTCCTCAAACACTATTCACACCGAATTTGGTGGAAGAGACGGCAGCAGCTACATTACCTGACACTATCCTCAGAAATAGAAGGATATTCAAATACATCATCAATATCCCTCTAACACAGATCGACTAATATTTACCTGGTTTGTCTTAATTAATTTTATTGGTCAAGAGATGGAGCAATGGGAGGAACTAATATTTTGGTTCTGAGGCTCACCAGCACAGGGCACTTGTTACTAACGTAGAAATGTTGGGAGCCCTGATGGGCCTGAAGGGGACTTGTGGGGAGGGGAGGTAAATGACCACTCCAGAATTTGAATTTGTGATGAAGAAGAGAAAATGCAAGGGGAGCATGCATGGTGTCAAATTGAGAATCCGAGGACCTATATTCTAACCCCGCTCACTGTCTATGTGACTTTGGGAAAGTCACCTCAGGGAGCTTCAGTCTCCCCATCTGTAAAATGAAAGGGTTGGACTAAATGCCCTCTGGGGTTCCTTTCCTATATCTATGATCAGGGAAAATCTGACAGACTAGATTTGGGGAGAGCAAATTTCAACAAAAGTATAGTTGAGATCAAACAGACTGGGATAAGTCCGTCAAAAAGAGAGGGGAATCGTGACTAATGTGAAAATATGTTTAATGTGAGTGTATAAGTAGAGCCTGTATCACACTGCACGCTGTCTTGGGGAGGGGGAAGGGAAGGGGGAGAGATTTGAAACTCAAAATCTTATAGAAACGAATGATGAAAACTAAATATAAATTAATTGAACAAAAACCAAAAAGAGATGGGAAATGCTCAGAAATGAAATTCCAGAAACACAAAGAAATACAATCCCAATGATCCATCTGTGAATTTGTGGAAAAGCTTCTTGAGGCGGTTGGTGTTTTTGGAACAGAAAGCTATTGGGGTACCAATTCTATATGTCGAATCCATGGTGTGCAGGGAAATACAATAAAGGTCTTGGCCATCTGAGCTCCACTCACTTGAAACTGACAAAGACCTAGAAATGCCAGCTGGAGTGGGCTTTTGCATCAGGTGTAGCAAACAGGTGTGTCAAGTGGAAAGTGAATTATTCAGCCTAGAAGCTCACACTTAATAACATCAGCTCACGTCTGCAGGCACTTTTAAGGTTTATAATGGTTAAGAAACAGTTCAAGTGGGGCCTAACTGCAAATAATTCTAATTTCCTTGTTTAAAAAAGACTTTAAAATCTGACTTTACAACCTGATGCCGTATTTCCCAACAGCAGCATCACTATATACTCCAGCAAGCAAAAAAATTGCCTTTCTTTAAAATTTTTCACAGCCTTTTTTCCCTGGTGACATTGTTCTTCCCCACTCCCATCTCTCCACACAAACACCTCCCACCCCAACTGCTCAAGGAAGGCAAATTAACCAGGTTTTATTATGTTCTCTTGATTAAGAACAGCTAACATTTGTATAGCACTTTAAGGTTAGCAAAGTGCTTTACAAATATTGTCTCATCTGATCTTCACAACTATCTTGGGAGGTAGCTACTATTAATACTCCTACTTTACAGAAGGAGAAACTGAGGCAGACGGGAAGTGACTTGCCCAGGGTGTCTGAGGCCAGATTGGAAAAGAGGTCTTCCTGACTACTCTGCCCACTGCACCACCTGGCTAGCTGCCTCTAAGTTCATTACTCTTTTGACCTTCAGGTAGCTAGTATTCTGGGATTTCATGACCAAGTCTGCATCTGCCCTATCTCTTCTCTTTCATTATGTGACAGGTCTCAGTGGTTTCCTTTCAAAGCCTTCCTATCTTCAGGCTGATGACTCCTCCTTGGTCATATGGGTTGTTTTTCCCTGGGTGAGGGGGCTACAGCCACAACAGGGGACAGTAGCCGGGGGCTGGTCTTGGGGTCAGGAAGGTTTGGATTCCGATCCCCCACCCCCGACTCTCCCTGCGGCCCTAGACACATGCCCTCATTACTAAGTGCCTTCATATGTTCATGGGACTCCTTAGTCTTTCTGAGACCAGGGTGGGCAGAGCTGGTCCCTGCTTGGTCCCTCTTAGTAAAGGAGGCCTGAGGCCAGACTCTGTAGAGCTTGGTGCTTATTGCACAGAAAGGTCGGAGGACAAGGGTCAGAGGCCAGAGAGAAGCTTGGGCCTCTGAGTCATTTATTGCAGAGTCTCTCTGATAGCATCTTATTGCAAGGCATGAATTACTTCTGAAGTGACCCCTACCTAATTACAGGTTCTCATCAAGCAAACTTCATTTACTTCATGGCCACACTGCTCATTGTGCCTCTGGCCTGACGGTCAAATGACTGTCCTGGGCCCAAGTCTGCCTCTCTGAGAGCCCTCCTCGGACGAACAGGGCATCCCTTGGAATTCCCACTCTCAGTGAGAGGCTGCGAGGCGTGGTCACTACCTGTGCTGTGTCCTGGAAGGCAAACACCGTGGGCACCGCGTTCTGCTTCAGGTTCTTGCGGTTGCCGAAGGCGCTGAAGCAGTCGGGCTTGAAATGCTCTGAGCAGATGACTGTGTGCTGCTTGGGCTTGAAGTTGCCTCGGCCGATGTTCAGCACCCATTCCTTCAGCAGTTCGGGGCGGCTGAATGGGAACCTGAGCGAGGCAGAGAAGGAAAGTCAAGAGAAGCCAGGCTTAGAAAACAAGGCTTCGGTGTTCTCTGTAGATCTGTGCATTGGATAGGTCTGAAAGCTTAAGCCACATCCAATTTTTTCAAGCCAACACTCTGGAGTCATCCTAAATAATGGACCCAAAATACTAGGGGCGGCCTAAGAACCCATGTGAACAGTGTTTCTGAATCTACACATGTTGTAAAAGTCTCCAAGAAAGCCTAAAAAAGACACATTCCCCAAATCTCCAACAGTCCCTTACACTTCTCAAACTAATTTTGTCATTAACACTTGAAATATATTGAGAGAATCCTTAAATATAGGGGCAGGCCAAGGAAGCTCTGGGTCATAGGATCCTTGGATCACGGGATCACAGATCTATAGCTGGAAGGGTCCTTGGGTCCATCTAACCTAACCCCCCTCATCTTACAGATGATGATAATTCGGAGTAGAACAGATGTAAGGGCATTTTTTTCACAAGTAACAGATTCAATTCATCAACAAACAAACATTATGTATAAGAAACACATGGCTTGATGCCAGACATAGAGTCAAAAATTAAACAGTCCCTGCCTGCCTTCATGAGCTTACAATCTACTCAAAGGATGCACCTTGTACATAAGAAAGCGAATACAAAGTCTCCGGAGTAATGTCAGGAGGGAGAATATGCTGGTAACTGCGGGGAAGGGGAACAGGGAGGAGTGAGAGAGAGGTCAGGAAGAGTCTCGGGTAAATGGAGGCACCTGAGCTGTGCTGGGGAGAAGGGAAGGCATTCTAGACACTTGTGAATTTGGGTGGAGGCTGGAGATGGAATAACAGACTCAGAGAACACAGGCAGTCCAGTTTGACTGGAATGGATCCTGCATTAAAGGAAGTAACAGGAAATAAACGTGGAAAAGTAAGACAGAGACAGATTTTGGAGGGTCTTAGATACCAGGCTGAGGAATGTTTATGTTTTCCTAGAAGAAACAGGAAGCCATCAAAGATATTTTTTTAGCAGAGAAGGTGACATGGTCAAATCTGTTTGGGGAATATTAATTTAGATGCAGGATGGATAAGAGAGGAGAAATTGTATGCAGAGACAAGAAACAATAAGGGCCTGAAGTATGGTGGAGGCTATGTGAGTGGAAAACAGGAGAGACAAGAGAAATGTTAGCAACTGGAAGTGGGGCATGGCTGTGGTAAATTGGAGGGTCTTGGAGGGTCTTCGAAGCTTCTGGAAAACAGAAACTGAGAAGTTTGGAGGAGGGAGTTGGGGGAGAAGTAAAATGTTTTCCAACTTGGACACACCAAATTTGAGGTGCCTACAGGTCACCCAGATGGAAAACTGTAAGCTGGTGTTAATGACAGACTAGAATTCAAGAGAGGATTGGATAGATACTTGTGGGAATCACCTCAAAGAGATGATCCCTGAACTCATAGGAACTGTGGCTTTTGTGAAGAAAGAGAATACAGAGAATGAATGAGAAAAGGGCCCGGGCCAGAGCCTGGGGGCATGCCCCTACAGTGGGTGGGAGGAGCATAACAATCCGGATCAGAGGGTGGAGATGCACTGGTAGAAGAACCCAGAGAAAGCAGTCACAGAAGCCAAGAATGCAGAATCTTCAAGAGGAGGGTCCATGGGGTCAAAAGGTACAGGGAAATCAAGGAGAATGAAGACCGAGGAAGGGCTTTAGCAGTGAAGACATCATCTGTCCCCTACTTTTTTGCAGAAGCAGGAGGTGGAAAAGTACTGAACAATGCATATGTTATGAGACGTTTACATCACATTGATCAGTCTTTCTGGGTTTTTCCCTCTTCATCCTTTTTTCTTCTTTTTAAAAACATACTTTTGGATAAAGGATAGCTCTTGGAGTAGCAGAAAAGGGAAGGACACAGAGAGAAATTTATTATCTATAAAAACAAAAGATATCAACAAAATTTATCTAAAAACAGATCACTGGTAACCCGAGAGCTGTTTTGGTGAAGGGATGGGGTTGGGAGCCAGGATCCAAGGGACTGAGAAGTGAGTGAGACATCAAGAAGTGAAGGTAGTGAGAGTGGATAGCTTTTTCCAGGATTTTTGCTGTGAAAGGGGAAAAAAAAGTAGATGATTGCTTAAGAGGTTGGCAGGGTCAAGGGAAGGTTTCTCAAGGATGAGAAAGACCTGAGTATATCTATAAGCAGCAGAAGAGAGCAGATAAGGAAGGAGGGAAGGTGAGAGGAAAGGCACAGACTGGGGAGGCCAGCCTGGGAGGGAGCAACCATGTTCCTAAGTGCCCACTTCTCCCATGAAGCCTTGAACCTCTCTGATTACTCCAGGATCTACGCACACAAGCTATTCTAGGCATCTCTTAGCTGAAATACCAAGCAATACCAAGGTGCATATCAGGAGAGCCAGTTCCTGCTTTAGGGTCTGTGCAAACAATGCTATGTTTGCAAACACAGAAACAAAAAACGCAGATACAGACCCAGAGAGAGCACACATTTTTCCAAGAGGCAACTGTAGAAAGAACACAGGGCTTGCAAAACAAAGCAGCAGGGTCCCTAGTATTGGGCCTTCCATTTCTGTCTTTCTGAGACTTATTTGCCTAGTTTGAAAAACCAAACAGCTGGACTAGATGAGCTCCAAGATTCCCTCCAGACCCAAAGTCTCTGGTCTAAGCCAAGGAGTCTTAACCCTTTTTTGGATCACTGATCCCCTCTTATAGTCTGGTGAAACCAAAATAATGTCTTCTCGGAATATTTTGATTTTCCTTTAAATTCGCAGTTTAAGAAAATGCTAAATTTTGTTTGGAGGTTAGTAAAAATGAAGATGCATTTTTTTTCTCCCATCCAAGTTCTCAGATTCTCTGTCATCTAGGCGAAGAGATTTTGGCATTTCTGATCCTGAAGAGATCATGTGGTCTAAAAAGTAAGTCTTTCAGTAGTAGAGGTCTGAGAGTTTAAAGTGCTCTTGGAATCTATGTTTTTCTAATTCTTAACTCTTCTAGATCAGGGGGCGTGTGCCTGTGTGTGATTGCTCTTGGATCTATGCTTTTCTACTTCTTAATCTTCTGGATCGGAGTTGTAACCTTTTTTGGTGTCGTGTCCTCTGGCAGTACCAGAATAATGTTTTTGAAAGCATAAAATAACCTGATCTAACCAGTTCCAGAGGACTCATGACAAAACATGCTATCCACCTCCACATTGATGGTACATATACACATAAACATATGGACATATATGCATACATACACATGTATGTGTGTGTACATTTTTTAACAATGATTTTCAATTTTCCTATATGGGAATTTGTTTTGCCTGACCATACACGTTTGTAACAGGTTTTCTTTTCCTTGCTTTCTCAAAAGGGTTCTGGCATCAAGGTGAGAGGAAGAAAATGTAGACTTGAATATTAAAAAAATAAGTAAGCTGAATTTTTGAAAAAGATCTGTTCTAAGCTCTCTCTATAGGATTAGAATTTGCAGAGCCTGAAACCACATGACTTGGCACTTAATTATATTCCTGCAGTGTTATTATTCTCTAATTATTTTAATACATATTATGTGTGATGCCCCTCTTATCTCCTCAGCCAGATTGTAAACCCCTAGAAGGCACCTGCCAACTTCTTTCACAGCCCTAATAAGACTTAGCTGGGCACACTGCCCAGCCTGGGGCTGAGAACGATGGCTCCAAATAAATAATTAGAGGATTTAGGGCTGGGTCATCATATGGTACAATCTTCCCATTTTACAAGTGAGGAAAATGTGTCCCAGAGACATGAAGGGCTTTACCCAAGTTGAGAGAGACAGTAAGCAGCAAGAATTCAGACCCGAGTCTTCCAAGGCACCCAACCCTTACCCTTGTTGGCTGACCAAGGCTAGTCAATCTTCTCCTCCATTATGTGTGTATGATTTTATGCAGGCTAATTAGCACTGTCCAGACAGAGCTCTCTGTTGTAGGGCAATGGGCATATGTCTGTACAGACGTACCAGCCCAGGTCAGGTGTGGCACGTCAGGAGACCCTGCTATATCCTCTGCAAATGGCATGTTTGTGAACACAGATGGAGAACCAAAACCAGAATAACACAGACAGAAGAAAACAAAGATATAATGAGAGGCCCAGGCAAAGAGTAAAAGAAAGACAGAGAGAGAGAGAGACAGGGAGACAGAAAGAAAGAGAAGAGACAGAGAGAGAAGAGAGAAAAAGTCAGAGAAAGAAGAGAGAAGATGTCAAGGCAGATGCAGAAAAGGACAGACACATATGGAGGGATGGACAGACTTACACACACACACAGACATGGATGCATCCAAATGGCCAGAGGCGGGGAGAAACAAGTCTACAGTCGCAAGGACGTAAGAAGTTATTCTTAAGCTTCTCCTTTGTGCCAGGTAATCAGACAGGTCCTGCCCTCAGGAAGATTACAATCTTATGGGGGAAATGGACAAGTAGATACACAGTAAGTACATGCTGTAATACCTACAAAAGTAAACACAAAGTGATCTGGAGGCATGGAAAAGAAATAGCAGGGGCCACTAGGTGGCACAGTGGCTACAGCACCAGACCTGTAATCAGGAGGACCTGAGTTCAAAATCAACCCTGTGTGACCCTTGGCAAGTCGCTTAAACCTGATTGCCTTGGCGGGGAAAAAAAGGAAAAAAGAAAAGAAATAGAAACTCAGGCCTCTTGGTCTGAGGATAGTGTTTGGGCTAAAGGGGATTAGGGATTCTCAAGGGAAGGGGGACATCCCAGGAAAAGACATAAAGACATGAGATGTAATATCCCATGTGAAGGAAAGCAAGAAAGGCAGTTTAGCTGGACCATAAAGGACATAAATGGGACTTATCCAAAATAAGTTTGGAAAGGTCGGCTATGGCCATATTGTAAATGAACATGCCCACCTTAATGTATCTGCTTCCCAGTTACATTGGGATCTGTGTTTGATCCTAAGAGGAATGGGGAGTCACTGGAGCAACGTGGTCAAACCTATGCTTTAGGAATACCACTTTGACGGCTGGGTAAATCAATGAGTTAAAGAGGGAAGAGACTAGAGAACCGATGGCTAATTTGGGAGCCTGCTGAAATAGTACGCCAAAGAGGTGAAAAGGGACTGAACAAAGATGGTGGCCCTGTAATTGGAGATAAGGGATGGAGGCAAACCCTGAATTCTCTAGTACAGCTGGGAATTGGTACAACTAACTGGTAGAAAGGAATTTGGGAGCAGCTAGGTGGTACAGCAAACAGAAGACCAGTCCTGGAGTAAGGAGGAACTGAGTTCAAATCTGGCCTCAGACTCTTGACACTAGCTGTGTGACCTTGGGCAAGTCACTTGTCACTTAACTCCAATTGCCTTGCCTTCCCCCTCAAAAAAAAAAAAGGAATTCGGAATTATACAAAAGTAACTACATTGGGTACAAAGGGTATGGACCCTTTAACCCACACACACCAAAATATTTATAGCAGCCCTTCTTGTGGTAGCAAAAAACTGGAAACAAGGTAGATGAGCATCAACTGGGGACCGGCCAAATACACCGATGTATATGGATGTGATGAAACAGGACTGTGCTATAAGACATGATGGATGTCACTAATAAAGAGAAGCACCCAAGGATTTACGTGAACATACGAAAAGGCAAGAAAATAATATACACAAAGCCTATGACAATGGAAATGGAAAGAACCACCACCACGAAACACTCAAACTTGAATATTATGAAATTACAAAGAACAAGCTTGGAGCTAAAGAAGAGTTGTCAAAGGAAGGAAGGAAGAAGGAAGGAAGGAAGGGAGGAAGGGAGGAAGGAAGGAAGGGAGGAAGGGAGGAAGGAAGGGAGGAAGGGAGGAAGGGAGGAAGGAAGGAAGGAAGACAAACAGCTCTGTCATCCTCCCTCCTTTGCAGAGGTCAGGTCTACAGGTTTGGAACATTGCATATAATACTAGATTTTATTTGATGTATCAATCAATTTTGCTGAATTTTTTCTCTTCTTTTTAAAAAAAATATTCTGTTAACAGCGGCTTTCTAGGAGAAAGAAAAGACACAGAGGGGAATGTTGGTGTTGTAAAAAAAAAAAAGATTAACATTTATTTTTAAAAAAGACGTTACGGAGGTAAAATCAACAAGAATCTGGTAGCTGAATGGATATGAGAGGTTGGGGGGAAAGAGGAGGCACAGAAACAAAGAGATTACACAGAGACAGACGTACAGACCCAGAGAAAGACAGACCAGAGTCGGGTGGCCGGCCCCAGACGCGGACGCTAGCAGAGGTTCGGCTCAGCTCCGCCCCGCCCCGCCTTCGCTATAGACCGCTTGGTGGGCGGGGCCTCAGGCCGGGAAGGAGGTGCCCGGGCACGCGCCCCCGGGAGTCTGCAAGTTCAAACACGCGCATGCGTGTGTGTCGCTGGACGCATCTGTGCATGTGTGCTGCTCTGTGTGTGTGTGCCTGCGTGTGCGTGTGCGTGTGCGTGTGCGTCTGCCAGGTCGGCCCGGCCCGGCTCCCGAGAAGGGTCCTGGGTGGGGGCTGTCCAAGGCCCCCGCCCCCTCCCCCGCGGCCCGCTCCGCCCCCGCCTCACCGGTGGAAGGTGAGCTGCTTCCTGCGGCTGCTGTAGCGGTTGCAGCACTGTCGGGCCGCGCACGACTTGGGCATCTCCTGCCGCCGTCTCCTCTTTCTTCCCAAGGCTGCCGACTGCCCTCAACAAAAATGGCGGGGGCGGGGACGATGGAGGGCGGGGAGCGCGCGACCTCGGCGGGGGAGGGGGAAAGAACGGAGAGCGCGCAGCCTGGGGGTGGGGGAAGGCGGGGGAGGGGGAGTCCTGGGGCGGTCGCAGCCGGGGTTCCAGCTGGGGGCGGGGCGGCGGCGGGCCCGTCCTCTACGGGGCTGCGTTCGGCGGCTGCCCTTACCGGACCCCGAGCACCGACCCTGGTCGGGGGGAGGAGAGGCCGAGTTCGGGAAAAGTCTGGGCCGTGGTCTCCCTTTGCTTGGCCTTCAGTGTCCCTTTTCCTGGGCTAGCCACATTTTACGGGGAAATCATTCTCCTGTCCCCCCCCTTCTCCTCCTTCCCATCCCCCCTTCCTAGTCCACCTCTTGTCTTCCTCGTTTTCCTCCTTTACTTTCTCTTCCCCCCTCTCATCCTCTCCTCCCACCTCTCCTCCTCATCGTCCTCATTTTCCTCTCTTCTTTCACTTCCTCCTCTCATTCCTCTCCCCTCGTCCTTCTTCCTCCTCTCCTCCCTTCCTCCTCTCCTCTCTTCCTCTTCCCCCTCCTCTTCTCTTTTTCCCCTGCTTTTCCTTCACTTCCCCCTCCTCTCCTTCCTTCTCTCCATCTCTCTTCCTCCTCCTTTCCTCATGCTCCTCCTTTTCTTACTCTTTTCCTCTCCTCCTCTCACTCACCCCTTCTCGGAATCTGAGCAAATGCTAGTTCCGGCCCCCAGACCAACCTGAATGCAAACTCACCTGTTTGCAAGCACCCAGTGCATTTTTAGTATTTGCAAACCAGAACACTCGCATCCAGGAACGTTTTCTTTGTGGTTGCCTAGAAGGAACCCTGGATTTGAGTCTGCAGTCCTGAGTTCAAGTTCCATCTCAGCTGCTTATGACCTGGGAGGTGCCTTGGGCAGGTAGCTTCTCTCTGGGCCTTGGTTTCCCCGCCTGTAAAATGAGAAGATTGGATTCTGGGTTCTCTAAAGCCCCTTCCAATTATGAATCTGTAACCTAGGAATTCAGCTCCACGCACTTTGACTAAGCGGCTTCCCTGAAAGATGGCAGGATGTACTTAGAGCTGAACAAAGCAGCGAAGGGTAGGGGAGAGGCAAAAGAGATGGAGATGGGGACCTAGACCACTTAACCCTGAATGGAGGAAGAGGAGCCAGACTTGGGACCTGCCTGGCCTTTTCTCTTTTCTGCACTAAGATGCATCGGAAACAGTGGCTAAATCCAGTGACTTTTCTTCTGCCTTCATTCCCCTTGACCTTCCTGCATCCTTTGACATTATCACCCTCCCTTCCTTGATACTCTCTCCTCTCTGGGTTTTCACTACATCACTCTCCCCTCCTACCCAGCTGACTGTTTCTTCTTTGTCTCCTTTGCTGCGCCCCCTCTCCAGATCACGTCCTCTAGGGCCCATAGGGCTCTGTCCTGGGCCCCTTTCTCTTCTCCCTCTATGTTACTTGATGATTTCATCAGCACCCACGAATTTAATTGCAAGATTCCTTCTCTATATGTGGACGTGTTCTCAACTCTGCCTCTCCTACCCGTCTTGGTGCTGGCCTCCAATCTTGCATCTCCAACCGCCTTTCCGGAGTCTTGAATGAGGTGTCCAGTAGACATCTTAAATTCAAATGTCTCCAAAGCAGAACTCAATAGCTTTCCTCCTAAACTCTCCGTCTCCCTCCTAATTTCTCTATTACTGTAGAAGGCAACACATCCTCCCAGTCCCCCAGGCTCCCCATCTGGGAGTCAGCCTGCATTCGTCACTATCTCTCCCTGCCCCACCATATCCAAGCTGTTGCCAAGGCCTGTCGATTTCACTTCTGCAACACCTCCCCTCAGTTTCAGCTTTGCTGCATCTCTCCAAGACATCCCCTTCTCCCCTGACACCTCCACCACCCTGGTGCAGACCCTCATCACCTTATACCTGGATTATTGCAGCAGCTGCCAGTGGGTCTGCCTGCCCCAAGGCTCTCCCCACACCTGTCCATCATCCATGAGGCCACTAAATCATGGGTCCAACCATGTCATCTCCATATTAAACTCCAGTGGCTCCCTGTCGCCTCCAGGAGCAAAAAGAAAGTGCTCTTTTTGGCATTCAAAGCCCTTCCCAACCCAGCCCCCCCCCACCTTTCCTTCTTACACCTTACTCCCCAACATGATTTCTTTGATCCAGTGGCCTCTTGGTTGTTCCATCTCTGACTCCAGGCATTTTCTCCAGCTTTCCCCTAACCCTGGAATGCTCTCCCTCCTCATCTCACCTCCTGGCTTCCCTGGCTTTTGAGGAGTAAACTGGTGCCCAAAGAGACCCTGTTACTGTCTGCTCTGGTCCTCTGCGGTTAACCAGCTCCTCTGTGTTCTCAATTATGAAATCTAGGGGCATCGATCCACTTTCTTGAAGGGAGGAGGGAGCATGATACCACCTGTTAGATGAGATTTTTAATTCAAATCCAAGAGAGGGTCAAAGCTGCCTCAATCCCTTGGCTAAAGGAATTCAGAAGCTTCTTAGTTGGATGTAGTTTGGGGCCACAATCATAATAAAACCAAGGAGTGCCTATTAAACACCTGAGATGGGCAAAACACTGATACAGAGACCAAAAAAAAAACCAAACCCCAAACTCCTTAACTCAGGCCCTGCCCTCTGTTTTGACTGTTTTTCTAACCTTAATGCCCATCCCAAGGAAAGGAGAGACTTACCCTCTAGGCTCCTGGACAAGTGAACTAGGGCTTGCTTTGACAGGTAATGTGTGACTTTTAAAAGTACTAGTCCTCCCACTAGATTCCCCAGGGCTGTTCTCAAGATCCACCTTCCTCATGAAGCCTTTCGAGATTCCCTTTGCTTTGCCCTCCCACTCCCACCCAATTACCTGTATATGCTTTGTAAATACTTATTCTGTCTCCCATAATAAATGCAAGCTCCTTAAGGGCAGGGAATGTTTCATTTTTATCTTTGCACAGTACCATAGGCCCCTTATAAATGCCGATTGATTGATTGATTGACAGGTGCTTAGTAATTCTTTGTTGAATTGCATTCTTGAACTTGATTGACCCCTTAGTATGGGGGAGGGGAAGGTCCACCAGCTAAGGCTCTTGACTCCGGGCAGCAACTGTACCCAGAAGAGCACATTCCTGTCCCGAGTAGGATGGCCTCAGTTCCTAGTGCACCCCTTAGCCACACAGCCCTTCTCTTGTTCACCTGAGGAAGCTTCTAAAATGCCAGACGGGGTGATCTGCCATTTGAGATGGAGAGAAGTTCTCCAGCGGCAGCCTTCAGTCCATGGTAGGAGGACAGCCATATAATTCATTGAACTTGCCCTCAAAAAGCTAACCCTTACTGATATTCTCTGCCTTCAGCACCAGAACCTCCCATCAAGATCCCCACCTCCCACTCCAGGCCTCTCACCTGCACCCCCTTTCCAGCCACACACATCGAGACCTGTGGACAATGGTAACTTCCCCAAATTTATTCCTCGTTGATTAACATATTTTCACCCCATCCCTGTGATTCCGAACCCCCCAGCTGCCATTGTTCAAACCCTGTTCTTCATCCCCCACTGACTGCTCCCTTATTCCCATCCCCCTAAACCCAACCACCCCTCCCCCTCAGGTCCCACTCTGAGCTCTCTATAAGCTCCCTGAGTAACAAACTTGTTTTCAGCCTAGGTCTCTCTACCTTTCTCACTCTCAGGATCCTTCCCTCCTCCCTCTCTCCTGAGTACACAGATTCCCAGACCTTTTCAGCGCTGGCTGCCCATCCACTCATTTCCCCAGCTCACTGATTATCCCCATGGCCACTTTAAGGATCTGCCTGTACCACCATGCTCAATTACCTCCCCTCCTTTGAGGGTCACTCAATGCCCACTACCCCCCAAATCAAGATACTGGAAGCTGGTGTCTCTAGACCTCCAGAACCCTCTCAATAAGGTCAGTGATTAGTTCACTATCTTTTCCCTCCTTTCTTCATACTAGGGTACTTCAACATATCAATTGCTATTCCCATCACTCTAGCCTCCCAATTCCTATTTACCCATTTGCCTACTGTGGCTACACGGCATAATTGTGATCTTGCCATCACCCACAAATGTTCAGCAACTCCGAAATGCCTTGGTCTGATCAGAATCTGTTGTGATTCCACCTCTCCATCTTCAAGGCCATCTCCATCACCATGACCACCAGTCCCCCTCCCACCCCTCAGTTCTTTCCCAGGCCATCAGCCTACGCTGGCTATGCCCCTTTCCCTGCCCATTCTTGTCCCTTTGGTGAACCAGTTCAACTCTACCCTGCCACCTTCTCTCAAATCCCTTGCCCCTTTCCCCTTTAATGGCCAATCTTACCCTTCCAAACCCCAGCCCTGGATTACTCCCACAATCCACTGCCATTAGCTTCTACTCAGGCTTTACGGATCAAAACTAGAAAAAAGTTCTTGCAATCACATTGAATAGGTCGGCTTCAAGTTTATGTTACGGAAATTGAATTGGGCTCCCACCATGGCTAGGCAATCCTTTTACTCCTCCCTCACTGATTCACCATCTGACTCGCCACAGTGGCTTTTCTAAATCTTTTCATCCCTCCTCAAACCTCCTGCAGCTTCCCCTGCCCTGATGTTCTCAGCTGAGAGTCTGGAGCCTCCTAGTTCACTGAAAAAAAAACCAGGGGCCGTTTGCAGAGAGCCCCCATCTTCTCTGTTCCTCATCTCACATTATTTAGAGGCCTCCTCTTTCACCTGTTTCACACGAAAAGGCCAAAATCTCTCCCCTTCCCAGTGCTGACCTCAAGACTCGTCAGTACAGAAGGAACCAAAGACAACTTTGGGTTCTATTTTTGTCTCATGGCCAAGTGGACCAATCTGGTGATGATCATGGTCTTTTCTATACTTGTCTAGGCTAGTCCTCATAAAGCAGTATGTTGGCCTTTCCAGCTGGGCTGGGACGGGGAACCTGTGGCCTTGAGGCCAGATATGGCCTTCTAATAGGTCCTCAAGTGCAACCCTTTGAATCCACACTCTGTCAAAGGGCTACACTTGCGGACCTAGAGGGCCACATCTGGCTCGAGGCTGCAGGTTCCCCACCCCTAGCTTATGGGCTTGGGGCAAATGCCTCCAAGAACCCAGGGTCATCTCCACACAAGGTTATTAGAGAAGGACCTTGGGAAGGCTAGATTGACTGGAGTGAGATTTTTACCGTAACAGGAAAAAAAAAACACCTGCAAACTATCTGATTCTCTTGGGTTTGTTTCTGAGAATTGCAAGGGTGCCGTGGGCACTTTGCAGCCTATCTCAAATGGAGCCACGGTTCAGCTTCCCATTAAAATACAGTAAGGATTTAAATATTTACTATGTACCAGGCACTGTGCTAGGCACTGATGGCACAGACACAGAGCTTAAGGTCTGCTGGAGGAACTCAAACACAATAATTACATCCTAGATCAGAAGTTCTTAACCTTTTTTGTGTAACAGATCTCTTTGGCAGTCTGGTAGAACCTTTGGAAAACCTGCTTAAAGTAAGGTTTTAAAATAATTTAATTTCAGTTAGTAGCGAAAATAAATGTGATTGTTTTCCTATAAAAGTTCATGGAACCCACTAGTTCTAGGAGAGTGAAGCCCTTGGGGTTAGGAAGCCTAGTGACTGTGGCTAAGTCATTTCACAGCTTTCCATGGCTGTAAATGGAAATAGTTGGGTTCAGATAACCTCCAATGTTCCTTTCCAGTTAAAATGAACTTCTTTAGGGAAGGAGGAAGCACCAACGACTGAGTGGGGGGAGGGAAGAATCAAAAAAGCCATCCCAGAGGAGGCAGCGCCTACCTACATCTGGCCCTGAAGCAGAGGGCAGGGGATAGCCTGTGCCAAGACACTGCCATAGGAAGTGGAACTTCAGGTATGCAGAGTATTTCATTGTCCTAGAATCCTGAACCCAGCTGCAAACTTTTTCTTCCATAGTAAATACACCTGAGACATAACTTGAACTTCAAAGTATCAATATATTTATTTACAAAATATACAGTTTCACAGAAACAGCTTCTCTATACACATAAACTTTATAATTACACAGAACCATGTAAACGATGTTAAGTGTCTGGCCTGGCCAAAGCCCAAGAGGGACCCCTAACTTCTGGAGATATCCTCTCCCTTCCTCCCAACTCCATTGGCCACATGTCAGGAGCCCCTGGATGGGATACACCTAATTTGCATAAAATAAGCCGACTTCAGCTGCCCCAGCTCAATCTAACACAGAAACATACTTGCCTGGCTTTTCAGACACCACCCTGGTATAGGTCTGTTGACGGAACAGACCAGGAACCCACTTGATAAAAACCAGGAGATGAACATTGCAGGCCTTCCCAAGAGACACTTCCAGACAAGAAACCCCCATGAAGCCTAGTCCCTACACCGACAATGGCCGTGGCTCTCTAACCTCGTGACTAATGTGGATCACTGACTAGGGACCCCAACTTCAACTGCCCGAGGTTTTGCTTTCAAGCACTCTTAACATTTTATGGAATAAAAATGTCAAACAAACAAACAAAAAAGATTTTGAAACTTTGGTTATTTCTCTTGGTGCAGAAACTAGACAGGTGGTGGAAGGGGGCAGATCTTTGGCTGCGAATGCCTCTTGAGCATATGATAGACGCTGTGCCCTCGTGGAAGCTGGGTGGTTTCAAAATGCACTTTTAAAATTCTGTAACCTACGATTTAACTTCGCCCTTGGGATTCTTTGTGTTGAACCAGGTTTCAGGAACTCAGGTTTCTTCTTTTTTCTGCTCAAATGGTAAATGAACTTAAAAAAAAGCCAGCTGGGCAAGGGTGTGAAAGACACCAGACCTAAAAAGGGGCTTGGATTCAACAAAATAGGACAGCTTTTCCTTGAGAGAAGCTTAGTCTCATGCCCCTACTGAAAAAAAAAAAAAGCCACTTTATAAGCCCATAGCACCTCTGTGGGGGAGGCTGGCTGAGCCCTTTTTGTTTGGAAATAAAACTTCTAACTTCAATTCCACTTACCCTTTCCACGCTTTCTGAAGAACGACATTCATTTACAAGGGATGGATTTTTTTGTTGTTTTTGTTTTTTAATTTTTTATTTTTTTAAAACAAGGCCTTGAACAGCGGCTACATACAGTTATTTGTCAACTTAGTCATTAAGGAGAATAAAGCTCAGGTCTTTCTCTTGTTAACCAAGTAGCAGAATCAGCCAGTGGTTCTGCAACGGGGATGGCCCTGCAGCAGAGCTCAGCTAGGGTCACACACACCTCAAAATCCCCTAGACTTCCCTTAGCCAAACACAATCAGGATCTTCCTGCTGTGGACCACACCAGGAGTTTTAAAGCTACAGAGGCTGGGGAGCGGTTAACAGGACCTAGCACAAATGCCACGAACACCTGAGTGCCAGTATTGGGACAACACTCAACAACTGAAGAATGCAAGGGCTTTTAAGTTCTACCCTTGCTCTGGGGATGCCCAAAGGCAATCCACCCTGTGTAAGAGGCAGACTCCTCAATCTGCCTTAGAAAACATAGATCCCTGGCTTTGCTCAGGACATTTCTCACTTGAATAAGACCACTACTCATCTCCAGTGATAACTGCCTGTATCATGGTGCAGGGTCAGTGCTCTGGGGGAAGAAATGAGGAGGGAACCATCCTGCTCCCACTCACTCTGAAGAGAGCACCTCTACTCTGCATCCCAACATGTCCCAAAGACAAGAGGGGAACCAGGCAGGGAATCTACCAAACTCAGTTTGGCTGGATCGTGCAAAAACAAAAAATAAAAAATAAAAGAAAAAAGAAAAGGAAACAAAAAGGGAATAAAGGAAAAAAAAATTTATATCGTGCAAAATGGAAACTGTATCAAGGTCTCAGGCCCCCTTCATCTAAGAGACCATCCTGGCTCTGCCCCAACAGAAGCAGCCCTGTGCGATTCCTCTAAATACACCAGGAGAGCATCTGAAAACCACTGGAGGGGGGAATCACTGGCCCAGACTCCCCATAACAAGACCAGAGGATGCCACTTGCAACTGACCTGGGATGCCCCCTCTCAGGCAGAGGCAGCAGGCTAGGGAACTGATTGCTGAGGAAAGGGCAATGTTAGGCTACCTATACAGACACTTACGGTAAAAGACTTATACTTGGGAAGCTTAACACATATGGCTGTTCGCTTGTTGAATCCTTGGAAACCAGAGATGTCTTCCTCCCTCTGGGGAGGACTGTCCCCGTCCCCACCCTCACCACCCCCCAGCCCCACCCCAGCAGTCCAAAGTGGGGGAAAAGACTCACAACCATCACATACCCTCATTTTGAGCTCAACACCAGGGTGCCGAGTCTGCTCTGGCTGTGGAGCACGGGGCCCCAGCAGCAGCTTTGGCCAACAAAGATTCTACGTCGTCACCAACTATGTACAGTTTTTATGTACCTTGGACAACCTGTCCTGCTTAGGCACCTCGATGTCAGAAGGGCGAGGATGGCCGCACCACTCGCGCTAACAGTTCTGTGCTCAAATTCAGAAAAAGTGACCCCAAAGAACACCCACCGGCCCTTCTAATCCTTCCTTTGAAGTCATGCCCCACCCCAGTCAATCCAGAAAGAGCTTCCGGGAACCCATTCGGGAGCGGTTGGAGCGGCGGATGTCAAACTTGGAGTCCCGGCACTTTTGGCAAACAAACACTTCGGGAACATTGGATTTCCGGATTTTTGCACAGGACAGGTGGATCCAGGTGTGACACTCATTACATTCAATCATCGGTCGTCCAGCGAAAGGTTTCATGCAGAAACAGGTGACGAGGTCCCAGGAATCATCATCTAGGTAAAATAAAAGTTGGTAAGTAAGGATGGGGGGGGTGGATTCCTCTGCTAACACATCTGAAATCTGCCCCTTCAAGGGGCCCAGACAACCTAACCTCCCTCACCCTTCATATGGTTCTCTCTCAGTTTAGACAGGGCTGGCTGAGGTTTATTTTGTTTTTCCCATTAGCTGCACCTTTTTTTTTTTGAATATTTCAGATGAAAGCTCTCTAATTCTCACTTACTAAGTCTTGCCTCTTGCTTGGTTTATTCTCTTCCTTAAAGGGTCTTTACTCATCAGGAAAAAGTGGAGAAAGACCTCAGGCTTCATCAGTAATAATATATAGCATTTAGATGGCACTTTAAGGTTAAGGTTCACCAGGCGTTTTACCCTCACAACAACCCTGGAGGGTTGTACTATTATAGTAGGGCATTAGGGGTGGGGCTCCTCAGAGTCCCATTTTATAGATGAGGAAACTGAGTCAGTCATAAGTGACATGACTCCTCCGGCTTGTAGGAGTGTCTGAGGAAGGATATCAACTGGGGTCTGACACCAGGCCCAGCACTCTCTGCCCTCTCAGCTTGGCTACAGTCAGGAGGGACACCTACCCGAGTCCACCATGATGTCCTCATCGTTCCCGGTGCTATCTTCGTCCCGGAACACCACCTGTTTGCCCTGCCGTATGACAGTCCGTTTGCCTTCTGTCTGAATCTCCTTGACCTCCTCGGGGGTGGCTGCTGCACAGGAGCCGCTCGAGCGGGTGTCAGAATCCCAGCCCGAGCATGGGTCACTGCTGGCTGCAGGGATGTCCTGCAGGTCAGGGCTGGCCGTTCTCTGGGCAAAAGTGTCGGCTGGCTCCAGCTTCAGCAGGCCCCCCATATACTCCTCTTCCATTGGCATGTCTGCATCCCTCCGCTTACGCTTCTTCTTCTTCTTCAGCTTGTCTGTCTTCTTTCTGTCCATGAGGAAGTTGCTGGGCTTGGCTCGCTGCAGAAGGGAGGGCTGCAAGTGGCCAAAGCACCGGTCCGCAACAGGCAGGGACACTGATGAGGGCAGGTCAGCAAAGCTGGCGTCCCAGCTGTCGCTGTCGATGGTCCCGGCCGTGCTGTTGGCAGGGCTGGGGCTGCTCCTCAAAGGAGGCTCCTGAGAGACAAGAAACAAGGCCTTGCTGAGCAAAGGTGAACACCCGGACAGGGCCTGTGCCCCTAGGGGCATGGCTGCTGAAACAGATGACTCCCCAAGCCCATTCTCCCCTAGTGACTCATTTCTCTTCAAAGTCAGGAAATGCCTCCCAATTTCTGAACCAAGTAAACCATCATGTACCTCCTTGAGTATGTCTGTGTTATGACTCTATTATCGTCTCAGACATAAAAGGACCCTCTGTAGCTCTAGTCCAACCTAATCACAAGCAGGAGTCCTCCCTACAACATGCTCAAGTGGCCCTCTGGCCTTGGCCTGAAGGTCTCCGGGAAGGAGACCCCATCCACATCCACACAGATACTATAGGACTTCAGAGTTCATCAAAGTGTTCTGTCTTAAAATGGATTTCCTGAAGACATTCTGGTATTTGATTTTTAAGGCAACCAGGTCTCCTTATCTTTTGTTCACCTAATAATAAATATTAAACCATTTTTTGGAATTAAAGATAATTTTAATTAATTCTGTTTTGAGACTTTGTTAAGAGCCCCTGAGAGAATTGGAAACATCCTGGAATTTGTCAGAACCAGAGCTATTTCTACAGACTGACACACTACGTGGTACAGTGGATAGTGTGCTCACATGTCTGGGCCCTCAGTGTCTGCCTCTGTAAAATGAGGCTGGACTAGACATCCACAAGTTGCCTCCTGGCTCTAAATGTATGATACTGGGATTGCCTCTGCCATATTTAAAATTTATTAGAAACAAAGTACTACATGTGTATGTACACACACACACACGCATATCTATGTATATGTGTATGTATGTACATATGCATATCTACATACAAAAGCATCTGAAATGTTATTGTTACGTCCTGAAATCCTTTACAGTTTAAATAAATTCCCTTTGATAGAAAGCCTTGTTTGTCTTTTATATGGGGTACAGTCTTGCTTTACGAAAGAAGTTCTTTAGGTCTTTGGGTCCAGGGTACTTGAACCCCAGTTCTTTAAAGGCTAGGATGCCTGGCGAGGCACTTAAAAGAGAAATACTGGAAACTCTTCTCAAATGTCTCAAAAGCCCGAGTGAAATTTTAGGGAGACTTGCTGTGAAGGAAGGGGCTGGAAATTACCTCTGTTGGATAAGGGATGTAACCAGCATATGCCAAGACAAAGGTACAAAACTTGTTGAAATCTTCCACAGTTCGCCGCCTCTTGTAACTGGGGGAGTATTCCTGTTTAAGATAAGAACAAAACACATTTAGAAACTGAAAACTTGAATTTGGAATAGCAGCAACCAAACCCTCCAATCAGCAGAGAGTTGGAGAAAAGCCTTGATTTCCAAGCAGGCAATCTTACTATTTTGTCACTTAACCCTTCTGACTCTGATTCCTCTTCTACAGAACCTGGATCACAGAGCTTAGTGGGGAGAAAGCTACCTAGGTTCAAGCCCTGCCTGACACATACTGACTGTATGACCCGGGACAGGCCACTTCCTCTCTCCACACTCTCTAAGACTCTGATGTGCTGAGCAGGTGCTATCCTGGACTGGTGAAGGAGTTTCCTCACTGAGAGTTCCCTAACCTGAATTAGTCAATCTATCTTTATTAAGCATTTGTTCATATGCTATAAGTGCTATTTGGTTCCTATTCCTATCCTGTATTGCACTGTAAAGATCAAATGATAATATAAAGTAAATTGCACACTTTAGAGGTATTAACAAACACATATATATGTACGTTGAAATATCACTTTATACAAATACACAACCCCCCAATTACTGCTACATTCTGAAATCCTTCATAGTCAGGAGAAACCATGTCTAGGACAAGACAAAATAGTGTTTTCAGATAAAAAGATCCAATGGAAAGGGGACCAGTTTCTCCAGCATACTAGGAAACTAGTCAAGCTATATTACAGTACTTGCTGTTTGCAACGCTACCTAGAGCATTCAAAACTGGGCTTGTACTCCTGCTTTGGCCATTTTCCACCTTAAATTCCTTTTTCTCACTCACTGCTGCAGCAGCTAATACATAGCTCTTTAGGAACTTAAAAAAGAAGGGTAATTTTCTTATTCTCTTGGTTTGGGGTCACTTCCCAGAGTCACCCCAACTTCTCCTAGTCTCCTTGAATATTTTACACCAGTGCAGTAGATACATGAGTATGAAACAGCCACCCCTGAAAGATTTCAGTGTTGGTTCAACCCTCTCCCACCTGGGAAAAGGGGCTTTTTTTCTACCAGGCAAAACTTGCATCAGAAATGGCTCATTCTGGCTACAAATTGCCCTGAGAGGTTTGCCCCACACCGTCCTTCTAATATCTCTCTGATTCGAGAAGGAGTCAATTGCTCTTCCAGTGAAAAGATCCAGAGGAGGCAGTGGCTCCTCAAGGGCAATTGATTATGGGGTGAAATGCAGCTGCTTCAGGTATGGGGCCCATTTCTTATACTGCCTGAAGTCTCTATCATGTCCTCCTCCCCAGGACACAAAGCTACCAGTGCCAAGCAGCAGGAACACAGTGGCATGGGCGTTCAGCAGGTTTCCCTACAAGCCTCAAAATTTATGTCTTGTATTGGTTCTTTCAGAACTACCATCCAATCCCCTCGCTTCTTAGGCATTCCTAACCATTGGGGCAACCCAGCTCATTACCTTTAGAGGGATCTGGGGTGCCTGCATCGCCCACCCCTAAACCTTTGGAGAAATCACCCCGGGCCCTGCCCTCAGAACTTTAAGGCTAGCAAAAACACTCACAGTCCAGCTAAAATATAAGAAAGTAGGTCAATAACCAAAAAAAGTGAGAAGTGCAGAGCCCAAAGAGAACTCAGGCAAAGGTTAGGCTGAATTCCTGCTCTGCCCAGTAGTCAGTCTAGGGCTCCAGCCTAGCCCGAGCAGAAAGGGACTCCCCCAAAGAAGAGTCCTCCCGTCCAGGTCAGACTCTCTATCTGCCCACCGTCTCCAGCCTGAGCTGAAGTCGCCCCTCCACAAGATTTCCCCCGTCTACCTAACTCTGTGCTTCCCCAAAATAAGATGCAAAACCTACCTCCTCCCTACGCCCCCCAACCTTGATCTGGGCAAATTTCTCTTTTTCGCAACCCCTCCCCCCCCCATCCCCGCAGGCCAAAGCCTGGGAAAAGAAAGGGGGAGGGGGAGCGAGGAGGAGGAGGAAAGGAGCCTCCAGGCTGGGCTGACTGACTCTGGGCAGCTGTGCTCTCAACCACCAGCGAGCGTGAGCCCAGGGGCTCAGGGAGCTTCTTTGCGGGAGAGGGGGCCACTGAAGCGGGGCGCCAAGCTGCCCCAAAGGGGCGATCCCGGCGCGGCCGCGTTCCCCTCCCCCACCACCCCGGCTGGCCCTGGGATCCCGGGACCCGCCCCCGGGGACAGAGGGGCGGGGAGCCGGAGGAGGGGGTGCAGGGAGTATGGCCTGGGGGGGAGAGAAATTCCCGGGACTGGGGGAGGGGGGGTTCCGAGGGGCCAAACCCACTGAAGGGGGGG
>CM053622.1:803305645-803508671 GCA_028646595.1 Phalanger gymnotis | reverse complement strand
CTGCGGGGCCCCGGGCTACCTGCCTGGGCCTCGGAGGCCGGGATGGAGGCGGGGTCCTCCTTTCCTTTTTTTCCTTCTCGAGGGCCACCTTTCCTCTCCTAGTGGGGGGACTGGGTCGCCGAAGGGGGTGTGTAGGGGTGATGGGGTTGTTTGTTCTGCACTTTGGATTTGGGGGTGGGAGAAGCTTTTGAGGGCGCGCGTTCTTAACTCTCTGCTCCTCCTGCCAACCTGCTCCCCTCCACACACCCCCTTTTATAGGGAAAAAAGAGGCGGGCCACCCCCTCCTCCCCCCCTCTCTCGTTCTCTCTCACCCATCCCCCCTTTTTGAGGGGCACTGAAGCTGTCCTCCCTCTCTATTCCCCCCCACCCCGCCTCTCCAGGGTGTGGGTGGGGCTCCGTGTCTCCACCCCCCTGGGGGGCGGGGGGGCGCTGGGTGCTGAGCTCCCCGTGGCCTCGCCCTGCATTTGGGCTCACTTCTTTGCTGTGTGCAGTCTGCAGGTTGCCTCGGTCTATCCCCGCATTTCCTGGTGAAGTTGTCTTGTTGTTCATTCCTTTGATTGGCTCTGCTCCTCCTCCTCCTTCTCCTCCTTCCCCCCTTCCACCCCTCCCCCTCCTCTCCTTCTATCTGCGTCTCTCTGTCCCATCTCCCCTCCTCTCCCTGTCCCTCCCATCTCTTCCTCCCCTCTCTTCTCTTAATCTTTTTTCTTTCTCACTCCTTCCTTCTCTCCATCCGTCACTCCCTTCTTTCACTTCTCTACTATCTCCCTCTCCTTTTACTTTTTCTCACTCTTTCCTTTTCTCCCCCTCCTTCATCACTTCCTCCTGTCCCTTCTTTCTCCCTCTCTTCTCTTTTCTCTCTCCCTCCTCTCTTTCTCTGTCTCTTCCTTTTCTCCTCTCCTCTGTTCTCTATTTTTCTCCTTTTTCTGTCTTTCCTACTCTACCTATGTCGCTCCCTTCTATCTCTTCTCTCCACTTTCTCTTTACACCTTCCGTTTTTTTCTCTTTTCTCTCTCCTCCCTGTAAACTGTTTTTTTTTAAAGATCGCACTTTTATGTAATAGTATTTGAACAAAGTTAAGAGCACTTTTTTCTTTCTTTTTTACACAAATGTGGCTAGCAATCACTTAAGGTGAAATGCTTATTGTGTGTTTACAGTCCTTTACCAGGAAGATTTTTACCCAATTTATATGTGAGGGCTTTCTTTAATTCATGTATTTCATTATTTTAAACTTGCGCTTTGCCTGTTCTGCTTGTTGAAGGAATGATTTTCTGAAAATGTTTAAAAATTGTGAAAATTAAGGGCTGAAAGAATTGAACGGTATGTTGTGCTTATTGTTTTAGTGGTTTAACTTGATTTGGTTCCCTCTGGTTGGATTCCAGTGTGTACTGTGGAGTATCTCAGGACATTTTACTTAATTTTAAACTGATCTGACCTGTTAGAAATGGCTACTTCTGGGCCATAGGCTTTAGAGCTGAAAGGAACCTTAAGCCTGGAGGCCCAGAAAAATGAAATACCTTGCCTACAGAACGTAAGCAAGTAGGCTTGCCCTCTTAATATTGTTAGTGACCACTTGATAGAAGAAATACAGAACCTGTTTACACAGTTTACAGATGGCAAATGTGGTTAAATGACTTCCTAACCTCCTCTGGAGAAATAATGTAAAAGAGGCCAGAAAGATCAGTGTAAATGGAATCCATATTAACAAGAAGGGCCTAGAACAAGACGTTACAATCAGCTCACGAAGTAGCCTTCTGGAAATTAATAATAAAACCTAACTGAAGGGTACAGATGTTTTGATATGGGAGTGAGTGGTGGGGTCCTAAATTGGGTATCTGCAATTGTGAGACAGTGACAGAAAAGGTCAGTGTTATTTTGGGGGTGATAGTTTTTTTCTCAGAAACCTGCAGTCTTCCTGTTATGGACAGTGCCTGGTGCTTAGTGTGCGATTATTAAATGATGGTGGACTTGGACTCCCAAAGGGTGGTAACAAGTGGATAGCCCCTCTCCCTTCTCCAGCCCTGGAGTCACTATGGGGAGGGAGGCCATGGGCTACATGCTTAGTACAAGAAGTGAACATACTTGGGCATATCTGATTTGTTCATTTCAGCTGTTGAAACAATGTGTCCAGAAACACTGTGATTCCTCTCGGTGGTCAGGTTCACCAGCCGCACCCTTGGGAAATAGGGTTGCAGTAAGTCAGAGCTAAGAGGCGTGGATAAGATTGGGTTCTGCCAGTGTCTGAAAGGAGTAAACAGTTTTTTGGGCTTCAGTTACCTTGTCTGTTACTTCTGAGGGCCCTTATGGGTCTAAACTCATGTCTGATGGGGTGAGCTCCATGACATTATTTCTCTCACAGGGTTACTATGAGCAAAGAAACTTTAACTGGAGCTGTTAAGCACCTACTATATGCCCAATTGTGCTAAGTGCTGGGCTGCAAACAAAGTCTCTGACTTCAAGCATCTTTTACATTCTGCTAGGGAAGATACAGCATGGTCACACAAGTAAACACAGGATATATAAAAAGAATTTCAGTTATCGAGGAGGGGGAGACTAAGGCCTCTTGAAGGAGGTGGCCCAGAGGGGACCCTTGAAGGGGGAGGTAGGAATTCCAAGAGACGAGGAAGGCTTTCCAGGCATGAGAGGACTAGAAGGAGAGGGGACACCTCAAAGGGTGTGAGGGAGAGCGGGGAACTTAAACAGCCCACTTTGGACAGAGCAGGGGATTATAGAAACACTGGAGCCTCAAGTATTCTAATGGAGAGGTCCTTTTTTTTGTTTCATGGACCCTTCTCAGAGTAATGTTTATGAATACATAAAGTGCATATGATTACAAAGGAAAAATTATGTTGAAATGCTGCAGTTATGAAAATACTTTTTTAAAACGAGTTTCTGGACCCCAATTAAGACCTGCCCCAACTGTGATCTTCTGGAGGTAAGAGATTTGGATCCCAATCTATTCATGCCAGCACAGAGGATCACAGTTTTAGATCTAGAAGAGATCTCTGATGTCACCCGTTCATTTTAGGTATGAAACGGAGCTTACACAAGTACTAAATAGAGAAGCTGTGATTTGAACCCAGGGCCTCTTGACTTTCAACATCCTATTCAGTTCTCATTCTTGTCTTCTGTAAATCTACCCCTGGGAGTCATAGAATCCCAGAATTTGAGCTGGCAGTGCAAGCCTGTGTCCTTATTTTAAAGATAAAGAAACTGAGGCTGAGACAGGCTAAGTTTTGAAACCAAATCCTCAGATTCTGAATCACTCCTTTAGAACCTCACAGGTTAGTTATGGGTTAGAAAAATAAATATGGGTTAGAAAAACCAGAATGAATAGGGAATTACTTGTATATCAGAGTCGTCATGGTTCATATTTTTGTAGTCTTAGCATTTTTTTCACAACACCCCTGTCAACTAAGTATAGCAAGTATTTTAGGTACCATTCTTCAAATTAGGAAACCAGTGTTTGTAGATAATTAGCATAGGCACACTCTACAGTCATAAAATCTCAGCTTTGGAAAGGCTCTCAACCTCACGTCAGATTGAGCTGATAAACTCTGAGGGCAGATTGAGATGTAGTTGGTCTGGACACATGGTTGTTGTGAGAATTTCTTTTGCTTGACTATCCATTTTTGTAATAGGTTTGGTTTTTTTTTTCTTTGCTTTCATAATGGGGTGGGGACATGCAGAGTTGGCTCTTCATTTGAAAAATGTAATTTTTAGTTTAAAAAAGATCAACCTGTGAGCAAGTAAGAATAGCAGTCTCCCCTCCCATGAACAAAGGTCCCCAGACCAAATCTACTCATACCTGAACAGATATTCTGTCTACAATCTGCCTGATACTTGGTTATCCAGCCCCTGCCTGAAGAGCTCCAAAGATGGGGAGCTCACCACTATTCCAAAATAGCATTCATCACCAAAAGCACCTCCCCTCACTGGCACTTGAAATCTATTTCCCGCCAGTCCTAGTAAGATTCAAATCCAAGTGGCCGACTTGCGGCCTGCTCTCTGTGCCTGTCCTTTCCCCCTTAGTGGACTGTGAGCCCTGAGAGCAGAGCATGAATGTCCTCTCCACTTCTGTCCACAGTGCTTTGCACATAGGAAACATCCTGTGGATGCTTTATCCTTTATTTCACTCTCCACAACAAAGGGCTGCAGCTGCTTTTTGTACATTGAGTATTCTAGTGCTAATTTTACAAATTAAGAAGCTGACACCCTGGAGGTAAAGTCTGGGGCTTAGGAGACTGCCTGATTTCTTCCAATGTTTATTATTTAAAGTACAAGCAGTCTTAATAGTTGGCATTTCATGAGGCACTTTAAGAACAGACCAATCTGCCCCAGCAAGTGAAGTAGGTAATGCCACTGCTATTTCCATTCAAAAGATGGGAAATTGGAGGCTCATCAAGATACAGTAGATGTTGGGCCCTCAGCATCTCCTGACTCCAAGCTTGGGAGCTGTTTCTTAGGACAGCAAAAGGTTTGGACTGCTCATGACTGGCAGGGGAAATGAAAATTCGGAACGTGGTTCCTATCCCCAGACAACCTGACAACTCATTTTAAGAATGTTTATTACTGGAGGCTAGAGTCTCGATGTTTTTAACATAGTTGAGACCAGATAGTAGAGGCTTTGTTGTTATTATCATCCTGTATCTCCCTACCTCCACCCTACCTCAATTCCTCTCTCTCCAAAAAATAATTGATACATTGGGACTTTGGCCTTTCCTTTCTGTGATCACCCTCTGAAATTTATAGAGGTTTAAGACTCTGAGTGAAACAAAGCATCTTTGCACAGACACCAGGAATTGTAAAATTAGAATGTACAGTGTCCTTGGAATTTTATTTCTGCCTTTCTCATCACAGACAGCCTGGGTTTATATTTTCCATTACCACACTTTTTGTTTTTTTGTTCTGCAGACACTTTCTCTGATTTGTTCCCCAAGTGTAGCGCATTGCCCCTAGACACAAGGGATGAATGACCCTACCACTATTCTGTTCTTAACCGAATAGCTTCTGCTGTATCCCCAGATAATCTTTTTTGGAGTTTATTTCATTGCTGTTTTCATTTTTTAAGATTTTTTTGTACTTTATAGTATTTTATTTTTTTTCCAATTACACATAAAGGTAATTTTCAACTTTCATTTTTATAAGATTTTGAGTTCCAAATGTTTTTCCCTCCCTCCCTTCAATCCCCCCTCTCCCAAGACAGCTGATATAGGTTATACATGTACAATTGTGTTAAACATATGAAAACTTTATTCCCCTTCCTTCAGTGCTAATTCTCTTATAAACTTGTATGGTGATATGCTGGTGGTAGGGGAATGATTGTTGTTCAGTCATTTCAGTAGTGTTCTATCTACTCTTTGTGACCCCATTTGGGGTTTTCTTGGCAAAGACATTGGAGTGGTTTGCCATTTCCTCCTCCAGCTCATTTTACAGATAAGGAAACTGAAACAGGGTGAAGTGACTTGCTCAGGGTCACACATCTAGTGTCTGAGGGCATATTTGAACTTGGGTCTTCCTGACTCCAGGCCCTTCCCTGTGTCCACTGTGACACCCAGCTGCCAGGGGGAATGATAAAAGCAAAAAAGTGCATTGTGATTGTAAAAGAATTAGGAATACCACAGTTTCGTAATTATACAAGTTAAGAAAGTAGTTGTTTAAATTTGATTATATATCAAATCATTTTATATCCCTAAACCTTCACTGTCTCAGTATAATCTGGTCGGACATTTCAGCTACATTCAATTCAGTTCATTAAAGTGCTCTTTAAGGGCCTCCCTTGTTCTTGGCATTGGAAACAGGCCCTACCCTCTAGAAACTTCCAATCTAGTGGAGTAAGGAAGTGACTCCTGAACAAGTAAGTATCAAACCAGGACCATTTTCATGGGGCAAAAGATAGGTATGTGCCAAGAGTTCTAAGAAAATGTAAGGAGGGAGGGGATAGTTTCACCTGAAAGAAGGTGGCAGGCATCACAAAGAAGGGGATGGACAGCTGGGCAGGTGGAGAATAAAGCAGATATAAGGGAACGTTCCCTAAATGGAGGAGGGCCCAAATACAGAGAGACTGGAGGAATCCAATGTGGCTGGAATATAAAGGGGAATAATGTGAAGCAAGGCTGGGAAGACAGGCTGGACACACAGAAAGTTCTGAAGGGGACAAAGGACAATTTTGTTCCTGCCTTGTTAAAAATTACATACTTTTTAAAAACCATCTTACAGAAGTTCACCTTTTCATATACAATTCTCCCCTTTTTTGGTCTTTCCTGGCATATGTGAAATGTTTGTGTTAATTGTCCAATATTATCAAGTTCATAATCAAAAATAAAACTTAAAAATAGTTTGGGGTCATATTTTGGCAGGCTTCAAATGCCAGGCAAGGGTTTTGTTTTTTTAATTTTATCCAGGAAATAATAGAGAGCCATGGACATGTTGAGCAGAGGAGAGACAGTGACAGCATGCAAGTGAATGGGGAGAGGACAGACAGGATAGAGTCTTCCATCAGTAGGTCTGGCAACCCCTTGGATATGGAGGGTGGAAGAGAGGGAGGAAGTGAAGATGACTTCCAGGTTTGGAGCCTGGAAACAAAGTGAGTGTGGAAGGCTTTAGCGATTATTTCCTTAGGATAATTTTAAAGTCATTAATAAACTGGTTTTGACTCTAGGTGCTGTAGTATCAGGGGGCAGCAGGATTCCAAAGTAGATAGAGCAGGCCTCTGAGGCAGAAAGCCCTGAATTAAAGTTAGTGCAGTATCTCCATGGCTTGGCCCGCTGCTCCTAGCCCACCTGACCTGCCTGGCAGTATGACCCTGGGCCAGTCACCTAAACTGGGTGCTCCAGGCAACTCTCTACAACGTTTAGCTTCAGAGAAGGGACTAAGGTGAGTAGGTAGAGGGAATTTACTGTGCCAATGAAATCACAAATCTGGTCTGGTTACCATCTCCCCCCCCCCCCAGCCCAAACACTAGCCTAAGACATGTATGCTGTTCAGGTGTTCTCATCACAACAAGGTGGTCAGAGGTATAGTACATGTTATGTAACTGCTGAGACAAATCAAAACTTCACATCTAGTAGAAATGGAGCCGTTTCCTAGGCATGCCCAAACAGGGAAAAATCTGTGGGCCCATGTGGATTGTAGGAGAGAACCCTACACCTGAAGTTGGAAAGAGCTGTGTTCAAATCCAGCTTCATACATACTCTTACTAGCTGTGTGACTCTAGGCAAGTCACTTTACCACTCTCTGCCTCAGGTTCTTCATCTGAAAAATGGGGATCATAATAGCATCTGCCTTCCTGGGTAGCTGTGAGGATCAGATGAGTTCCTAATTGTTAAAGCACTTTGCAAAACTTAAAACTCGACATAAAGGCTATTATTGTTACAACTACTACTACCACCGCCACCACTACCACTGCTGCACCCTCCACCACCACCGCAACCACAACCACCACTACTGTTCATCTCTGAGGCCATGTTGCTAATATACACAACTCTGTTTTTAAAGTAGTGTCCTGATTTTGACATCTTAGTCTGTTGTCTTCTCTGTCTAGAATTAAGGTCGACTCACAGTAGAACCATACACATTTTCTTCCAGGCATGTTGTTGTAAACAAGTTAGTCATTCTCTATTTTAAAAAAAATTACTTTAGGGGAGGTGAATTTTTTTTTTATCATTTTGTTTTGTTTCTTAGCTGAATTACTTTCCTCAAATCCAAACATCTTGCCCATAAATAATCAGCAGTTTGGCAGGGCACACTTCTGTAACTTAACACGTTTCTCACCAGAATGAATGTAATTGACGAGTCAGAGCAAAGGGACAGGATAATATATGACAAGTTTCCGGGGTTCAATGGAAGGAGGAATTCCTCTGCTTCCTTGTAACTTTGTGAGAACAATACTAGGCTCCGAGAGATGCCAGTGGTCTGTATTTTTTCTAAAAGGAGTTTATTCATTTTTGTTAGTTTTCTTGTTACTTGAATTTTCATACTGCCATGCCAATTGTCTCTGGCCTTTGGAGGACCGTAAGTCCCCTTCCCTTGATCACTTAGTAACTGAAGCGTTGGGATATCTGGGAGGGGAAAGAGTTGACTAGCATTCCTGTTCTGTGCTTATCAAATGGACCGGCCAAAGAGATAGCATTCACATGAGCTGCCATAGCACATGTGAATTCAAATACGTATTTGAAATTCCAGACAGACAGGGCTGATCGGTGAAAGGGTTAGAGTCAGACCTTCACACTCAGCTCCCGTTTAACATGTTTTGGTTTCAATGCCCAGCCTGTTAATGATGTGGACTGTTAGTCATTCAGATTACTCAAGGAAGATGAGCTGTCATCCCATGCAGTTCTAATCTAGCATGACTGTAGTGCTTTCCCCCTAAAAATATCCTCCATCCTGGCTTTCCCCAACTGTCTCTGCGAGTTCTTGGACAGCACTGCCCCGAGCTGCTCCTGTGAATACCTTTGTGAGTAGTCCATCTATGGGCAACCACAGATTGCTTTACAGTGTACCTGGCTGCTTTCTTGGTGGCGGTGCTTGGGCAGAATTCAAACAGGATCTAATGGCAAAACACAGTCTCAGGGCAAGAGATGAAAAAAGCGTGTTAGGTAAAATGAGGCTTGTTGTGCACTTGTAAGCTTTGATTGATGGCCACAACTCTTTTCTCCAAATGCCGGTTACGCAGTTCAGGAGGAGCTGAGTAATGACAAAATCTTGAATGTGCCAGGCCCATCCCATATTTATAAAATGATATGAGAACGTAAGCTTTTCCAGGGCAGGGACTATTTACTTTTGTCTCTGGGTTCCCTGCCCCTAGGCCAACTGGGTACTTAGCTAGGAAGCACTTCAAAATTGTTTGTTGGCTGACAGATGATGTAAAAATCAAGGGACTGGACTAAGTGATTTCTGAAAGTTCAGAGAAAGGGTTTCTTTGTATCTCCAGCTCCTATCACAGTCTTAACTAAGAGTAGTGCAATATAAAAATAAAAGGAAATAGTGCTGTTTTCAAGGAGATAATGATTTGTCATTTGTATATATGAATAACAGGACAGTCTAGGCCCCCTATGGGCTGATGGGGTAGATCAGCCAAGTGTAGCTAGCTTTCTCCTGGCCAGTGTGAAAGGGTCAGCCATATAGCTCCCACACATAGGCCTTGCATGGAAAAACTGACCTTTAGGTGCCCTGATTCACCTCTGTGAAATAGGGATGCTAAATTATTTCACAGTAGCAAAGTAGAAATTACTGTATCTCAGAGAGGTCATCTGAGTACTGAAAGTTTGAGAATATGGCAACTGTGGTGTTTCAGGGGGAGCTGAAACCCTAGAACTCTATTTCTATTTTGACATTACAGCACAAGACCAATGGGGCAGTTTAGCTTGGGACTCTTTAGCGGGGCAGAGTTTGACAGGACACACTTCATTAATGCCTGTATATACATATAATGAAGTCAGAGGCCCTGAGTTCAAATGTCACCGCAAATATTATCTGTGATCCTAACTGGACTTCAGTTTCTTCATCTGTAAAATGGAGGAGATTGTACTAGATGGAAATGATGGTCTCTTCCAGCTGTGGATTTATGATTTTAGGAATAAGTATGGGTGGGGGGAGGGGGAGCCATGCTTCCATGGATACAGAGAACCCCCAGAACTACCACAGCAGGTCTGTACCCTTTTGTATCTTAGGGTTGAGAGGATCAATGGAGATGATATTTCTAAAGTGCTTGGAGAAGTACATAGCAGGCTCTATATACATGCGTATTCCCTTCTTCCTCTTCCTCCCTCCCTGGGTGGCCCAGGGTCACGTAGTCAGTAGCCAGAGTTGATTCTAAGGTGTAGTATACTGTTTACAAAAGCTCTCCCACCTACATTCATTTACCTCCCCAGATAGCACACAACACCTGGTAGCCCTGGGAAGGAGGAAGGAATGCACGGCTCTGATTGGCTCCCAGAAGAGGCGGCCTGCGGTAAAGTACTGGCCCGGTAGCCAGAGGACCCTGCACTAAACTCGACTGGTTCCCTACCCCTCTCTGCCACCTTGGGAAACTCTGGGCCTCAGTGTCTCTGTGAAGCAAGGGGGAGAGTGGTAGGAGATCTCGGAGACGACTCCTCTAGTTGTATGTAGAAACCTATGACTAAAGCTACCCAGTCACCCAGGCCAAAGTTACGGAAGCTCCAGGAAGTTGAGTGGCTGGGGCGGCCCCTAAGAGTACATCAGGGAAATGCTTGTGTCCTGAGCCGGGGCAAGCCTAGCCCTGCCGGGTTCCCTCCAGGTGCTTAGCACGTAATTGTTTGTGTTTACGGAGGAGTGATGGGCCTGGCTGGGGCCATGGCGGGGGGGGGGGGTAAGTACCCCCTGCCGAGGCTGGCAAATGAGGCGTTTAATTCCCCACCGCGTTTGCTCAGGCTGGCGGTTCACCGAGTTTCGCTCCCCGCGATACAGTTGCTTACCCCTTCCCGGCAGGCGGCTAATTTCTCGGGGGATGGCCCACTGCCCTTGGCACTGTCGGCCCCAGTAGGGGTGGAGGGTGGGGACGCATGGGGCGGCCTAAGGGAGGAGTCGGCGGATGAGCCAGCAGAGGGGAGGGCCAGTGACTCAGGCCGGCCAGCCGCACAGAACTCCCGTCTCCTCCGTAAGCCCGGGAGGAAGAGGGAGCTTGCATCACGCGTCTCGAGTTACAGATCGGGATCCGGCCGGGGGGGGGGGGGCGCTCGCGTCCAGGCCGGGAAGGCGGCGGGGGCCCCCCGAAGCGGCCGCGGCCCAGCGGGGAGAGGGTTAAGTGGGCGGGGGCCGCGGGCTGGGAGAGGGACTCTCCGCTGGGCCCTGGCGGCCACGTGGGCTGGGCAGCTCGGCCGGGGGAGGGAAAGGAAGCAGGGAAGGTATTTATAGAGGCGGCGGCGCCGCCGAGGCCGAGCCGAGCTAAGCCGAGCGTCTCTCCCTCAGGCACGGGCACCGGCACGGGCCAGCGGACGATTCCCCACGGAGGTATGGAGAGGCCGGCGCCCCTGGCCGTGCTGCCCTTCTCGGACCCGGCGCACGCCCTGAGCCTGCTCCGGGGGCTGAGCCAGCTGCGTGCCGAGCGCAAGTTCCTGGACGTGACCCTGGAGGCGGCGGGCGGGCGCGACTTCCCGGCGCATCGGGCGGTGCTGGCGGCGGCCAGCCCCTACTTCCGCGCCATGTTCGCGGGCCAGCTGCGGGAGAGCCGCGCTGAGCGGGTGCGGCTGCACGGCGTGCCTCCCGACATGCTGCAGCTGCTGCTGGACTTCAGCTACACGGGCCGGGTGGCGGTGAGCGGCGACAACGCCGAGCCGCTGCTGCGCGCCGCCGACCTGCTGCAGTTCCCGGCCGTGAAGGAGGCGTGCGGGGCCTTCCTGCAGCAGCAGCTCGACCTCGCCAACTGCTTGGACATGCAGGACTTCGCCGAGGCCTTCAGCTGCGCGGGGCTGGCGGGCGCGGCGCAGCGCTTCATCCTGCGCCACGTGGGCGAGCTGGGCGCCGAGCAGCTGGAGCGCCTGCCCCTGGCGCGCCTGCTGCGCTACCTGCGCGACGACGGGCTCTGCGTGCCCAAGGAGGAGGCCGCCTACCAGCTGGCGCTGCGCTGGGTGCGGGCCGACCCGCCGCGTCGCGCCGCGCACTGGCCGCAGCTCTTGGAGGCCGTGCGTCTGCCCTTCGTGCGCCGCTTCTACCTGCTGGCGCACGTTGAGGCCGAGCCGCTGGTGGCGCGCTGCCCGCCATGCCTGCGCCTGCTGCGCGAGGCTCGCGACTTCCAGGCGGCGCGCTACGACCGCCACGACCGCGGGCCCTGCCCCCGCATGCGCCCGCGCCCCTCCACCGGCCTCGCCGAGATCCTTGTGCTCGTGGGCGGCTGCGACCAGGACTGCGACGAGCTGGTCACGGTGGACTGCTACAATCCGCAGACGGGCCAGTGGCGCTACCTGGCCGAGTTTCCCGACCACCTGGGCGGGGGCTACAGCATCGTGGCGCTGGGCAATGACATCTATGTCACGGGTGAGGATCTCGGGGGAGGGGGAAGGGCCGCTTCCCAGCCCTGTCCCGCGCCCTTCGGGCAGACGCACGGAATCACAGCCGGCAGGGCCCCTTACAGACGTAATGCAGACCTCCCATTTTGACTGAGATGAACCTGAGACCGGATTTCTGCCGGGTCCTGGCATTTGTCTCTGTTGGGGAATGCGGGTGTGGCCACTTGACCCCGGAGCGACCGAGGGCTTGTGCACGCCCCCCAACCCTCCCCAAGGGGGAAGCAGGCAGTGACCAAGTCAAAGCCGCCCTGGATCTGCCCTAGACGCTTTGGGTGGGGGGCGGGAGAGGAACGCCATCCTTCCCCTTGGGGTGGTTTTTTTCTAGTACCAATCTGGGCCTTGTTTCACTGAATCTGGCGGTCTGATCAGATTCTGAATTTCTCCCTCTGAAGATAGTTCCCCCAAGTCTTAATCTCTAAGTTGGACGGACCCAACTGGGCCAGTCCGGATTCTCCCTCCTCCCACACCCTGGAAGAACCTCTATTGTTTCCCTAATTAACTTAATAACTAGACTGAGTTTGACACCCTGTGGGACTCTCTCCACTGGCTCGCCCTGCCCAGCCTGGCCTCTCCTGTTTGGGGGACTAACTGGTGCCTGACATTGGTTCCCTCCCCCGGGGCTTTCAGCAGGAAATATTTTTGCGAGTGGGTTTGAGTCAGTCACCTTTTATGCATTTGATATATGCTTCTAGTCACACGGTGTTTAGGCTGAAATACCCCTGTGATTGTAAACATGGTCACATGATAACTGATTTTCTTCCAGTGAACTTGGCTGAAAACCCAAAGCAGTGCCGAGTCACTCTGGGTGGGTCCTGGCCAGCCTGGGTCTCTTGGTTCCATTTCTTTGTCTTAATAAAGCCTATTTTTTTTAAAAGGTCCACAAGCACACCCCTCCTTTTTATGGGTCCTATTCTCTGGACAGCTTTATTAGGCCAGGATAGGATGGGTTGGGTTTATTGGGTCGGTTTTTTTTTTTTAAAGTCCCTAGTCAAAGAGATCTCTCCCATCTTTCCCAGTAACATAACTGAAAGTTAAATTTTCAGCCTACATACTTGGCGACTTGGGGACCCAGATTATCAAATTAAAATATTTGGAATTCCAAACCTGTAGGCTCTAAGGGATCTGGGTTTAACCTGGAAATGAGGGACTATGGGAAGTTTGATCTCTGAGACAGTTGGATGCTTTTAACTTTGCAAAATGCAGTTTACTTAACTGAAAGTCTAGAATTCCTTTTCTCCCGGCCATGCCTGTCAACCCCATAGGTTGTCGATGAGATAGTGGAGTAGTTTGTCTTTCCAGAGCTCCCTTAATGCCTGGGAGCTCCATCTTGTCTATGAGAACTTAGCCTGGTACCAGTTGATTTAGTAGGTCCTTACTAACTGTTGCTGGGCTGAGAGACTCCTTAATGAAAAGGTGAAATCATCCCCACCTGTGAAAGAGCAGACATTGTGGTAGAAAAGAGGCTGTACCCAGTTTCTAATCCGGGCTTTGCCACTCACTTGACCGTGTGACTTTGGAAAACCCTCTGTTTAAAAAAATGAGGAGAGAAGGGGGTTGAATCAGAAAGTGTCTTGGATTCCTTCCCTTTCTGGCAGCCAGTGCATTTTCTAAGATTGGCTTGGGAGTTCTAGGAAAAGAACTTGGTGTTCTAAGCAAGGCCTCCGTGTATACTGGTGGGATGTGTGTGGAGGTTGCAGCTGCACTCCAGAGCTGGTGAGATGAATGCCGTTGACCCGTGCTCGTACAGGTCACGTGCAGAGTCAGCCACCCTGTTGACCTTAGGCACCGCTCCTTCACTCTATCCTGGGCTGATAGTTTGGGGGCAGAGAGATCTCTTCCCAGAGAGATCCAAACAGACCCCATTCCTGCAGACTCTTTTCCTAATATAACAGCTGAGCCAACTAATCCTCTTTGTTTAGATAACTGGCCCCGGCCTCTCTTAAGTACAGCTGCCTGCCCGGGGATTCCGGGGGAGGAAGAATTCGGACTTGCAGAATGTCTTTTGGAAACCATTCCCAATTCAGAGAACACTGGGAGAGTGTCTGAAAGCTTAACAACTGTTGAGACTTGAAGTGGGGGACCGGGCAGCAGCAGCAGCAGCATTCCATAGAAAGATGAGGGGGTCCTGTCCCCCCCCCCATCAGCCTCAGGGCCCTTCCAGACAAAGAGGCTTTCTCTGACACTATTACCCAAGTAACCAGCTTGGGGAGAATAGTTTTAACATCAGGTGAACAGCTTGTCTTCATAAATGTTAGACAGTTGAGACTTGGTCCTTGGTGAATCTTTCTAGTCTTATTTTTATTTTTTTACTTTTTTTTTTTTTGCAGGGGGGAAGGCAGGGCAATTGGGGTTAAGTGATTTGCCCAAGCTAGTAGGTGTGTCAAGTATCTGAGGCCGGATTTGAACTCAGGTCCTTCTGACTCCAGGACCAGTGCCTACTCACTGTGCCACCTAGCTGCCCCTGTAGTCCTGTTTTTAAAAGTTCTTTTCAGTTTATACGGCCTCTTAAGGTAACAGGACTGTAGAAGTATGTTCCCTGCCCATTCCACGTGGGACTGTCTGGCCTGCCTCCTGAATGTGGCTCTTTAAGCTTTGAGAGGGAGGGAACCCCTGGAAGAATCACCAGCATTTCTGTAGCACTTGGGAAATACTGTATGTGGATTTCCCACCTAATTCCCACAACCCCCGAGGTGGGTGCTGCAGGTAGGGGGTGGGGTGGGGCGGGGCGGGGCGGGGCAGGAATCAGACCTGAGATCTCACTTTAGATGGAAGACTCCTAGTGAGAACCTGCCCCTTCAGCCAATGCAGCCCTTAGTCTTAGTTACCTGGGGCACAGAGGTAGGTGACTTGCCCAGGGTCCCACAAGCCAAGGTACCACAGGTCTCCAGCACTATTATGTCGAAATACAGGTATTTGTCCCCAGTTTACAGGTAAAGGAAGTCTGTGAGAGGTTAGGTTACTTACTCTACTTCCCAGCTGCTAAGTTTTAGAGTTGAGAATTGACCCCCGGGTATCTTTTTAAGCCTCACTCCCCATTGCACTACACTGCCATGAGCTTCCCAGGATTTGGTGAGCAAAGGTGATTTTCACTGTCTCTGGGGCATCATCCTTGGCTCCTTACTAGAGACAGCAAATAGTATCTTGAGCTGGGAAGGGGGGCGGTTAGCTTCCTGTCCCAAAGCTTTGAACTATTAGGAAGGAGGGAATGATAGAAGAGAGAAGTCACATACAGACTTTGGCTATTTGTCCACTTAGGATGCAGGGCTGGTTTAAAGGCCAAGGAGGCTTCCTTTATTTAGGAAAACCAGTCCAATCCCTTTTCTGAGTATCGTTTTCTTGGGAAAATCCCGTTGTGCAATCTGGCTCCATCAGATGGCTGGGAATTCCTCCCTCCAAGGCCTGAGACCTTCAGGAGTGGCAGATGTAAGTGGACGGAGTATTGTAGTTTGAGTCAGGAAGAACTGAGTTCGAGCCCTGCCTTCACTTGCTATGTTCTCAGGGCCTCATCTATCAAGTAGAAGGTGGGGGCTCGGGGACCTCTGAGTGACCTAGCTTAGCGTCTAGGAGCCAGGGGAGGGAGAAGTCCTTCTGGCCCCTTCCCCGGGGCTCACAGCTGTCACTGCACCAAGCTTTCTGCTCATAGAACTCCCCCAGCCTCAAGGTGTGGGACAGCAGAAAGGACACAGGATTTGGTATCGGGTGACAGGTTCAAATCCAGGTGCTTCCCCTGCTGTCTCAGTGACCTTGGGCAGTCATTCCATTCTGTGAACCTCAGATGACCTCCTTTGTAAAATTCAGGCCTTGGACTAGATGGTCTCTGAGATCCCTCTCAAGTCTAGGATCCTCTGACTTGCCTGGGACTCAGTTTCCTTGTCTGTAAAACGAAGGTGTTGCCTCTGAGGTCTCTCCAGTCAGTGGGTGAATGAACATTTATTATGCACCTACTGTGTGTCAGACACTGTGCTCTAGCTTTAGAATCCTCCGTTCTTCCCCAGCAGAGCAGTGAATGGAGAAGTGGAAAGAGCCCTTGGTTTTGGGTCAGGGGACTTGGATTTTTATTCTCAGCTCTGCCTTTAACTTATTGTGTAACTCTAGGCAAGTTAATTTCCCTTGTTGGCCCTCAGATGATTTCTAAGGTCCCTGACGTACATAGAGTCATGGAAGTAGAGGGCACCTAGGCCCAGCCCTCCTCATTTACAGGTGAGGAAACTGAGGCCCAGAGTACTGTTCCTTAAGGTCAGACTGCCAGGAGGTGTGTGTGTGCCACCTCCTTGGTTCTGACTCATTTGGGGAGCTGAAATGGTCCCCTGGTTCTTGGCAGGAAGGGGATTAAGGCTGGAGAGCCTTGGAGAATGAAGACTCCACTCAGGTTTTGACTCTGTAAGGTCAAAATAGATTCCCAAGCCTAGAGGCCCCTAGGCACTGAGGGCTGGCCTCACTGGCTCCTTTGTTCTACCTCCTAGGAGGCTCTGACGGCTCCCGGCTCTATGACTGTGTCTGGAGGTACAACTCGAGTGTGAACGAGTGGACGGAGGTGTCACCCATGCTGAAGGCTCGAGAGTACCACAGCTCCACAGTCCTGGATGGGCTGCTCTATGTAATCGCCTCGGACAGCACCGAGCGCTATGACCACACCACCGACACCTGGGAGGCCCTGCAGCCCATGCCCTACCCTATGGACAACTGCTCCACCACAGCCTGCCGCGGCAAGCTCTATGCCATCGGCTCGCTGGCAGGCAAGGAGACCATGGTGATTCAGTGCTACGACCCAGACACCGACCTGTGGTCCCTGGTCAACTGTGGCCAGCTGCCTCCCTGGTCTTTTGCACCCAAGACGGTGACCCTGAACGGGCTCATGTACTTTGTGAGGTGAGTCGTGCCTAAAGCCACCCCGGACCATTTGGGGGAAGCTGTAGGATTGTCTGCCCTGCCTGCTATGTGGTTCCTCCAGGGAAGTTTGAGCCGGGTCACCGGCCCAGCTGGTCAGCTCTTATGTGGAGCATTTGAGGTTGGTTAGGGTTTGGCTTCCAACTTTGCCCCTAGCTCACTGCGTGACTTTGGGGAAGGCATTCAGCTACCCTGTCACGTAAGAGACCAACTTGTTTTACCAAGAGTTGCTCCTCTTTGTAGGGGCCCTTCCAGTGCTGAAAGAGAAAATGGGACCCCATTTTGGTGACGAGCTTGGCACTGTAGTTTTGGGTTTATGTACTGTTTGCCTCACAACCCACGTTACGTCTGAGGGCACAATAGGAGTGTTTTAATGAGGTTTTAATCTCATACTGATCTGAACCTAGGCTGTTCTCTCCCAGTCCCCAATATAAAAGCAAGCCTTGGAGCTTCCAGCACAGGAAGTCATGAGCCTTTTCTTTAAAAAAAAAAAAAAGTCAATTACCATTTTGTGTTTATGTCAACTTAATTTCATTACCCAGTGAACCATCCCTTGACTCAGATGGGTCAGAAGAAGACCACATAGATAGACGAAGCACAAATTAAGCACCTGCTGTGTGCCAGGCACTGTGTTGAGTGCCTTTACAAATATTATTTCATTTGATCCTTGCCACAACCTTAGGAAGTAGGAGCTATTGAAATCCCCATTTTACAATCGAGGAAACCAAGGCAGATGGTGGTTATGTGGCTTGGCCAGAGTTTCATAACTAGTGAGCAGCCAAGGCCAGATTTGAACACTGGAGTCGGAGGTCCTGGGTTCAAATTCCATCTCTGCTGCTTAGTTTGTGGGTGACCTTGAACAAGTCACCTTATGTTCTCTAGGTCTCAGTTTCATTGTTGGTAAAATGAGGCAGTTGGGGTGGATAGCCCCTAGTGTCTCTTCCAACTCTGGACATAAAGAGCCAGCATTTATTAAGCACTTAGTGTGTTCGAGGCACCGTGCTAAGCACTTGGGATAGAACGGGAGTTGAAGGAGCCCCCTTGGAACGGGGAAGACGACAAATTGGTGACTGTGTGCGAACAGGAGAGATATAGGGTGGATAGAAGGGAGCCTGGAAGGAGAAAGGGGGAAAGCTGCTTTGAGAGCAGAAGACTAAAAAAAGAGGAAAAGAGGCGAGCCAGCCACCCTTTGGCCACTGACCAAGCCTAAGAGGAGACGCTGTATTCTGTGTCTAGAGGACATTTTATTCTGTTCTTTTCTAGGGCCAAGCTCAGTCATTCTAGCAACCTCACATTCCGTTTGGGCCTTTTCTTTTTTAAAATCCAAGAGGCATCTGTTAAGCACCTACTATGTATGAGATGAGAGGCAGCGTTATGTAATGGGACTGTCCAGAGAGTCAGGAAGCTTCCCCTGACAACACCTCGGTGTCACTCAGTGTCCCCAAGGCATCTTTCTAAATGGAGCCTGCTCCGGGAGATGAGCCATCGGCATAGGTGCAGGCGGTTCGGTCGGTTCCTTATCTGAAATATCCTATACCAAAGAAATTGTAGATCAGGAGGAAAAGGGGAGCCTCTGTCCTCCTGCCTTTGATAGAGCTTGTGCCTGCTTTTTGTCTTTGGAGGGGTCTCGCTTCACATCGTTGCTTTTGAGTTTTACCAATAACTGATTGAGGAGGAGCCTTGGGAGAGAAGAGGTGGCGTGTCCTGGGCTTTGCAGCTGGGGACGGCTCCATAGCCCAGGGCGAAGAAAAGACGGGGAAGCGTACTGGGCTGGGAGCTAGCTCTGGGCCTGGGGCATCAAGGAAAGCCTCCAGAGGCCTGGCCCATCCAGGTCATTTCTCCTGAGACTGTGGATTCAGGAGCTTTCCCCACAGCCTTTTTCTAGCAGATCCCAGTTTTAGGCTCCTAAGTAGATTCCATGCCTAGTGTCTGCCTTGTCTTCCACTTCAATTTCCAGTCCTGTGACCCCAGGACTGGGCAGAGGGTTTCCAGCAGGGTGACTGGAGATCAATTCCCCCCAGCCTCCAAAGCCAGCTACCACACTGGGCATCCCTAGAGAAGAGGGCAGGTACCGGAGCGCCCTCCCCATATCTTCTCTCTCCATGTGCCTCGTGTGTGCGGAGGACCATGTGTGGAAATGGTGTCCCTTCCTGTGGTGATATCTTAGTGGACTGGTGGATCGAGCTGGTTTTGGAATTGGAGACACTTGAGTTTGAATCCTGATTGGGTCATTTACTAGCCGTGTGACCTGGGCAAGGGATGTCATCTCTCTCTCTTTCTCTGGCAGTATTGGGAAGACCCAACAGGATGCTGTGCGAAGCATTTTGCGAGTCTTAAAGCGCCATACGAATGCTAGCTACTGTTATTCCTAGCTATTTATTGTTAACGATCAGCAAGTGTGTGTTGAGCCTCTGCTGTACATGCCAGACGCTGTTCTAGGTGCTCGGAAATCAGAGATGAAAAGCAAGTTAATCCAGGCCTTCCAGGAGCAAAATAATAGAAGCTGGCATTTTTATAGCACTTCAAGATTTGAAAAATGCCTTATGAAGGTCTTGTTTTATCCCCACAGCAATCCTGAGAAGTAGGTGCTGTTAGGATCCCTGTTTTACAGTTGAGGAAACTGAGGCAGACAGGTTCAGTGACTTACCCGGGCCACGTAGCTAGTGAGTGTCTGAGGCTGGATTTGAATTCTGGTCTTCCTGACTCCGGGCCCGGAGCTGTCTCCACTGCACCGCCAGCTGCCTCTGAAATAATATAGATATGTAGAGTGAATACCAAGTACTGTGTGGAGGAGGTGGGGGGCCCTAGAAATGGATGAGCAGGAAAGGTCCAGTGTAGGAAGAAGTGCTTGAAATGGGGTTTGAAGAAAGCTAGGGATTCCAGAAGGCCAAGTGAGGTGAGAGAGAGAGCATGTTTCAGGCATCAGGAATAGCCAGTGCAAAGATCTGGACGTGTGAGATAAGGAGTATCAGGTTTGGGAAACTGAAGGTAGACCCCTTTGACTGAACTAGAGAATGCATGCATGAGGGAGGAGTGACGTACACTCGTTATTCAGGGGAGAGTTTGGAGCCCAATTGTGAGGGACCGCAAGTTTGGCTTTGCAGAGGATAGATTGGAGCCAAGGTTCAGGCAGTCTGGGCCCCACCCCCTCCATCCATGAACCTCGGAGAGGAAGGCATGGGACCTGCAGGAGAGGAAGATGATCCTCCCTGAGGGGCCAGAGGAAAAAAAAAAAGATTGTTGCCTTTCTGGTTTTTACACATCATTTCCCCTTTACCCCACTTCTCATTGAGCCCTTCCTTGTAACAAAACAAAACGTTAAGCAAAGCCCACCAGTGGGTTGGCTGCATGTGACAGGCTCTTACATCCTCTGCTGAGGAGGCCTCCTTATCAGTCCCCCCCCCCCCCATGTTTACCTGATTACAATTCCCGTTTCCTTTTTTATCAGTTGAAGGGATTTAGGTTTTTTTGTTTGTTTTTGTTGTGGGGGGAGGGTTGGTCAGAGTCTGATTATCAGCAACTTCTTTGGTCTCTTCTTGCCTCCAGTCTTGGTATTTGGTTACGTGGAGCCCAGAACATGGGGTGCCCCATGTCCTTGCCAAGGTCACTCTGTACCTTTCATTGGCACTGCAAAGCCTCCTCTGCTTCAGTGCCACCCCAGAACCACCTGAGGAATGCCCTAGGCCCAGCCCCCATCCCCAGCAGCCTCTCCACCCCCTGTTCTTAAGAAATATCAGGGTGAAACTTTGCTGACCCCCTCCCCTCTCCCCCAAGCCCAGCTTCAAGAGGTCTCCTCAAATAGAAAGCCAGAGGAGCTATAAATAGGGCTTCTCAGAAAGCTCTCTACTTCAGTTACAGCCCCTTTTTTACTGGGCGTGGGGCGCCGGCATGGCAGCACCTGCGAGAATGTTCTGTCCTTTCCTGGCGACCTAAGGGCAAGATGCCTTCCCAGGGGCTGAGCTCCAGCTCAGGACAGTGAGCATCAAGTCTCTGCTCGCCTGGCCCACAGCCTTTGCCAGCTAGGCTGCCCAGGCCACTCTCAGAGAAGTCCCTCTTACCTCCCCCTGCCCAGTGTTTGTTGAACACATAGCTTTTCTAAACAGAAACTGCCCCCCGGAACGGCCTCTCACGTCTCCTAAGGGAAATGATGCCCGAGACCAGCGTGTTTTGTGACTTAGGGCAGGTTTCTTTTCTCCTGAAATAATACATGTTCCTGTCCAGCTTTAGTGAAGAGTGGGAAAATGATTCATACTCTTGTGGTATAGCTGGTTGGGGAGTCAGAAGACCCAGATTTCAGTCCTGCCTTGGGAGCTTACAAGCTGTGTGATCCTGGGCAAGGCCCCTAGGCCCTCCAAGCCTCTGTTTCCTCATCTGTCCAGTTGGGGATAACAAAAAGCACTTGGCAAACCTTAAATAAAGTGCTGTGTAAACTGACCCACAAGATGTACATTGCATATAGAGGATATTTGGTGCAGGGGATAGAGTGCATGGCCTGGAGTCAAGAAGGCCTGAGTTCAAACCCTGATTCAGGCACCCAACTGTGTGAGTAATTAAGCGTTGAATCGATTTGGCGCTGTCTGCCTCAGTTTCCACATATGTAAAATAGGGTTAATAATCACACCTGCCTTCCAGAGTTGTTGTGAGGCTTTGGAAACCTAAAAGCAATATGCAAATATTAGCTATTCTATTTGGGGTGTGTGTCTCTCAGTCTCCAAATTTATATTCTACGAACTGGGGGAAGAAAGGTCCAGTCTAAAGGAAAAGGACATTTTATTTCATGTTTGTTCAGTTCAGAATAAGAATACAAGAGGGGGGGAATCAGCCAGCTTCTTAGAGGGGGCCTTCCCCTCTCCTTACAGAAGGAACGAGAGAGGAAGTGGGTTCCACAACAGGCACTGGGTCTCCTTGGCTGCCCGAGAAGTTTTTCTTCTTGACCTCTGCTTTTGTTCATCAGGCTGGTCTGAATATGACATGCCCATTTACTTTCTCTCCCCAGTTTCTCCATCTGCATGTACAACAGCAGAGTGGGGCTAGGTGACCTCTTAAAAAAATGTGTGTCTGTATTTATTTATATGTGTACTTATGTTTGTACACACATACGTGTACATATAAATACACATTCTTATGTGTTTTTTATATTTTTAGTAGTAGAAGTAGTCGTTGTAATCAAGCATAAACAGGAACATTTTGTGAACAAAGAACAAAAATGAGGATTGCATACAAATGAATTTCTGTGACATTAGAAGTTTTTTAAAGTAATTTTAAAGGGGGGGAAATGAAGGAAAGAAGCGCTGTCCCCTTGTGTCTCTGCTTCCTGTGTCCCTAATGAAGTGGGAGTGAGGTCTCTTGTCCTTGTCAGAGAATGGCAGCAGATGCCACCTGCTTCCCTCACCTGTTATCCTCATGACTGGAAAGAAGGCAGGAATGTGCTGTGGGCAGGGGCCCGGCCTTGGCTCCTCCCACCCAGATGAAATCAGGCCCTAGTAGGAGGGCTTCCCAAGGCCCTGGAGAAGGAATTCATGAATGGAGCCAGATCAGCCTCCTCCTGGTCCCCGTCAGGTCTCTCTGGCTTCTTGGTCACTTGGAATAGCGTAGGGTAAAGTTTTGCTGTTTTTCAGTTGTGCCCAACTCTTCATCATCCTATTTGGGGTTTTCTTGGCAGAGATACTGGGGTAACTTGCCATTTCCTTCTTCAGCTCATTTTACAGATGAGGAAACTGAGGCAGACAGGGTTAAGTGACTTGTCCAGGTCACACAGCTCCTAAGGCCACCTTTGAAGCTTCTTGATTCCAAGCCCAGTGCTTTATTCACTGCTCCGCCTATCTGCCCCAGGACAAAGGTTAGTTCTGGAAAAAGATTAAGAGAATGAGTTGTAAGAGGGCAGGGGAAGGGCAAACATTTGTTAAGTGCTTACTATGTGCCTGGCCTAAATGTTATCTCATTTGAAAGGAGCCCCCAAAATGTAGTCCAGCCAGAACAGGCAGCCCCTCTACAGTATCCCTGGCAAGTGGTTACTTTTCTTTAGCCCCCACTTGAGGCCCCCCTGAGAGGGTCATAGATTTAAGCTGGAAGGACCTTGGAGGTGATCCAAAGTATTACTTTAGGTTCAGGGAGCGGGGAGAGGGTTGCCCAAGGTCGCCCAGGGAGTACATGCCAGAGGGTGGACTTGCATTCAGGTCCGGCGACTTCCCAGTGCAGTATTCTTCCCACTGCCATGCTTCCTGTCAAGAAGAACACTGTTTTTGGACAGTTTGAGTCATGAGGAGCTTTTTCTCCATGGAAATAAAATCTACCTATCTAGAGCCTCAGTTCCCCCATTTATAAAATGAGAGGCTTGTACTAGAGGGCTCCTGAGATCTGTTCTAGCTCTGGATAGAGGCTTTTCTCAGTTTTTCCATCTATAAAATAGAAATAATAATAATAATAGCATTTTCTACACAAGTCGTGGTCAGCAGTCAAAGGAAAAAAAAACATTTGTGAGGCCCTTTGCTAATCTGGAAGATCTACATAAATACTAGCTGCTAATATTATGGTTATAGATCTGTGCCTCTTTGTTCCCCTCCATTGTTTACATTGATGCTTTGTTTTCTTTTACACTGTTACCTCTTCCTAATACCCACCTGCCTTACAACAAAGAGAAACAGTTAAGCATAACAGAAACCGACTTGGGCTTCTTGGATCCTGAGAGGAAGGATCCTATCATCTGGTGTGATTTGGTCACAGCCTTCCTTGAGGGGGAGGATTGTTTCATTTGTGTTTCTCCCTCTCCCCTTTCCTCTCTTCCCCCCCCCCCCCCACCTCAGCATTTAACAATGGGTCTTAATTCATAATAGGTACTTAAGTGCTGGGCTGATTGGTGAATGCATGGATAAAGCATTTATTAAGCACTCACTGTAGGCAAAGCACTGTCCTTTTGGACAGTTGTGTTCATTAGGAGCTGTGTCCCCCATGAAAGGGAAACCTGTCCCCTGGAAACCTCGATTTCTTCATCTTTAAAATGAAAGGGTTGTCCTAGGGGGACCTCTGAGAATCTCTCTTGGCTTTAGATAGAGGCAGTTACTGGATAGAACTCTGGACTTGGGAGAGGAGGAAGAATCTGAATTCTGATATTTTTGTGTTCCCCTTTACATTATTGTGTTATGTATGGTTCAGCTTCTTTGCCTCTGACTCAATTTAGACAGGTCTTCCTATTTTCTTATTTTCTCTCTATTTCTTCCTAATTTCTTCATACATCATATCTCACAGCGCCATATTCCACTACATTCATCTAATGGTTTATTCAGTCATTCTCCAGTTAATGGTACCTACTTTGCTATCACAAAAAGTACCCTCTATGAATATTTTAGAGACAGCTAGGTAGTAGAGTGGTACAGTGCCAGCCCTGGAGTCAGCAAGACCCAAGTTCAAATGTGGCCTCAGACACTGACTAGCTGTGCGACCCTCAGTCACTTAACCTTGTTTGCCTCAGTTCCTCATCTGTAAAATGACTGGAGAAGGAAATGGCAAATTACTCCAGTACCTTTGCCAAGAAAACCCCAAATGCGGTGTCAGGAAGAGTCAGGACGTGACTGAACAGCAATGGATATTTTGGTATATGTAGAATCTCTTCCCTATCTTGGAATCTCCTTGGTGGGATAGCCTGGATCAGGGTGAAAGTGAGGGGTTATAGGCAGTAGTGGGTATACACACACACATATAATACATTGTTATCCGTAAGTGCAGATATATAATATGTGTATTTTTGTGTGCGTGTGTGTGTATGTGTATAAAGAGAAGAAGAGAGTGATGACAGCTGTCTTCAGGTATCCGAAGAACTGTGTTGGGTCCTTCTCACCATTTATTAGCAGCAGTGTGGTACAGTGGGGTGGAAAGAGCCTCAACTCTGGAACCAAAGGACCTGGGCTCAAATCCTGCCACTTTCCATTCCTCTGTGTTTGGCCACGGGTTAACTGAACCCTCCTTGGCCTCAGTTAGCTCACCTGTGAAATAAGTGCACTGACCCACAAGGAGGCTTGTTCTTTTTGATGCTGGAGGTCAGAACCAGGAGCAGGCACCAGGGGGTGAGTTGTAAAGAGGATAATTCAGGCTTGATATCAGGAAAAACTCCCTGCCAGTGGCAGATCTCCAAAAATAAAACAAGGGTGGTGGGACCTAGTGAGTCGGCCTTCTGGGAGTCACCAGGCAGAAGTTGGACAGCCCCTTGTTACGTATGTTCTAATGGAGGTCCTTTTTGGGGATAGTTTGGACCAGATGCAGTAGGAGGCTGGAGGAAGTTCACGTTGGCTTATTAGAGCCGGTTGTTAAATTTTCAGTGTGAGCATCTGCATCCCAGAAATGCTAGGCACTACAGATCAGGGCTAGATTTATTCTATTCATTGTCCAGACTTTGTAAGAAAACAATGGTAAAAATGTTAATAAGGCAGAACAAATATCAAAGGGGTGTCACGGGTACCTATTGGCTTTTGTTTTGTAGAGCTTATGATTATACATTTACCAGCCCATCCCTTAGTGGATGGCTACTGAGGTCTTTTCCAACTCCCAGGTTCCAAAATACTTTGGATAGTAGACCTATGAGATAATTGGGGGTGTGGGAGAGGATTCCTTGCTTCCCTTTTAGTAGTGTTTTTTAATTTTAGTCACATTGATTTTGTTTGTGCAGAAGCTAAATTATCAAAATTGTCTAAATTATAAAAATTTAAGTTAAGTATTATCAAAATTGCCTATTTTTTCCTAGTATCGATCTGTATCCCCTATTTGATTGTGAATGCGTGGCACCATGGGGCTGGTTTGGTTTCTCAGGATCCCTACCTTCCTGAGGTGAAGGGATCTTGAATTTTGCTGAATAATATCAAAGGCACACAGAGTAGGAAAAGGCCTCAGGGCCCATCTGGTCAGCCCGTGTCATATCTGAGCAGGAATCCCTCCTTTAACCTCCCTGACGAGTTAGCGGTCAGTCCCCCACTCTCCCCTTCAAGACCACAGGTGATGCCCCTGCCTCTCACAGTAAGTAACCCATTCCAGGTTCAGGTGGCTCTAAGTAGTGGGCAACATCGAGCCAGAGTTTGGCTCTCTGCCTCCTCATGCCTCCCTGATTCAGCCCTCTAGAGCCAAATGGAACCAGTCCGTGTCTCGTCTGCCATCGCACACCTCTTTATATACTTGAAGACGGCTCCAAGGCCTCCCCAAAACATCCTGTTCTCTAGCTGTGTCAGCTGATCCCCAGGCGACATGGCCCTGAGACCCTTTGTCATGCCTCTTGCCCCTCACCAGATGCTCTCTGAGCTTTTATCAATGACCTTCCTCCACTGGGCGGCCAGGACTGACTGCATAGTACTGCCCAAGGCGATCTGATAAGGGCCGAACACAGCAGAGCCCCGCACAAATCCCCTGCTTCTCAGTGTGGCTTTGAGTTGCATTAGCTTTGTTGGTTGCCATGGAAACAGCTGCATCTCGCTTCATTGGGAGGCTGGAGCATGGGGGTTGTCACTGCCATACACAGGGAGCATGGATTTCAAGGGAGAAAGGACTTAAGGGCAGTCCAGAACCACACCCTGCAAAGGGAAGCAGTGTGTCCAAGACCGCACTGCTAGTAAAGGTAGATTGGGGGTTCCAGGTGGGGCCAGGGGGGTCTCACCCTAGGTCCGGAGCCCTGTGGGCAGGGCCGTCTTTCCACTAATCGGCCCCTCCGTCTGTCTCTCCCAGAGATGATTCTGCCGAAGTCGATGTGTATAACCCCGTGAAGAATGAATGGGATAAGATCCCTTCAATGAACCAGGTAAACTTGGGAAGGGGGATATTTTTCTCTGTCCCTTTAAGAGGATGGATGCACTGGGCACAAAGCCTTGTGTCCTCTTGGATGTCCATCCTGGCAGGGGTGAGCCTGAGGGCAGCTTTTCTGCTTCATCGGCCCAAAGGCAGGGGGAGACCAGGCTTTGGCAAGGTGGGTGTTGTGGGGCAGGGAGATGGGGGCGGGGAGGGTTATGCTTTAGAAATATGCCAAGCTTGTGAAGCCTTCTCAGGCTACCTCTGCTTTAAAAAAAAAAAAAGTTATCTTGAATTTTTATATTTTAAAAAAAGCTTTATTCTCTTTTCTAATGAGTGTCATTTATTTCCGGAAGTGACCTTCCCTAACTCCCAGAAAAAGGACCCTCCCTCATCAGTCCTGTGGCCATAGCTGACAGTGTAGACACAACATTCTGCCCTGGTCCTCTTCCTTGTCCCCTCTTTTCATAGAGCTCTTTGTCCCCATTACGTTTGATCCTGGATTTTACTTACACATGTATGGATATCTAGGACCATAAATTAAGGGCTAGAGAGGACTTCAGGAGCCAGCAAGTCCAATCCCTTTTTACAGATGAGGAAATTGAGGCCCACAGAGGTAACACTGTTGGGATTTCAACCCCGTGCCTCAGGCTCCAAGTTGGCTTTCCATCACACCAGAGTGCCTTATGTCGTATCTCCCTAGTAGGATGTAAACTCCTTGAGGAAAGGGGACTGTTTTGTATTATGCGTCTTTGTATCTGCCTTGAATTTTTCGAGAACTAGTTTCTCTGGTCCTGACTGTACTGAGTAGAAACTTCCTTCATCAGGGCAGTTGAGAACTTTGTGATCAGGAGACTCAACAACTTGGTCAAGATGCTGCAGCCAGTGGGTCTGAATGGCAGGTCTGACCCCAGGACTTCTATGAACTCCAACGAGTGATTCTTGGGTGGATGGCTGTTGCTTTCAGGGCCTGTGGCTCACCTAGCTCCTGGCTGGTGGGCTCCCCCTCACCCCTTCTCTTCTGATTTGTAGGTCCATGTGGGAGGCAGCCTGGCTGTCCTGGGTGGGAAACTTTACGTGTCTGGTGGCTACGACAATACGTTTGAACTCTCGGATGTGGTGGAGGCTTTCGATCCAGAGACTCGGGCGTGGAGTGTGGTGGGCCGCCTCCCAGAGCCCACCTTCTGGCATGGCAGCGTCAGCATCTTCCGCCAGTTCATGCCTCAGACCATGTCAAACGGGCACGGCTTCGACCTCGACAATACCAATGACTCGAACTTGAACCGGCCCCGGCAGCGCCTGCAGAATCAGAACCAGAACCTGAATGAGCTCCATTAGCCTTGGCTTCCCCTGTACCTCCCTCGAGGATGCGGCTCAGCACAGCACATGGATCCATTGGCATTTAGGGGGGAGGGGAGGGAGCACCGCAGTGACTAGTTGGCGTGGGTTGTCCGCATGCTTGACAAGGTGTTGGGTCTTCAGGAACCCGAGAGCTCTTGGGCTGCGGAGCCCTTGGAACTACTGGTCAGGGTGCCGACTTCGCTTTCAACACAGAGGGAGAGGCTTCCAAAGCATCCCTCTTTTTTTGTGGGAGAGTCCCCACGGGCATCCACCCCTGGCTCCCTGACACCTGCATCACCCTATGTTCACTTCCACCTCCCGATGAGCCCCCATTCCCATCTTCATTCTAGGGTGGCTCGTGGTTGGTAGGACCGAGCCCTGGGTGCCAGGTGGGAATATGTGGGCATGGTATGTACAGAGGCTGGCTAGAATGCCCCGGGGTCCTGCTCTGAAAAGAACTCCCAGGTGCACTTCTGTAGACCCCCTCTGCTCCCTACCCCCAGTCCCCTTTCCGTGATATATAAGCATCCACCCTACAGTTCACTGTTACAGTTAACTCACCCAAATGCGTTTCCTGGGTGCTTGGAACTAGCAGGCTTCAAAGAGAGGGTGATTTCTCCACAGACTGACCCAGACAACCTAAACGTCCTGTGGTGTGTGGTCTCTTCATTCCCTCCCTGCCTAACTTTAGGGACCAGCGGGGCAGCAAAGCAGGTGGGTTTTCAGGAGCTGGTGCTGATGTAGACCCATTACCCTCCCTGTCCCTTCCCCACTCCTGGGATGGCCTGGTTACTCTGCTGTATTGCTGCCTGGCTGATTCAGCTCCCTGGGAGTCCAGCCAAAGCCGTGGGGCTGACTCTCCCACACAGCCCACTGTGGACACCGTTAGTGAAGTGGACAGTGAGCCCTTGAGATTAAAAGCATCTTTCAAATGCTTTTGGCACACCTGCCAGTCCGGTCTTCCGTGTGCTCACCTCGAGAGGGTAGAATGGAGTGAGATGTCTCGGGTGAGTGCCCTGGGCAGGGATGTTGACTCTGCCGGAGGCCCATGCTGGCTCCTGAATGTGCTTCCTCTTTCACCTGTTAGGGGCCCATTTCAGGCCCAGATCCTGCCTTTGACTGGACCAAGCTGCCCTCTCACAGACACCATCTGTAGGCGGAATTGTGGCCAGCTGACCAAGGGCAGAGAAGTGCGGATCTCCCCTAAACACTTGGTGGCTGTGTGACCTCGGGAAAGTTACTGTAAGCTCTGTGTCATGGGCAGTCTACGTGAGTAGAGGAGGGTGTCCTCACTGGGAGCTTTAATGAAATCCAGTCTGGATTTGTTTTTTTAATCACATTTTTAAATCCTAACGTTTCAAGTGACATTTTTGCCTTTGTCAGGACACCGGCTCCCCCAAACTGCCCCTTGCAGGGAATATGTCAAATGGACAATCAGACCTTGAGATTAAAAGTATTTTTTAAAAGTTAAGCTGTATCACACCCTTACATCCTGCTGAGCCCCCTCAGAGGGGCTAAGTTAAACACTCCCGCTTGTTTGGAAGAGACCGAGAGCAATGTGCTTTGTGTGTCATCTTGCAGTAGATGACTGGCTGGCACCCTTCTGAGCACACTTCACAGGATAGAAAGGGCCTGATTTAAAACTTCCCAGTGGAGGATGGGGCATCTAGAGGGAAGAGCTGCCATTTGCAGAGAATTCAGAGAAAGGATAGAGCCTTGTGGGGGGACAGGACAGGGTGCTGGGCTTAGAACCCAGCCCAGTTGGCCCTGGGTTCCAATCCTTCCTGAGCTGGGAAAGTTATTTAAACCCTCTATGCCTCCACTTTCTTTACCTATAAAATGAGGGGGTCTCTAAAGCCCTTTCCAGTTCTAAACCTATGAGCCTAAGGTGAGTAAGAAAGTGCTTCTCCTTCAGAACCAGTGACATCTTGGAGAATAGGCTCCTTCTCCACCTTTGTTGGGCTCTGAGACCAAAATCAGGACGCATTGTTGGTATTTCCTGATCTGAGACCCGTCTCTTTGAGGTCCGTGCCAAGTTAGCTCAGTTGTAAGAAGTATCACAGATACAAACAATCCTGGGCAAGAAAATGCCGGATAAAGTGAAAGACGAAGGGCAGATGAATTTGGAACAGAAGGCTATGTTCTTCATCCGGCTTTGTGTTCTCAAATCCACTGCCCCTCAGTTAAGCCACTTGACCTCTTGGCCTCAGTTCCCCATGTTGGGAGGATCAGATGAGATAGTCTGTTCGTGTGCTTGGCAAATCTTCCAGTGCTTCACTAGCTGACTGTTACTATTATCACTTTGGGGGGTTCTTGGCAGGGGTTCACCAGGTCCATTTGCAGAGATTTATGTGAAGGAGGTGCTCCTCTACTACTCAGAGCCCCGCCCCAGCTAGGTGGGCAGCTTGGCCCACAAGGTTACCCCATCTGCCGTCAGGTGAGGCCATGCTGCTGGGGGTTTCACACCTGACCACCAGTCACCCCCGGGGCCCCACCTCACTCCATTGCCACTGCCTCCTTCCCCTTACCCCAAGCCCCTGCTGTAAAATCACAAACTTGAACCCTTAACCCTCAACCACCCCTTTCCCTTCCTGGATTAGCACTGATGTTAAGCTGGTGTTCTGTGCCTGTTTGCGTGTGTGTGTGTGTGTGTGTGTATGTATGTGTGTGTCTCAGTACTAAACTGAACTTGCCTTACAGGATGGTAAAGAGAATTCTGTGACAAGTATTGAATGTTGAACTCTTAGAGAAAGTACTCTATATTTATATGGATCCTCTAGATTTGCTTACCCCAGAGCTCACTCCAGTGGAAGATGCCAGAACCAAAGTATGAAATAGGGTCGTGTATTTATTTTTACTGGATCAGACTTCCATGTCCTGCGTCGTGGTTAAGGCAGCCATCCCATACTTTTTTGAAATAAAGACATTTCCTGTATATTCAGGCTCCTGGTGTTTTATGTTTTTAATTCTCTCAGTAGGAGTATGTGTTGGAAAGTACGGTCAGGTTAATGGAGGGGGCACCAGGACATCAGCGTGAAGGCCCCGGGGACAGAGGGTAGAGAGTCAAATGTATGAAGAATTGAAAGGCTATAAGATTGTAAGAAGGCTGGAAAGTTAGGACAGGGCCAGGTGATAAATGGCACAGAAGTTTATATTTGAGCTGGAGGAACTGGGAAACCACTGGAGTTTGAACCAGAGAAGTGACAGGTCATGGCTGTGTTTTAGGATAATCGCCTTGGGGGCCAAATGGCGGCTGGATTGGAGTAGAGAGGGACAAGGCAGGGAAGCCAATTGGAAGGCTTCTTAAGCACAAGTGCTTGGTAATTAGTTATTGGTAGCCTCCACACAGTTAAAACTTTCAGAATCTTAAGATTCTTAAATTTCACTAGTAAGCTTGGGTCCCCCTGACTCCAGGGCCAGTCTTCTATCCGCTGTGCCGTCTATTGGCCCTTAGGTGACAGAATCTTAGAGTCCTCAGAATTCCAGTCTTGTCTAATCCAAACCACACCTAAAAAGGAAGATATTGGGGCAGCTAGGTGGTGCAGTGAGTAGACCACCGGCTCTGCAGTCAGGAGGACCTGACATACTAGCTGTGTGACCTTGGGCAAGTCGCTTAACCCCAACTGCCTTGTCCACCTCCCCAAAAAAGGGAAGATACTGAAACATGAGTAACCAACTGGTCCTTGAAGACCAACTCCCTCCCCCTACTGCTAGATCAGGCATTTAAGAACTTCCTGTGTGCCAGGTGGGGTGTATGGGGTGTTCAGGAGGGCTTGCACCTCATGTGTGAGGGTTTGCCAGCCCTTTTCATGGCTGCTCATCTACCTTTGTCCACTTAATTCTCACCTGTGGTTCCAAAATGTAGCACGTGCAACAAACACGTCCTGGTAAATGGCCCAGCAGACGAGCCAAACCAGATTGAGGGTAACCTGTAGGCCTCAAAGCCATCAGTGAGTTAGAGGGGTGCCTAGCCCAGGCATGAGACCTTCCCCAGTAGAATGGGCAAATGAGAACAATTTGTTCCAAGAGTCACGAAGGTGGCCGAGGCAGCGCTTAGAGCTTGGTCGGACGTCAAAGACTCCGAGATCACCCGCTGCATCCTGCGCCATCATCAGTCATGTTGACTTGCGCTGACACTGGACTTCGGACCGTGGGAAGAGAGAGTTAAGTGAGGCTGATGACTTTGTGCAACTGCCTCACTTAAATTCAATTTACACACGAGTCAGGACATCCCCTGTAATATCATTGTCCTCTTTGAAAATGAAGGACAAACAACATGTGTCAGGCACTGTGCTAAGAGTACAGACAGGCAAAAGAGTTCTTGTCATCAAAGATCTTATGTCCTAGTGGAGGGACACCACACCCAAAGGACAGCGGGAAAGGGAGAGGAGGAGGGCACCTGTGTAGGGGGGAAGAAAGCTGGAAAGAAACAGAAAGCGAGCGGCTCGCTACTCAGAGCTGGGATGAGACAAAGCTTCTAGTAGTCTGGAGATGGTCAGAGAGAGGGCCCAGGAAAGGGGAACCAACTACTTCCCAAGGCAGCCCACTCTTCTTTGGGACAGGTCTGTTAGCAAGTTTCACCTGACATCAACCCTAAATTTTCTTTGCAATTTTCTTCCACCTTTTGCTACTAGTTCCACCCCCTGGGGCCATGCAAAACAATTCTATTCTCCCAGTTCACAGCTTTTCTTTCTTATTTTTTTTCTGAGGCAGTCAGGGTTGTGACTTGCCCAAGGTCACACAGCTATTTTGAGGTCACGTTTGAACTCGGGTATTCCTGACTCTTTGGCCGGTACTCTATCCACTGTGCCACCTGACTGCCCTTAGATGACAGCTTTTCAAATAAATATTTGAAGACAACTACCATGTCCCTCCAGTTTCCCTCCTCCTTTTCTCTTAACTAAAACATCCCTGGTTCCTTTAAGCATTGTTTTCTATAATATGACCTTAGGGCCCCCCCCCCATCCTGGTTGCCTTCCTCTGGACATCTACCAGTATATATCAATGTCTTCCTAAAACGCGATTCCCAGAATTGGCATAAGCCTACCATGCTGCCTTCCAGAATTCTTTTATCATGCTATTTAAGGAAGATAGGCCACATGGCCTTTAACCAAAGTGAAAGCCGTCTAACTAATGACCTTAATGAAGTCTGACAATGAATCCATCAAATCTTGGGTAAACCCTTACTTTGCAAGTACAGGACAATAGTAATATTGTACTAGAAATGCTAGCTGTAACAAGAAATTGAAGAAATTAAAATAGGCAATGAGGAAACAAAGCTATCACTTTTTGCAGATGATTTAATGGTATACTTAGAGAATCCTAGAGCTACTAAACTAAAAAACTAGTTGAAATAACAACTTCGGCAAAGTTGTCAGATTTAAAATCAACCCACGTAAATCATCGACATTTCTATATACTACCAACAAAACCCAGCAGCTAGAGAGAGAGAAATTCCATTTAAAACAACTGTAGACAATATAAAATATCTGAGTCCACCTGCCGAGACAAACCTGGGAACTATGAGAACACAACTACAAAACACTTTTCACACACAGTCAGATGTAAAGAATTGGAAAAAAACATTAATTGTGGGTAGGCTGAGCCAATAAAATACAGATAACGATTTACCTAAATTAATTTACTTATTCAGTGCCATGCCAAACTACCAAAAATGATTTTATAGAGTTAGAAAAAATAATAAAATTCATTTAGAAGAACAAAAAGTCAAGAACCTCAGAGGAATTGTTTGGTTTTTTTTTTAAATGTGAAGGAATGTGGCTTAGCAGTAACAGATCTCAAACTATTATAAAGTGGTGATTGTCAAAACAATCTAGTATTGATTAAGAAATAGAGTGGTGGATTGGTGGAATAGAGTAAGTATAATACACACAGTAGCAAATGACCACAGTAATCTAGTGTTTGATAAGCGCAAAGATCCAAGTTTTTGGAACAAGAACTCTTTGACAAAAAATTGGAAATTGAGAGGATGCCCATTAATTGGGGAATGGCTGAACAAGTTGTGGTATGATTGTGATGGAATAGTACTTACTGTATTATAGGAAATGACAAGCAGGATGCTTTCAGAAAAAACCTGGAAAGACTTACATAAACTGATGCAAAGTGAAGTGAGCAGAACCAGGAGGACACTGTACACAGTAACAGCAATATTGTAAGGATGGTAGCTCTTCTCAGCAATATAGATCCAGGACAATTCCAAAGGACTCATGATGAAAAACCCTATCCACTTTCAGAAAATGAACTGATGGGAATCTGAATGCAGATCAAAGTATACTTTTTCAAAACTTTATTTTTTTTTCTTTTTTTTTTGGTCTCTTGTTTTTTTGCAACATGGCTAACATGAAAATATGTTTTGCACAACTACATGTATATAATCTAATTCAAATTGCTTGCCTTCTTGGGGAAGGGGAGGAAAGGAGGGAGAGAATTTTTTTTGAATGAATGTTAAAAATTGTTTTTGCATCTAATTGGAAATATATATATATATATATGTATATATATATATATATGTATATATATATAAAGCTTAAAAGAAAGAGAAACTACAGTAAATGACTTCTTCCACTCCAGAACTGTACAAAAAGTCAGGTAGAGACCAGTCTGTCAATAAGCATTTATTAAACTTCTACTATGTGCCAGGCACTTTGCTAAGTGCTGGATATGCAAAGGCCAAAGATAATCAGTTCCCTCAAGGAGGTCATAATCTAATGGAGGAGACAAAAGCAATTATGTACAAAAAAAGCTGTGGAAGTGGATGAATATTTACCAAAATATAAACTGCCCAGGTTAACAGAAAAGGAGACCGAATAGTTAAATAGTCCTATCTCAGAAAAAAGAAATTGAACAAGCCATCAAGGAGCTGCCTAAGGAGAAAGCCCTAGGACCAAGCAAGTGAATTTTATCAAACATTTAAGGAACAATTAATTCCAATACTATATAAACTATTTGAAAAAAATAGGTAAAGAAGCAATCCTACCAAATTCCTTTTATGACACAAATGTGATTTTGATAGCTAAACCAGGGAGAGCAAAAAAGGAAAAAGAAAACTATAGACCAATTTCCTTAATAATATTGATGCAAACATTTTAAATAAAATAATAGCAAGATTACAGAAACATATCGCAAAGATCATATAACCAAGTGGGATTTATACTAGGAATGCAGGGCCAGGAAAACTAGCAATATAAGTGGCCATATTGATAACAAGTGATTATATCACTGTGCAGAAACAGCAAAATACAGCTCCCATTCCTATTAAAAACACTAGAAAGCATAGGAATCAATGGAATCTTCCTTAAAATGATAAGTAGTATCTATCTAAAACCAAGAGTAAGCCTTATTTGTAATGGAGATAAACTCGAAGCCATCCCAAAAAGATCAGGAGTAAAGCAAGGATGTCCATTATCACTACTATTATTCAATATTGTACTAGAAAAGCTAGCTATAGCTCTTGTAGCTAGCTGTAAAAGAAATTGAAAGAATAAAAATAGGCAATGAAGAAACAAAACTGTCACTGTTTGCAGATGATATGACGGTATACTTAGAGAATCAACTAAAAATTATTTGGAACAATCAGAACTTCAACAAAGTTGCAGGATATAAAGTAACCCCATATAAATTATCAGCATTTCTATATACTACTAACAGAACCCAGCAGCAAGAGATAGAAGGAGAAATTCCATTTAAAATAACAAGACATGGAGGGGAGGAGGGTAGAAATAGGGAGAAAATTTGTAACTCAAAATCTTGTGGAAATCAGTGTTGAAAACTAAAATATTAAACAAAAATGATAAATTCTAATAATAATAATTAAATAACAAGACAATATAAAATACTTGAGAGTCTACTGGCTAAGACAAAAAGGGATTATATGAACACAATTACAAAACACTTTTCACATAAATATCTAAACAATTGGAGAGATATTAATCGCTCAGTAGGAGGCCAAGGCAATATGATAAAAATGACAATTCTACCCAAGTTAATTTATTTATTCAGTGTCATAGCAATCAAACTACCAAGGAATTATTTAATAGAGGTAGAAAAATTAGTAGCAAAAGTCATTTGGAAGAACAAAAGGTGAAGAATATCAAGGGAATCAATGGAAAAAAATGTGAAGGAAGGTAGCTTAGCAGTACCAGATCTCAAACTGAATTACAAAGCAGTAATCATCGAAACAATCTGGTATTGGCTAAGAAATAGAGCAGAGGATCAGTGGTACACAATGCTGTTGTTTGGTCCTTTCAGTAATGTCCAACTCTTTTTGACCCTATGTGGTTTTGGTTTTCGGGTTTGTTTTTTTTTGGCAAAGATACTGGAGTGGTTTGCCATTTCCTTCTCTAGCTCATTTCCTGAGGAAACTGAGGTAAATAGAGTGAAGTGACTTGCCCAGGGTCACACAGAAAGATCCAAGCTTTGGGATTAAGAACTCAACATTTGACAAAAATTGCTGGGATGAGTAGAAAGCAATTTGGAAGAAACTAGGCATACATCTCACATCATATACCAAGATAAGGTTAAAATAAGTACATGATTTAGACATAAAGGGTGATACCATAAGTAAATTAGGGGAGCATAGAATAGTTTGCCTGTCAGATTTATGGGTAAGGGAAGACTTTATGACAAAACAAGAAATAGAAAGCATCACAGCATGTAAAGTGGATAATTTTGATCATATGAAATTAAAAAACTTTTGCACAAATAAAACTAATGCATCCAAAATTAGAGGGAAAGCAGAAAACTGGGGGGAATATTTTACAGCGAGTTCCTGTGGTAAACTCCTCATTTCTCAAATATATGGGGAAGTGAGGCAAATTTATAAGAATAAGAACCATTCTCCAGTTGATAAATAGACAAAGGATTTTAAGCTGACAGTTTTCAGAAAAAGAAATCAAAGTTATTAATAGCCACAACTAAAAATGCTCTAAATCAGTACTGATCAGAGAAATGCAAATTAAAACAATTCTGAGATACTTCCTCACACCTATGAGATTGGCAAATATGACAGAAAAGGAAAATGATAAACGTTGGAGGGGATATGGAAAAACTGGGCCACTAATGCACTGTTAGTGGAGTTGTGAATTCATCCAACCATTCTAGAAAACAACAGCTACGACAACAACAACAACAGCCATCAAAGGGCTATAAAACCATATATACCCTTTACCTAGTAATACCACTGCTAGGTCTGTATCCCAAAAATATCAAAGAAAAGGGAAAGAGGCTTATTTATACAAAAATATTTATAGCAGCTCTTTTTGTGATGGCAGAATTAGAAATTGAGGTGATGCCCTTCAACTGGGGATGACTGAACAACTCGTAGTATATTATTATGATGGAATACTGTTGTGCTATAAGAAATGACAAGGAAGGTGGTTTCAGAAAAGCCTGGGGAGACTTATATGAACTGATGCAAAGTGAAAGGAGAAGAACCAGAAGAACATTGTACACAGTAACAGTAATATTGTGAGGATGATCAACTGTGAATGACTTAGCTATTCTCAACAATAGAATCATCCCAGACAATTCTAAAAGACCCATGATGAAAAATGTTGTCTCCAGAGAGAGAAGTGATGAAGCCTGGGTGCAGACTGAAGCATACTTTTAATTTTTTTTCTTTATTTTTATTGTTCTGTTTTGTTTGTGTTTTCTTTCACAATTGCTAATACAGAAATATGTTTTACATGACTTCACAGGTATGCTGTTATTGTTCAGTCGTTTCAGTAGTGTCTGACTGTGACCCCATCTGGGGTTTTCTTGGCAAAGATACTGGAGTGGTTTGCCATTTCCTTCTCTAGTTCATTTTACAGAAGAGGAAACCACAGGTTAAGTGACTGGTCCAAGGTCACACAGTCAGTATGTGCCACAAACTTAGCAGTATCTTCATCTATAAATGGAAGGGTTTGCACTAAATGATCTTTGAAGTCCTTCCAGCTCTAGGTCCAGTGGCTCTGAGATAAGCTCCAGCCTGAGCCATTTCTTGTACTTCCCTACTTGAGAAGACTCTGTTGCCTAAATTCATTGGGCATCACTGAGTTAGGAAGCCCAGAGATGTAACAGAATTCAGTCATTGTTCCGATGCGCTCTCCAACAGAAATCTTATAAAGAGATTTTGCAACAGTGTACGTGGTCTCCAAAATGTTTTCAGTTCATGGGGCAAAGAGCTTTTATCAAGTGATACCTCTCTACTCTGATCCACCTGATGGATAAGGGGGAATAATAATCACAACTGATATTCATATAGCAATTTAAGATCTGCAAGAGAGGTGGTGTAATCTAGTGGAGAGGACCCAGATGTGGGTTCAAGCCTCTCCTTTGATAGATGCCAGCTTGTAGGACCTCAGGCAAATCATTCAACATCTGCCCGGGGCAGACAAAATTACTGGCAAGTGGCAGATCTGCATGTGGGGCTGGTGGCATTTCCACTACTAATTCTCCACATCTATGAAATCACAGGTCTGGATCAAAGGGTAAAAATGTTTTGTCAAAAAGCTACTCCTCGGGAGGACCTCATCAGATTAATGCTATTTTCAATCTCCATTTTAAAGATGAAAAAAACAGAGATTAAATTATTTCACCTGGAGTAATAGAGTTATCAGACAATCAACAAGCATTTATAGTCTAAAGTGCCTCCTGTGTGCCAGGTTCTGGGAATACAGAGACAGAAAAAAGGCCGCCATGTTTGGATCTGATACCTTGAACAAGTACAAACCCCAATCACCCTACACACTTTTTCCCTCCTTAAATTGAATTAGATAATCAGAACTGAGTGTGAACAGGGCTCACACCTCCTTGGATCTATCAAAGCCTTGTGGGAGAGACTGGGGTTAAGCCAAGCACTTTGTATAAAAAGGAATGGCCCCAGAGGTTCCGAAAGTGGGTGATACTGCCCCCTGCAGGGCACTGGAACTATCCAAAGGGGCGGTAGTAGTGTTAGGTGCCATGGGGGGGGGGGTCTTTGAATAAAAATAAGGGGGCAATGGAAGCATCAGAGAAGAGAAAATTTTGAAAAACCATTTGTACACGTTTCATCTGTTGCGTAACAGAGTCTCAGTGATTGCGTTAGTTTCCAAATAAACACAGAAAATGCAAGTTATAACCCATCAGTGGTCAAGTCCGCTGACAGGTCTTAAAAAGCAGCTATTGATAGGCAAGCATGGTGAGTAAGGTCCAGAAGTCCAGCATGTATGGGCAGGAATATGTGTGTCATGACTTGTTTACAATATGATACTATACAGTTACATAACACAATATTGTGTCATCAAAATTTCAATGCAGGAAAAAACCCACAAATTAACAATGAATTATTAAATTTAAGCTGTGTCATTTTTAAAAAAAAAATATGTATTTTTTGAAATGATGCAAATTTCAAAAAAAAACCCCAAAACCATTAAAGGGTTAAAGAAAGTAGATTTGGGGGGGTGCTGAGTAATTTCTTTTTGAAAAGGGGGTGGTAGGCCAAATAATTTTGGGAACCTCGGATTGAGGCAGAAGAGATTGAGTGTCTGGATTGGAAGAGGTTGGAGTAATCACAGCTTAAGGGGAGCATTGAGCTTCCACAGAGAAGGGAGAGGTGAAGGAGAGTCCTCACCTCTTTGGGAGCACGGAGAGGAGGATCTAGGCTGAAGGAAATCCCAAAGGAAAAAAAGCAACAACTATTCTTTCCCCAACTTTTCCTCCTAATGCCCATCTATGAACAAACAGTATAATATATTCTGTCTTTTGTTACCCAAAAGTTTCCAGCAAACTGAATTTTGCCTCAGCCCCAAAGAATGCCAGGGGTCAAACAGAGTAAGGTTTAAAGGTAAGGTGAGTCAAGGAATCCAACCTCTACCATAAAAATTTTTCCTGATTGGGGGTTTGGAGTAATTGTGAGTGACCTTTTTATATAAAATCAAGTCCCCTATAGCTGAAGAGAAGGAAACCAAGTGGATCTTTGAGGCCATTAATATTGCCCTGGGCTTAAAACAAGGCAATTACTATAAAAGGTTTTACAGACAAAGGCAAAACAATACCTACTGTCAAGAAGCTGACTTTCTATCCAGCATATTCAGAAGAAATAAGAAGGTTAATGGGGCATAAGCAGCTATGGGGGCGCCAAGGTGGCTAAGAAAGGCTCCATGTAGAAGTAGGATTTGAGCTAAGTCTAGAAGGAAGGGATTTTATGCAGGGGAGGTTGGTGTCTGAGACACCATTTGAATCTAGGTAGTCTTCTCTTTCCATTATGCCAAACTGGGGAAAAGTGAGATGGAAAGAAGTGGAAAGAGGAGGTGATGTTTATGCACACAGACATCAGGCACAATCCACAGGTACCACTTACTGAGTATGTAACATAGCTTTTCAATAGATACTGGCTTGCTTTTCTTACCCGCCTCCTCCATGGACAAGACGGCCCCCCAGCTTCAGAGTCACACCATGCCAGAGTTGGTCATTTGAGGTCATATTCAATCCACTCATAGGATTGGAAAGGGAAATAGCTTACAAGGTGTAATGGAAGCAGAAATGTTGCTAATATATCCCAAAGAGATCATACAAGTGGGAAATGGACCTATATGTACAAAAATATTTTTAGCAGCTCTCTTTGTGGTGGCAAAGGATTGGAAATCAAGGGGCTTCCCATCAATTGGAGAATGGCTAAACAAATTGTGGTACATGAATGTAATGGAATACTATTGTGCTATAAGAAATGAGGGGCAGACGGACTTCATTACAACCTGGAAAGACTTACATGAACCGATGCTGAGTGAGGGGAGTAGAACCAGGAGATCATCATACATGATTACAGACACATGGTATCTGTAAGGACTCACTGTGATTGACTTGGTTCTTCTCATCAATGCAAGATTCAAAGACAGCTCCAAAAGACTCGTGATGGAAAAAGCTGTGCACATCCAGAGAAAGAATTATGGAGTCTGAATGCAGATTGAGGCAAACTATTTGCTCTCTTTTTTCCCCCCTTCTTTTTTGGTTTCATTTCTCCTTTCTCATGATTCATTCCATTGGTTATAATTCTTCTTTACAACTGGACTATTATGTGAATAAGTTCAATGTGAAGGTAAATGTAGAACCTACATTGGATCACATGCCGTCTTGGGGGGGAGGAGGGAGGAGAGGGAGGGAGAGAAAATTTAGAACCCCAAAACCTGTGGAACTGAATGTTGTAAACCAAAAATAAAAAAATAAATTTAAAAAACTTGCCCTCTTGGCAACATTAAAAAAAAAAAGAAATGTTGCCAAGACCCAGATCTCCTGCCTCCTACTCAATCAATCAACAAACACGTAAGTGCCTCCTATATGTCAGGCACCTCAGCTAGGTACTCGAGGATACAAAAATTAAAGTGAAATAAATAATCCGTGCCTTCTAGGACTTTACATTCTATCCCAAGAGCTGTGCCATGCAACCCGATGGCTTAAAATCACATTAAGACTTTGGAGATACCTTGCATAAGTACATACAAAATAATGTAACTTTGCAGAATAGAGGGGAAGGGAGAAGCCACCAGCCCATGGGCTGTCCTTTTCATCATACCACATCATGAAGCCTGCTTATTCCAATTCTTTGGTCCATCCCCACCATATTGGAACCTGATCCCAATCATCTCAAGACCCCTGGAATAGACCAGTCCTTGGAAATAGGAAAGCTGTGATCATGTTCTTGTCTATTTAAATTGAGGAGTGCCACCTGGGCACACCCAGAACCAGTGAGCAAATTGGTCTTCCCCCCCAGCTCTGGGGCAAAAACTTACTTCTACCTCACAGGATCCTTCACTTCCTTCAAGATGAAATCCAAGGGACATCTTCTACATGAAACCTTTTCTGATTCCCCCAAACCACTGTTGTCCTCACTTCCTAAACTACCTGGCATTTATACCCTATATGTATAATACTCGCGTGCCCACATAGATGGTATAGTTCATAGACATGGCGTGGATAGAAATTATCTGCTGTCTGGACTGTTTCTGTGGAAAGACCATATCTATGGCACCAGCAAATTAACTCAGAGGATGAGAAAGGGAAAGAGGGAGAGGGTAGGCAGGCCCCAAGAGCACAATGCCAAGCACTCTATCTTCTAGTTTCCTGGAGTGGTATGGTACTAGAATTATATCTCTCTTCCCCATTCAAATATGGGCAAGATAAGTTCAGAATAACCTTCCTTGCTTCCCTGATTGCTCTTAAGGGAGAGGGCAGCTCCAAGCTTAGACTCATCAGGCATGGCCCTTTCCCACCAAACTCTGATTACCCAGTAGGAAATAGCAAGGAAACCCATTTATCTAAGCAGAACAGCAAAAAGAAATCAGATAAATTATGCAGATTAGAATATACCCCAAAATTAGTGAGAGCTCTTTAGCTGGGAGCAAAGTAAGATCTCAGCTCCAACCAGGAGGGAGGGAGGGACTGAATTCACCCAAGGGAACTCATTTCTAGGGAGGTATTCTGGAAACAGGGGATGTATTGAGGAGTCAGGCTCTTCAGCATGTCTCCACGTGCATCTCTGAAGAATGGAGAAACTGGAACCAAATTACTAAGTACCCAATACATGTCAGAAGTGTTGTGCTCATTTGGAACTATGCCCAAAGGGCAATAAAACTGTGAATACCTTTTGACCCAGCAATACCACTACTAGGTCTGTATGCCAAAGAGATCAAAGGAAAAGCACGTATTTGTACATAAATATTTATGGTAGCTTTTTTTTTGTGGTGGCAAAGAACTGGAAATTTAGGGGATGCTCATCAATTGGGGAAGACTAAACAAGTTATGATATATGATTGTGATGGAATACTACTGTGCTATAAGAAATAACAAGCAGAGTGCTTTCAGAAAAACCTGGGAAGACTTATATGAATTGATGCAAAGTGAAGTGAGCAGAACCAGCAGAACATTGTACACAGTAGCAGCAACACTGTATGTTGAGCAACTGTGAATGACTTAGCTGTTCTCAGCAATACAATGATTCAAGATAATTCCAAAGGACTCATGATGAAAACTGCTTATCCATCACCAGAAAAAGAACTGATGGGAGTCTGAATGCAGATGAAAGCATACCATTTTTCATTTTATTTTTGGAGTTTTCTTTTTTTTGGTCTGTTTTCTTTCACAACATGACTAATATAGAAATATGTTATATATGATTGCACATGTATAACATATAGCATATTGCTTACAGTCTCAGGGAGGAGTTAGGGGAGGGAGGGAAGGAGAGAATTTGGAACTTGAAAAATGTTTTAAAAAGAATGTTAAAAATTATTTTTACGTGTTATTGGGAACAAATAAAATATTATTCCAAAAACTTTTTTTAAAAAAAGGAAGTGTTGTACTCAATCAGGAATGCCTCCACATACGCAACAATGCACTCACTGCCCCAGGCTACAGTGAAAGGTGGGTACGCTTATATGCGTGCATCACATTTTTCCTAATAAGACTATAAGGTCTTTGAATGTAAGATTTTATTTTTGTTCTTTTATCCTCAGAGATTAACACAGTGCTTAGCCCAGAATTGCTTAATAAATGTCTGAAAATTGATTAACGCAGCCCAGAAAAATGTTTGACTCCAGCGATATGTTCTTTACAAGTAACTCCTGTTTTGATTTGATGAATCAAAATCACTTAGACATTAGAGGAGGAATAGCTTTTTAAAAAAAAATTTCATTTTTTTTTTTAAAGTGAGTCTCTATAGAAGCAGTGTACCTAAAGAAAAATGACTCAGGCATCAGAAGAGCTGGGTGCGAATCCTGTTTCTGGCACTTAATGTGGCTTTGGGCTTTTCATTTCTCTGGGTCTCAGTCTCTTCATTTGTAAAATAACAAAGTTGAACTTAAAGACCACTGAGGTCCCTTCTAGCTTTAAAGTGATAAAGTTATGATTCCTAAGTGGTAGTTACAATACCCATAAACCAGATCTGTCTGTGAGGTTGAGTCTCATCTGGTCTGAGTGATGTCAGATGCTGAAGGAGGTGGGGTACCTGGGATCCCCAAGATAGGAGCTGTTTGACCACCTCCCAACTAAGGTCAGCTTTTTTCCTAATTAATTAATTTTTAAAAATTAATTTTTAGTTTTCAATATTCATTTGCACAAGATTTTGAGTTACAAATTTTCTCCCCATCTCTACCCTCCCCCCCCAAGATGGCATGTATTCTGATTGCCCCTTTCCCCAATCTGCCCTCCCTTCTATCACCCCCCCTCCCCCTCCCCCATCACCTTTCTCCTTACTTTCTTGTAGGGCAAGATGGATTTCTATACCTAATTTTCTGTATATCTTATTTCACAGTTGAATGTAAAAACCTTTTTTTTTAACGTTTGTTTTTAGAACATTGAGTTCCAAATTCTCTCCCTTCTTCCCTCCCCACCCACCCTCCTTGAGAAGGCAAGCAATTCCATATTGGTTATACACGTATTGTCATGCAAAACACTTCCATGACAGTCATATTGTGAAAGACTAACTATATTTCCCTCCCTCCTATCCTGTCCCCCTTTATTCAATTTTCTCCCTTGACCCTTTTCAAAAGTGTTTGCTTTTGATTACCTCCTCCCCCAGTCTGCCCTCCCTTCTGTCATTCCCCCCCTCCACATTATCCCCTTCCCCTCTACTTTCCTGTAAGGTAAGACACCCAATTGAGTGTGTATGTTATTCCCTCCTTAAGCCAAATCCAATGAGAGCAAGGATGACTCATTCCCTTTCAGGTACTGCTTCTATTATAACAGCTTTTTCTTGACTCTTTTATGTGAGATAACTGACCCCATTCTATCTCCCCCTTTCTCCTCCCAATATATTCCTCTCTCACCCCTTACTTTTATTATTTTTAGATATCATCCCTTCATATTCAGCTCACCCTGTGCCCTCTATCTATCTATCTATCTATCTATCTATCTATCTATCTATCTATCTATCTATCTATCTATCTATCTGTATGTATATTCCCTTCAACTACCCTAATGCTGAGGAAGGCCTCATGAGTTACAAATATCATCTTCCCAAGTAGGAATGTAAACAGTTCATTCAACTTTAGTAAGTCTAAGGTCAGTTGTTTAGAGGGGTCTTGTGAACAGCAACACATTGACTTGGTATCCCTGAACTTTCACATTGCTAACCTCATAATGGGGAAGAGTCTGTAGTAGAGATATATGAAAAACAGTTTAAAAGATTTAAGTATCAGTTATTATTATGACCTAACAGACAAATTTTCCCATTTTTGCGGATGGGCAAGTTGAAGCCCATGCAGATTTCTCACCCTGGAAACCCAAGTCTCTCAACAGTTCAGTGCAGATGTCTGTTGCCTCTTAAGACCTTCTAGGAAGCACCAAATGGTATCCTATGATCACAGATCTAGTTAGAAGGGACATCAGAAGCTCCAAGCCCCACATTTTTCAGATAAGGAAACTGAGGCCCTGGTTAGACTGGTAGTGAATGGCAGAGGTAATATTGGAACTTGGACCCTCTGATTCCAAATCCAGCTTTCCACTGTACAACCTTGCCCAGAAATTTCATGTAACGCTGGCAGGAGGCGACCTTTTAAGATTAGGTGGTTCAACCTACTCATTGCCCGCCCAAGTATCTGACTTGGGATTCGAACTCAAATCTAGTTCTTTCCTTTGTATTACTCATGGTCCATGCTTAGGTCTTGTTCTCAAGTGGGTCTGAGTCCCACGCTGACCACCTTGCTTCCTTCTGCTTTTGGTCCAGGCTTTGTTTTTTTGAGGTGTTTGAAGTGGCCCAAGGAAGCCCATAGGTACAAACTTTGAAAGCAGACTGGTTTTCATTAGACTGCCAATGATGGCCTTTCTCCTATTCCAAGAGGGCAGCCGTGACAATGCAAGAGAGATTCAGAGCTGAGGCTTCTTGCCTCAAAGCACTGCTGGAGTGGGAGGCAACTGGGGCCAGATTAGAAGCTTCTTCCACACCTGACTGTATTACCCAAAGAACACTACCTTCATCTTAAAAATGCATACCTGTTTTGTAGGGGTTACATCAGAGACCTTTCTCAGCTAACATCTTAATTTTATCAGTGAATACTGTGGTATTTGCTGATAGCCAGATGAGAGCAAGACTAGGCCATGTGAGGTCTGATGGAAATGTCTAGGGACCTAAACAACCTGAGATTCTATGAGGGTAGAAAGGGCCCTTGCCCATCGGAGGGACAGTCACTGCACAATCCTGTACCCTTAAAGATCTTGCCATGCTCCCCACTAGCTAAGCAGTGGGAGGACATGAACAGAGTTCTCAAAAGAATTACAAACTCTTGACCACACCATGCAAGATCAAACTACACAACTAATATGGGAAATGCGAATTAACATGACTGCAAAAATTCACCTCACAACAGGCAAAGGTGAGAAAAGGAACAGAGACATTGGGGGAAAATGGGCACACTAATGCACTGCTGGTCCAACCAGTCTGGAAAACCATTTGAACACATGCAAGGTGACCCAACAATTCGTATCTTTTCACCCAGAGATGTCACCCAAAGAGGTCAGACAGAAAGTTTCCACACACACCAAAACAACCACAGCGGCATTTTTTTGCAATAGAGCTGGAGACAAAGCTGATAGCCATCCATCAGGGAACGGCTAAAGCAAATTATTGTATGACTGTAAGGAGTATTATGGCACCCTAAGATACAACAAACATGAAGAATTTGGAAGAGAGAGTGAAGGAAATGAAACCAGAACTCAAGCCGATGACTACACTGTGGGCGAAGGCCACCTTCAAACAAGCTGAAAGAGCGTGACTAGCCTCCGTGACCCCAGAGAATTCAGACACGCACATCCCTCCCTTTCTCTAGAGGTCAGGGCTACAGAGGGGGAGTGCCGCCTAGGCTGGCAGCTCAGTAGACCCGGCAGTTGATTTTGTTTCTGTCAGGGAAGGCTGAGCTGGCTTACATCTAGAAATGTCTAGGACAGAGACAAAAATCATCCACAAAACTTTTTTTAAAAGGAGGGTGGCTTGCGTTCCAAGGGTGCCAGTTAGAATTCCAAATTTCCCACCCTGGCCCCCAAGGATAGAAGGCCTTGGTGTGTCTTGGGGAAGAGGCCTTGCTCTCTGGCAGTGCCTTCACTTACTGAGAGAACAGATGAAGCCTCCAGGTGGAAAGGAAGACTCTGGGAAGAAGGTAGCAACTGAGTCCAAAGCGACACCTTTATTGGGGAAGGGGTCAAGGGTGGGGTGGCTAGGAAGGGGTTGCTATGTGTCACAGTCTTCTGGGATGGTGGCAGTGATAATGAGTGACTGCTCGATGACATCTGTGCTAGAAAAATTCTCCTCTGTACAAAGTCTCTGGCCAGGGAGCTGAGAAGCTAGTGTGCCTTGTGTCAGGGACTCCACAATCACTTCGGCAGAGCCCATCTCCAGCTCCGGGGGAGGCTGCAGGGCCACCACGACCATCTTCTCATCCTCGATGACCAGGTTCCGAAGCTTCCTCTGACGGGGATTGTAATTTTCTACGCGGTCATGGATCTCCATGTGCCGACGCAGGTGTGCCTGAGGTAAAAAGGAGAACATCAGCTGTCTGCCAAGGAAGGCCCTGGCATGCGGGGGCATCATGGCTATGGGTGGTGGTGGGGGGAGAGCGGAATGTACAGAGGACTCTTCAGGGGACAGGATAGCAGAGCTGGGAGCCCACCCTGAGGACTGTACCTGGCGGGTGAATTTGTAGCCACACTCGGTGCATTCAAACTTCCTCACGCCCTTGTGTCTCCGCACATGCACTCGAAGCTGTTCCACAGCTTGGGGAGTGTGGGGGAAGAGAGACAAGTTGCTTTGTAAGGGTGTGGCACAGTACATTTCCCAAAGGGCATGCCCATCTATCGGCTCCTCTGGGCCGGTCACCATCCCCATTCCAGATCCACCTTACCTGCTCATCTGTGAAATGGGGGGCTAGAGCAGAGGACCACTAAGGTTTTTCTTGGCCCTCTATCCCTCACAATGCAGGGGGGAGGTGGAGAGGGAGTGCCCTCTGTCAGAGATGGGGAACCCTTGAATCAAGCCTCAGTCCTGCTCCCAACCCGGGCTGGAGGACGGGGGCAGAAGGGAGCTTCAAAGGACTGTTACTTTTTGGGACCATGGGGGTGAAATCAACCCCAAACAACTCAGGAGGAGGATCAAGGAGAGGCAGGCAAAACCCAGAGCATGCGTAGTCTACTATACTTCCGTCTTGTGAGTCCCTCCAACCCAATTCCTTCTCTGGCTAAAACCCCCCAAAACTTCTCATTTCCATCAGGAAGTTAAAAGGAAGGCCGCTCCACATTTCCTCCGCAGATTTCCATGCAAAGGGTCCCCAAAGAAAGGGGTGCAACCTGAGGGGATTAGGCACCTTTGAAGGTTTTCCCACAGATCTGGCAGAAGTGGGGCCGGCCTTCCTGGTGACGGCTGGCGACGTGTCTCAGCAGCGGCCCCTTCTCTGTGAAGCGCTGCTCACAGAACTCACAGCTGAAGGGTCGCTCGCCAGTGTGCGTCCGGTGGTGCTTGTCCAGGCTGGCTACGATGGAAAAGGGGAATGCATTTGGCTCAGCCCTTCCCTGCCCTCTCCCAGTTCCTGCATCACAGGCCCAGGGAGATCCTCACCGTGAACCCCAAGTACTCAGGGCACTAGAGGCGAAGAGGGGAGGGTCGGACTAGAAACAAGGGTTGACCATGGCATCTAGCTGGCAGCCATGCTGTGTGGGCTCCTAGGCTGGGTGGGTAAGCTGAGGGTACCTTGTGTGCGGAAGGTTTTGCCACAAAGGTGGCACTGGAAGGGCTTTTCCCCAGTGTGAGTGCGCAGGTGCATGTTCAGATTGGCCTTCTGTGTGAAAGCGTGGCTGCAGAATTCACAGACGTATGGCCGCTCATTCCTGTGCAGAGGGCAGAGAGAGAGGGGAGAGAACATGAGTGAAGGGAGCACAGGCTGATCAAATCCAGAAAGCTGGCTTGCCTCAAGCCAGAAGAAGTACTGGCTCCAAGAGCTGCCAGCCCAGGGTCGCTAAGTGACATAAAAGGGAACTTCTCTGTGCTTTATCAGGAGACAAGAAGGGCATCAGAAACCAAAACCACTGGTTCCCTTTAGGTAAACAGAGGCCTCTGTAGCCATGAGACTGAACAATGGGGCAGAAGAAGGGAAAGCGAGTGAAGGGACAAGCAGCCAAATTTATTCACTCACTCACTTAACAAGCAACTATTTATTAAGCACCTACTTTGTGCCTGGTGCTGGTGGTCCCAGGACAAAATTAAGAGCAGTTGTGCTCCCACCAACAGAATGTTGGTCAAGGGGAGCAGAGAAAGCTGTGTTTTAGGGGCCGTCTCAGGGTCAAGAGATCCAGGCTGAGCGCCAGCGCTCCCAGGCCTGGACAGCCTCAGCCCAGTCACCTGGCCTGCTCCCGGCCTTGCTTTCCCATTCCTCTTTCAATGAGGGAATCAGACCACATCTTCCCCAAGGTCCCTTCCAGTTCCAAATCTTAGGATGATCGGAAAATCCCAGGGCCCCCTGAAACCCAGCTACTGATAGCAGCCCTTTCTGTTGTAGCAAAGGCCTAGAGACAGAGCAGGTGCCCATCAGCAGGGGAACAGCTGAACAGACCAAGTGTAAATAAGGTAAAGGCACGTGCTGCCCCAAGAAAGGATGGTGGTGATTAAGACAAGCAAAGAGCCACGAGCCCTGATGCCAAACAAGGCAGCAAAACCAGGAAAACAACACGCAGACACATACAGACAAACATACCCACACCAGGAAAATAACACAGAGACACACACAGACACACACTAGGAAAACAACACACATGCACCCCTGCCACACCCACACAACCACACCCACACGCCAGGAAAACAACACCCCCCCACCCCCACAACGGCAACAAGCTAAGTGAGGGAGTGACAATGAAACCTGGCCCCCAAGATGAGAAGTGAGGACCCTGCCTTGAGGAGGGGCCAGGGTGGGGAGCAGAGGGAAACATGGGGATAGAAAATGAAGACTGATAGAAAGAAAAGCCAGGTTCTGGAGCTCATCCATTTCTTTGGGTTTCTGTCCTCAGAAGCTGGAGAGCAGGTGAAGCTAGACAGCCCTGGCCTCCCCTCCAAGCTGGCTCCTCCCCATCTGGAGCTTCCACCCAGACAGTCTTTATTGGGAGACCAGAAGCCCTAAAGTCCAACCCCAGGGCAGCTCCTCCACTTGTCACCATAAATAAACCTACTGGTTTCTGAATAAAGGTCCCTCTCCCTCTAGATGGCTGGCCAGGGGGCCAGGGCAGCTGAGCGTCCAAACCTGGATGCCTGCAGATGGGGCTCAGGCATATGGTGGGAGCGGTGGGATGAGAGCTGCAGACTCTAGGTGTGGGAGAGAGACGCCTCTGAGGACCCTTCCCACCCCAATCTGAGCAAAGGCCTCCCCATATGCTGCCCGGGCTGGGCCCTGGGAGGAGACCTACCTGTGCTTCGCCTTAATGTGCATCTGGAGGCCATTGCGGCTGGAGGCCCGGTGCCCACACTCCTCACACACGAAGAGCTTCTCTCCTCGATGCTTGAAGGCTTCGTGTAACTGAAGCTCCGTTCGAGACAGGAAGCATTTGGCGCAGGTGGGACACTGCAGGTAAGAGGGGCAGGGAAATTCAGAGCCCACCCCCACGACTTACAGCCCGGCCTATTAGCTGGGCCCTGTAGGGGAGCTCCTCGAGGGGACACCCCCTGGTACCAGGACTATAGTGACTGTCTCTATCACTGGGACTGGAACAGTACTCAGCACATACAACAGGTGCTTAATAAATGCCTGTGGCATGGCAAAGGGGAGGGCTGGGTGGGGTGTCAAGGACTTCGGCAGCCTTGGTATTTCATCCTTCCTCCCCAGCAGGCTGCTTATACCCACAGGACAGAGTCCGGCGCAGGCCCCCCCAGCTCCCCCCAGCTCAAGACACTCACAGCGTGGGGCTTGGGGGCCCCGTGCAGTTTGATCATGTGGCTCTGCAAGTCCTTCTTCTGCATGAACTGCTGTGAGCAGGACGAGCACTGAAATACAGGGTCTGGGGTCACAACCCGTCTGCCAAGGCCCGAGCCACCCCCGTCCCAGGATACCAGGATAGGGCCTCCCATGACAGCACCCATGGCCGATGTAAGGGCTGCCAGCCCCTGGAAGAGGACCCAGGTGCCAATGCCAGAACAAGGAGCCCACTCCCCAGGGCCAGGCTAGGGGGTGATTCTGAGGCTGCAGCCAAAGGAAGAGAAAGCAGAGGCATGGGGGGCAGAAAAGGCAGCCGCAGCCAGGACGGAACCAAGCAGGAATGTCCTGGGACCCGGGTGTTGGAGGGGACCAGAGAGATAATCCAGAGGAGGGCAGTGACTTGTCCAAGGTCACACAGTCTGGCTCAGGGCCCAAGCACACTAGCCCTTCCAGGCTGCTAGGCATGGCAGTGCCCATCTCCCTTCTGGAGCTTTGTTCTAGGTATAGTCACCCTCCCCTTCTTCCAGCCCTGCCTTTGTGGCCTAGCGGCCTGACCTTGTAGGGCATTTCCCCAGTGTGGGACACCATGTGAACACGCAACTCCATCCTCCGCCGGAATGTCTCCTGGCACACAGAACAAGTAAATACCTGAAAGCAAGAGGGGCTGGCATCAGGGTGTGGATTTTGAGGCCATCAAGCCTGGTCAGGGAAGGGAGTCAGGCATGGAACAGCCTTGGCCCTGCCTTTGCTTAAATTCTTAAAGGCTAAAGTCTGCTGAGTGTGCCTGGTGACTGAGCAGCCAAGGTGGAGAGGGGAGGATGCAGAGCTCCCATAAGCAGAGTCCTGAGAGCAGTCCCAAGTGGCTCCCCACCACCCTTGGTAGCCTCTCGGAAAAGGAGGATTTTGGGCCACTGGCTATGAGAGCAGAACAGATGTCACTGCTGCAACACCGGCCATGTTCCTGTTGTGTCCAAAGTCAATTAGGTTCCCAGAGCAAGCAAAAACCTGACTGGGAGCCAGGAACTAGCTGTATGACTTTGAGAGGGTTCTTTAACTCTGACATTCTGTGTTCTGAGGCTCCTCCCAGCCCTGACATTCTGTGTCCTAAGGGCCCTCCCAGTTCTCACATCATTGTGTTCTAAGGGCCTTCCCAGCTCTGACATCCTGTGTCCTAAGGGCCCTCCCAGCTCTGACATCCTGTGTTCTAAGGGCCCTCCCAGCTCTGACATCCTGTGTTCTAAGGGCCCTCCCAGCCCTAATATCCTGTGTCCTAAGGGCCCTCCCAGCTCTCACATCCTGTGTTCTAAGGGCCTTCCCAGCTCTCACATCCTGTGTTCTAAGGGCCCTCCCAGCCCTGACATTCTACTTTGCATAGTTCCACCCTGGAATGAATTCTTGTTCAGACAGAGGTTGAATGAGGTTACCTCCAAGGTCCCATCAGGGATTCAATGATTCTAAGGAAGTTGCTTTCTTGGGGGCCTGAGCCCAGCCCCAAGACATAGCCGGGGCGGTGGGACAGGGCCGCTGGCAGCCCTGGACTCTAAGGAAGAGGAAGGCCTCTCTGGCCTCCCCAATGATACCTGCTCTGAGCGGTTCAGGCAATTCCGTGCTTCATGCTCCAGGAGATTCTCTTTCCTAAAGTAGCATTTCCCACACTTGGGGCATTCAAAAGGCTTCTCCCCTGTGTGTTTCCTGGAAAGAATAGAACCCAAGAGGGATTTGGGTGCTGGAAAGACTTCCTCGCTTTCACAATGGACCCAGTTCTCCACCTCCCTCTGCCCCTCCAGGGAGAAAACAGGGATAGCAGGGAGAGTGTGCCAGAGGGCAGCCAGCCACCAAGGGCGTCAGGGCCCACCCCTTCAGGCCAGCTGGAGGCCACAAGGGATCGGGACAAGAACTGCTAGTGTCCCAAGATGAAGACATTAGTCTGTTGAGGGGAGGGAGCCAACCCCCTCCTACTCTGCCCTGATGTCAGAAGGACCAACGTATGTCCTCTCATGCACGAAGCCCAGGATGTTAAGAGAGGTCACGTTTAGCACCTGACTGGCTGAGCAAGCTTCTTCTGAGGTGGGAAAGGGGCCCGCACCTAACAGAGCTGAAAAAAGCCCTGAGCAGACCGCTGTACGTGACAAAAGGCCATCGAGGTGCTGCAGGAGAACTGGGTCCCGTTTGGTCAGCTCTGGCCCGCCTCCCCCTCTCCGAGCACAAAGGTGATTTCGCTGCGGTGTATTCTGGGGGGATGTACGACATTTGGCAACCCTTTCACTCTGGAGATGAGGATGTAATTCCTACCATCTCAGCCATGCCAAGAGGGGAAGGGGGGCCGACAGGAGATGAGGGCACAGCCCTGTGCACAAAGCTGTAAGAAACGATACCAAGGCAAGGGTTCTGAACCTGTGACGGCCCAGGAACTCGTTTTTAAAAATATTATGATGAGTGAATTTCAATATAATTGGTTTCCTCTGTATTCTTTATCTTATGCATTTAAAAACATTATTCTAAGGAGAGGTCCTTTGGCCTCACAGGATACTACCAAAGGGGCACATCTATGACACAAAATAGCTTAAGATTCCTTGTCCTAAGAGAAAAAGACTTCCCGGCTCACAGCAAGAAAACAAACTCAAGGGAAACACTTTGTCTGCTCGGGCCAGCAGGGGGCCTCTCTCCCTCTCCCACCTCCGTGTAGTGAAGGAGTATAAAGAAGGTGAAATCGAGAGTTGTTTTCTATGATACAAAAAGGTTGTTACTTAAAATTTACTCTGCCATCCTATTTATTCATCTTTTTCATGTAATATGTTCATACTCAGTCCTATACAACCACTTACAGAAATCTACTTTGAAACAATAAGGCAATAGTAGCAACCCCTCCCCGCCCTTCCAGTTCTGGGCACGGGCCCCATCTCTTTGGCATACCTAGTGAGCCCTGGAAATGTGGTTTGTAGGCATGTACCCAAACTTGGTCGGTCTCAGGAGAGCTCGGCTAAGGAATCTCTCTGTGACTATGAAACTTGTCTCCCTCAAAAGAGTTACTTCTGCTCCCCCGGGGATACACCTGGTGAGTTGGCAGGGTGACAACAGCTCCAGGCAATACCGAGGTAAAGAATTTTTAGGTGTTTTTGTGTTGTGGACGCCTTTAGTAGATCGCTTCAGCCTATGGACCCCTTCTCAGCCTGTCTGAAGGAAATGCTAACTTTCAGAGGCTGATGAAAATAAAAACGTTCATGGACCTCTCAAAATCGATCTGTGGACCAATCCATGGAAGCCAAGTTAAGAATCTTCAACTATGAGCCTTTCAGAGCACTGCCCTCATGGCTCTGGGCAGAGCCTTTCCCTTGGCCCAGTGATCTGAGTACCAGCCTGAGTCTGACACTGCCCACCTAGGCCAGAAAGTCCACTGTCCACTGTGGAGAATGATGCCCAGAGAGGAAGAAAGCAGTCCATGAAGGTGCTTGTGTGTCACTCTCCTAGCATAGTGCTCCCAAGGGAGAAGGAACTTAGCCCAAAGCAGGATGTCTTTCTCCTGGCAGCCCTGTGCCTGAAAACGGAAGGTGCTGCTGGAGTCTAAGAGTGAATGCTGGACAAGATGCTAAAGGCAGGCCCTGGAAATGGGCCAATTCTAGAGTGTGTGATTCGGTCATCAAGCCAAAGGCTCCTGCAGAAATCTCCAATACCATTTCCTTTTAGAAACTAAGATGGTACTTTCAAGGGGATGGTGACACAAATCTCATTCCAAAAAGGCCACAAGAACTCGAAAGACTTTTTAAGGAGTCAGGGTGCTATAAAGCTCTGACTAGAAAGAATACTTTCATGAGGACCTCGTCACATCCCAGGCACAGCTAAGGGGTTTCTGGTTTTGTAATGAAGTTTCTTTTGCAAACAATTAGTAAAGTTAGGCTTTTTTTTGGGGGCGGGGGAGGCAGGGCAGTTGGGGTTAAGTGACTTGCCCAAGGTCACACAGCTAGTGTGTCAAATGTCTGAGGTCGGATTTGAGCTCAGGTCCTCCTGACTTCAGGGCCAGTGCTCTACTCACTACGCCACCTAGCTGCCCCTAAACTTATGCTTTGGGATAGAAACACTTTAAAAACAGCCTGGCAGTGTTAAGCTCTCTGAGAAGCTCTGGAACATAGCACCTCAGACTGACAACAGCTCCAGGCACAGAGACTATGAAGTCTTGATTTCACAGTGACATGGTCACACTCTGGGCAGTATCTGTTTCCAGGGTCTGCTCTGGGCATTTTGTGCCAATTAAAAGATGCTTATGAGGGCAGGCTGTGCTAGAGGACAGGAGAGGCCTGTCTGCTGGTGCCTATAGCTGGGATCCCTTAGAGACCATGGTCAACAGTTAGGGACGTTGGGAAGAAAGGAAGGCGTGATGGAGCTCGTCAGAACAGGCAGGGATAGGGAAGGGGAATTAAAAAAAAAAGAATCTTTACCTGTTGTGAACTTTTAGGTAATATTTGCTGAGGAACTTTTTATGACATGTGGGGCATTCAACCGGCACAGCTGTACCTTTTCTGTTCCCGGGGGGCTCGGCGACTGGGGGCCCCAGGCTCAGGGCTGGCTCCAGAGCACCAGACTTTGGGGCTATGTCTGACTTCCTTGTGGTCCGCACAGTCTCTGTTTCAGAAATGTCCTCTCCATCTGCATCATCCTCAACTTGGACCACCACTTCCCACTACGGCAGAATAGGCAGTGCAAGGAGGTGGTGTCACCAAATGAAACTTACAACGATCCTGGGTGGCTGCGCCTGCTGGGCAGGGGCAAGCGACCCTAGCCCCCATCTAAGGGGGCCTCTCGCTAGCCAGGCAGATCCCCAACTTTGTAGCTAGTCCCTTACTGAACTCTAGAGAAGATGGGATTTAGCCAGGGGGAAGGCGTCTCTGCCCACGGTAGCCAGAAAGCCTGCCTCCCCACTTCTGATGGGGCCCGTCCCCTGAAGGCCTGCTGCTGGTCAATATACATGAGTCACCTTCTTTTGGAAACTGGGCAACAGTGCTGAGCCTAGACCTGGAGTCAAAGGCCCCGAGTCTAAATCCCAGTTCTGTCTATCTGTGTGTTTTTGGGCCTGTCTCCTCAGCTGTAAAACGAGGAAGCTGGACTGGAAGGCCTCGGAGGCTCCTTCCAGGTGTCTCCCCTATGACCTTGACTCAGCAGAGTGTTAGGGCAGGCTGGAGAAGGTTCTAATTTCATGTTTCCAAGTTTGGGCAAGGCCTGCTGTTCCAACCCCAAGGAATGAAAGGGCTCAGCCCCTTGGGTCCCCCAACATCTCCCTCCCTTTTATCCCCTGGGGGCACCACCCCAGCACCCCTGGACAGCACCTCATTACTACCAGCCTGCAGCAGGACCCCTCCCGCCTTCAAGGGTCTCTGGGGGTCTTTACAGTCTTGAGGGTCCTTGTCCCCAGGACTGGTTGGGGTGCTGGGCTTCAGAGATTGCTGGAGTCTCTCGTGGGGAAAGGAGGGGCTCTCTCTCTGTCTAGGGGGACTAGGCTTGGCCCTGGGAGGGCTCTGGGGAGAGCAGGGCTGCTGAACACTAATGCCCATGTAGAAAGGCCTGGCCACGTCTTCCTCTTCAGAGTCAGGTGGCCGCTTGAGGTCACCATTCACATCCTCAGGGAGGGATGTCTCTAGGCTGGCCAGCTCCTGCCCCACCAAGTCCTGTGCCTTGAAGCTCTGGCATAACTCCACGACCTCGGGGACCCGAAGCTCCCTCGCTGCCAGAAGCACCTTATCCAGGTTTCCTGGGGTGAGGGCAAGGTGGCCAGTGTAGAAAAAGTCTAGCAAGAGGCCAAAGATCTCTGCAAAGCCAGCAGGGAGGCTGACACTGCCCACTGTACCATCCCCATAGAGGCTTTGGAAGAAGTGGCTGCAGCAGGCCAGGACACTCCAGTGGGCCTTGAACACGAGGCCGCCCACGTCCAGGGTGGCGTCACAGTACTGCCCCTTCTCCCGCTGTTTGTTGAGCTCCTGCAGCACCCGCACACTGTGCTGGACAAAAGAGCCGTCCATTATCTGCAGAGAGGAAGGGGGCGGGTGATCGCTCTGTCAGAGGGTCATGAGGCAAGGCTGAGGGCACCTCCCCCACACCTAACAGATGCTGAGCACACCAGAGATCAGCACATAAGTGGCTTGCTCAAAGTCAGAGCTACTAAGGAGTAAAGTGCAGATTTGAACTCAGGTCCTTGGATTCTAAATCTAGAACCCTTTTTACTACCCTAGAACCTGCACAGGACTGCCTTTAGTTAAAAAACACCCACCAGAGGCCTCAGGAGATGTTCAGGTGTCTACCTTGGGCAAGGAGCTAGTGCTACAAAGATGAAAATAAAATCTTCTCTGTCCTCAAGGAAAGAGGTGCTGCTTGGCTTGGGGTGGGGAGGTCAGGACAGGGAAGCTGGGGTGGGGGAGGGGAGGTAGGGAGGCTTACAGTATTTGGGGTGGAGAGGAGCTGCAAAGCTGGGCCTGGCCTGTCATAGCGGCAAAGTAATGGGATGTATGGCTGAAGGGCACCTTCAATGGGAGTGGGGCCGGCGGAGGAGGCTACAGGTAAAAGTGGAGAGTACAGCTAGCCAGGAAAACACTTAACTGGGCACAATTAGTAAGAAGCATGTTTAGGAGGGAATATGGTAGAATGGGGGAAAAAAATCCTGCTATCAAATTTCTCTGGTAAGAGTCTGGTGTCCACGATACATAAACAATTAACAAATACGTTTAAGACTAATAGCCCAATAGGTAATGGTCAAAGGATACGAACAGACAGTCTTCAAAAGAAGACTGCGAAGTATTCACAACCATTTGAAGGAATGCTTCAGATCACTAATCATAAGAGAAATTCAAATCAAACAATGCTAAGTGTCACCAATACATGGTTGGTGGAATTGTGAAATGGCACAACCATTTAAAAAAACAACTTGGAATTATGCGAATAGTGATTAAAATATCCATAACCTATGACCCAGAGACTTCATTATTGGGCTCATAAATGCCAAGGAAGCCACTGATACGAACAAAGTCCCTTTATACGCCAAAATTTTTATAGCAGTATTTTTTTATATCTGAAAATTAAAAACAAAGTAGAGGCCCACTGATTCAGGATTGGAAAAACAAATTGTGGTATGTAATGAAATATGACTATGCTGTAAGAAATGATGAATATGAATACAGAGAAATGTAATGGAATATGACTGTGCTATAAGAAAAGATGTAAATGATGAATACAGAGAAACCTGAGAAGACTGACATTAACTGATCTAGAAAAAGGTAAGCAGATCCAAGAAGGCAATCTATACAATGTCAACAAAAAACCACAAGCCAAAAAAAAAAAATCAGAAGTAACTGTAACAAAATTACAAAGATCCAGTGGGATTCAGATGAAGACCTAACAGAAGACAGCCCCATCCCAACCCTTCAGAAGTGGGAGGTACACAGATGTTGCTGATTTTTTTTTGTCTTAAAAATATGATTTGTTGTATGGGATGGCTGAAGGGGGGGTGGGAAGGAACACTAGGGAAAACTATGATGATGTAAAAAAACAACAAAAACTTATGAATGTAACAAAATTACAGGGCTCAAGCGTGACCTTAAAGCAGAGATCAGAGAGGATACCCCAAACCTACCCCTTCGTGGAGGTGGGGGTTCTGTAGATGTTACTCACTGGCCACATTTTGGGTCTTTTCAAAATACTGATCGGTTGAGCTGACTTTTTTTCCTTTTCTTTTTCTTGTCTTTAAAACCTTATAATAAATTCAATGCGAAGTTATGTGTAGAATATATATCGGATTCTATGCCGTCTTGGGGAGGGGGAGGGGGAAGAAAATCTGGAACTCAAAATAATGTGGAACTGAGTGTTGTAAACTAAAAATAAAAAATCTTAATTATAAAATTTCAAAAAAAACCCTTATAAAAAGAGGTAATATGGTTAGCTGAACATGGTTAATGGGAGTACAACCAGCTAGTGGATCATGATCAGTGGGGAACACAGCTAATGGAAAAGTATGGCAAGGGGCTCATTTAATGTGAATGACAGCTAGTAGAACATGGTTAATGATGAGTCAGTCAACAGGCTTTTTTTAAGTGTCTACTATGTGCCAGGCACTCTGCACTGGAGACAACAAGGCAAGAAACAGTCCCCGTCCTCAAGAAGCTCACGGTCTACTGGGGGAGACAACATGCAAACGTCTATGTACAAACTAGATGTACAAAATAATTTGGAGATGATTCACAGGGAGAAGACCCTAACATTAGGAAGGATTGGGAAAGGCTTCTTATAGAAAATAGGACTTAAAGGAAGTCAGAGAGGTCAGAAAGTGGAAGAAAGGAGGGAGCAGGTCCAGAGTTGGGAAATGGGAGTGTTCTGTTTGAGGAACAGCAGAGAGGCCAGTATCAGTAGGTCAAAGAGATGGGGAGGAGTTAAAGTGTAAGACTGGAAAGGTAGGAAGGGCTGATCCTGAAGGTGACAGGGAGACCGCTGCAGTTTAGTGAATACGGGACTGACATTGTCAGACCTGGGATCTGTTTTACAGAAGGTCAATTTTACAGGTGGACTGAGTAGGGAGAGATTTGAGTCAGGAAAACCATTCAGCAGGCTATTGCAATTGTCCAGGTCTGGACCAAGATGGCGGCAGCGTCAAAGGAGAGGAGGCACATACGAGAAATGTTAAAAAGACAAAAGCAACAGGATCTGCAACAGACTGGATGTGGAGGAGAAGAGAGGAACTGAGCAGCTGATACGTAGGTTTTACATAAAGATGATGGTGCCCTTGAAAGTAGTAGGAAAATTAAGAAGAATTTCCTTTTTGAGTTCAGTTTTAGACATGCGGCGTTTGACATCCAGTTTGAGGTGTCCAATTGCCAGCTGGAGATTTGGGAGGAGATGTCAGGAGAGCGGCTAGGGCTGGTTAAGTAGATCTGGGAATAATTAGCACAGAAATAATAATTGAATCCATGGGACCTGATGAGATCACCAAAGGATACAGTATAGCACATGTGGTGACTACTGCCTGTATTGGTGTGGCCAAGAATGTTTTTTACATTTTTAAATAAACCATTCCTAGAGGAAGTGCTATACAAAAACAGGCAGTTAGCTGGTGGCTGCAGTTTGCTGACCCTCTGGTAGAGAGGGAGAGGAGGAAGACCGAAGGAGCCGGTGTGACCTGGGTGAAGATCCAGGACAGCAGAATGAGGAGCGGTCTGAGAGGCAGGAGGAGAACAGGAGAGGAGTGTCATGAAACCCCAGAAAGACGAAATCAAGAGGAGTGTGATCAACAGTGTCAAAAAGAAGGATGGGGGATGAGAAAAGGCCCCTGGATCTGGCCATTAAGAGGAGGGAGCAATTGTGGTCGAATGATGAGATCGGGAGCCATTCTGCAGAGCGCCGGAGAGAGCTGACTGTAGAAAGACTTCTCAAGAGTTTAGCCATGGAAGGGAGGAGAGAAATAGAATGATAGCTAGTGGGTACAGGGGATCAGGAGGCAGCTGGGTGGCTCAGTGGGTAGTGCCCCGGGCCTGGAGTCAGAAAGATCTCAGTTCAAATCTGGCCTCCGACACTGACTAGCTGTGTGACCCTGGGCAAGTCGCTTCACCCTATCTGCCTCAGTTTCCTCATCTGTAGAATGAGCCGGAGAAGGAAACGTCAAACCACTCCAAGGTCTTTGCCAAGAAAACCCCACGGTCAGCGCTGGCCTCCTATGGTCCACGGGGTCATGACAGCGAATCAAGGGAGGGTCTTATGCGGGGGGGGAAGCTATAGGCATGACCGTAGTTAGTAGGGAAGTGGTCGGAGAGGAAGAATCAGAAGGAAGTGAATGGACCGCACGGCCCCTTGGGGGAGGGGCAGTTCGTGGGGGACCAGGCTGGGTCAATGAGGTACACGGTCCGTGGCTCACGGTCAATGGCGAATTCCGTTAACGGGGCACGGATAGTGGAGAGTCCGGCTAGCAGGACAGCGGGGACAACTAACAGGGTCCGGTTACTGAGCGCGGCTAACGGGGAGTGGGGTTCAGGGGCACGGTTAATGGGGAGCGCGGCTAGCGGGGCCCGGTTAACGGGCGAGGCCGCGAGCGCCGGTCCCGCCCCCGCCCCCTCTACGCCTCGCGGCCCGGCTGCACACAGCTCGACGCTCCCTGGGCGGCGCGTCCCCGCGCCTCTCTCCGCCCCTCCCCGAGAGCGCGCCCCGCCGCCTCACCTGCCCCGGGCCCGGCCCGCTCCGGAGGCTCCCCAGCGCCTGCCAAGCTCCCACGGAGGAACTGCCAGAGCCTAGCCGTGCGCAGCCGCACCGAGCGAAGCCGAGCCCCGCCGCCGGATGTGACGTTAGGGCGCACGAGACGGGGGCGGGGCGACGCGCGGTCTCGAGGTCAGAGCGGAGCGGGTCGCCGGGCGCCAATGAGAAGCCTCAGGGGGTGAGGGTGGAAGGCGGGGGCGGTCGGCTTAACAGAGAGCGACCGGATGTTGCTCGACCCCTTAGCCACTCAGAAGGTCTCTGAGGCGGCCAATGGGATCGCGCGGGGTGAGCGCCCCACCTCCCCGCCTCCCGCGTTGCCTAGGCAACGGCAGAGCGGCGAGCTCGGCCCCGCCCCCAGACGGAGGCGGGCTTCGCTCCGCGGGCCGACTCGCTGCCGGACCGCTCCGGGGTCGCCGGGTCAGCTCCTCCCCGGCTGGAGGCGGGGCTCCCCGGGAAGCCGAAAGCCGAGTCGGGTCAAGTTCTGTTTAGCGTCCTGGGCTCGTCCCGTCCTTGGGTTAAACCTGGCTGTTCTCCTTGGGGAGAAGGGAAAGTGGCTCCGTGCCCTCGGTCAGTGCCCGAGAAGCCTGGCCCCAGAGCTGGCGCCGCTCCTCTCTGGCTGGGGGACCGTGGGCAACAGCTTCTTCACCTTTCTGGGCCTCAGTTTCTTCCCCCGTAAAAGTAGGTTGTGGTTGGACTAGCTGACCTCTCTCTGCGCCTCAGTTTCCTCCTCTGTAAAATGAAAGGACTGGACCAGATACTCCTCGAGGCTCCTGGTTCCAAGCCCGGGGGTGAAACCTTTCCTGACCTCCTCCAGTTGGTGACGTCAGCCCTCCGTCCCCCCACCCCAATCTAGGGCACTAGCAGCCCGTCATGAAGATTCAGAAGACCTAGACTGAATCTTGGCTTGGCTCCAGTGATCAGCGCAGGCCATTTGTTTCCCCTGTGTCCCCTCATCTGCAAGTGATGCACTAGGCGGCTTCTCACACCCCTGGGATCGTAGGTGCAGAATCCGGGAAGGTCCTTAGAAGGCATCTCATTACAGGGAAGGAAACCCGAGGAGACCTGAAAGTAATTTGCCCAGGATCCCACAGGTGGTGAGTGGCAGAGCAAGACTTTGGACCTAGAGCCTGACTCCACATCCATCTTTCTTTCCACTACCCTACTAGATCTATGAGCCTACGATTCCTGTTTCCATTTTATTCTTTCTGGTAAAGACACTTCAGCAAACTTAGTGGTTACAGGTGTTTGTTTGGAGATGGAGTCTCTGCTGCTGACTACTTGTGTGACTCTGGATAAGTCGCTTCTCCTCTCTGTCCCTCAGTTTCCTCCTCTATAAAATGAAGAATTTGAATTAGGTAGTTAAAGGCCTTCCTGGTTTTAGATCCTATTAAAGGGTAGCAAGGTGCGCATCAAGAAGAGCGCTGTAGTCAGAGAGCCAGGGTTTGAATCCCCACTGCCACTTCGGTACATAGGTCCTAGGGCCTTACTTAGTATCCATGTAACCTTGGGCAAACAGTTCTCTGGGCCTCAGTCTCCTCATTTGTAAAAGTGATAGCAGTCTTCTGGATGATCTCAAATATTCCAGTTCTAAACCCACTTATCAGCCCTTTTATACCACTTTCCCAACATGAGCTCCAAGACCCTTTCCAGCTCCAAATCCTAAGGGTGGAAGCTGACTGGCAGATTTAGACTTAATGTCAGGAAAAGCTTCCAAAAGGATTAAAGCTATTCAGAATTTGAATGGGCTGCCCCTGGAGTTAGAGAGTTCCTTATCACTGGGTGTCTTCAAATGATTTGTTGGGGAGACAATTCTTGGTTATATGTGGGTTGACTTTATAGCTGTGGAGCTTGGCTGTGGTGGGGAGGATTCCTGGTTAGCTATAGTTTGGACTAGCCTCTGAGGTCCTTTCCAACTCAGGTTCTGTGAATGTAGCTACCAAACCTCAAGAAAGAGGAGCATATCCTGTATAGACTCATTTCCTCACCCTATTCCCCACTCCTACCTAGCTCCGCCCTGTCCATCTTTCCTTCCATCCCCCCATCCCCCCCCATCTCCCTTCTTTCCCCTCCCAAGCTGAAACACTCAGGGGGAGCTGCAGCGCTGTGTGTAGTCTTGGATAGAGGCCTGGAAATACTCAGTGGTGTTGAGGTCTGGGCGGCAGAGGATGACGTAGCACTTTGGGAGGAAGTAGCCACTGAAAACACCACCGAGGCTGCTCAGGATGACCAGTGCGTTGATGGCTGGCAGGTATTTGCCATAGTAGACAGTGGAAGCAGTGGCGAGGCCAACCCAGGAAATAAAGTACAGGAGTAGGCTGAAGGTGATGCATTTGGCCTCGTTGTAGTTCTCAGGCAGATCCTTGCCTACATAGCTACAGGCGAAACAGCTGACCGAGAGTAAACAGGTGTAGAGAATGCTCAGCATATGACCTGGGGAGCTACCCTTGGAACACTCCAGCACCACCAGCTCTGGGAAACGCTTATACTCTTTGGTGGGCTGGGGGGTCCAAGCAACCAGCCACGTGATACATATGAGAAGCTGGATGGTGGAGCTCACCACCACAAAGATCTTGGGCCCACGGTTCTGCACCCAGGAACGGTAGAGGGTGGGCATCTTGGTCGACAACTTGAAGATGACGACCAGCTGGAAGGAGCGGATGGTTAAGCAAGATAGGAAAATGGCAAAGCCCAGGGCAAAGAGAGACTGCCGCAGCAGGCAGGTGAGTGGCGTTGGCTCCCCAAAGAAGCAGTAGGGGCTGCAGCCGGCACCTGCCAGCGAGCCCAGCATGAGGAAGCACATCTTGCCTCCAGCTGATCTCACCACAGGGGTATTCAGGTGCCGGGCAAACAGGCTGGCCACCCCCGCCAACAGGAATAGCAGCAGTGTGTTAGCGCCCATGAGCACCAAGGAGACTGGATGGTGCCAGGCGAGGAACTCAGTGGTGCGGTTGAAGCACATCTGGCTGCCCACTGGGGACCATTCTTCTTCCTTACACCGATGGCAGACGTACTGGTCTGTAAGGAAGGGGGAGAAGAACCCTGAGCAGAGGTGCCATCATCTAAGCCGAGGAGAGCAGCAGAGTTTACTAGCTACGTGCAAAGCCTCGGCCAGGCTAAGGGGACAAACGGAGACACGCAGGGTTCTAGTTTGGAATACTCTGACATAGCTGTGGTCTCAAAGCTCTTAGTGAAGATCAAGTCACCTGCATCTCCTCTAGGACATTTCTGTTCCATGACCTGCAGTAAATCCTTCACAGAGCTCCATACACACGTATCCCAGAGGCCCTTCTCTAGGCTCTACATTCTATAGGTACTGCTATAGCCCTGGGGTTATCCACTGTCCTCATAGCCCATGAAATAGAGGACAGCAGACTCCTTTCTGTTGTGCTCAGTTACCACAAGGGCCTTGGTGTAGCCCCTTTTCTCATCCGAATGCCTACCTTTTGTTTGTGTAGATGGCTTTCCCCACTTTGAAGAGGAAGGTGATTTCCATCTCTCCCTCCAGTATTGCCATTAACCAAACTCACCTTCCTGATTTAGGGCTCAGTGGTTTCTCTGTTTTGGGGTTTTTAAGAGCAGAAAGCAACATATAGCAAGACCGTTCTGCAGAAAGGATATGGAAACTCCAACCTCAGACTGGGCTGGGAAGAATAAGCCACTTTAGTCACTAGAATTAGCACAGGGTGTGGCACAGTAAACATGTAAATGCTTGTTGACTGACTGACAGACTGACCTTGGCCATGATCTGCTATATAAATTGGATAGTGTGGGTCTGCCACAAATTTGTCCATTGGAAAGAGTCTATTATTTATACCTCGGCAGAGGAAGTCATGGAAGGACCAGATAAGTATGGCATCATTGGATGCCCTCTATGAAGGTATAGGAGAGGGAAGCCAGTTTTAATGAGGCAGTGGGAATAGGCTATAACCCTTAGGAGGTGAGATGGCAGCTACGTGCTGAGCACAAGTCCAAAGATTTCCTGGTGCTCATGGTTGTGTTTTTCCACCCTTGGTTTTGATCTACTCTGAGAACAATTTTCGCCCCATTATGGATACTAAGCATAGAGAAGCTGCCTAACGAGTTAATAATAACTCACATTTTTATAATACTCTAAGTTTTATAAAGCATTTTTGTTGTTCAGTCGTGTCCGACTCTGTGACCCGAATTGAGGTTTTCTTGGCAGAGATATTGGAGTGGTTTACCATTTCCTTCTCCAGTTCGTTTTGCAGATGAGGAAACTGAGGCAAACAGAGGTTAAGAGAATTACCCAGGGTCACGCAGCTAGTAAGCGTCTGAGGCCACATTTGAACTCTGGAAGTTAAGTCTTCTCAACTCCAGGCCCAGCACGCTATGCCCTAGGCGCCACCTAGTGCCACAAAGCACCCTACATGTATTATTTCATTTGATCCTTAAAAGAACTTGGTGAGATAGGTACTTCTTTTTATCATTTTACAAATTTAGAGACACTGAGTTGGATTAAGTGACTTGCCCAGGGTATGAGTCTGAGGCAGAATTTGAGCCCAGGTCTCCAATATTTCTGCATACTACCCCATGATGAAATGACCCTGGAGCCTCAGTTACCTTTCCTGATGAGAATAACTGCTTTGCAAACTTTGAAGTGCTATATAAATGTCTTGTGGTTATTATACAGGGTGAGAGAAAAGCCTGCTAAGACTTGGACATGTTGGTCTTGGGTGGGGGGTAAGCAGGAGGAGTCTTTTTAATTTGCAGAGCTGTGAGGAAGCCGGCAGGCCTCAAGAAGGCTGGCCACTCACCGCTGCTGTTGACGAAGGTCCCAGCTGGACAGAGCACACATTCAAAGCAGCATTGTTGCGGTCCCACAACACTCCGTGACTTTCCTGCTGGACACTCCTCAGAGCACACTGACCGAGGCACCTGGATAAAACCACAGGCATTCCGAGTTCAGACTGGAACGGACCACAGTCAAAGGAGGGGGATGAGCAGGAAGGACCTTAAAAGGTAATACTGTAGAAAGGCTCAGGAAGCTAGGAAAGAGGGACAAATGTCAAAGCCTCGACATTGCAGGGCTCGCTTCCTCAATATTGGATTTTCTTAGTAGACACAGATAAAAGTCGTGCCCTCAGAAACTGCCTCAGGGTCTGGCATGCTGCAAATTTTTATTTATGGCTCTGTGGAGCTATATCCCACCCTGATATCCCCCATTCACCCTAAGTTCTGGGTATTAGATTGCCATGTCAGAGAGTGACCTGGCCAGTGACTATCCCTATTCCCAGAGGTAGCTTGTTACCTGTTTTTTTCCTCTGTGCCAGCGGATTTTAGTCTCATCTATTTCCACGTGAACTGGGAACCATGTGGAAGCTCCAATGATTTTGAAGGTCCAGTTAGGGCCATTCCAGTCCCATGCAATAATATCATATCCACTGAGTGGATCTCCATTTTCATCGAAGGACACAGGGTTTCCATGTAGCATGAAATCCACCTTCTTGACCTCCTCCAGCAGCTACAATATATAGCAACCATGTACCCCAACCACAAACTGTACAGAGCTTCCCTTGAGTACCCTACCTGAGCAAAGCCAAAGAATATGAGATAAGAGCTGTTTAAAAAGGGAGGAAACAGGGCAGCTAGCTGGCACAGGGGATAGAGCACTGGCCTTGGAGTGAGGAGGACATGAGTTCAAATGTTACCTCAGATGCTTACTGGCTGTGTGACCCTGGGAAAGTTGCTTAACCTGACTGCCTCCCTCATTGAGAGAGAGGGGAAATAAAAGCATCAAGGTGGGAATCTACTTTCTTAAAAGTGTTGAGCCCAGTCAGATGGATAGCTCCTTCCATGGGATCTCTTCCCCTTCCTAAGTGAGATGGGATGTGGTAGAGGGTTCCCCTGTTGAGGTTTTTACCTCTGAATTTCACCTTCAGGAAGTCAGGGGGAGAATGGGAAAATGTGGGGAGATGAGAATTTGCCTCAGGGGACTTGCCCTTGATTTCCTAGCTTTTCCCTTCCCTTCCTATACTGAGAGTATAGAGAGGTCTGCTCTCTGGAGTAGCTGTAGCTGAGCTCTAAGAGCAATGATGTGAGTCCCCTGGGTAGCACAGGATGCCTGGAGAATCATCCTTCCAGAGCAGGGATTTGTGGAGGCCAAGCTCCCCACCTCTCACCTGCCAAGGATAGATCTTCCCTGTGGTGCAGACTCCTGAAGGGCAGCCCAGGAGGTGGTGCAGCCCGTGGGCCACAGCATACACAGCAGCATACACATTGTAGGCTGAATTCATGGAAAAGGTACTAATCTCAGTATCGATATCTGTTGTAAAAAACAGGTGCTGATTGCAGATCTGATGGTCTCCATCCTGGGCAGGTTCAGTTGATGGCTCTGAAGTCTTCTTAACCTGGGTGTAGGCCTTTTCGAACTCCTTTATTCCAAGGATTTCTCTCTGTGGGACAGCCACCCCAATCACTGTCCCAATCCTTGAAATGCCAGGCAGCTGTGTGATGTAACTGGAGATGGACCAGTCTTCCGTGGCTACCCACACTTTGTCAGTCACATTCCCCAACACTACTGCCTTAAAGAAGATGTGGGCCAGATTTCTAGTACAGAAGACAACCACCACCTCAGCTCCAAACTTTGTGAGGGACAGCATCATATCCTGCATCTTGCTGTCATGGGCTTGGGCTGAAATGGGCACGAAGTCTTTGTGGGCAATGCAGATGTCCTCTTCAGTAATCAAGCTCTCCAGCATCTGCACCCCCTGCAAACCATAGTAATTATCACTGCCGATCACCGAGATCCATGACCAGCCAAACTTCTTCAGCAGCATCACGATCGTCCGAACCTGGAGCTTGTCACTCGGGATCATACGCAGGAACGAGGGGAACTGCTGCTTCTCACTGAATATCATGCTGCTTGCCGCATAGCTGATCTGTGAGGAAGGAATTCTGGGGTACGGCTTCAGTTGATCAAGGACCAAAGGTTAAGCACTCGGCTAGGTAATAGCAACACCGAAACAAGCAAAACCATCCTGCCCTCGAGCTGACCGAGGGGGGTAGACAACACACACGCATAAGTATGTCCAAAACAGGACTACAAGGAATTGGGGGGAAGGGAGAAATCAGGAAAAGCTTCATGAAGAAGGGGGAGCTTGAGCCTTTTAAGGGATTCTAAGAGGCAGAGGAGAGGAAGCAGCACACGCCAGGCATAGAGGACAGCGAGGCAAAAACACAGGTCAGTTTAACTGAACCACAGGATAGATGAAGGGCAGTATTGTATAATAAGGCTGGAAAGGTAAGTTAAACTCAGGTTGTGAAGTACTTTAAATGCCAAGCAGAGGAGTTTACATTTGAGCCAGCAGGTAATGAGAAGCCTCTAGAGTATATGAGAAGCAGTATGGCATAGTAGGTAGAGTACTGGCCTGAGAAGAAGACCTGAGATCAAATCCTTTCAGACACCTGAACAGTGTGACCCTAAGCAAGTCATTTACCATATCTGTGCTTCAGTCTCCTCATTTGTAGTCTCTTCTAGTTCTAAATCTAGGATTCTATGGCCCTGTGAGCAGGGGAATGACATGGCTATGACCCGAGCTTTAGAAATATCACTATAGTGGTTATAGGTAGAAAGGACTGGAGTGGGAAGAGACAAGTGAGCAAGCTTGTGGAGTAGTCCAGTGAGGAGGCGATGAGGGTTTGCACTAAGACAGTGAGCATCTGAGCAGAAAGAAGGGGGCATTTATGAAGTGCTTGCTGTTTACCTATATGGCACGGTGCTAAGTGTGGAGATATCAAGAAAGGCAGAGTCAGTCCCTGACCCCAGAGAATTCACAACTTAATCGAGGAGACAACATGCTACTAGTTATGTACAAACAAGACAGAGAGAGGATGAATTGAAACTAATTAACAGAGGGAATGCCTAACATTAAAAATAAGAAAAGCCTTCTCGTAGAGAGTGGAATTTTTTCTGAGACTTGGAGAAAGCCACAGAGGGTAGGAAGTGGATAGGAGGAGAGAACATTTCAAGCATGGTGGAATAGCCAGAGAAAATTCCCCAGAGATGGATTGTCTTGTGGAAGGAACAGCAAAGAGGCCAATGTCACTGGGTTATAGAGTACAAAGTGTAAGAAGACCAGAAAGGTAGGAAGGAGCCAGTTTATGAAGGGCTCTAAAAGACAGAGAAAAGATGGGTAAGTAGGAACCCGATTAGCATTGTACATCTGGGTCAAGTAAGACTTATCGGCCTACACTAACACTGATGTTGGGAACCTGGGTTATTGGCAAGATGGTGGTGGTCTTCAGAGAACTATGGAAGCTCAGAAGAGGGGGGCATTTGGAAGAAATATTCTGAAGGAAAAGGTGGTCAACAGCGTCAGATGCTCAGAGAGGTCAGGAAGGATGAGAAGTAAGAAAAGGCCCTTAGCCTCGGCTGTTAAGAGATTATCGGTGATTTTGAAGAAAGTCGTTTCAGCTGAGTGAAGAGGTCAGTCTTCAGATCGAAAAGAGTAGGAAAGAATGGGAGGAAGGAAGTAGAAAGGATGAGTGTAGACACCTTTTTTTTTAGGAGTTTGGCTAAGAAAAGGAGAGACAGAAAATAGTTTGAGGAGACAGTGGTGCTTTTTGAGGATGGGGGGAACAGGCATTTTTGTAAACAGCAGGGAAGGAATGAGGAGAAAGGTTAATGTTTGAGGGGGAGCAATTCTGGGGCAATCTACTACAGAAGATGAGAATGGATGGGATTTGGGGGCATGTAGAAGAGTTGGCATGGTCCAGGAGAAGGGTCACTTATTTGTCAGACATTGATTCTTAAAGGGGAGGATGGGCAATGGTATCAAGGGGTCATGAAATATAAAGGAAAAAGAGGAAATTTGTGTAAACCAGCCCAAACCAATGATTGACAGCCATTGGTTAAACCTGAAAACAACAGGAATAGGCTGGCACACATTTAATAGCTCTATATGAATGGCCTGGACAGAGGACCCAAAGGCTCCAGCTTACCTGGGGGATCAGCAAGGTGCTCAACAGGGATGCAGTTACGGAGGTCATCTCAGAGCTGCTTGGCCCAATCACCGCCACTGCCTTGGGGTAATAGCTGAAGAAGTTTTCAGAAATCTCGAAATGATTACCTCTGGGCTGGGAGAGAATGCTCAGTGTGGCATACACATTCGCAGACTTTGAACATACATCATAGAGTTCGTAGCCCAGAGTGATATTGGGAAGCAGAGAGCTGGAGTTGTTGATCTCCTCTATGGCGTACCTCATGGCCTGAAAGAGGTGGTAGCCATGGCCATTGAATTCCTCGGACCTGTGGGACAGGTAGGGCCAGAGAAGTAAAGATAGTCATCAGCACTGAGCCTTCAAACCCAAGGCCAAGACCTTTCTCTCTCTTCCTAGTCCTCTGTATTATGGAATATCTAACATTTATATACAACATTAAGGCTTGCAAAATGCTCTATGGAGATTGTCTCATTTGATTCATATCTTCACGTTTCCTCGAAGATCTGTGATATAGATGACATTACTCTCATTTTGCAGGTAAGAAAATTGAGGCCCAGAGAGGCTATGTGACTTATTGGTAAGTGTCTGGGGCAGAATTGAGCTCAGTTCTTACTCCAAGGTAAGCTCTCCTTTCACAGCACCATCTGCTGTCTTATCTTTGGGCACTAGGTAACTTGTAATAGTGACCCTCTTATTGTGAGAACACTTAGTCTGCTGAAAACAGAGGCTAGAGAGAAGACTAGCCTGGGAGTTTGGAAGACCCGGGTTCAAGTCTCACCTCTGATACATGGGACCGTGGACAAGTCAGCAAACCGGTCAGTGCTCCAGACTTACACCCTAAGACTATTAGTTACAGAGAAGGTGGCCGCTTGTATCAGTGGAAGTTTCCTTACCCGGGAGGTCCAGAGATGAATGAGATCACAAACCAGTCACTCTTGTCCTCTTATTCTATTTCCATAAACTTGTGGGTGCCAGGCAGCATTGCAAAAGCAAATTTGGCCACTCGATGTCTGGAAAAATTTCCTAACTAGAGCTATTCATGAGTGTGATGGGCTATTTGGGAAGCAAAATCCATGTCCATTGGTGTCTTCAGGCAGAGGCTGGTTGATGACTTGTTGGGTAGACTGGAGTGGGGGTTCCTTTTGGGGTATAGGCTGGACTAAATGGCTCCTGAGACCTTTCCCACTCTAAAATTCTGTGGGAAGGAAGGAAACAATCTTTTTTTTTTCCTGTTTATTTTTCCTGAGGAGGCAAGGCAATCAGGGTTAAGTGACTTGCCCAAGGTCACACTAAACCCTTAATTTCTTAACAAGCACTTCTAAAGCACTAGGCAAATATCTCATTTTATTCTCACAACAACGCTGGAAAGTAGGGGCTATTATTATCCTTATTTTACAGATGAGGAAATTGAGGCAGACAGATGTTGAATGACCTGTCCAAGATCCCACAGCTAGGAGGTGTCTGAATCAGGATTTGGATTCCGGTGTCCTGACTCCAAGCCCAGCGTTCTGTGCACTATGGCACCCCCTACCTGTGATTCTGCATGTGGCAGCATTTTTGGAAAGAAAGGAGAATTAGGATTTTTATCACCACTTTCCTAGGCAGTGTTAAAAGATAAGCCATTACATGGTCTTTTCTCTTGAGGAGTCTAGTTGGAAAGACAAAAAGGACACCTGAAATGTGGAGCCTAATTGTGATTCAACAGAAAAAGCCCAGAGCAAAATAATCAACCAAGTAAGGGCAGAGGGAAGAGAGTAAAAGATAAATGAAGATGGGTGAGCATTCCAGGGAAAGATTCCCAAAGCAAGCCTGTCTAGAGCGAGCGTTTGGCAATAGAAAATGGTGTAAATGGCTGGTAAGGAAGAGGGAGGGCCATTCAGATGGAGGTCCTGGTCCTGCAGCAATCCAGAAGCAAGGAATTAGCCAGTTGACTCCAAGTTGAATAGATTTCAGGGTGGAAGGGAACAGTACTTCTCTGTGGGTGGCTTCCATGAGGTGGAGATTCAGACCCCTCACTTACCTCTCACACAGGGTCACCTCAGGTCTGCCTTTGACTTCTTCTAAGACAGAGTGGATAGGGAACAGTCCCGCAATGATATGATCCCCAGGCATCTTGAAGTCAGAAGGGGTTTCCATTTCTTGACAGCTCAAGAGGCAGGAAATAAAAAGAGACAGATAGACAAGGTGGGATTTCATGCAGAGCATGCTGCCCCGATGGAGAATTTAGCTCCTGTCTTCCTCTTTATGTCAGATGTGCTCCTGTCCTGGAAGCTCAGGACTATTGAAATAGGCTGAACCTGGAGCTCCCCCTCATCCTCCTCAATTTGATGCTTTGGAAAGGGGCGGGTCTTGGAGGTGATATACAAAACCCAACTCCAGACGCTAAAATGCTTGAGTTGGACTTCCTGGCTTGTGGTTCTCCACAGGAACCCAAGGGTGCTCTTGGATCAAATGAGGTGATGAATTGTCCTTGCCTCAACCAGGTGGTACCCATGGCCTCTCATTTGACAATTGTGGATTTAGATCAGGAAGGGTGTGGTGTTTTCGTTGTGCCAGAGTTTTGCTAAACCCTGGGAGGCTGTGTTAAAGGGAGCCATTTGTATAATTTAGCTGGGAGTCTACCCTACTGTATACTGGAACTATAGCAACAGATCCTTCACTAACCACCCTCCCGAGGCAGATCTTGCAGATTGCTTTGTTGGGCACCTCTTTATCCTACTTAGATGGGAATGGGGAAGAAGCTGTGATGTCGGCAGCCTGGGGATGTCTGGAAGTGAGAGAGGCAGCGTGTTACTGTGGACACGAAAATGGAGTTGGAGCAGGGGAGACTTGGGTCCAAATCTCTAAGAAAGTCACTTCACTTCTCTTTCTCAGTTTTCTCATCTGTAAAATAAGGGGGTTGGTTTTAGCCTCAAAGGTCCCTCAGAGCTTTAAATCTATTGCTGTTGTTCCGTCGTGTCTGACTCTTCATGACCCCATATGGAGTTTTCTTGGCAGAGACACTGGAGTGGTTTGCTGTTTCCTGCCCCAGCTCATTTTACAGATGAGGAAACTGAGGCAAACAGGTTAAAGTGGCTTGCCCAGGGTCACACAGCTAGCAAGTGTCTGAGGCCAGATTTGGGCTCTGGAAGATGAGTCTTCCTGACCGAGGGCCCAGCACTCTACCCCTTGTGCCACCTAGCTGCCCAATCTATATAATTCTTTGAATTCCTCAACCTGGGGTTAACTTTGGGTCTGTCAACATTTTTTTTTAATGTTTTCATAACTTATTTCAATATAATTTATTTCTTTCATGATCCTATGTATTCTATTTTATGCATTTAAAAACCTTATTCTAAGAACGGGTCCATAGGCTTCATCTGGCTGCCAAAGGGATCCATGACTCCCCAAAAGTTAAGAACCCTTGTCTTCACCAGTGTCAACCATTTGTAGCTTTTTTGAGCATCACAGGTCTGCATGAGTCCAATGCCAGCATACTATCTACTACGCCAGGTATTCTCTTATAAGAATTATCCAGGCTTGTGACATATTCCCCTATTATACTGTAGGCTCCATGACATTTTTTTATCTAATTTTTCTTATCCCCAAATCCAGAGTCAGTTTAACCTTGCGTCAATGACTAAACCCTTTACATCATCAACAATTCTATCTTCCTGACTCCAACTCCAAGGCTTTCTCGACAAGATACCACCTCTGTTATCTGAAAGTTGATGGGGAAAAGCAATAGGCATTTATTAAGCACTTTTTCCTCCTTTGACTCTCACAACCTTGGATGCTTTTATTATTCCCATTTACAGATGGGGAAAGCAAGTTGGGTTTTGTATATCACCTCCAAGACCCTTGTCCAAGGTCGGCCTACTGCTAGAGGCTGCATTTGCATTCAGGTCTTTCGGGCAGCCCGGCCCCCGATCTAGCGGGCAATGTGACTCTGCCAGCTCTGCCTTGGGCTGGCGGAGGGTCAGCACATGCCAGACCCCAGGGCTCTGTGGACTTGGGTGGTGAATGTGTTCCGGTATGTCCAATTTCCACTGGGATCCTTCACCTGGACCTTCAAAGCCGCAGTTCGACTTGGGGCGCACGGCCCTGCAATCGTCAGAGGCCCCTATCTGATAGGGGCAACGCCAGGGTCCGCTCCGCTCTCCATGCCCGCTCCCCTTCCCCCCAGGCCCGGGCTTCCTTCCTTGGCCTAAGACAAATGTATGCAAAGCGAGGGCATGCAAACGAGCGCCTGCTTTGGTTCCGCCCGTCAGTCCCGCGGGCGGGGGCGAGCGCCAGGTGGAGGACCCCATCCCAAGGCGGGGGAGGGGCAGTGAGGGGAGTGCCTGCGCTGTAGACGCGCTGCGCCGTCGGTCCACGCGAGGGCGCCGGCGGGCCTGAAGCTTCCGTTCCCAAGATACCCTCGGGAGCGGAGGAGGAAGGAACTCGGCCACTTCTCGCGAGAGACGCTAAGGGAAGGGAGCCGGCGGGCGCAGTATGGCCGACGTGATGGTCTACAGCAAGGAGGGCCTCAGCCGCCGGGGCTGGACACGGCTCCGCCGGGCCCGCTCTCCTCTGGGCGTGGGCCGCCGGGCGCGGCGGCGTGCCCGCTCCTTGACCGTTGGGAGCCAGCGGCGGCTGCGGCTGCGGCTGCAGCAGGCCGAGGCGGCCGGCGTGGCCTGGCTCGACGAGGAGGACGCGGCGGAGGCCGTGGTGGTGGGAGCCGAATGGAGCGCCCGGGAGAAGAAGGCGCGGAAGAAGAAGGCGCGACGGCGGGAACGCGCCGAGCAAGAGCGCGAGCGGCGGGAGCTGGAGGAGCAGCAGCGCGAGCGCCAGGAACAGCCTCGCGAGGAGCGCGAGTGGAGGCAGCTGCGCGAGCCGGGGACCAGGCGCGTGCGCGACGGGGACGCGGAGGGGCGCGCGGCTCCCCAGCCCGGGCCTGAGGCGGGCGGCGAGTCCGAAGGGCCTGAGGAGCCGCCCCGGGCGCCGGGCCAGGGCGAGCCCTTCCTGGTGCGGGCCAAGGCGGGCCTCCTGATGCTGCTGAGCCACGCGCAGGTCAGCCCCGGGGTTGGGGAAGGGGGGGAAACTGAGGCCTGCGGGGCGGGGACTGGGCCCGGCCCACTGAGACCTATGAGATGAAGGCCGGCTTTGATTGGCGGGACGGAAACAATTCCTCCTCCAGACCTCTAGCACAGCCCTCTCCCTTACGGAAGGGAAACTGACTAGGGGAGGGGAGCGCCTGAAGCTATGGCATTCCGGCAAGCCCCTAACCTTTCTTCGAGCCCCCCCCTAACCCGCCTACACCTGGGGAAGCAGAAGCCCTCAGGGGATGCGCTGGTCTGAGCTGTAGTTCCTTCCCAACTCGTGCTTGTTCTCGGGGCCACGCCCCTTTCATTTAGTTCTATTTGATAACAACAAAACCCCTAAAAAAGGATTTGTTCGGTAAAACTTGGACCCTGTCAAAAGGCCGCACCCAAGAACCTGGTAGAGGCCAGGTGTGGCCTTGAGGCCTCAGGTTCCTCACTTGTGAATGATAATCCTTGGTCCGTTCTAGGACTGGGTTATCCTGCCCCGGAGCTCTGGAAGGTGTGCCGAGGGAAACAATGTTTTCATCTACTAGAAATAGAAGAGCTTTTACAAAGAAAACAAAAAGCAAAAGCGATACCAGTTGTAGTGTTATGAACGAGTCTCCAGCTCCTCAGGGCTGTCTTTATCAGAGTGAATCCTGACCGCTAGGCGTTCCACTCTGGGGTCTTCTACCCAGCTGGGCAGTGATGCTTGGGGAACGATTGCTGGAATGGAAAGGGTTTGATCAAGTCGGAAGGACCAATGATGCTAAGGGACTTGTTTGTTCTAGCTTATACAGCTGTGGAGTGGAGCCTAGAACGTAGAGAACCTTGCTGGTTTCCAGAAATGGGAGATCCTTTTTAAAACAAGATTTTCTGATGTTCAGTTTCCAAATAGATAATCTGAAATTGAAGACGTTCTATTTTAACAGATTTTTTTTTAGCTTTGTCAGTGGCTTTGCCTCACATTAGCTGGTTGATTTTTTTTTTTTTTAAGTTAGTGGCTAACTGTACTCCCCATTCATGTGGATATTACTTTTCCCTATAGGATGAGTGTGTTGGGGACTATCTTTTGTCAGTGTCTCACCACAGCCCGATTGGCCTCAGTTAAGGCCTTGGAGTCTTCACTAGATGTAGAGGCATAATAGGAGGTTGGTAAAATAGGAGTGATCTCTTAGAGAAGACAATCTTGATCTGTCAACTTTTTTTTAAAGTGATTACTTCAGAGAAAAAAAAGGTCTCTTGCTTAATTTAGCTGCCAGCTTGAGAGAATTGGAAGAGGGAGGCCCTTGTAGGAAGTAGTCTTAGAAAGATTGAATAATTTCAAGGAAAAAATTCTCCAGGGGTGAGCCCAAAAAACTAAGTGACTGTTCTATTAAATAAAACAAAATGTTAAATCTGAAAAACAAACAAAAAAAGTGATTAGGTTTGGTAGAACTGGTTTCCTTTGTACCTTTGTATTTTATGCATTTTAAAACCTTCTGAAAAGAGGTCCCTTGGGTTCAACAGATTTCCAGAGGGATTCATGTCACAGAAAAGAGGAGGAACCACTGCCCTAGAGATTGTGGTAGGCTGCCCTTCCTTGGGAGGTCATAGAGTGGAAATAACCTAGAGTAAGAATATTTGGGGCAGAAGACTAATTTGGCTCATCATCATTTCTGTGACCTTGGTCATCAAATGGATGAATTAAAAGCATTTACTATGCTCTGAGCTGAATGCTCAGGGATCTCCTGCTCTCAGACTCTCACTTTGTAAAAGAATGTTCACCTACAGGGCCAATGGAAAGTCTTGGAGAATATGAAGGTAGAAGAGCAGCTAGGCCTCGGACCCATTAAATTCAGTTCTAAGGAAGCAGTAGGATGGTGGCAATGGCCCCGTATCTCCTAGGAGGGAATGGAATTGTTGACTCTCATCTCATCCAAACCCTGTGAGCAGTCCAGCAGCTGGGGGAAGGTAGTTTCTGGTATGTAGGAAGCCCTTGATAAATGCTTGTTGAGAACTACTATTCCTCCTCTTGCCTTCCTGTCTCCTAGCTAGCCAGAATGGGATTCTGGAATGGTCTGGAGGAGGGGACAAGGGAAGAAGAGAAAACGTAAATGGTCTCCCCATTTCTCATCTCTGTAATGAAGTAAATAGATCAGGGATTCTTAAACCTAGGGTGTTCTGGTAAAGCATATGCACCCCTTTTCAGAAGGATATTTTTTAAATACACAGAATAGAATATTTAGAATTACAAAGGAACCCTATTATATTGCAATACAATTATCAAAAAATTTTTTTTTAAGTTTGTAGACTCTAAGCCTATCTCAAGTCTCTTCCCTGTGTCCAATCTCTTATTTTCTTGGTGCTTAGAAATTAATGCTTCCTTAGATGGTGGTAAATGAGTTCTTTAGAACTTTGTAATTATTTCATAGTTGGTCTCCACATTTATAATCTTTAAGTTTCTTGTTCTTTTTTCTTTCTCCTGCTAGTCTTTGACCTTCACTGGGAAGTGTCGGATGACCTGCCTTTATGGCCGAGTACAGGTATTTGGTTTTATCATCAGCCAGGGCCAGCCAGCCTATGACCTTTATTCTCCCCACACCAACTGTGCCCTAACTATTGAAGCAATTAGCTATGTGATGCCAGAGAAAACCCTAAAGGATATGAAGCTGGAAGTCCGGTCTTTAATCAAAGATCATCTTTCTTCAGGTAATTAAAAGAGCTGGAGAATTATTCCTCAAATATAAGTTGAGCATATATATACATAGGCAATGTACTGTGCTAGGTCCTGAGAGAGCCAAAATGAAGTAAAATACAGCCTCTGCCCTCTTGGTGCTTATCCTGGGGGTGAGGGGCTGGGAGAGTACCCAGATACACATGTGACTGATAGAACCTGGCATATGATAAATACCTTGGAAGCTGTGGCCTGGGTTCAGAGAGGGGAGAGAGCATGTTTGCTGAGGAGATAGGGGTGGGCATCATTTCAGCTGAGCCCAAAGGTATTCTGTCTAGGTAAAGGAGACATGTGAGGGAATAGGGATGGGAAACCAAGTTCGTGGAATGAGCAGCGTGGTCTGGCCAGAGGGCAGGTTATTTAGTGGAAGAGCAGCAGGCGTTTAGGCTGGGATGACAGAAGGGAGCCGAACCATGAAGGATGGAAGGGAGAAGACTGGCTCTTAATTAATTCGGTCGGCTTTGAAGGTTTTAGAACAGGGAAATGAATGACACGTCCAGAACAGTATTGTGGAAAGGGTAGTCTGTCAGGGAGTGTAGGATGAATTGGAGAGAAGAGGAGAAGGAGATAAGGGTACCACTTAGAAGGCTGTGGGAGGAGTCAGTAGGTAAGCATTTATTAAGCTCCTGCTGTGTGCCAGGCACTGGGCTAAGTAAGGTAAGGTAAAAGACAGTCCCTGCCCCCCAGGAGTTCAGTCTAATGGAAGAGCTATATGTACAAACAAGATATAGAGAGGATAAATCAGAAGTGATAAAGAGAAGAAAGGCACCAGCCTAAAAGGTGATTAGGAAAGATAACCAGGGGGTATAGAGTGCCAGGTCTGGATTCAGGAAGACTTGGAGTTCAAATCTGGCCTCAGACGCTTACTAGTTGTGGCGCTCTGGGCAAGTCACTTAATCTCTCTTTGCCTCAGTTTTCTCATCTATGAAATGGGAGTAGTAATAGCACCTGCTTCTGAAGTGCTGTTGTGAGGCTCACATGAGGTATTTGTAAAGTACTTAGCCTAGTCCCTGGCACCTAGCAGGTGCTTAATAAACACTTGTTTCCTCCCTTCTTTCCTTCTCATAGAGAAGATGGGATTTAGCTGGGACTTGAAGGAAGCCAGGAGACTGATATGGAAGGGAAAGTATTCCAGGCACGGGGAACAGCCATTGAAAAAGTCCAGAGTTGGGAGATGGAGTGTCTTGTATGAGGAACAGCCAGGAGGCCAGTGTCACTGGATTGCAGAGTACGTGGGGGTGAGTAAGGTGTAAGAAGGCAGGAAGGTCGGAGGCCAAGGCTACGAAGGGCTTTGAATGCCAGAGTAGTTTATATTTGACTCTGGAGGTTTTAGGAAGCCACTGGAGTAACTGAGTAGGAGCGGGGTAACATGGCCAGACCTGCACTTAAGAGAAATCATTCTCACAGGTCAGTGAAAATGTGCTGGAGTGGGGTGAGACCTGAGGCAGGGAGGTTGACCATGAGGCTCTTGTGATGGTCCGGGTGTGGGGTGATAGGACAGAGCCAGGCATTGCCTGTATGGAGAGATGTGAGCTGGTCTTTACCTCCAGGGGGGTGTCAATCCAGTCTGGGAAATAGCATTGCCAGAGTTCTTGTCATGTAGACGAATTAGAACTTCTGAAGTAATTTGCTTTCTTCTTTTTGCAGCTAACGCGTTTCATGTGATAAAACAGTTTTCTCCTATGTGTTCCATTGTCCTGCTAGAAAGTCTGGAGACCCCTGCTACAGACTTCATCCTGAGCTACCCAGCTTTTTCTCACCTTTTCTCAGGAAAGGTAGTGTTCTTCACGTCCTCTGTAGATACATATCCTGTCTGGCCTGGTGGAGCCGGGCCTGTCGTCTCCTCCCAAGGGATGCCCGTGCATGGCTGTGTTAGGGAGAGGCCAGATGTCAGTGTGGTGACTCTTGTGAAGGAACGTCCAGCTGGATTAGATGGATGAGACATTCAATGAATGGGCTGTTGGAGGGTTTCACTGACTTCTCCCTCTCAGTCTCCTTTGTCACCTCTTCATCCAGGTCATACCACTAAGCTTGGGGCTTGGTCCTGAGCCCTCTTCTTCAGTTCCTTTGTCTCCAAGGTTCTTCACCATCTTTGTCACAGCCCCCGTGTCAGTCACTCTGGTGGAAACTTTGGACTCCTCATAATACTGCCATATCAAAATCAGCAAGCCTTTCTTGCTATGTGCCAGGCACTGTGCTAAGTACCCGGAATACCGATGGAAGCCACAAGAGACGGGCCCTGCCCTTAGGGACCTTACGTTCTAGTGGAAAAGCTGAAGGAGAGAACTTGGCCAACCTGGGCCCTTCCCTAAAATGGAAATTCCAGGAGCAACTGACTAGTCAGAGGAAGAGGAAGAAGTAAGAGAGGAATGCAGGCAGGAGGAGGGGAAAGAAGCAAGTGTTTTTTTAGTGCTAAGTACTTTACAGACATGATCTATTTGGTTCTCACAACCACCCTAGGAGGTAGGTGCTGTTATTATCCCCATTTTATAGTTGAGGAAACTGAGGCAGACAGATGAAATGACTTGCCCAGAGTCACCCAGGTAATAAGTGTATAAGACTGAATTTGAACACCTTGACACCAGGCCCCACGTTCTCTCCACTGCAGCGCCGTCCTGGGTGAAAAGGCTCCTGGAGCTCATGGAGAAAGAAGTTCAGAGAGTCAGGAGCAGAGCCTGGAGAGGAATGGAGTGAACTGGCTGTCTAATGGCATTGGTCTTCTGCCCTCTGCTGGGCCTCTGCCTTCACTCCCCCATCTCCCTTCTCGTGCCCTGCACACTCTCCCTCCTCACCTCTACCTCCTGGCTTCCTTCAACACTCAGCTCAGATCCCACCTTTGGTGGGAGACCTTTCTCTCAGAGATCACAGTCTTCCATTTGTACTATGTATGTCTTGTTTTTCTGTGTTTTCCCCGTTATTAGAATATGAGTTTTTTTGAGGTCAGAGACGGTGTTTTTGTCTTCTGTTGTATCCTCAACGCTTAGCACGGTGGCGAGTAGCTTCTGAGGCTGGTTTGTTTCTTCTTTGTCCTTTCCTCTGTAAGGAGAGCTAGCCTTGGAGCCAAGCAGCCTTGAGTTTGCACCCCGTGCTGACACACTGCCTGTGTGACCCTGGGCTGGTGTCTTCCTAGGGAAAGAGGGAGTTTTCTTATCCCAGAATTCCCTGCAGCAGTGAAGTCACTGGTCTAGGCTCTCCCTTTCCTGCCCTTCTGGATTTTTTTCCTCTTTTGTTTTCTTTTTGTTTCTTCTACTGCGTATACTTTTACTCTTTTTTCTTCTTTGCTCTCTTCCAGAGTTTTCCACTGATAGTGTAACTTTTCAGATTCTTCCTCCTTAGTACCCAAGAGCAGCTTGTCTCCACAACATCCGTGATGCTAAAGTTGTGGGGTTTTTACACTTGCTGTCCTCAAGGCCCGCCCTCTAAGGTGAAATGATGAAGCAGGCAAAGCCTGGCCCTTCATGCCTGCTCTTCCTCTTGGTGCTCTTCCTCAGCTAGCCTGCTTTTCTTCAGCTTCCACCTTGGCTGCCCAGGGCATCTTTTTATTGTACTTGCTTTCCCCTTCCCTGTTCCCTCAGAACCCTCCTGCGGCTCAGGGTCTGTATCCGCTGGGCCTTAGTTAGTATGGCCACCTCTCCCCTCTGGTCTGCATCCTCTCAAGTCATCCATAGAGGCATAGAGGATCTCTGCTATTCAGGGGGTGCCCGCTCTGGCTCTGGCTGCTGTCGTAGGTGCTGCGTGTCCAAATACAGCCAGTGAAGTGGTCTGTAGCTAAAGGGTTTAGTGCCCTCGATTATGATGTACAGAATACATTTAAAGAAATAACTGCATGTAAATCCAAAGTGATCAGTGGTGGGAGGGAGTGCTATCAGGAGTGGGAGTCTGTAGATGGTGTGCTTGGGCTGTAGCTTGGAAGAGAAGAGCTCTTTGAGGAAGAAGTGAGGAGTGGGAATGTATTTTAGTCAGGATGGAGCAGCTGGGACCAAGGAGGGAAGGTGGCGAAGGATGGGGAGTGATGTGGGAAACAGAAGCCACCGATCTAGCCGTGTCACATTTCACTGGTGCTGACATAGTACTGAGACTCTCGCTGTCCTCCCTTCAGGTCGTTCTGTGACTGGGCCACACAGATAAGGCCATAATATCAGCAGATTGTCCCTTTAGGAGAATGTCGTATAATCCATTTGAAATCCATATTTCCATCCTGTCTTCATGGGGGTGACTCTTAAGAGCAAGAATTTCAGGCCAGTGGAGGATATAATTCATTCGTGAACAGTGGCCCTTGTGATAGTATTGGGCCTCTTATTAGGGTCAGGCCTACTAGTTTTGTATCTGAATTCTCTATTTTTGTGGCTTGTGATACATATGGATATGGGTTTATTACTGTAATTTGCTGAGATAATGACTCTTAGAAAATGAATTTTGTACAGTGTTAGTATGAACTCAGCCTGTGTGTTGAGTAGAGGGCAGCAAGATGAGGGAGACATGAAAATGATGACAAGGAAAAAAATAAGAAAGGTCGAGAATGCAAATAAAAGTCATGCTTGTCTCTGTGGTACTTTCCATCTTGCGTTTCATAATATTTTTAAAAGTTGAAATTGTTCATCTTTAGAAACAGGAGCTGTCCTCGTCCTTTAATCTCGAGCAGTTAACCATGTCTTCTGTCGGCATTAAGAAATGTGAGGAAGGAAGTGGCTTTCACTTGTCTGAGAGTAGCATTGCAGCTGTAGAAGAGTTAATCACTGCTTGTTGTGGTAAGGAGCCAAAATTGACTACTTTGTCTTCCAATTAAGATTGATTGTACGTTGCCAAAGGCTTCAGAAGATTCCTATACATTGAGAGGTTTGGTGTGTTTTGTTTCCCTTCCAGAGGAAATTGATGGTTGCCCTATCATCATGGCTTGTGGACCAAAGTGTATTGGCAAATCCACCTTCAATCGATACCTGATTAACCAGCTGCTGAACAGGTGAGAGCATCCAGGGGTCTCCGTCGTCCTTCCCTCCCTCCCCTCAGCTGAATGATTCACCGCAAGTCCTACCTCATGAGATTCTGCTGAGGATTTAAAATGCTTTTTTCCCTCTTCAAAAGAGTAAACAGTTTTAACATTTGAGTATGAGAACTGCTACATATCTGTTGATTGTTAAAATTAATTATTTTAATGAGCACTTTCAGGCTAGGCGATAGAGTAGGAGTGGTGTAGTGAAAAGAGCACTGCTTTTGTGTCCCAGCTCGCCACTTAGCTCTGAATGACCCTGGGCCTCCAATGGAGGGTGTCCTAGAGGGCCTCTGACTTTCCTTTCTGGCACTCAGCCTGTGATTCTTTGACAGCTTGTCTGTAGATTGAGGATAACTCTCCACCACTGTTGGTCCTGAGTGGGAGAGGTCTGCATTTGTTTCTTGCCCCCTATGCTTTGACCTTGTTTCAGTGCATCTGGGGCCCTTGCCTTTGGGGACTGCCTCCTCCAGGGGAACGTGGATTCCATTCATCCCTCTTCGTTCTTCTCTGTAGGGGTCCTGCCCTAAGCATTGGAGGTCTTCTTTTAAATTTTGGGGTCCAGGACAGCATTTGATATTTGATATTTGGTATCCCTCTTCTGGCTGATCTGATAGGTTTCGCATAAATGCTTGTTAATGAATGAACACAACAGGAATGGTCTTAGGGACAATCAAAGGTGTAAGAGGATTGTGAGGGAGACTTTTCACCAATTCTTGGATTCCATTCTTTTTGCTCTTCTAGTGCCATAGTGTTCTCTGTGTGATTGGGGTAGGGAGGGAGAGGGGGTAGGGCAAGGAGGGAGAGAAGTGGAGCTTATTGCACGTGGTATGTGTGGTGGTTTGTTGTCTTTATAAGCATTACACTCTCTTGCTACTCTCAAAAGTCATTATTTATATTTGGCACCTGACACTGAGGAGCTAATATGCTATTCAGGCATATTATATAGAATTACAAAGAATTAGTCATTTTAACAAAGTAATCATTTTCTTTCTCTTTCTTTTTTTTTCCAGTGTTCCCTGTGTTGACTTTTTGGATTGTGATCTAGGACAGACAGAATTCACGCCTCCTGGTTGTGTTTCTTTATCTAATGTTACAGACCCCATTTTTGGTATGTCTTAGAGTAATCATTTAAAGTCTTCCTTGCCAGCTAGCTAGCCTGGCCTCCCTATGACTACTGTCCCTCCACCTCCATCAGTTCAGATTCTTCCCTGCTGGGTACCTCTTTGCCCTAGTTCTGGTCATTTCTCTGGCCTGGTATGTATTCTTCTCGTCCTGTGCTAGTCTTTACCCACAGCTTTCTTCAAGGCCTGGCTCAAACTTCACCTGCAGAAAGCTGTCTGATGAAGCTTGGCTCCCCACCATCTTACCTCTCCTCTATTCCATTTCCACTCAGCGTTTAGACAGACATTTTATGTTCCATGGTTTTTGCATGTTTGCATTTTGCCTTGTTACTGTCTGAATTGTTCCAGGATGTGTGCTTGCTGTGTCCTTGGTATTTGCGGTTTACCCAAAGCTCTTCTCACAGGTCTGTTCCTATGAGAATTGCTTAACAAACAGAAGTGGAAAGAGTGAATGAGAACTTATTTTGGCAGACTCCAGCTCTCCTCGGGCCCGTAGGACAGGAGTGGAGGGAGGAGAGTTTTAAGACCCTGCCCCTGGGAGTTTAACCACTACCCAAGTGCTGCTCTGCTTTCCCTGGTTCTCAGCACACAGACTGGCCTACACACACGCGTGTGCACACAGCAAGCTCATCCCCTCTGCGTGCCTATAGATGCGCTTCCTAGGATGCAGAGCAGCATCAGAAAGGATCTTAGAAGCCATCTAGAGCGGCCCATACTTTTATGGCATGCTGGAAAAGTGGGCGTCCAGTGTCTGGAGAGAGACCCCGTGACTTCTTGGGGTGGATAGTTGACTTCCCTTTGGGATAGTATCATTAGAGGTTTACCCAGCATAATCTAAGTTTCTGAACAGTAACATTGATACGGCCACCATTCTTTTCAGCGTATTTGTCTGTCCTTTAGGAAGAACATTGACAAAGCTAGAGGCTGTGTGGAGGAAAGAGGAACCAGACTTTCCAAGCCAAACTGAATGCCTAGAGGGGATGGGGTAGTGGCCTTGGTATCTGGAGGGTTGTTGTGGCCACAGAAGGTTAGATGTCCTTGTTGTACTTGGTCCCCAGCGCAGGTGTGGAAGTATGGGGGAAGCGGAGAGGGTTGATGAGGGCAGATTATAGTTTGATGTTTAGAAGAACTATCCAGAAATGTAATGGGCTGTGTCAGACACAGGAACTTCTTTGGTGGTGCTTCAGATAAGGGAAGGCTAGTTGGCATTTCTGTTATAGAGGGGGGATTTTTGCCCAGGTATGTATTGGACCAGAGGCCTTTTGTAATCATGGCATAGGGGAAAGAAGCCAGAATTTGAGGTCAAAGGATGGCCTTTGGTGTCCTAGCCTTGGTGCTTCCTACCTCTGTGAGCTGGAGCTGATCCGATGAGATCGCCGAACTTGTCTGGGCTGTGCCCTCCATCTATAAAGTGTTAAGTTTGAATGACCTCCAAGGGCCCTGCCAGCTCTGCGTCTATTAGACTGTACAATTTCCTGTTCTTTAGTTACTATTAAGATTTGTTGGATAAGGTTCTCTGTTCCTCCAGTGTAGTCCTAATTTAGCTGAATTAAAAGGGTCTACTTTTTGAAAGCTCTGCATATATCTCTTTCTGGCCTGAAGGTGATCTTTGTGCCCCCTTAGCAGAACCTCACCTCTGGCAGGCTCTCTGCTAGAAAACCTTCCTGGACAATCTTTTTTTTTTTTTTTTAAAGGAGGAAGGCAGGGCAGTTGGGGTTAAGTGACTTGCCCAAGGTCACACAGCTAGTACGTATGTCAAGTGTCTGAGCCCAGATTTGAACTCAGGTTCTCCTGACTCCAGGGCCGGTGTTCTACTCACTGCACCACCTAGCTGCCCCCTGGACAATCCTTCTGTTGTACAGTGTGTCTCATTTGAAGAGGAGCCCAATGAAGCTCCCAGACTCTACATTATTGTGGGGGCCACCATGTAGCAACACTTTGGGGCCACAGCAAATTGAGGCCTAGAGGGGTTGTAATCTGTCAGAGGGAGCAGCCAAGCTATGAAATAAAAAACACACTACCAAGCAGGAATTTAGAGCGTAGGTTACCAAAATGGGTGATACTTCCCTTGAGGGAAGCTGGAATGATCCAGGGGGGTGGTGGTAGCCTCAGGTGCAATTGGGGGGCATTGAATAAAAATAAAAGGGCAGTGGAAGCATAAGGAAAGAAGAAAAGAAAATTTTGAAAAACTCTACGTTTCATCGTCATGTAACAGAGTTAAAGTTGTAGTGATTATATTATTTTCCACATAAACACACAAAATGCAACTTATAACCCATTAGTGGTCAAATTCACCAACAGGTCTTAGGAAGCAAGTGTTGGCGGGTGAGCTTGTTACCCATTATTGGGAAGTCTAGCGTGTATTGGCAGGAATATGTACCTGTAATAACTTGTTTACAGTAATACTGTACAGTTACATGGTACAATAGTGCACCATCAAAATTTAAATGCGGGGGAAAAGAACAAATTTACAATAAATTATTAAATTTAAGATGCATCAGTTAAAAATGTATATATATATATTTTGAAATGATGTAAATTTAAGAAAAAGGGTTAAAGGGGTGCTGAGTCCTTTTTTTTTTAGGGGGCAGTAGGCCAAATAAGTTTGGGGACCTCTGATTTAGAGGGAAACGAGAAGCCAAAGACATGTTCCTTTTGCTGCTGTAGCTCAAGGGTTTAATTTTCCCTGCCTGCTGCCTCTCTCTGTTATAAAGAAAGAAACCACCTTCAGTACCGGTGGACAATTTTCTGACTAATGGAATGAGTTTTTGGTCATTTTGATTAATTTATGTGAATTTGTCAACTTGGATTATGTTTGTATTTAAAGTCTTTTCTTAAAAACATAACAAAACGACCCAACTCTGCTGTACATAGTTTGTGCCCATTATAAGGTATAACGCTTCTAGCTGTCTGAGCTTCTTTGAGCACAGCGTTAAGGTGAACGTGGAATTATCATGAGGTGAATGTGAGGCTCTCACTGCAAAAAACTGATGACTTGTACTTGAGGCAAGGGAGTTAGAAGTACTGCTTTTGGAGAGAATTAAGACAAAATACGTCCATAGAGCGAAGGTTTTATAATCCTTGTTTTTGTTCTCTTAGGGCCACCGTTCACTCATCAAAGGAGAACTCGAAAAATGGTCTTTTATGGTGATTCTTCTTGTGAAGATGACTGTAAGAAATACGCTGAGATCGTGAAGTATGTGTTCAGTGCCCACCAAAGAGAGGCGCCTCTCATCATTAATACGATGGGCTGGGTGAAAGGTAGGTCTGGCCACATGCGTTACGTTCCTCGGCCTGCGGCTGCTCTTGTGGAGTTGTGGAACGAGCAGCTGTTGCCGTAACTTAAGGAGTTGTTTTGTCCCCTTTCTTCCAGGTGATGGACTTTTGCTCCTCATTGACCTTATTCGAATGCTGGCCCCTACTCATATTGTTCAGTTCAGTTCTGAACAGTGTCAGGATATGCCCCTGCTTACCCCAGAGTACACTGCAGGGATGGCAGGTCTGCAGACAAAGGGCAAGACCAAAGTCAAAAACAGGCATTTGGACAGCACTGAATCAGAGAGTTCAGGGGATCCAGACGAAGGGAGCCAGCCCCACTCAGCGGGACACAAACTGCTGCTTGTGCAGTCTGAGTTTTCCGGTGCTGGCGTTGCACAACTAACGTAAGAAATATGGGCATCTCAAGCTGGGAATGTGTTTTGAGATTTACTTGTTGAAATGGTGTCTGTCTCTCCTTAGTTCCCAAGTGCCTACATCACAGTTTTACATATTTAAATAGTGGAAAAATCAACTCTTTTTTTTTTTTACAGTAAATTTTTTTTTTGTGCTATCCTAATTTTACATTCCCTTGATTTCCCAATAAATCCCTCCCAGAGTACCTCCCAGAGAGCTATCTCTTGTAAGGAGAAAAAAGGAAAAAAGCAATTTAGTAAAACTAACCCAGCACCTCCCCCAAACCTAACCTCATAATGCAGGGTTCCACACTCATGGGCTCCCCCTCACTAAAGGAGTGGCTGTGCCTTGATCTTTTCTTTGGGGCCAAGCGTGGTCATTTTAATTTGACAGGATTCAGTTTTGTTGTTCGTTACATTATTGAAGTCATTGTGTATGTTTTATTGTGGTTCTGTTTGCTTCAAATCCATTTATATACATCTTCTTGCACTTCCTTATATTTTTCATATACATTGTTTCTTACAGCACAGTAATACTCTGTTGTATTCAGGTACCACAACTCCTTTAACCACTTTGTAATCATTGGGCATCTACTTTGTTTTTAGCTCTTTGCTACCACAAAAAGCGCTGCTATAAATATTTTGGTATATATGGGGCTATTTTATCCTTTACTTCCTTTGGGTGCTTGGCAGCAGTGGAATCCAAGGGCGTGGCCATTTTATCAGCTTTTCCGTATTGCTTTGGAAGTGATTGGATCAGTTTATAGCTCCACCAGTGGTCCATTTCTTTCCACAGCTGTGCTCATTTTTCCACAACTCTTCTAATATTGACTGTTCTCATTTTCCAGTCATCTTTGCTTGTTTTCTGGGTCAAGTCAACAAGCATTTATTAAGTGCCTACCAAGTGCTGCATCTTACCATGCTCTGTGCTGGGAATACAAAGAAAGGCAAAAGACAGTTCTTGCCCTTAGGGAGCTCACAATTCAATTGGAGGAAAAAAAACCAAACCATTCCAACAAATAGGTTCAAATGATAAATATAGGATAAATTGGAGATAATCACAGAGGGAAGGGCAAAAGCTCAGAGGTATTTTGGTTTTATATTTTCTCATGAGTGACTTGAGATATCCTTTCCTACAGTTGTCAGTTTGTAGTTCTTTTGAGGCTGTTGTTGATATAATGGTTAGAGGGCTAGGCCTGGAGTGAGGAAGATCTGAATTAAAATCCAGCTTCAGACACTTACTAGTTATGTGACTCTGGGCAAGTCACTTCACTTCTGCCTCAGTTTCCTGAACTGTAAAATAGAGATAATAAGACTCTACCTTGCAGCATTGTGAGGATCAAATGAGACATTTATGAAGCACTTAGAACAGTACTTGGCACGTGATAGGAACTCAAATGTTTTGATTTGGTATAAAGGTAAGTTTTTTTCCCCTAGTTGACTGTTTCCTTTCTTTTTTGAAACGATCTTTTTTCAATTAAAAATCTACTTTCTCTTCCTTCTACTTTCACCTATTTGAAAAAACAAACGAACAAAACACCTTTTGACAAATTACACAATCAAGCAAAACCAATTCCTGCATTGGCCACATCAAGGAAAAAAATATGTCTCAATCTGTATGCTGGTCTGTCACCTCTGTGTCAGGAGCGTGTTTCTATAATAGGTCCTCTGGTTGGTCATTGTACGATCAGAATTCTTAAGTTTTTCAAAGTTGTCTCTATGACGTTGTTATTTCGTAGATTGTTGTCCTGGTCCTGCTCACTTTACTCTGGATCAGTTCAGACAAATCTTTCCAGGTTTCTCTGCAACCTTTCTCTTTATCATTTCTTATAGCACAATTCCATCATGTTCATCTGCGGTAATTTGTTCAGCCATTCCCCAGTTGAGGAGCATCTTCTATTTGCATTTCTTTGCCACCAGCAAGAAGAGCTGTTCTAAATGTTTTTATACATAGGGGTTCTTTTCCTCTTTCTTTGGTCTCTTTGAGGTATAAAACTATTCCTGTGAACTGGACCATTTCACAGCTCCACCACCAGTGTGTTAATATATTTCCCATAACCCTTCCAACATTTGTCTTTTTTTTTTAGCTTTGCCAACCTAATGGATAGGAGGTGAAAGCTGTCAGTTGCTTTAATTTGCATTTCTCTAATTATTAGTCTTTTGTAGCATTTTTTTAATATGGCAATAAATAGCTTAGATTTCTTTTGAGAAGTACTTGTTCATATCCTTTATCAATTGGATAATAGCTTTTCTTGTTATAAATTTGAATTTCCTTTATATCTTGAAAATGAAATCTTTATGAGAGAGACTTGATGCAGAGCTCTTTTTCCCCATTATCTGCTTCTCTTCTGATTTTAGCTATATTTGTTTTGTTTCTGCAAAAATTTTGATTTTTAAAAAAATTTTAATATTTTACTTTTCCCCAGTTACAGATAAAAACAATTTTAGCATTCATTTATAAAACTTTGAGTTCCAAATCTCCTCCCCCCCCCCAATTGAGAAGGCAAGCTATACATATGTAGATACACAAAACACTTCCTTATCACCAAAGTTAAGTTTCTGTAGTCTGAGTTTTTTCCCTTGTTTGCTCATTTTCCCAGCTTATTACTTGACTTTTTGACTCTTTGTTAAGGTAGGGCTCTGCTTCCATTGTAGAGGGTGAACTATCCTAAACTTCAGGGGTTTTGTGCAGCTGTTTTTAGAAATACTTCTTGGGACCTGTAAGTTTTTAGTTCTTCCAAGTTGGTATGATCTAAGGAGAGGTGTTTACCTTTACATTGCAAGGTCTGCAATGCTAGTGCTCCTCCTTACCCTGGGACTGTCACCCAGGACCAGGATCTGGGTGTGGACAAAGAAACAGAGTCCTGCTTCAGTGCTAGTGAAGAAAACCCCCCTGTAATCTCCTGATTAATCCCTTACCATCTGTGGGCTGAGAGCTCCAGAAGCTACCACTGCTGCTGCCACTGCAGATGCAGTCATTCCCAGAGTCCGCTCCTGGTTTGGTGGAGCCCATACTGTGCTGGACTGCATTTCGCTTTCATCCAGGTCCAGCAGACCTTTCCTGCTGACCTTCTAAGTTGTCTTTGGCATCTCTGGGCTGAGAAGTCTGGAAAGTGCCACTGCTGCCAGTCATTCAGTCCCCTGCGGCCTGCTCTGGGTTTGCTCGCACCTGGTCTGTGCTGGACTGCACTCCTCTCTCAGACTGGTGCAATAGACCTTTCTAGTCCAGTTAACAAGTTGTCTTGGGCTGGAAATTTGTTTCGCTCTGTCTTTTTGTGGGTTCTGCTGCTTGTTTAGAGTCCTTTTTTAAAGGTATCTAGAGGGGTTTGGGGAGAGCTTGGGTGAGTCCCTGCCTTTACTCTGCCATCCTGACTCCACCCCTTAAAATTTTAATTTTAAATAATCCATGTTATTTTTATTTTCTGCTCTCCTCTGTATTCTTTGCTTGCATGTGACTTCTAACCCCTATTCCTAGAGCTGAAAGGTGCTTCCTTCCTTTTTCTAATTTGAGATCTCACCCTTTATTTCTGTCATGTAGCCATTTGGAGCATATCTTGGTATATGACATGAGAAAGCTACTTCTTTTCTTACCTTAGGTGCATTAGTTTGCTTCATGTAAGAATTAGCTTTTTTCAAAGCCATAATTATTTAAGTGCAAAATTCAAAAACATTTGTTCCCTTTGTTGGATTGGAACCCTTTGGACTGGTAGGAAAGGGTTTTTTTTTTTTAATTTCTGCGTCTTCCATGATGGAGCTGGTAGAAATCTTTAAAATAATAAGCCTCAAAGAAATGTACTGTATACTTGATTCTAAGTGAAAGATTCCTGTGGTAAAACTGTATAGTCTTTGCTTAACTGGTTCTGATTTATTTTTTAGGCAGTGGCATAGCCCTGTTCTTCGTGATATGGCCTTGTTAGGTTACCTTGCCCTGCTACAGCCACCAGAGGCAAAACCATTTCTTCCACTACACCACCTAGTCCCCTTTCAGGTAATTTGAGCACTTCTGGGAGAAACGGACATGGATCTCTTTATCCAAACTAGGTCTCGACCAGCAGAATGTTTAGTACTTGGAATTGAGCCAGTTGAGAATTGTCTAAAGAAATGCTGTGGTTACTGTGGTGCCTTCTTTTGGGATCGTTGGTCACCCTGTTGGAGGGATGTGCTCTCTGACATCTGGATTCAGCCACTGGTCTTCATGGTGCAGCTTTACTAAGACCATGCTGCCTCCAGATTTGTCTCCATAGGTTCAGCTCTAAGGAGATTTGGGGAAATCTGGAAGGTAGTTTCCTGTTTATTTTTCCTAAAACTTTGGTTTCTAAAAGATGGTTTAGTTGGGGAATGGTGTGAGAGGCTAAAGCCAAGACTAGTCTACTCACAGCCATTCAGTTCACAGCCTTTTAGGATTAAGGAGAAGGGTTTTCTCCTTTTGAAGCTTAAATGTGAGTAGCTGTTCCAGTAGTTTTTCATTTAAAAGTCTAGAATGTCCTCAAAACCAGTCAGCACGTTAAAAAGAGATAAATCGTCAGCAGGTACCTGAGGGAACCGTGAGAGTCATGAGCTGGCTGTGTGTTCACCTTGCGTCTATTCTCATCCCATCATTACTGTAGAAATAAGTGGTTTGTGTAGATGCTGCTTTAGATTTAGCAATAGTAGGTGTTTTCCCAGCACTTTAACTAATTCAGAGCACCCTCAGACTGCCACTTTGTGTTTCTTTCCAGGTAAGAAATGTGCTGCTGTGGTGAGATTAGCAAGGATTGCTGGTGTTCACTGACTCAGCTAGTTCTTTATGTGCCTCGGACTCAACAACTAAACACAAAGCAGAACGGTGGCTAGCGTTTGGGATTAATGTTTGCAACGGTTGGCGATTAATTATAGTGAGGGCATTGGGAAAACGTACGAGTAACCGATAGGTTGATTAAAAAGGTAAAATTGCCATTTCAGTGTGGAACTGACAGAAGGGCTTTATTTTCCAGATCCCTTTCAGTTCTGTCGCTCTCCGGGTTCTTCACACTGACGTTGCACCTACCCACACCATGTATACAGTGAATGCCAGCTGGATCGGTCTTTGTAGGATACTAGAGGACGTCAAACAGAAAACCGACGGGCCAGTTTTTCTTACAGACAATCCAGTCTGTGATTGTATGGGGTTTGGTAAGTTCACAGTGAGATCTTTCTGCCTCTCATTACTGAAATGGTCTTGGTTTTGACAAAGGGTGTGATTTTTTTTTTTAATGTGTGAAATGATAAAAGTTTGCTGCTAATTGAGATAGCGGGCAGCTCCTAAAAGTCATGTTTAGGGGAAGTTGGATGTCTTTTGGGGTTGCCAGGTGACTCTCACTCAAAACCTAGAAAGTAAAGGACATCATGAAGTATGTCGTCTTCTTTAATAGGAAAATGGAGAAAAAAATGGGCCTTTTTCTGATTGTTTTACTGGATGTGTTGGAGTTACATGGTTAGGAGTTAGTCATTTTAAAATAAAGACAGACTCTTCAATAGAAAACTCATGGAGTCACAAAACTAGAGATTTGGAGGACTTCACAGGTAACCTAGGCCCACCCCTTTATGTAGCATCCTACCTCTGCTTCGAGAACTTCGAGGCAGGCTGCCCTATCTCCTGATAAGGCAGCTGCCCCCACTGTTTTTGTGAGGAAACCTTCCCTGACATCAGACTGAAGTTTGCCTCTCTGAGGTCTCTGCCTCTTGCTCCTGGTTGTGCTGGAGCCAAACAGGATAAATCCAGTCCTTTCTCCCCATGACGACCCTTCAGATGCCCTGAAGACCCTTTGCTGTTCCTCTTGAGTCTTCTCTGGGATAAATGTACGTGGTTATTTCAGCAGGTCCTTGTGATGGGGTCTTCCATCATGCTGTTTAGATGCTTGTCAGTCTCCTAGTTAAACTCTGATGCCCAGAGCTGAACTTAGTATTACCAAAGAGGTCAGAGGACATTCCTGGAAGCAGTGCTCCTCCTGGGGATCCTAAGAGCCTCTCAGCTTCTTTGGCTGCCATATTGATTACACCGTTGAGTCAGTTTGAGCTTGCAGTCCACTGAAACCCCCAGACCCTTTTCAGAACGGCTTCTGGCCTCGTCTGCCATGTCATTTTTGTGGCATTGGGTTTTTTTGGTACCCATATGCGAGACTACATTTGTACCTATTGAATTTATCTTACTACATTCAGCCCAGTATTCTATACTGCCTAGACCCATTTGAATCCTGGTTGTCCTCCACTTTTATTCTTCTCTCTTAGCTCGGTGGTACAGTGGACACACATGTCATCTCTGCCTTTATCTGGGTGATTGATGAGTGTGAAGCCACATAGTTCCAAGCATAGATCCCTAGGGTCCCTCACTGAAGACCTCCTGGCCCATGGATACCAGTCATCCACTGCCAACTTTTGTCTGAGTCCAGTCAGCCGCCAGCTCTGAATCCTCCTAACTCCTCGTGTCCCGTCTGGCTGATCCGTGTCTGCCTTTCCAGCTAATGCCCAAGAAGAGTGTGAGACGCTCAGGCCAAATATTTGCTAAAATCTAGGTGGTCTAAGTCTGTAGCATTCCCCTCAGCCTCTCGAGTAATTCAGGATGCCGGGTCAGCTCGGCATGACGCCTTCTCGATGCTGCCGGCTCTGGTGCTCAGTGCCATCGTATCCCTTCAGTGGTCTGCTCCACGATATTCTCAGTCACGGCCCTATCACTGGCAGACTGTTTTCTTCCCTTTTTGAAAACAGATGCAACCCTTTGCCCATCTTTAGTCTCGTGGCGCCTCTCCTTGGAAAGATCACTGCCAGGGCTTTGTTAATCACTTGGACCTGTTCTTTCAAGGGTAGTGAGGGGCCTTTCTTACTCTCTCCTTACTTACCTTGGGTACCAGCTCCCCACCGGTCAGGCTCATCACTCCCACCGTGAAGACCTTCTCTTTGTCGCCAGCGAGGATCACGTCCACTCCGTGCAAAGCTCCTACCCCTTCTTGGATTCTCTGTGCCTCATTAATAATATTACCGTACGTGTATGTGTGCAGCTCTTCTGGGACCTTGCCATCCCGTTGCCCTCCAGTCTCCAGCCTATCAGTGTTCTCCTTAAACCATGGCGCCCAGGAGCCTGACGAGGGTAGCGCACGGTGGACCCGCTCAGAACATGGCCCTGGCGCTTGAGGCAGGCGGCCGCCAAGACGAGTACTCATGTCCTCTGCTTCGTTTGTCAGGTGTTCCTTTAAGAAAGAACCAGCCTAGTGCCCTTGTTTTTAACCTTTTTACTTTCATATTACTGAATAAAAGGAATGGATAGGAATGGTGTTTTAAGCGATGTCTATAGTTCATCAGTGAAGGGATTCTGTTTCCTGTTTAAATTGGGCTCAAAAAGTCCATTGTCCTCGTTTAAGTGGGTGTGTGTCTTTTTTAACAGTTCGTTTTGGGACCATTTTGGGAATGGAATTATCATCATCATTATTATTCATTATTTTGTATATTAAAGGAATTATCCGAGGGATCAGCATGGTGAAAAAGATGTACTACGTTCTGACTCCTCTGTCCCATGAAAAGCTGAGAAACGTGAACTGTCTGATGATTGGGAATATTACTATTCCTCATTGCGTCTTCAAGAGCCAGGTACAGTCCATGAAGGAGTTTGCTAATCTACAGCATTTGCCCACCTACCTCTCAGTTTTTCCCAGAGTTAGACCAGGTTGAAGTGGGAGGTGTGCTACAGATAATAGGAGGAGATACAAAGGAAGTGTGGGTTCCATTCACACAAAGTAGAAACAGTATTCTGTCTAGTTTGGAATGTTGGTCTCAAACTTTGCGATGTAGCTTGTAGTTAATTTTGAGAGAATGAAAACAGATGAGATGAGAGTGGGCTTCTCTAAGAGAACGACTAAAGAGAGAAATTGTATGAGGTGAGTGGAGAAGCCCCTTCTTGGACAGCAGCGGCAGACAATTGGAGAATTAGAACATGCAGCATGCTAAGAACATGACAGCTGCCATATTGGGTCACTGGGTCATCTGGTGGGTGTTTGAGCCACTCCTGCAGAATGTCAGTGACTGTAGGGGGCCTCACCCGAGGCTAGCATTCTCAGGGTCAGGAAGAACTGAATTCAGGTTCTGCCTCTGACTAGGACAGGCTTGTGATTATCGTTTGCCTTAGGCAACTCTTGAAGGCATGCAAATGAGTTTGCCGATGGGGTTGATGTGAATGCCACCCCCTCCACAAAAAAAGTGGATTGACTGGCCTGTGTCAAAGAGGGAGGGGGCTCTGCTGGGGAAGGCCGTTATAACTGCTGCAGAAAGGTCTCGGCATGCTTGCACTGAGCCCTCATCAACTAGGTGTCCCTGCTGTTGGTGGAGGAGCCAGGGATTCTGGAATATGGCTGCATCAGACCTCTCCATCTCTCACAGATGCTGCCTTGCAGGGAGGTGGCTAGACACTGTAAGACCCGTGTATCCTATGTGCGTGCATGTTCATCTTTGCTCTCTCTCTCTTTGTGTTTCAGCCCAAGATTGAGGGGGAGATCCCTTACGTTACTTCTGAGTACAATTTTTCTATTTGGGGATCAGGAAAACTCAGAGTCAGGAAGCTCCTTCAAAGAAGAGAATACCTTTAATCACCAATGAACTTTTCACTGAAGAATTAGCATGGTTTTAATGAGGGAGGGGGATGCAAAAACTTGACTTGATGCCGTTTCTCTCACTATGCCAGCAGCGTCCGATGGAATGATGTGAACAATTCTTCAGCCAAAATATTGTTAATAGTTTACAGACATTTTTGTATTAAAATATTTTCTGAAATTTTTTCTCAATTACATGTGATCCGAAGTGTAAAGAGCATCCCCCAGGCACATCCAGGGAGACAGACATTGTGGGAAGTTGGGAGACTTGTTTCCGGTCTGAGCTCTGCCCTGCAGAAGGGCAGGACTGCACCAGACTGTCTGAAGGTGACGACCTTGCAGCTCATTGACTTACAGTGATGGCTTTTATTTCTGTGGCACTTTGAAGTTTGCACAATATTCTCCCTCCTACCACCCTGTGAGGGAAATCGCGTCTGGAATGTTATCTCCATTTTGTAGTTGAGGAAATAGTCTTAAGGCTGACCAGTTTGCAGATGGTCTCAGAGCTGGCCAGCCAGCATCTAAAAAACCTGGTCTCACTGCTTACTCCTTGCTCAGTATTCTTAGCCCATCCTGCCTCCTCATATGGTTCCTTATTCAGTGGGCTCCTTAATCGAGTTAGTCCATGGAATAAGGACCAAACATAGGAGATTGGGCTCCAGTAGAGAAGGAAGAAAGATGACTTGAGTCACACATCAGGAAATCCTGGGGTTCCTTCGGCATGAAGATAGACCCCTACCATCTTGCATAATGTGATGGTTCATATGTGCTAGGTACCCATATTGGGTCTAGCTGCTCGTATTTTGGATTGTCCCTGACTGCATTATATTTAATTCCCATTGCCCTCTACTTAAGTAGTTGAAGCAGATAGTCAACCATTACTGAAGATTTCAGGAATCCTCAGTGATGGCTTGTCCCACTGCCGTTACAGAACACAACTCTGCTTTGGTAAATTGACAGTAGTTGTGAGTTACCGTAGCCCAACACCTTGTCGTCCTGCAAGATAGGCTCTCCAAAATCAGCTGGTATCTTTATGGCAGCCAGACAGGATGTACTTTGGGCCCATTTTATAGGGGCTGTCTGATGTTATGGTGCACTGTCACAGTGTTGGAGACCAGAGGCATCCCTTGCTGTGTTGAGGCATTGGAATTAAGATTTCCATGGAGGAAGTTTGTTCTCTTGGTGTGGGTTTTTTAAAAAGTCCATGGCTGATGTAGTATAACCTCTGAATAAATGTAATTAATATTTTTTTATGCTTTAGCAGAAATAGATGGAATAAATTGTCTCCCAACATTTTTTTTTTTAATTCTGTAGTTTGATGCTTGTCGGAATCAAGTCCAAATCCTGAAAACTGCATGTATCTATAAATATTGATTTTGCAGATGATAGAATTATTTACTTTAAAAACCCTAAAGAGTCAACCATATATTAAATGAAACAATTCTGTGAAGTTGGAGGATATGAAACAAATCCACATGAATCATCAATTCATATGAAACAAATCCACATGCCTGTATGTATTCCTGTATATTTACCAACAAAACCCAGCAAGAGCTCATTGTAAATAACTAGAAACTCTAAAGTGTTTGGTAGTCTGTCTACCAACATACGTCTAGAAATTATATGAATCTGACTACAAACCTAAATAATTGGAGAAATGTGACAAATAAACTTCTTGTGGAGGAACAAAAGGCCAAGAATATCAAAGGTAATGATGAAGTGGAAAGGAGGGATGCCTCTCAGTGCCAAATCTAAAAGAGTACTGCGAAGCAATCATAGTGAAAATAATTTGGACCTGGTTGAAAAATAGGTTGGTCACTGAAACAAATTAGGTGCACAGTACACAGATGCAAACAGCAGCAGCATAATATTGACTAATCCAGAGACTGGTTTACCACGAGTGCTCGCTACTTGACAAAACCTGGGAAACCAGAGAGCAGCACGTATAGTACACGCATAGTACTTTACACTGTATGCCCCGTGTGATCCATGGCCTAGATTTAAAGATCACATAAGAAGAGCGAGGAAGAAATTAGATGTTGAACGTGCAGATAGAGGAAGAATTGTAAACAAGGGAGGGACTGAGGGGGTCACAGAAGATCAAGTGGACAATTTCAATTATATAAAATTAAACAATTTTTGTACAAAGAAATCAAATGTTAAAATTAGAAGGGAAGCAGGTGGGGGAATCTTAAGCAGGTTTTTCTGGTAAAAGGTTTCATATTTGAAGTATATATGGCTACTGCAGTGTGCAAAGCATTGGACCTGGGGTCTGGAAGACACGAGTTCAAATCCAGCCTCTGATACTCTAGCTGTGTGACCCTGGGCAAGTTACTGCACCTCTGCCTCAGTTTCCTCATCTGTAAAATGGGGAAAGTAGTAGCACGTACCCTGCAGGGTTATTGTGAGGACCAAATATGTTGATGTTGCATGGTAGTTCCCTAATAGATAAATGGCCAAATATGTGAATAACCACATAAAAAAAAATCTCTTGAATTACTAATAGGGAAATGCAAACTAAAGCGGCTGAGGTACTACCTTACACCCTTCAGACTGGTGAAAATGATGAGCAAAATGACAAATGTTGAAAGGACTGGAAAACAAGCCCATTTAGTGCACTGCTGAGAGCTTAGGGATGGTCCAGCTGTTCTGGAAGGTTACCAGACTGCATATATGCCCTTTGACCCAGTTACCCCTGGTAGGCCTATGCCACAAAGAGATCAGAGACAGAAAAGAAGAACCTATATGTACAAAAATGGAGCAGTTCCTTCTATGGTAACCCCAAATCAGAGTCTATGGAGGTATTCTGTTGGGGAGGGCTATACAAATTAAGGTGTGTTGATGTAATGGAATTACTGTGCCAGAAGAGAGGACAAAACGGACAGCTGAGAAAACTGGGAAGACCTTTGAGCCTGATGCAGTGGGAAGGGAGCAGAAGTAGAACCATTTCTGTGACATTGAGAAAAACAGACCTGGAAGACTTCAGGACTGATGAATTCACAAACCAAGAGTCCAGAAGACTGAAGATGGAACTTGCTACTCACCTGTTGTGAGAGAAATGCTGAACTTTTGGGCATAGCCAATGTGGGCATTCGTCTTGCTGGACTCGGCATGTTTATGATGAGGGTATTTTTATTTTAATTTTTTATTCAATGGAAGAGGCGGAGGGAATAGATTATAAATGCATGTAAAAATTTATTTTTTTACAAAGTGAAAAGAATGCATAGATTATGGAGGTTTATTGATTAAAATTCTGGTCAACTGAAAGGGACAAGATAACACTAAGTTAACAAACTTATTGGAATAAGGACAGTATAAATACTTAACATTGTAAGAATTTTAGCCAAGACTCTGCTCTTTAATTATGAATCTTGAAAATTTTTTTTTCATGTTTGACATGATTATTATTAAAATCAACAAACATGGGTCACTGGTTGGTCCTTGCTGGACAAAACATTAAGTAATGACCTGCCTGACTTCTCTAAGCTGTAGTATATTAGGTGTGTCTAGTAAGCAGTGATTTTTTTTTTTAATGCATCAAGAGTATTGTGTTTACACCATTGAAACCACCTAAAATAGCCTTTAACGACCACTGATGGTGAATCATCTATTGGGGTATCAGGAGTTTTGAAAGTGGATTCCAGAGACCACTGGAGAGAGGTCAATAGATAGAAGAGATAATGTGATATCTAAAGAGCTACCTTTAGAACTGTGAAGATTAGGTCGGACAACCAGCCATATGAACAAATCTTTTAACGTCCCCAGGCATCTGGGACTATGAACTGAAGGGGTGGCATCAGTGGAGAGTTCCCTACACAGACCAGATCATGTTTGGACCCAAAGTGAAAAAAACCCCAGATCTTGAGTCAGGAGACCTGAGTTTGATGTTGGGCGTGGTGGTCTGTGGGACTTTGGGCCAGTCACCTCCCCTCTCTGAGTCTCAGTTTGCTCATCTGAAATGAGAGAGTTGGACCAGGCAGCCTCCAAGACATGAAGGTCCCTTAAGATGCTGGATATCAGTACATGCCTGGCATTGCTCAAACCATTTTGGAAATTCCCCTCAGAAGAGTGGATTTGATTTTTTCAGAAATGGCCTAAAGTTATCTGAATTCAAATTTGGTAAGATGACTTTTTTCCCGTGATCATTTCTGTGCTTATACACTAACTTGGAAGGCAATGTGAAAAGACCTCCCAAACATGTTTGGAGTCGTGGCCGTGTCATTTAGAGTACGTAGCCTCCTACTGTCAGACTTGGAGGGAAGGCACTTACTTGGATGTATTATTTCTGATTTCTTCAGGGAAAAGTCACTAGTGTGTTACACTTGAGAATTGAAATGATTGTGTAAGCAAAAGGATTCTGCCACTTCCCAAGCAGAGCTCAGTCCTTGGAGAGATCTCCAGTCCAACTTTTATTATTCCATTTTCATTTTGGGTTGATCATATTTTTAGAATCATAACATTGCCTTGCTGAGAAATTTTATAAAATGATAAGGCAGTCATTTTTTTTAAAACAAGCTCTTGCTCTCCGTGTCTGCATCCTAACAGTCACTACCCAGTCGTCCTGATCAGCAGGGGGCCTGAAGAATTAAAGTAATTGTTACATGGATACACACCCACTTAAATACTTTTAACTTTCCTGTAGCCTCATTTTTTTATTTTCAAGTCCTGATCCTTGGAAGATGCCACATAGGAAAATGAACGAAATTACATTTGGCCACTAGGGGGCGATGAGCCTTGGTGAATACTAAGCATTTGTCACCAGGTCACCTGGCTCCTTAACTAATAGAAGACTTGACTGGAATTTCCCAAGGAGGTTCGAGAACTTGTTTATTGGCACTAATGAATGCTTTTACCCAGAGTGATTGTGATTCTCAGAGAATCATCGTGGTCTTTCGAACTTAATGCATCAAGGGACGAAAAAGGTGGTGTTAATGTTCTGTATTTCTGTAATTGATTATCAGTATTTGAAATAAATTGAGTATACTTGAACTAAGGATGTAGCCATTCAGTGTTAATGTCCATATGTTAATAAAGGGGAACGAAAAGATCTTCCTATTGGATACTTCAAACTGGATGTCAGTCATTTTCAACTCCTCACTTTGTCCCGCTCCTATAACCAATCTGTTCCCAAAGCCTGTTGATTCTTGTGTATACCTCCTGTATTCCCACCCTGGGGCAGGCCCTCATCACCTCATGCCTGGATTATTTCAGTAGTCTCTTGGCGGGGTGGGGTTGAGGGGAGTGGTCTGCCAGAAATCTGCCCACACCAGTCTATCCTCCATCCTGGCATCAAATTGATTTTCCTAAAAGTACAGGTCAGGTCATGTCATACACCCCCCCCCGCCCCCATTCAGTCAACCCCAGTGACTCCCTGTTGCCTCTAGGATCAAAGATAGAATCCTTGTTTGTCTTTTAAAGTTCTTCCTAACCTAACCGTTTCCTACCTTTCCAGTCTTCTTACACTTTCATGTGTTTTGCAGTCCAGTGGCCTCTTTGATTTTTCTGGAATAAGAAACTCCATGTGCCAACTCTGGGCATTTTCACTGACTGTCCCCTGTGCCTGGAATGCTCTCTCTCCTTGTATATGTCTTCACCTTCCAATGAAACCCCACCTTCCTCAAGAATCCTTTCCTGGTCTACCTTCACGTTAGTGTCTGCCCTCTGTTGTTTATCTTGAATTTATCCTGTACGCATCTGTCTGTACATAGTTGTTTGCACGTCATCTCCTCTATTAGATTGTGAGTTCCTTGAGAGCAAAGACTTTCTTGTGCCTTTGTATTTGTTTGCATTGTGCTTGTCACATAGTAGGCTTTCAATAAATGGTTGTTGACTTCCATCTGCGTCCTACAAGATTTGTTCTAGCCATCCATTTTAGTGTTCTAGTTGCTACCTTAAAGGACATCAATGGATCCATCTGTTTCTTAAAAGAAAAATGCATTATCTGGATATATTAAAGTCAAAAACTTTCCTTAACTTGTGTGCTAGGACAAACAAGCTTTGCCTTCCCATTAGACCTTAAGGAGTTCTGGGGACTCCTTCTGTGACTGACTAGTTGGAGGGAAGGTGAAAAAGAGTTAAGGCAAGATGTATCTACTAAGTACTTACAATGTGCCTAGGCACAGGAGGCACAAATGCAAGCCACAAGAAAGATGGGCATCGCCCTCAAGGAGCTTGCATTCTAATGGAGAAGACAGTGCACCAAAGGGAGCTGAAAAGATGAAAGGGGAATGAAAGATGGCTGGTCTGAGCTCCTTCTGAAACTGGCAGTTCTGGTAGGAAGGTGATAATAGGAGAAAGAGGCCACAGGAATGAGGTGATATTGCAGGGTGAGAAGGCAGTAGAGAAGAAGGCCATGGGAACTGAGGGAACTCCCAGGGTAAGAAGGCAACTGTGCCATGGTGGCAAATTCTGTAGTGTCAGAAGCAGAGCTGGAAGAGGACACGGGTGAGAAATAAGGAATTGGATGGAACAGAGTTTGAGATGCTTTAGATCTCGGTGATTGAAATAGACTTCTTAGAGTAATGTACCGTGGCCATTTCTGTACCTGTCATCTTCCCAGCTACACTTGTACACTCCTGGTAAGTAGAGACTTTCTGTGTGTTCCCCACACAGAAAAGCTTGGCACAGTAATTTCTGATGGACAAACTGGAAAGGACAGGTCATCTGGGTTGTTTTTTTTTTTTTTGATTTCTTTTTAGCAGACTATGTCTGCACTATGATACTGTGGTACAAAAAAAAAATGAAGTCTTAGATGGGAGTGATAAGAGTTCCATCCTGCCCACTCTTGGATTATACCTTCAGAGCTGCATCTGGTGTTGTGGTCATCATGATTTTGGAAGGTCTTTTGTCAGCTAGAGTATTCAAAGAGTGGCTACCAGGAGGGTGAAGGGTCTTGGAAAAAATGCCATGTAAGGGTTGATGAGGGTGTTTTATACAGAGAAGAAGACTTAGGTGGGGATTGGAGGGAGACATGACAGCAGTCTGTGAGTATCTGAAAGAGCTGACATGTGGAAGAGGGACAGTAGACATCTGTTTGACTCCAGAGGATGGAATAAATAGAAGCAATGAGTGGAAATTGCAGAGGTAGATTTTGGCCCAAGGTTAGATGTTTCCTTACAATTTGACCCATCTAAGAATGGAATGATCTGCTTTGGGAAGTAGTGACATAGTGAAAAGTGAGGTGGGCTTGGATCCTAGGAATCTATGCTGAGAGCCAGAAGGTCAGTTAATAAACATTTTTGTCATTTGATAAATATTTATTGGGCACCAACTATATACCAGGCACCATGCTAAGTGCTGGGGATACCAAAAGAAGCCAAGGATAGCTCCAGCCCTCAAGGAGCTTACCAGCTAGTGAGAGAAACAAGCAAACACATGTACAGTCAAGATGTGTACAGGATAAATAGGAAATAATTGAGGGGGAAGACTTTACAATTAAGAGGGCTTAGGGAAGGCTTCCTGTAGAAGGAGGGATTTTAGTTAGGACTTAAAGGAAGCCAGTAGGTGGAGGTGAGGAGAAAAGACATGTCGGGTGTGTGGGGGCCAGCCAGAGAAAATGCCCAGAGCCAAGAGATGGAGTATCTTGTTTTTGGAATAACCAAAAGGCCAGTGTCACTGGATTGAAAAGTAAATGGTGGGAAGTAAGGTGTAAGAAGGCTGGAGAGATAGGAGAGAGCTAAATTTTGATGGTCTGTGAGTGTGAGACAAAGGATTTTATATTTGTTCCTGGAAGCAATAGGGAGCCACTGGAGTTTATTGACTAGGGGTTAACATGGTCAGACCCACGCTTTCAGAAAATCATTTGAGTAGCTGAATGGAAGCTGGCAGAGAGTGAGGAGAGACTTGAGGCAGATGAACCTATGTAGTGCAGGGATGGTGAGGGCCTGCACCAAGACGGTGGCCATGTCAAAGGAGAGGAGGCGTATAAAAGAGATGGCACCAAGGTACAGCCCATAGACCTTGGTGACGGCTTGGATATGCGGGTGGTGAGAGAGTGAAGAGTTGAGAATGATATCTAGGTGACAGGAAGGGTGGTGGTATCCCCTACAGTAATAGGGAAGATTTGGGGGGAAAGAATGAGTTCCGTTTTGGCCGTGTTGACTTTAAGGCATCTACAACACATCCAGTTTGAGATGTTTCTTGGGCAGTTGGAGATACAACACAGGAGGTCAACAGAGAGGTTAGGGCTGTTATCTACTCTTCAGTGCCAAAATTTATTCTTACTCACAGGGAAGTGCATACTCTAAACTTTTCATGATTCAGGAAATCTGTCATTTTAAAAGCCTCCCCCGCCCCAAGGAAGCAGACTTGGTTGATCATCATTGGTAACCCATTCCAGTTGGAAATGAAATGAGTACTGAATTCTTAAAGGTGAATCAAGTCTGGGGGCCAAGAGAAGACCATCAAGATCTAGGGTCCCATCTCATAACACACAGGATATAAAGAGAATGGCAGTGCAGTGTAGTGGATAGGGAGGGCACTAGATTTGGAACCAGGAGGAGCTGGTTTCCTGTGTGACCCTGGCCAATCTACATGACTGCTCTGGGCCTCAGTTTCCTCCTTGGTAAAATGATGAGACTGGACTAGATGACCTCTGAGCCGTCCCTTATGGTCCATCTAGATCTAAGTCTGGGGTCCTAAGAGTCCTCTATTGGCCTCAATAATTGGGGAAGTGAGGGGCCTCGGAATGGACTAAGTTCTCTTTAGTCTGAATCGATTTTATGATCTTTATGGTCCTGTCCAGCTCAAAGTCTGTGATCCTATTAGTTTTCTGTGAGCCTCAGTTTCCTCCAAAAAGTGAAAGGGCTGGACCAGATGACCTTTGAGGCCTCTCCCAGCTCTATGCTGTCATACCTCTTTGAAGCTCATGGATGGCTTTTATGTTAATTTTCTAACAGACGTCAAGGAGGCCCCATGAGTTACCCATGCCCTGTCCCTCTTGACAGCGTATATGCAGATTTCACCCTCTAAAGCTCTTTTTGTTTTTTTAAAAATCCTGGCTCATTTGAAAACAGACAGAATCTGTGCCTCCAACCCTCCCTTTTAAAGAGTTAAAGCTTTAGCTAATCTAGTCTTAATTCTCCCCATATGGTTGGGCCTGGCAGCAAAGGAAAGAGTTGGCTGACAATTCGAGCCTGAACAGTGGCTAAGATAAATATGGGGGCCATCTGTGCAGCTAGGGGAAAAAAAATTCATGTGAAGAACAGACAGACCCTGCTAAGTTAAACATATTTCTAAGACTTTGCTAGGAAAAAAAAGGAGGGGCTGAGAGTGGGTTGGTGTAGGGAGGAGGAGGCTGGGAGAGAGGTGCCAGAAAGGAGGCAAACTTGGTTGTCTCAAAGGGAAGGGGGTCCATTCCGAAAATTCTGGTGAACTGAATAATCAGATCTGGAAATGGGGAAGGGAGCTAGGGAGACAGTGATGTGCCCAGGCGTTCCCACGGCAACCCGCCCTGACGCTGCCGTGATGCTCAGAACGCCGTGGTCTGAGTTTTTATAAAGGGCTGGAAAATCAGCTCCTGCGGGCTGCGAATATTTCTCCAGAGCAGGGGCCGAGGAAGTATCAGGCGGGTACAGGAAGCTACCAACCTTGAAGGACTTCTTCCTAACTGAGGACAGTGGCTGGCTGGCTGGCAGAGGAGGGGCTTGGGGCTGTCTCCTGAAACCGTAGAGAAAAGGAGTTTTCATAGCCTCGGTTTCTGGGTGCCTGGCATGTTGTAGGGGCTTGGCCAGTGTTTGTCAGATCGAATTGAATGACGGAGCCAGCCAGCAGTGCGGAAAGCAAGCTTCCCAGCATCGGTGCCTGGAAATGGACATGCCCAAAACAGTGTCTGCAAGAACCATACGTTAAAATATACAGCACCCAAGGGGGTCCTAAGAAGAAACAACCTAGCAGGAGCTGAAAGCTTCATATCCTTTTGGCACAAAGACAGAGCAGCTGAAGAAAGCAAGACCAGGGCTGAATCTGAGAGGAGATCTCCATCAGCATCCAGACTGCTCCCTGGCAAAGCTGGGCCAGACTGGTCCCAGGTGCCTGTGGTCAGACAAGTCTAGAATATTGGGGAACAGCGCTGTCCTGATGCCATCCTGACTGGAGGGCTTTTAACAGGCAGGATCGGTTGGCTGGCACCCCAACCTAGGGGCTCCTCTGGCTAGTGAGCTTGCCCTCTAAACCCCATACAAGAGCATGAGTTCAGTTCTGACAAAATATGGGTCTCCACCACGCAGCTGGCTCAGCCTACGCTTGGGAACCAGTGAGTATATTTTTACCTTATTACTCTCCCCCACCACCCTATCCATCCCTAAAATAGGTAGGGCTTGGCAGAAAGAGGGGTTTTGGAGATTGTGACTGAGTCTGGGCTTTTTGGATCAGCCGATGAATAGCCAAGAGCCTTTAATTTGATAGGCTGGAAGCACTTCTCCGCAATAGAATATTCCGTAGGGTGATGTGTTAAGAGCACAAAGGTTGACAGCCTCCCCGAGGAGCAAGGGTGCACCAGTCAGGAGAGACTTCAAGAGCGGGGATAATGCCTGGTTCTGGGAAGGAGGACACAGGTAGAGGACAGTTACTTTCTGGCCAGAGGTGAGATGCCTCTTGGGAAAAGCTCCCAGATGTCTCCAGGGTTGGTGGCAGCAGTGGCTTCTCCAGGATGATTTTGGTGCATCAGAATGTGACAATGACAGCCTGTCCTTGGGAGAACATTCTAGCTACAAGCTGACTCAGAACTGCTTCTGGACATTCTAGCAGGGATGCCGAGACTGATTCCTACATCCTTGTTAGTTCAAAGTGTGTGTGTGTGTGTGTGTGTGTGTGTGTGTGTGTGTTTGTGGGTGGGTGTCGGAGGAATGTGAAATATTGTGGAAGACATTAAAAAACCCAAGAATAAATAAATGTTTTGCTGATGCCTTTGTTACTTTTAGATTGCTTTCATTTTCAGGGACCCCCTTTACCCAGAGGTTAGGCATAAAGCAAAAAAAAAAAAAATCACCATGCATTGGCCAAATCGCCATCATGGAATTCTCAAAAGATGCCAGAATTCATTTTAATTCGCTTTTTAAAATAAAAATATGCCTTGTAGCATTTTGTAGGGAGGAGAGGGAAGAAGGGGATTAGGCTACTAAATCAGTGACCCACATGAAAATTTCAGAGGTTGGTCTGCCCTGGGGCACTTCCTTACACACACACACACACACACACACACACACACACACACACACACACACACACACACATACACACATACACACACACTCATAAGATCTCGTGTGAGGAGACAGTCTGGATATGGAGTGATATTTGACACCCCCAAATGTCTTCAGATCAGAACCCTCCTGGGAACATACCTTTCATCCATGTGGGGCTGGCCTGAGGCTAGTATGGCCAAGTGGGTAAGTTTGTCTCAGCTCCCTGCAGCCTCCATCTCCTCTCTCCTGCTTGATGCCTGCTACTCCCACTCTCATGTACAGCCACTTAGTGCGTACCTACTGTCCCCGGAATTCATTGAGTCTACCACCATCCCTTACTCAGGTCTTTCTTCTTTGGGCAGTATGCTAGACTTTCCCAAACTTTTTCCTCCCTTCTCCTTTCCATGCCATTTCTTCTTTTCTGAGTCCCATCCAGGCCGCAAATCTAGTCAAGGAAAGGGGAAGGGAATAACCATTTATATAACACCTACTATGTGCCAGGCACTGCGCTTAGTGCTTTCTCCCTTCGACATAGAGGTGCTGTTATGATCCCCTTTTTACAGATGAGGAAACTGAGGCAAAGAGGGGTTAAATGACTTGTCCAGGATCACACAGATAAGAGCCAGCTACCCTCCAAATAAGAAAAAGATCGATGATGGTGGTATAGATACGTTCTGTCTGAGTCACATGTGATCCCCTCTCTACCAGGTAACGTAATTGCTTCTCACTGGAGGCTTCTCAAGTAACATAATATAGTCAATAGCTCCCTTCTTTGACTAAGCACAAGGCCAACCCTAGGATGGGCTTTTCAAACTCTCACGATCTGGGTCTTGATGCCATCACACGAGATCATTCTTTCTCTTAAGATGCCTGACCAGGAGCCTATCTTGTCTCCAGGGTCAGAAGCTTCCTAAGATAGCCTAAACCAGTATGGCTCCATCCCCCTGTTCCCTACCTCACTGATGCAGTCTCTCCTTGGGATCTCCGAGTTTGACTTGGACTTTCTTTGGCCTGACTTTAAAAAAAGAAAACTTCCCTAAACGTTCAACCGAAACCCCTGATGAGTGGAACAAGGAAGCAGAAGGCCTTCCTGGATGGGGCCTTCCCAGTTGCTAGTGCTGCTGATGCTGGTCAGATGGTTAGGGTTTTTTCCCTTCTGTCATGTAGTTTTGCTTCTGGGGGGGGGGGCGCGGGGGGGGATTGGTGTAGGGAGCCATGGCACTGTTGCCTAGGAAAGATACTGACACTGAGAAGCTTGTGGGACCTGATAATGGCTCTTGATTACTTGTGTCCAGCACCTGAAAGACCATGATCCAAGGCCCTCTGGTTCACAGTCTCACTGGTTCATTGATTTCAAGCTGGAAGGGACCTTCGAGGTCATCTGCTAGAGACTGCTTTGTCTACCTTTAGAGTTATAAGATTTTAGTGCTAAAAAGGACCTTGAGATTATCTCATCTTAACTGGATTCATGGATATTTAAAAAAAAAAACAATTTTGATAAATGTCAACAGAATTAGTTTCCTTTATAAACCTATCATTTATTTAATTTACTTAAAAACTTGATTCAGATAAGAGGTCTTTGGCATAAAGGTTAAGAACTCCTGTCTTCCAGGCCAACCCTTTTATTTCATGGATGAGGAAACAGAGGCAAACAGGGTTAAATGACTTGCCCAGAGTCATATAGCTAGCAAATGCCTGAGGCTGGATTTGAACTCAGGTCTTCCTGACTCTAGACCTGGTGCTGCCTCAGCTAGCTGCCGCCTGTCTGCCTCCGTGACCCCAATGATCCATCCAAAGGACCTGCTTGTAGGCTCAAATGAAGGAATTGGCTTGGAGGACCTCTGAGATGCATTTCATGATTCTACAGTATGGAAGCCAGGCCCTGAATTAAACATAGAATGCCTGAGTGTCTGGTCACTGCCACTGCCCTGAAGTCAGACAGTCTGGCCAACTGTTTCCCTCTGAGCCTGACCTATGTCCTATTGCCAAATTATTGATAATGAACTCTGGCAGTAGAAAAAAATTTGGCATGCAAGACCAATCTGGGCATATTTATTAATTACATGATTTACTGTTGTACTAATTAATAACTATGTAGATTATAAAACACCTAAAGTAGAAATAAAAGGGACCAGATAGGGATGAAGTAATATTTGGTCCTAGAGTTAATTGAGAGCTGCTAGGGTGGCTGGTGTGACATGGTCAGGCCTATAATTTTGGCACTTGAGTGGATGATGGAGTGGAGTTGGGGAGACCACTCAAGGAGACCAGTTAGGAGGTAGGGGAGAGGTAATGTTGAGTGAGTAGAGAGAGGGGTCAGATGTGAGAGATGTTTGGAAGGGAGAAATGACAAGACTTGGCAAACTGAATGCACACGTGGGTTGATGGAGAGTGAGGCTTGGAAAAGGACAATGAGATTACGATCCTGGTAGGCTGGAAAGATGGCGGTGCCCTGGATGGAAATTGGGAAGTTAGAAAGATGGTTGGGAAAAATCATGTGATGAGAACTATGATGCAGGAGACTTACCCAAGATGAAAGAGAGGGTCTACTCTTATTCACTGGGATCAAAGGGCCTGATCCCTGAGGGGTGTCTGCTGAACCCACAAGGTGATTTGGGTGGAGCAGGGTGTGGTTGTCTTGGGGGATGGGGACAAACATTTTCCCAGTGTCACCTGTTACAGCTACTGCTGGTGGGTACCTGGGACATAATGGTTAGGTTACGCCTGTTCTAAGAGGACCATGCCTGGCTCAGAACGAGGCTGGGAGTTTGGGCAGCCGGGCGAGGCAGTGGAATGAGGGAGTGAAATATTACCCATTTCCCTACTCTCTGACTAGCCCATTATATAACACTCGGCATCCTGACGTGGCCCAGTTCGGAGACCATTAATTTAGTCCCCCATCCCACCCCCTACAATCTGACACCTGCCTCTGAGGAGCAGACTAAGATGGCTCTGCCCTTGGCTCAGCTAGGTGGCGCAGTGGGTAGAGCACTGGCTCTGGAGTCAGGAGGACCTGAGTTCAAATTTGACCTCAGACATTTGACACACTAGCTGTGTGACCTTGGGCAAGTCACTTAACCCCAATTGCTCTGCCTTCCCCCCACCAAAAACAAAAGCATCAATAAAAAAAAAACATATTTTAAAGTGGCTGTGCCCGAGGGAAGAGACCCTGGTTTTATCCCCAATTGGCAGGTGACTTACTGAGCCAAGACTTATCGAGTCTGATATGTCCTAATTGTCCTTGAGTCTCCTAAGTGGTTTCTAGGAGTTGAGCTTCAGGACGGTTGGGATCTGAGGTGACCTCAGCTCTAGGAGCTGAGAGTGAGGCAGAGGAGGAATTGATAGACCTCATCTGGGGGGCGAGTGTTAGAGCAACTCGAGACCTCGGGGGAAGGAAACTCAAGAGAATTCACACACACACACACACACACACACACACTCTGCCTCTGTCTCTCTCACCTGTCTCTGTCTCTCTTTTCTCTTTCTCTCTCCTTCCTCTCTCTCTGTCTCTGTCTCTGTCTGTCTGTCTCTCTCTCTCTCCTCTCTCTGTCTCTCTCCTCTCTCTCTTTGTCTCTCTCCTCTCTGTCTCTCTCCTCTCTCTCTCTCTCTCTCTCTTTTTCTCTCTCTCTCTCCCTCTCTCTCTAGTCCAATCCGCTAATTTTACATATGAGGAAACTGAGGATCAGAGACCTTAAGTGACAACTGGGTGGTTCAGTGGATACAGCACTGGGTCTCGAGTCAGGAAGACCAGAGTTCAAATGTGGCCTCAGACGCTCCCCGCGAGACCCTGGGCAAGTCATTTGATTTGCCTGCCTCAGTTTCCTGTAAAATGGTGATAATAGTAGCACCTATTTCCCAGGGATGTTGTGAAGATCAAGTGAGATAATATTTGTAAAGCGCTTAGCAGAATGCCTGACACATAGTAGGCAATTTCCTTCCTTTTCTCCTTCTGTCCTTTATTTTCTCTTTTTTTCTGTTTTTCTTTCTTTCCCTCTTTCTTCTTTCTCTCCTCTTTCTCCTTTTTTCTTCCTTCTTTCTTTCCTTCTCTCCCTCCTTTTCTCTTCCTTCCTTCTTTCTTCCCTCCTTTCCTTCTTCCCTCCTTCCTTCCTTTCTTTTCTGTTCTCTCTTTCTTTCTTCCTTCCTTCCTTCTTTTCTTTCTTTCTTTCCTTTTTCCTTCCTTCTTTTCTTTCTTTCTTCCTTCCTTTTTCCTTTCCTTTCCTTTCCTTTCCTTCCTTCCTTCCGTCCTTCCTTCCTTCCTTCCTTCCTTCCTTCCTTCCTTCCTTCCTTCCTTCCTTCCTTCCTTCCTTCCTTCCTCCCTTCCCTCCCTTCTCTCTTCCCTTCCTTCCCCCTAGTCACACAGCTAGCAAATATCAGAAGTAAGATTTGAACCCAGGCTTCCCTGACTCCAATTTCAGCATTCTTTCTAGTCAGTAACCATTTATGAAGCACCTACTATGTGCCAGACACTGTGCTAAGTGCTAGGTATTCAAAGATGGACCAGCCCCAGCCCCTGAAGTCTATATAGCCCAAGCTGCCCCACAGTTATATGCAATCCAACAAACATTTTTCAAATGTCTCAGATGTGTGAGGCTCTGGGGGCTGCAAAGGTCAAACGGAAGTAGTCCCCGCCCTCAGTGAGCTCCCATTCTGCAGGGAGACAGCAATCTGTGCCCAGATAAGTAAAAACAAAACAGATACAAAGTGGCACCTTGGGAAGATCTGACTTTGAAGTCATAGGGTCATAGGTGTAGATTTTACAGGTGAGGAAGCAGAGGCCCAGATTGGTAAAGTCACATAGTAGGATGGGCCTAAGGCGGATTTGAACCCATGTTTTCTGACTCTAACCTCAGTACTTTTCTAGTCATTTGTCTACACTGGCCCCTGATGAGAGTTTCTAGGCTTCTTTGGACATCACCTAGAGCTAGGCTTACTAGTTTGTGAGCACCTGGAGGGAGGGAGTGTGTCTCACTTTCCCATCTTCCTCAGTGACTTGACCCTGTGCCAGTCAGGGAGCACACCTGGGATGAATCTGGGCCTTCAGATGCGTACTCCAGGATAGGGGCAGTGCTGGGCCCCACCTGGAAAGAGTCAGGTCTATTAATCCGATGGAGTCCTCATTGCATAGCTCAGTGGGAATGGAGGGGGCCTTGGAATGTGGCTCAGCCCCCATGGCTGGCCTGTGGCAAACCTGAAGATGGGTTTCCATCTCTTCCTGCTTCCCTCCTTCCTCAGCCCTGTGAAATACCTGGCACCATGACGCTGCTGGAATAAACCGGGGTAGAAGGCGTCTGCGTTCCTGCCTGTCTGACCATGGGGAAACCACCTCCTCCTTCCTCCATGGCTTGCCAGCCTCTCAGGAGCTCAGGGAATGCACAGGAGAGAAGGCCTGGCATGGGGACGAAGGGAGCCTGGGCTCCAGGCGCAGGCCTGGGCTGGTGGCCTCCAAGGACTTCCCCAGGCACCACTGTATTATTCTGGGAGATGAATCTCAGCCCCTTTGGCTGGAGAGGAAGAGCTAGAGCTGAGTCACCAAAGGAACCTGGAGATACAGGAGCTGGGGAGAAGCGAGGTGCTGTGAGGAAGGAGGCCATCTTCCCAGAGAAGCCGGTCAGTGCCCAGCCTCTGTCCTAATTCCTATGCTCAGAGGTACGGGCCAACAATAATAATAGCTAATAATTATTTAGTGTTTTACTTCTCCTATCTCATATGAGCCTCGCAATAACCCTGGGAGACAGGTGCTGTGATTTCCCCCATTTACAGGTGGGGAAACTGAGGCATCCAGTAATGATGTGACTTTCCCAGGGTCACACAACTAGTAAGTGTCTGAGGCTGAATTTGAACTCGGGTCTTTTTAATTCCAGGCCCAGCACTCTTATCTGCCTGGTGGTTAAAAAAAAAAGCAGAAGAGAGAGGAGCTGTCTGTGTGTCTTCCAGTGGGGCTTCCAGTGGGAGGGATCATTGGGAGCTTTGGGAGGGTCCTGATGTGTCTCTCTCAGGTGGGGCACTGAATGGTGTACTGGGCCTTGGCTCAGGAAGCTCTTGAGTCCAAATCAGGCCTCAGCCGTTTACTAACTGTGTGACCCCAGGCGAGTCACTTACCCTCAGTTTCCTCATCTGTGAAATGAGATAATAATGGCACCCACCTCCTAGGGCTGTTTTGAGGACAAAACGAGATATTCATAAAGCTGCAAACCTCAAAGTGCTGTGTATGCATTAGCAATGACTATTCAGCTGTCATCCCAGTCCTGGAGCACGGCAGCAGCTCTAATCCAGTAGGAGGCAGAGCTGTTAACACGTGTCAGCAACAATGAAGAATTTTTTTAAGAGCCATTTATGTACCAGAGGTTGTGCTAGATACTCCAGACACAAAAATGCACTAGACTCTCCATCAGAGGAGATAGCACACACATACATACATAGATTTATATGTATATTTGTAATATATACATATAATACACAATATGCACATATTATATATGTACGTATAATGTAACGATAGGTGAGAAAATAGAATGCCCATATAACACAACACGTGTAATATATACCTGTGTATATTATATATAAACATATGTATGTATAATTTAATTCACATATGCTATGATAAAAATACAGTGCATATACAGTATAGCACATAATATACACATTATACATATATACGTATAATAGTATATAACATACAATGATATAATATACAATTTTATATTTTGTTATATGTTTATATAATATGCAATATAATATATGTTATGTATATACATGTGTATTTATATAAATGTGTGTACATATATATATATATACATACAGAGGTGGGGGGAGGGTTTTTCGAGAAGGGGGATAGATTGAATCTATGATTTCATTGAGGCAGAAAGGACTTTCTACTATAGTAGATCAACATCTTCTCTAAAACTTAAAGAGATTTAGAGCATCGTTAGGGGGCATTGAGGGGTTAAGTGACTTGCTCTGGGTCACCTAGACATGATGCGTTGGGGGAGGAGTAGGAACAGATTTGAACTCTGGTCTTTCTGGTGCTTTGGTCCTTACAAATTGCTTATTGCCTGACTGACTAGTCTGTACTAACTTTCCTATGCAGGACTGAAGGTATTCACACATAGAGAAGAATGCAATGTAATTGGCAGGGGAGCCTCTAGCCACTGAGAAGCTGGAGAGACTTCCTTTAGAAGGTGGTGTTTGAGCAGAGCTTTGACACAAACCAGGGACGTTAAGAGGCCTATGTGAGGAGGGAAGGCACTCCATGTGCAGGGGACAGCCAGGGTAAAGACTCAGAGACAAGAGAGTGGATGCCAGGGGTGGGAAACAGCATGACGACCAGTTTGGCCAGGGTGCTGAGGGAATGGAGGGGAGTGATGTATAAAAAGACTGGACAGACCAGCTAGAACTAGGTTGTAAAGGACTTTTAGCACCAAACAAAAGTTAGTTTGTATTTGGTCCTAGAAATAATAGGGAGCCATTGTAGTCTATTAAGCAGGGGAGTGATACGGTCAGCCATGTATTTTGGGAGAAATGCCTCCTTATCCAATGAGGGCAAAGACTGTAAATAAGGAACTTCATAGATGAAGCCTCAATGCAAACATCTTTGATTTTTGGACTAAACCAATTTCATAGGCAGAAGGTATTTCCCCTTTGGGAAAATTCTGCTGTCCATGAAGATTAGAGCTTGGCCTCCAGCTGGTCTTTGGGGGTGGCCTGGGGCCCTTAAAGGGAAGTGACCTGCCTAGAGCTAGCTCTCTATTCCCTGTCTTTACTGTGTCTCTTAACAAATACTTATGAAGCACCTACTGTGTGCAAGGTGCCAGTACACATGGAAAATGGAGAGAATAAAGGGGGCAAGCATTTGTTAAGTATGTACTAGGTGCCAGGCACCATGCTAAATGCTGGGAAAACAAATACAAGCTTAAAGAAAGACAGTCCCTGCCTTCAAGAAGCTTACATTTTGATGGGAAAAACAATACACAAAAGAGGTGGGGGTAGAAGTGAATTTAGGCTCCTAATTTTGAAGGCTCATGGGGAAGGAAGAGCAAATAAAATCCTAGTAGTTTGGTTGAGGCAGGAGGGAATCAGGGAAGGCTTCATGGAGGAAGTGTTTCCTTGACTGAGTTTGAAAGAAGAAGATTCTGGAAGGGTGGTTTGGCATTCAAGATGTGCCCTGTACTGGCAGACCCTTCATGCTGGGACTCTGTCTGCCAATCTGATCCCTGGGCCAGGGACATCAGCCCAGCTGGGGATGGGTGAGGGGGATCTGCCCCAGTCTGGAGCAGGAAACTCACCATCTGGTTTGAAGGTTACAGAGGATTTTAAGTGATATTCCATTCAATTCAACAAACACATATTAGGTGCCTACTCTGTGCCAGGTACTGTATTAGTCTCTGGGGAGATAAAGAAAGTCAAGGAACTATCCCTGCATTTCTAGCTAGGTGGCCCCGTGGTTAGCGTCAGACACTTACTAGTTGTATGACCCTGGGCAAGTCACTTAATTTCTGTCTGCCTCAGTTTCTTCAACAGTAAAAGGTCATGAGAGCACCTACCTCCCAGGATTATTGTAAGCATCAACCAAGTTAATATTTGTAAAGCGCGTAGCACAGTGCCTGGCACATAGTAAGTATTTAATAAATGTGTGTTTCCTTCCCGTGCCTTAAGGTGCTTACATCCTAGGGGAGGGGAAGGGGAAGACCAATAGATATACAGATAAGGCAATTAAAATCTACCAAATGGGTGATCAGGAAAGGCCTAGACTAGGGGATGCCTCTTGAGCTAAGCCTTAAAGGGAGTAAGGATTCCAAAAATTGGAGATGAGGAGGAAAAGTTTCTCAGATACGAGGGACAGCATATGCAAAGGTGCGGAGGTGAGAAAAGGAAATGGGTGTATATATTTATGAATGTATATATGTACATATACACATATGCATGCCTATAAAACAAAAATGATGCGTTATATTATGCATGTATCTATAAAATATAGTAGAATTGTGGGATTTTTTTTTTAAATAAGAAGGTTAAAAGAAGTGCCAAATCCAATCTATTCTCTTTTTAACTCCGAAGGACTAATTCTGCCTACATGGCAGAATCGCCCCCTTCCTCTCCAGCTGCTGTGGTGACCACATGCAAACAAGCACAACTGTTTAGAGGGAAGCCGGCCCTGGGCTTGGGGTGAGGGGCAGGCCGGAGGGAGCCGCAGCTGGAGAGGCCCTTCTGGCCCCAACCACCAAGCCTGTGGTTTGCTGGAAAGGGGCTGAGGTCGGCAGCATCCACCTAGGCTCTATTTTGTCAGCTGCCCTTTCGTCACTCCAGCCTCAGCCGAAATCCTTCTTCCCTGGATCCCGTATACATGTGGCCTCTCTGTTTTTGTTCATTCAATAAGCGTTCATTAAGCACCTACTATGTGCCAGGCACTGTGCTAGAGTCTGAGGACAGAAACAAATGAGAAAAGAAATAGTCTCTGCTTTCAAGTTTACATTCTAAGGAGGAGAGGCAACATGTCTAACAGAAAAATCAATACAAAATATATATAAAAAATCAATGAAAATAATTTCAGTGACGACTAGAAGGCACTCATAACTAGGGAGACTGCCGAATACTGCCTTCAATTCCCACATGATGTTTACTATTTGGGGCAAGCCATTTTACTGCCCTGGGCCTCAGTTTGTGACCTGCCTCAGCCACATAATGGTGAGGTTCTCTCTTAGTTCTAGGTATGAACTGCAACCCTCTCCACATAGGCTACTGAAGGTAAGCTGAACTGAATTTCCAAGATCCTCCTTTGTGTTTGTCCTTGTGAGCTCAGACTCTCCTGTGTTAGGATATCTCTGCTCTCAGCATCTATGGGAGTCCTGGTCCTTGGGAAGGAGGGAAAGAGGATGTGGCTTTGTTCTCTGGACCACAGGATGACAGCCTACCAGAGAGTCCTTGGTCCAGATGAATTAGGTAGATCAGTTGAGGGAGAGGGTATGTCCCTGAAGTACAGGAAGTAGCGAGAGCCTTGAAGATGAACCAAAAAGGAAATTAGGAACTTCCAGAGACTAGTGGAGCTGGGACAGCATGGGGGTCATGGGTGGAGTCCTGGGTGGGATGTTGTCGTCCAGCCCAACCACCTTTTGGATAAACCAAGAACAGATCAGAAAGATGAAACTATTCCAGGCATGTATTTAGGAGGGGAGTCAGCAGGCATGTTGATGAATGATCAGGTTGGATCCCATTCAGGTGGCCGGGTCCCATTTTTCCACAGCCTCCTTCCTAATCTAGGGACTTACAGACGGCTCTGGGGCAAGATGGCTGGCCTCCAAGTAGATATGTCTGGAGTTCAGCATTTTGAAAATCTGGTGTGGAAGAAAAAAAATAACCCTCAAACTCACAACCCTGCCACCCAAAAGGGACCTTTAGTTGAGATTCGGCTTGCCCAGAAAGGTACCTGCAAGTGTTGGGGGGAGCTGATGCAAATGGGGTTCATCAGTTTGTTAATCTTTAGCCTATAAACTGGATAGGAAGGAGGGGAAACAGGATGAGGGGACCAGAAACCATGGGGTTCAGTCAAAGCAACAGAGAATGCTCAATCTGGAAAAGGGGAGACTTAGAGGAATCATATATTTGGAGCTGCAAGGGATCAGAGAGGTCATCCGGCCTCATCCCCTCAGTTTACAGATGGTCCTACAGAGGCGATGTGACTCGTTAACAGCCGCCTCCCAGTACATGAAAGGGATTGGATTTGCTCTCTTCAAGCACAGATGGCAGAATAAGGAGCAACCCAGAAGTCAGAGAAGTCTAAATAAGGAATTTTCTAACAACTAGTGAAGTTAAGACAACAAGCAATTATTAGGACCTACTATGCTCCAGGCACTGTGATGAGTGCTGAGGTTACAAGGAAAGGCAGAAAATAGTGCCTGCCTTTAAGGAGCTTACAATCTAATAAGGGAGACCACATCTATGTATGATAAAATCAGATCAAATCAATAAGCATTTAGTAAGCACCTACTATGTGCCAGATATTGTGCTGAGCACTAGGGATACAAAGGCAAGCAAAAAATAGTCCCTGTCCTCAAGGAGCTCACGATCTAATTTTAATGAGGGAGGATACATGTAAGTAATTAGGTAATACTATACATGTATATATATGTATGTATATGTGTGTAAATATATAAAAATAAGTATATGTATGTACACATACAGAGGGAGAGAGAGAGAAGGAGACCAGCAGACAGGTAGAGAGTGGGTGAGAGAGGAAGAGAGACAAAGAGAAAGATAGACAATGAGACTGTGTGTGTGTGGTGTGGAGGAGGGAGGGAGGATGAGACTAACAGACAGAGAGTGGGTGAGAGAGAGAGGGACAAAGAGAAAGATAGATAATGAGACTGAGAGAGAGAGGGAAGGAGAGAGGGAGAGAGAGGGAGGGAGAGAGGGGGTTGGGGATGAGACTAACAGATAGCAAGAGAGAGTTGGGTCAATTTCCAGGATCTACCAATGTGCCTGTCTTTTCCCAACCCTGCCAACATTGACCCATCTTTCGTTATGTTTGCCAATTTGCTGGGTATGAGGTTACCCCAAGAGTCCCGGCAATAGCAGTGCCCACTAGACCACGTACCCTGCTCACAGCCCAGCCCCTTCAGCCTTCTTCCAGGGAAACAACCGAGGGAAAAAAAAAAGATCTCAACACCGAAGTCCTTGGCACCATCAAATGGTTTCACATCAGAAACAGAACATGCTAAGTGCTTAATAACCGTGCGTTCATTCAATTTTTCATTTGATTTGTGGTCATCTCAGAGGGGAGATCTCCACCAGCTGAGTGTGGGGCGTGGCACGGACCAGAAGGTCTCCTGCAGGTGAGCTTGAGCTGAGTCTTGAAGAACGTCGAGGAAGCCAGGACCGGAGGAAGGAGGGCATTCCAGGCAAGGGGCACAGCCACGGCAAAAGTATGGAGTCTGGAGACAGAGTTGCATGTGAGCAGGCCAGTGCGGCTGGATCACTGAGCATGTGGAGGGGAATAAGTGTTAAGAATATGGGAAGAGGAAGAAGGGGCCAAGTTTTGAAAGGCTTTTAAGTTTTTTTCACAGAGAACATTGTGTTCGATTACTGATTACCTAGTCTGCCTCCCACTGGTGTCCAGTTGAGTACTGGATTGGCAGTTCCAATCCTTGATAGCTATGTAACCCTGGGCAAGACACAAAAACTCAGCCTCAGTTTCTTCCTTGGTAAAACAGAGGTAGTAATAACACCTAGCTTCCAGGTTGTAGGGAAAAACAAATAAGAGAATAGATGCAAACTGCCCTACAAAGCTTTCTGTGGAAAATGCTAGCTATTAAACTGAGGCTGAGACATTGCAAACTTTCCTAAGGTTACCCAGCTAGTGAATGACGGAGCCAGAGATAGAAGGCTCATCCTTGGATTTTGTTCTGTTTCTTTGTACCTGGGTCAATGTTTGGAACGTTTGCTTGGTGCTGGGTCCCCATCAGGGAGGAAAAGGAGATGTTGAGGGCACCAGAAACAAGAGTCTGGACCCTCTTGGCTATTATGTAAGTCAGGGCTCATGTTTTTGGCTCAAGGGACTTTATTCATACCAGAGGAGAATTGTTGTCTGGGCTGAACCTGGGAGCTCTTAGGAAGCTAGGGAGGCCCAGCCTGCTTCTGCAGGGAGGCTTGTCACGCAAGGCCCTGGCAGCTGGCAGGGCCCTACTGGAAACAGACAGCTCCTGCCAACGCCTGCCTGCCCCCCTCCCCAACCCTAGCCACAGCCGGCTCTCTGCTGTGGGCCCTGGGGGGTCGGCTAGCAAGGGGGAGGGCCGGTCAGAGTGGTACCAGATGACTTCTCACAGGAGGCTGGAGTTCTGCGGGGCTGGAATGAGAGTCACCTGCTCTGGGGGGGGATCCCCTGAGGGGACCACAGGGGAAGTCATTCCTGGGGGGGTGGGAGTGGGGAGTTAGCCCACATTCAGTCCAATGGGCTGTAGAGGCCAGGGAATCCAGGCTTCCCTTAGGAGGAGGGTATGGCTTCATTGAGTGGGCACCTGTCCTCCATACTCCAAGATGCCCCCCTTCTGCAGGAGGCCTTTCCTGGTTCGTTCCTCTCCCCACTCCCACCCCGGTGCAGTTCTTCACTATGAGACTTACTGGTTGTATGGCTCTGAGCCTCCTTTCTTCATCTGCAAAATGCAAATGGTGAGCCTTGCCCTACTTAACTCCAGTTAACTCAAAGTCCGTAACAGCCAGGCAGCGGGCAGTGGATAGAACTTGGAGTGAGGAAGACTTGGGTTCAAATCCAGCCTCTGATATTATGTGACTCCGAGGAAAATATTGTTCAGTCTCAGTTTCCCCATGTGCAAAATTGGAGATAATGGTGCCTGCCCTACTTACTTCACTTTCCTCATCCATAAAATGGGATTAACAGTACTGACAGCTTACTTCACCCCGTTGCTCTGAGGAAAGGGCTTTATTAACCCTATTGTAGTTGTGTGGGGAAGGAGGGGGAGGTAGAAGGCTGAGGATGGGGCTAGGGAGGGGGAAAAGGCTTCTTTTCAGCCTTTGTCCAGTTGACATTGTACCTCCCCTCTCTGGATTGTCTGTCTAGCCTGGGACTCCATCTCACAGAGTTCCCTTATATAAATATGAACTTTCTATGATTAGCCAATGGGTCGTTTGGGGGAGGGGAAATCAGGTAGGATGCCCTCTCCTGAGCCATCCAGGGGCCTTCTCATCCTTCCTAGCCTACAGAGCCTCTTGGGCTAGCCAGCTACTGGCTGCCCCACCTCCTAACACACAGAGCTGGAGCCAGGGCGTGCCAGACATCTTGTGCTAAAATTGATGAAACCAGATCTTCCTTTCTTTTGAGTACACTCTGATCCTCAACAGTCCCTCTTTCTGCGCTGAGCAGGTGTCCTGTTTATACTCTTAAACGACCACCTTATGTCACATTTTCTCCCTAGCTGGGGCCTCCTCGGGCAGCAGCAGCAACCAGGGTTGGTGGATACTGCGTTAGATATGTATTCAACAAGTCCTGAGTTCAAATTCTGCCTCTGACACTCAGTCGTGTGATCCTGGGCAAATCACTTAACCTCTCTGGCTTGTAAAATAAAGGAGTTGGACTAGCTGGGGTCTAAGGTCTTTTTATCCCTAAATCTATGATCTTATATATTTCTTCAACCCCTTAGGGAACCCCTGTCCCCCCAGTCTTTCTCTCCACCCTGACTCCCGGCCACAGTCATGGGTTTGTGGATTTACAGCTAGGAGAGACCTTAGAAGTCATAGACTCAGAGGAACCTTAGAGGTCATCTAGCTCATCATTTTATGGATGTAAAACGGTTAGCTCAGAGCCCCCAGACTGGGAAAGGAATCTTTCCCTGCTCTAGCCACTGAGCACAAACTAGCCTCTCTGCTCTATCTAGTCGAGCCAGACACTGCATTTCTCCTTTTTGCCTTCTTCTCTGTAGCAAACAGTCAGGATGCAACAAAAGACAGCTTATCTTTTATTTGGAGATAAAACCCATTATAAAGATAGAAATGGCAAACAAAGTTTTGAAAGAGCAGCAAGCTCTAAAAAGATAGGTGATGCTGGTTTGCCAAGTATCCATGTGGTAGTGGAAGGGGAGTGGAGAGAGAAACAGCAGAGAGTGGATAAATTCACCAGGTCTCAGAAATGCTCTAGGGCAGGAACAAGCGGTCAAATGGCAAATTCTGTCCAACGAGATCAGTAGATCAGCAAGCCGGACAAAACTTAAATTACTAATGATTCTGGTTGATTCTGTGATAGATCAGAGGTAGCAGAACGCTTTGCTTCTTCCCATCTTTGGCATGCTTCTGTACCCCAAGACCCCTTCCCTCAGAACCCACCTACTTCCTGCATGGATCCTCCTCTTGACAGTCTTCAGCCTCAGCTTTCATCTGAGAAGACTATACTTTCCCTGTCAGTGCCCTCCCTCCCTCCAACCCCAAGGAGACTTCGCTTAACCTACATCTTTCATTTGAGTAACATAGCAACTCTATGAGGCAGATGCTACAGATATCATCACCCTGCGTTTTATAGTTGTGGAAATTAAGGGTAAGGTGGAGAAATGACTTTCTTAGGCTCACATAGCTAGTAAGTGTCTGAGACCAGATTTGAACTCAGGTCTTCCTGTCACCAAATCTACTTCTCTACTCCCTGTTATATTAAATGCTCATTGAATCGAAGCAAACTGGAGGAGGGTACAGTGAGAGAGGAGGGATACAGGAAATTTAGTATAGTCTGGTTGGGGAATAAGAACCTATAAATGAAAAGATACATTTTTTCCCCTTTGGTCTAGAACTATGATTTCATTGGTATGCAGTATGGAAATTTCTTCTACCAATGTACATTTTTAAAAAATTGCTGTCTTGTTTTTATGTCATCTTACTTTCTAATATCTTTCCCTCTGCCCTGCCCAGAGAGTCTCCCCTTCCAACAAACAATAAAAAAAAGAAACTTATATAAATATGAGCCATTAACTATCTGAGCAAGATGTCCTGCCTAGGGTGGTCCAGGTTCATCGGTCCATTCTCACCATTCTTATTTATTAAAAGAAAAAAATCAGTTCAGTGAAACTAATTACCATGTCAACCGATTAACATCATATTCGCCGTTCCACAGCCTGTTTCCCGCTTCTTCAAAGCACCGTCAATGCAGATGTATAACTCGTCTCTAAGCCACATCTTTCTTGCTACAGCTCTTTCTGTTGGCTAACGCTGACTGTCACCTAACATCACAAAGCAAATTCCTCCTTCTCTTCTTTCTACAAACATTTATTAAGGACCGAAGATGTGTAGCTCTGATAGATTAGGGGAAGATACAGACTGGATAAGACACGGTCCTTTAGAGTAATAAGAAGCATATTTGTTATGAGTCTGACTCTCCATGACCTCATTTGGGGTTTTCTTGGCAGAGATACTGGAGTAATTTGCTATTTCCTTCTTCAACTCATTTTACAGATGAGGAAACTGAGGTAAACAGGGTGAAGCGACTTGCCCAGAGTCAAATGCTAGTAAGTATCTAAGGCTGAATTTGAACTCAGTTCCTCCTGACTCCAGGGCCCATGTTCTAGCCACTGCACTACCCAGCTGCCTAGCAAGCGTATAGTGATATCTATAGGGATTGGAACTGGACATTTTCATTGATATAAAGAAAGCCCAGGGGAGGAAACTCTCTATCATAGGCTGGTACCTTCTCTCCGTGTGACTTTAGAATCTTAGAGAGGAGCCTAGGATGATGAGAGGTTGAGTGACTTGCCCACAGTCACAACCAGTATATGTCAGAGGCAGAATTTGAACCCATGTCTTTCTGGCTTAGAGGCCGGCTCTATACCCACTAACCCACACTACCTCTCAGTGATGACTCTAATAGCCTATTTAGACTCCAATAAGGTGAAGGAGATAAAGGGTGGAGACTTTGAAATGTCAGAGTGAAGACCTTTCAGGTACTAGGAGAACATTTCACACTTCAGAAAGAATGTGAGGCTTGAATAACTGAAGAGGCCAATGGAAGATGAACCTGTCCCTAGGCTTAGATGCCCCAGTAACTTCGAGTCCCATCTTTGTGATACTCCGCAGCGTTCTGGGAAGTGAAAGCCACCTGATTCTCATCAGTAAGGTGGAGTGCCTGCTTAGGGAAGCTGCTTCTGAAGCAGGAAGGATTGTCAAAAGAGAGGGGCCAGGCCCTATCTGTCTCCTGCCTAGAAACAACAGATGTTGGAGTCAAGGCGTAAAAGGAGTGGCTTCTTCCAACTCTAGTCTAAGGGTCACTGCCCTCACTAAAAGCAGCATTGTAGCTCCCAGCCAAGCCAGGGACTGAAGGTGGTGAGAGATGGCAGCTGCTGACTGGACATAGAGTCTAGGGAGTCCAGTAGAGAGACACATGGGACCCTGTGAAGAGCTGGGGACCAGCTGACGTGCCATCCCCCATAGCTCCTTAGCCATGTTCATTTCCCATAAGACAGGGTTGGAAGAATGAGCCCAGAGAGAGTCCTCAACTTGGAAAATGAATCAGAGAAATGTCAAACAAAATCCTACATGAGGTCCTAGTGGGGAAAGATCATTTCTGACATAGCAATCTAGGAAGGCTTCATGGAAAAGGTGATAGGAATTCAACAGGTAAAAAGAAAAAAGGATGTTTTGGGCCACCAGGACAAGGTATGCAGAGATTCAGAGGCTGCAAAATAGAGAGTTTGTTGAAGGAACAGAGAAAAGACAAGCTTGATTGGCACAGCTCTTGTTGGAGAGAAAAATGCCAAATGCCAAACAGGGAGGGGAGTGTCCACTTGGGGAAGGTCTTGAATTCCAGGCAGGAGAGTCTGAACTTTATTTTTGCTTATCAATTCCCTTTTAACAAGTTTCTACTGCATGCCAAGCACTGTGCCAGGCTCTGGGGATACAAAGATAAAAACTCAGCAGCTTCTGCCCTCAAAGAGCTAATGTTTTCTTGGGGGTTAACAGCTCTAGCACAGATAAATACAAAGCCTATGGAAAACAGAGGAATTTCAGCAGTGAGGACAAATCACTGATAACTGGATAGTTTAAAAAAGACCTAATGTAGGAGGGGGATTTAAGCTTTAAAAGGAACTAGGAGTTCCCCAGAGGAAGAGGTAAAAAAGGAAAGCATCTCAGGCAAGGGGGACAGCCAGTGCAAAGGTTGGGAGGTGGGAGATGAGAGATGGGAGATGGATGTCAAATTAGTGAGTGTGGCTGGGATATGGAGTGCCTAGCAGAGAGGAAGGGGCATGGTAAAATGAGGGTCACTGAAGACATATGGTAGTAGGTTTTAAATTCTCTCCACAAAAATTGGAATTTTATCCCAGTGGCAGTAGAGAACTCACTTGTTGAGTAAGAGAGTGTCCTGATCAGACATGTGCACAAGAAGTATTATTATGAAAGCAGCCTGAGTAATGGGTTAGAGGGAGCAGAGAATGGACATGGAAAGACCTTCAAGAAAGCTAGTCTGATAGTCCTGGTGGGTGTTAATGAAGGCCCTGAGAACAGATCAGGGATAGATCTGCAAGATGTTATAGAAAGGGAATTCACAGACCCTGGCAAATAGTAGGGTGAGGAAAAAGAATCAAAATGTGAATTGGGAGACTGGACAAATGTGAATGCTGAGGCAGAAACACCTTAGCATGGAAATCCAGATGAGCTCAGAAGAAGGACCTGGTGTTCTCTATGAAGGAAGGTCCAGCGGTAGTAAGTGCCATGTTTAAGGTCACACAGTGAGGAAGTGGCAAAGCTAGAATGGGAGGGCCTCCAGAGCTGGCCAGACCTTTGCAGTCCATGGGTCTGCTAGAGCTGGCTGAAACTGTGAAATGTTCACTGGGAGCTTTTATACCTTGGAAATCAGCTTGATTTATTGTTTAGTTGATTTCCTAGATTAAGAAAGTGATAGAGAAAATGTTAATAATAAAGATTAAACTTAGAATGCATGCCATCTTGGGGTGGGAGGGGAGAGATGGGGAGAAAATTTGGAACTCAAAATCTGATGGAAATGAATGTTGAAAACTAAATAAATTAATTAAAAAAAAAAGATTAAACCTAAAAGTGTAGCATGGGAACTTTTTTCCTTTGGAGAGCTGGTTGTTAAATATTTTATTACCACCCTCCTGCCTCTACTCCATTATAAAACCAATGTAGGTGTTTATTTCAAACTTATACAATTTTAAAGTAACTCAAATTATATCCCTCATGTTATGTGACTTTACAAAAAATTTTTAAATATCTAAATATATTAATCAAGACCACGATCAGGAAATGAATGTGAAATTTACTTGAGGATGGGTCCATCTTTTAAAATATATAATAGGGGCTTTCACTGACAATATAACAATACTTCCCAGGCTCCACACTTGTGGTCCTCACAAGTTCAACAACATCACCTCAGGCACCTGTATAGCTTACCCCACCCCCCAGTCCTGGCAAAGAGACCAAATCTTGTGAAACTGAGACAGAGAGGGGGGCCCGAGCTAGAAATCATCTTAGGGCTATTCCTAAGGGACATTCCTCTCCAGGGATATTGAGATATGCTTCTGGCAAGGTCTGGTTTCTCACCCCAAGGCAAAGAATCAGGATATTAGATCTTGTAGGAACTTTCTTTTTCTTTTCTTTTTTTTTTTTTAGTCTTTGGACTGGTATTTATTTTGTTAATTAGTTAATTTTTAGTTTTCAACATTCACTTTTATAAGATTTCAAGTTCCAAATTTTCCCTCTCCCTCCCTCCATCCTTCCTCTCCAAGACTTCAGGCAATCTGAAATGGGCTATATGTATACAATCATATTAAATATATTTCCACATTAGTCGTGTTGTGAAAGAAGAATCAGGACAAAAGGGAAACTTAGGAAACCTCTAACCCATTGAAAGATAATCTGCTCCATCTTCTTCATTTTATTGAAATCTAAGCAGTTCTCAAAAGAATGACTGATTTATTTCTACATCATGTTATTTCCAAATATATCCCTCCTCCATCCCTCCACACTGAACCAATCCTTGTATAACAAAGAGAAAAAACCCAATTCCATAAAACTAATCCATCCATGTATCATAACTGAGAGCATATATAATATTCCTCACCCATAGTCCCCCACTTTAGCAAAGAAGGTGTATTTTCTCCTATATTCTTCTGGGCTAGAGCTTAAGTAACTTTTACTAAATCCAAGTAGGTTGTGGTTGAGTGGGTACTATTTAGTAGTTTAATTGAATAAACATTAATCACCATCTGGCAGTATAGCATAGTGGAGAGAAGGCTGGCATTGGAGACAGAAAGACTTGAGTTCAAATCTTGCTGACACCTACTAGCTGTGACCCTGGGCAAATCATTTTGTCATTCGATGCCTCAGGCTAGGACATTTTATATAGGTTAGATGGTTAAGCAATATATTAATATTTTAATCAAGAGTTGTGGTGAGCATCTCTGACCCCAGAGACCTGCTCAGCCCACCACCCTCATGCCAGGATTGGCAAAAGTCTTGAATGATTCAGGCAGGCTGAAACCCCTGGCCTTGGGGCTGGAGGTTATGGTATGAGGTTATGTGCGAGGGTGGGTTTTAGATCCACCCTCCTCTGCCCCCAGCTCCTACTTCACCAGAAGATAGAAATCAACACAGGACACTTTACCTTGAAAAAGACTCAAAGTTTGTTTGCTTGTGGAAGTAGGTGTTGGAAGGGTTATAGCTTGTGACTAATTGTGAAGTGACTCGGTTCTCTATTCACTGTTTCTCTTGAGGAAATCTCGAATAAGCAAACTGGAAATTCTTGTGAGGTTCAAATTGTTGCCTAAAATATTAGTTGAGTTGGAACAAATTTGCATTTTCAAAACAAGCATCATGGCAAAACAGACTGCATGATTGTTCACAAGCCCCCATCTGGTGTGGCCCCCCAATATAATCAGACCAGTTAATTGCATCCCAATGTCAATTAACCAATCAACATAAATTAACTTTGACAAAAGCACATTTACTGAAGAGGTATAGTAAGAATGGGAATTTTTTTAAAAAGCTCCTAAACTGGGATCTTTCTCCCCTATAAACATTCATTCACCGAGGAGAGCAGATTCAAACTGAAAGTATTTTGCTGCCAAACATTTCCCTCACCTCATCCTGGGGGCAGGGTACTTTTTGGCCTTTTCTGCTTTTGTGAAATCCCCACCAAGTCAACTTCTGGGTGTTGCATAGCAGATGGACAAGACATGGCCTTGCTTTCGGGATAAAATGTCTCCTCTGCTAGGCTGAATTGAGCAGGCCTCTCTTTAGCACTGGTTCCTTGCTGAATTTGGCTACCTCTGCTACTGGCTCGGGTTGGTGAGGAGACCACTGAGGATTTTTCTGATCTTCTGAACCTTACAGGAGTCTAACCTGGTCTGCTCCATCTCTCATACTAATTCCTTTATGATTAGAAAAGAATGACCACAAAGAAATGAAAGAAATAGCAGCAGCATGTATTCATAGACACGTGGTGACTGGGTAGGAGAGAAGACCCAGAACTTCTCCACCGGGAAGCTCTAATTGGTTCTTGCTTTACTGGCCACCAGGGAAGAGAGTTGTGAGATCCTCCACTCAAACTTCTTGTATGCATACTTGCTTTTTATCTCAGCCACAAATTAAAAGGCTTTCTATAGCCATCCAGTGAACCCACAGGAAAAGTCAAAAGATGCCTCCAAGTGGTCTGATGCAGGGGTTGAGGTTCCTCCATTACCCCATGGCTGGGAGTAGCTTCCCCAAATTTTGAGCATGCTTTAAGGATGGGATGCTCGGTGTCTAGTTCGCCCCATTAGACAAAAATGGAAAACTGTCCCTGCCCTCAAGGGGTTTATAGTCTAATAGAGGGCATTATTAGAAAGTGGCAGGGGTAGAGCAGAGAAGATCTGGGTAGGCTTCATGGAAGAGAAGCCCCATGACTTGACCATCTGGCCTGCCCTCCAAGTGGCTTGGATGTTCTTTCGAGGCCATGGAATTCCCAAATAGGGCCCTGTGTCATAATGGGCAATAGGATCAATCAATTAAGTGTGAAAAGCAATGAAAAGCCACCAGTGAGATCTTGGTCAGTCCCAGGAGAGGCTGAACTTCCAGGAATAAGGAGGCCAGAGTCCCTTGGTCCTCTGCCCTAGGCAGAGCCCTCCTGGAGTATTGCATTAAGCTCTGAGCACCCCAAAGGGCCCAAATTGCAAAGAGGGAGATTGAGGGTTGACGTCAGACAATAAATACTATCCCAAACAAGGATGGGCTCACCTCCTTAGAGGTCCTTAAGCAGAGGCTGTCTGACTGTGTGGTGGGCACGTAGTGGTGAGGATCCTGGTTTGGGTTGGCGTAGGTGATCTCTGAGGTCCTTCCCAGTTTTACAGTTTTCTGGCTGGGTAACTCAGCCCTTCCAGGGCCAGAAGGAGGATGGTGTGCTTAGGACTGACTTTCCAGGGTAGTTCATCCCCACCTCAGGTGAAATAACATCCACCTGCCTCCTTTCTATTCCTTCACCTAGCAGGGGAGGGACAGGGGCTGGACAAAGGCTGAGTTACTGTTTTTTTCTTTCTCAAAAAACAGCAATCAGACTGCCCCTGAAGAACAGGGGAAAAGCTTCTTCCAAGGAAAATGGCCTTGTTGGGGTAATGACCCCCAGGGAAGGAAACGTATAATTAGCCTCCACTGGTGCACAGAATGTGAGGCTTACAGTGCAGCCAGCCAGCATTCCTGCTGAAATAGCACTGACCCAAGTCTCTTTGGAATGTCTCTTACGATGCCCAATGGAATGGGGACGCTGAGATTGCCACTGGCCTGGCCTGGTCCTCAGGTACCCGGGCCTTGCTTCTCACCTTTGCTTCCTGTTCTGAAGGGGGGGGACTTTTCTGTGGGACCAGCCTGGGTCCCTCAGAGCAGAGGAACCAGTCCAGAGAGGGGGTGATTGGAAAGAGGAGGGAGAAGCACCGATGGATCTTCCATCCTCCCCCACCAATCTGAGAGGAATCAAGGTTTGGGGCCTCTGCAACAGCCAATCCAGGTTATGGAAAATTGTGGTTGAATGCAGACAAATCTGAAATAATACGTCTGGGGCTTTGAGCCAGGGGGATAGAATGCAGATGAAACAGGCCAGCCAGAGAATGGGGCTGCCCTGGGAAGTGAGCCGAGCATCGTTGGGCAGCTGAAAACCTCTGGAGTCTTTGAGGCGGGACAGTTGAGGTCTCCTACAGGTCTGTGGAAGAAGCCCAAAGGACAGAGCGCCATGATATCTGAGAGAAAGTGTCCCATTTCTTGTCTTGGAGGCGGGAGGGCAGTCTGGTGGGCCTGGGAGATGGGGGTGGGGGGCTAGGGGATGGGGGGTAGCCCTCACCCAAGTCAGAAACAGCTTTCAAGAGACCCTTCTTCCCTTTATCCATCCGAGGCTGGCTTAGGGATAACCCCACAGTTACTACCCTGGCTCTGGAAAGATGGCCTGAAGAGGCAGAGCAGGGATCCCACATCTCAGAGGAGGGGGAGACAGGTTGGGGCCCAGGTAAGGGACAACTTTCATCACACATTCTATTTACTGACGCAACTAGGTGGTTTAATGGATAGAGTGCTGGGCTTGCAGTCAGGAAGATTTGAGTTCAAATCCAGCTTCAGACACTTACTAACCATGTGACCCTGGGCAAGTCACTTCACCCATTTGCCTCAGTTCCCTCATCTGTAAAGTAGGGACCATAGCAGCACTTACCTCACAGGGTTGTTGTAAGGACCAAATGAGAAAATAATTGCAAAGTGTTTAACATAGTACTTAGCATACAGTAAGCATTATATGTTACCTAAAGAAAAAAAATTAAAAAAATTTAGAGGATAGACTTGAGTTCAATCTTGCCTCTGACTTTTACCAGCTGTGAAGCCCTGGGCAAGTGACTTAGCCTCTGCCTGACTCAGTTTCCTCATCTGCAAAAAGGAGGTAATACCAGCACCAACTTCCTGAGGTCCTTGTGAAGATCAAATATATACGGGTAAAGCCCTTTTGCAAAATTTAAATCAGTGCCGTGTAAATGTTAGCTACTCTTATTATTATTCACTATTTTCTGAAAGGGACACTCATCTCCCATCTCTTTGTCTTTGCACTGGCTGTTTCTTATGCCTGGAACGCCTTCCCTCCTCACCGCTGCCTGGTAGAAACCCTTGCTCTCTTCAGGGCTTAGCTCCAGGACTGCTTCCATTAAAAACCAGTCACTGAGAATGTATTAAGCACCCCCAGTGTGCCAGCCACTGTGCTAGGTACCGGCAGTATAAAGATAAAAATGAAACCATCCACGTGTCCTGGAAGAACTTTCCTATTATGGGGAAGATTGTGTGTATATATGTAAGACTGATACAAGATAACAAATAAATAAAAGATAAATACCAACCACTGTAGTCTCCTACAAAAATTTCCTAGTTCCCTTTAGTGTTAATGTTCCTGTCCCCATTACTTTGTATTTATTTCTTATTATATCTTTACTTATTATATATTACTATGTTAATATATCATATCATATTAATACATTGATGCATAATATATTATCAATATTATTATATATGTACTTATTGTATATTATTACATCAAGTATTTTGTTACATTATATTAATCTATTATTATACTATATATGCTATACTATATTCTGTATTCTATTCTATATATCATATCATACAACATCATATCATATTATATTTACTTACTATTAAATATTTGCTTATCTGTCTACATCTTGTTTCCCTACAGTTGAATTCAAACTCCTTGAAGTTAGGGACTGTTCCATTTTTCTTTGTATGCTCAGTCCTCAGGAGGTATTTCATATATGCTTGGGGAATGATTTTTTTTTTTAAATGGAAACTTCACTGAGTTTTAGATCGGTGCCTGACACGTAGTAGGCACTTAATAAATGTTGAATTGTGTTGAAAAAGGAGGTTCTAAGAGGCACAGGTGAGGAGATGGGAGGTAGAATGTCCTATAGAGAGGTCAGGGAGTAGAAATTGTATGTGTCTGTGTATATGTGTGTGTCTGTGTGTGTGTATCTTTGTATGTGTGTGTGTCTGTGTATATGTGTGTGTGTGTAGAGGGGCTCATCTCCTTCATCCTTCCCCCTGCTTCCTCTTCCTCGAAGATAGGAAATCCCTGCTCTGCATCACTTCATCTCTTGAGAGATAATCCCTCATAGTACTGATAATCAGCAAAATGGGAAAAGAAGATAGGAAAAGATCTGGAAGAGTCAGGCAGAACTAGATGTCTTCCCAGAGCCAGACCCCTGGGCATATTTTCCAGCGACTTGGGTCATTCTCTATCTCTTACTGGATCACAGACCCAGAGGTGGTGTAACCCAGCCCCTTCCCCCTCGTTTTACAGATGAGAAAAACTGAAGCCCCAAGAGGGTTTGGCAACTTCCTCAGTGTCACTAATTAATCAGAGTCAGGATCTGAACTCAGGTCCTCTGCCTCCTCTGATCCTGAACAGCTCAGGGTCAGAACCGAAGGCCTCTCTCGGTGGCTGGACTTTCTAGTCATCTGTCTGAGACAGAGTCCAGCTGTGGGCTCCCAGTGCTCAGACCGTAGCCCTCCCTTGTTTATTGCTTACTCAGAACAAAAAGAAAGAGGAAGAAAAAAAAATTAAAGCCTTTCTATTGGAGAGCCCAGGCTGCCTTGGAACACATCAAGCCAGGGTCTGAAACCCCAATCGCAACCAGGTGTGTGCTGCTCCCCAGACAAGGGGTAGTTGGGGTTGGGGGGGGTGCGGGGAGGGATCTGCAGTGGCTTTGGGAAGTCTATGGGTTGAAATGCTGAGGCTGGGCCCCTGCCTAAAGGCGTTGGCATGGCTAGTATGGCTGGCTCAGGGCCAGCTCTGGGCTGCTGCCCCTCCCCCACCCCACCCCAACCTCAGCTGTGACCTCTGCCTGGGGGTGGGGGTGTATGTGTGTGAAGCCAGCGGCTTATGTTGAAATTCTAGGGTCCTTGAGCCAACGTTCCAGAAGCGCCCCCTCCTCATGGCAGCCCTTCCCCGCCCCTGTCCAATTCAAGCCGGCTGCCAGACCTGGGGACTGTTTGGGTGTTCCTGGGTGGATGAATGAAGGGCTTCCCAGTGTTTTTCCATCCCCGGGCCTGGAGTTGGTGGGAGGGAGGAAGGCGGGGAGCGAGGAGAGAGGCATCTGCTTTGAATTAGGCCAGGCAGCTGCTGGGCACCTCAGCTCGGTGGATGGGGGTATACAGTCTGACCCGGAGCCCTTTTCACCAGCCTCTCCCAGACCTGGCTGCCTCTGGCTCCCAGCGTGATCGCCCTGTCCTCACTTCGAACCTCCTTTTATCTCAACAGAATATTCACGTGTTAGAGTCAGAAGGGGAGCCTCAGAATGATCTGGCCTAACCCAGCTCCCTCATTCTACAGAAAAAGAAATTGAGGTTTAGGGAAGAGGACCGACTTGCCCAACCTTGAGTAGGTAGTCGAGGAAGAGCCAGGATTCGATTCCAAAGTCCTCCCCTCCCCCCTGCCCTAGGTTCTGCCGCACCCCAAGAACCCTGTCTGATGCCAACCAGTCTAGTCCCAGCAAGCATTTACTAAGCACTTACCAAGAGTGCCAGGGACTGTGCTTCGCTCTACTCCTTTGAGACAAGGGTCAGGAGAGGGTGACCCAAGCCATGTGCCTTGGGGGAAGGGATTGCTCAGGGAAGATTCCAGATCTGTGCTATTATCCCTTTTGGTGTAGAACAGGTTAGCGCCATAGCACTGTAGTGCACAGTACACAGAACATTGCCTCTGGAGTCAGAAGTTGTTCATTTGTTCAGCGGTGTTCGACTCTTTGTGACCCCATTTGGGGTTTTCTTGGCAGAGATACTCAAGTGGTTTGCTATTTCCTCCTCCAGCTCATTTGACAGATGGGGAAACTGAGGCAAACAGGGTGAAGGGACTTGCCCAGGGTCACACAGCTAGTAAGAGTCCAAGGCCATATTTGAACTCTGGAAGATGAGTCTTCCTGACTCCTGGCACTTTGCTCTATTGCTCTATGGCGCCACCTAGCTGCCCTCTGGAATCAGAAGACCTGTGTTCAAATTTTGACTAATCCTTATAACCTGTATGCCCTTGGTCAAGTCACTTTTCTGAGCCTCAGTGTTCTTATCTGTAAAATGACCCCTCATTTTGGACTGGATGGCTCCAGAGATCCCTTCCAGCTAAAAATCTAGTATTCCACAATTGTTGTGTGACCTGGGGGGCGGGGGGAGGGGCAGGGAGTAATAACTTATCTAAACCTCAGTTTTCTCCTCCGTAAAATGAGGAGCAAGGGGCTGGGCTAGGTGGTCTCTGAAGCCCCTTCCAGCTCTCCATCTGTGATCGATCTGTGGTTTATAGGAGATAAATGACCTGAATGTCTAAAAGATATGCCCAGGAGTCTGGCTCTGGAAAAACTTCCATGTCTGCCTGGCTTCTCTGCATCTGCCCTTCTTCCCTTCCATCTCTGCCTTTCAATACTGGGAGAAGCTTCTCCTCAAGCTCCCTGAACGTCTCTCCATCTCCTTATTTCACTCCGATTCCTTCGGATCTCATCGGAAAGTGTTCCTTCTGTCCTATGCTGGCCTATTAGCTTGGATTTTCTCCCCTGCTTAGGTTAGAAAGCTGGGAGGTGGAACCCTCCCCCACTGTGTTCTTCCAGACAACACCTGTGGGAGGGAGCCGGGGCTTCAGCAGGGAGGGGGGGTGGGAATCTGGGAAGAAAGAGGAGATTATAATCAGGGCTTTTTAGAGGCAGAGTTGTAAGGAGGAATTTTTGTTTCCGGGGCAAGTGCCCCAAATGGCCCTAGGGGCATGAAGCATGCCCAAGTCAAAGAGCAGCAGCTAGAAGGACAGCGACTGACCCCCAAATACCAGTGTGGGGCTGCTATTGGGAAAGCTGCCCAACAATCTGATGACTTTCTATTTGAACTCATCACTCTTATGAGCTAGGTACTAAGCGCCATTGTTTCTACGTTGCTGAAACATTGCAAGGTACACTGGGACAAAGGCCCGTTCACCACACCCTAGTTCTAGCTCTGCCTGGAAGCGACTCTTCTGGACCTCAGTACTCAGCAAAATTGGGAAGTTTGTCTTTGGGAACTCAGCTTTCCGTTCCTGGGCTACAGCGTCTGCAGTGAAAGAGAACATAGTCCCACTGTTCTGTGCACTGGTCAGACCGCGCCTGGAGTATTTCATTTGGTTCTGGGAACCAAAGGGAACATTGACAAGCTGGAGTTAGGCCAGATGAGGGCAACTAGGAAGCCATGGGCTTTAAAAAATGCCCTATTAGTCACTGTTTATTTTTTTAAGTTACACATTAAAGAGAGGAAGGACTTGGGATGGCTTAGCTTAAATAAGAGCTTGGGGGTAGCCGATGTTGTTATCGATGGGTTTGTACTCTTGCCTGATATTAAGGCTCTGGGCTTCAATGTCATTCATCGGTAAAATGTAGGGTCTGGCCAGAGGACAGATGAGAAAATATACCCCTCTCTCTTCTTTGCACAGATGGGGGTACTGTGAGGAGGGGAAACTATTAATAAACACTTTCAGACTCAGTTGATATTTTGGTTAGTTTCATTGAGCTGTTCCCCTCCCCTACCCCCAATTTTAATTCTTTGATACAAGGACTAGCTCTCTGGGTAGGAGAAGGGAGTGTGTGTGTGTGTGTTGGGGGGGGATATTCAGAAACAAAAATGATGTAAAAATAAAATATAGAGAAATTAAAAATAATTTCAGATGAAATGATTGGGCTAGATGGCCTCTAAGGCCCTTTTTAGCTATGACGTTGTATCAGTTTTTGAGAAATGTAAGTTTTTTAATGAGCTTGTGAGAAGTAATAGTAATGGTGCCTAGTGAACAGAAGGACAGATTTGAAGTTGTTTTTCAGTTGTGTCTGACTCTCCATGACCCCATTTGGGGTTTCCTTAGAAAAGATATGGGAAGAAGTTTGCTCCTCCAGCTCATTTTGCAGATGAGGAAACTGAGGCAAATAGGGTGAAGTGACTACTTTCCCAGGGTCATACAGCTAGTAAGTGACTGAGGCCAGATTTGAACTCATTAAGATGAATCTTCCTGACTCTAGGCCCTGCGCTCTGTGCACTGTGGCACCATCTAGCTGCCCTGAAGTCAAGAAGACCAGAGAATAAATTTTATCTCTTAATATTTTCTGGCTGTATGACTCTGGAGAGTAACATCCCATCTCTTCTGTAAAATATACAATAATGCCTATAGCACTTCCCTCACAGGGTTGGAGTGAGAAAATGGATATAAAAGATATTTGTAAACTTTAAAACTCCATATAAATGTCAGCTGTCTTTATTGAGAGAATGGCTTCAGCCAGGAAGACCTGGGCTCAAGTATGCTGTGTCTCTGAGACTTCTATGTGTGACCCTGGACAAGTAATTTAACCTCTAAGACTACCGATATTAGACTGGTAGCTGACTTGCTTTATTAGAACTTTTATTCCTTGGATGCTACTCAGAGTGACGAAATTGCAGATCTGGACCAAATGTTTTTATCATCATCCTCCAAATGTGAAAGATTTGTTCCCTGTAGCTCCAGATGGCATAGTCCGGGACTTTAGGCTGGGCAGAAGTTAGGAAAGGGGGTTCTTAGCTCCATTTAAGGAAGAATTTTTTTAGGCATTAGAGTTGTCCAATAATGAAATAGTCTGCACTCTGTGCCAGTGAATTAGCCATCGTTGCAATTATTCAGATATAGGCTGACGGACCATCCACTGAGTAGGCTGTATAGGGGATTTTCTGTACTAGGCTTGGGGCCAGGCATCTTGATGAGCTCCATTCCTAGACTAACATGGAAGAGGTGATATTTCTATTGGTGAGATTTCTTCCACATTAGGATGCTGTGAGGTAGGGTCCAACCTCTGGTGAGCACTGCTGTTTCTTCTGCTAATCGATACTGTTGCTTAAGACTTGAAAGCATCACACTGGAATCGAATCTTTTCGGGAAAGAGTCAGTGGCTAAAGAGTCAGTTCTCCTTTCCTGGACCCACACAATCCGCATGACTCACAGTACCAGTGAAGGATGAGGTCTGGGTTTGCTCCTCTATATCTTCGTTCTTTGCCTCATTACTCTTCAGCTCTAGCCCCTTCTCTGGTCTTTGGGTTTGGGATTCCTTGCCATGTCAATCTATCTCTCTTTTCTGTAACTTTTCTGTCATTGCCTCCAGGTCTTTGTGGTATGGTGCATTCTGACTAAAGGAAGCCAGATCTCTTGATCTCATTGAGGCCTCATGGGTTGGCCATGCTTCAGCATTGCCATTGCCACAGATTACTCAGGGAAGCCATTAGATGTCTTTTTGAATGATACCATGTAGGCCAGTAGGTATTGGAACTCATCAACACTTTTCCACTTTTTTTTTATTCAGGCCCTAAGATCTGCCCTGTATACAAAAGGCCCCTCAGGAACCTATAAAGAATTTCTGTCTGATCAGTCTTAACCTAGCACTCACTCCTTGCTGAATCAAGCCAAATGAATTTCAAACACTTTTTCCCTGCCTCAGTATGCTGGTGGGGTTCTGCATCCATCCCATCCCCTATCCATGCATAGTCAGAACTGCCCAGTTAATCTTCTTCAAGTTAGGGGAAAAAATACTCAAATGTCTTCCCATTCATCTTTCTGGCCCCCATCATTTGTCCTTGGGCTGTCATAAAAAAAAAATTACCCTGAGGAAAACCTCAGGGAATGGAGAAAAGTTGGTATCAACCCCATTGCAATACAAAGGTCCATTTCCCCATTACATTATCTCCCCAGTTACAACATTTACAGTCCCTGCAAAGTATACCAGAAACAAATGTATAGCCTTCAGATATAACTAATACACGTGAGTATACTTTATATCCATGAAGCTACATATGCTGTAGCATCTATATAGAGTATGGTATATATCAGTTCTATCCATACATGACATATAGCACCACTGCATGTTAGCCCTCCAGTAACTGGGCAACAGTAGTATTGTGTATAACTCTGTTTGCAGAGTTTTATTATGTTACCAAGAAGGAAGTGGGCACCTTGAAAGACAGGAGGAGGGAGGAAGAATAGAAGCTGTTTCTCTTTTTAAAGACTACTGAGTGGGATGTTCTTGCTTAGTTATCAATCATCTTCTACCTACCTCCCAATAATGAGAGCCTTGGAGGAGGTTAGGGGGCCCAGTGGATAGAGTTCTGGGCTTGGAATCAGGAAGATCCGAGTTCAGATCTAGCTTCAGACTGAATAGACTAACTGTGATCCTGGGCAAGTCATTTAACCACTTAGCCTCAGTTTCCTCAACTGTAAAGTGGGGATCTTAATTGTACCTACTTCCCAGGGTTGTTGTAAGGATCAAATGGGATATTTGTAAAGTGCTTAGCATGGTTCCTGGTACTATTTAGTACTATTCACTCCCTTCCCTCCCTCTGGGACAACCAGGAGCCTCAGGTTGTCTGTGTTCTTTGGCAAGGGGTGAACTGGTTCAGCTCCACAGGAAGTGCCTCTAATCTGGAAAATCAAAGGGGCTTCCCTGATTGTCCGTTTACAGGCTCCAGTATCACCACTCATAGATGGTTATCCTACAGCTAACTCCATGCCTAGCTCCCTAGCTATTACATCACCTCACTGCCTAAACTCACACAGGCACATAGACCACCTGTCCTACCAGTCCCATATGTATCTGACCAATCAGCCTCAGTACAACCAGCATCCCCATCAAGAGCTCATCCAACCTTGGGCTGGGCTGAGGACCTCAAATGAAGGGGAACCCACTATATCCCAAAGGTTACAAGATCATAGATTTAGAACTTAGAGGAATTGAGTCCAATATCCTTTTTACAGATGTAGAAACCGAGGCACAGAGAAGTAAAGTGACTTGTCCAGGGTCACGGAGCTACTAAGTGCGAGGCAGCTCATCCTGACTCCAAACCTAGTGTTCTATTCACCACACCACCTAACCCAACCCACTCACTTTTAGGCCCCTACAATTGTTAGCAGGTTTTCCTATATCTCAAACTGAAATCTGCCTCTCGGTATGTTCTTCTTATTTTTCCTAATCCAGTCCTCTAGGGCCAAGCAGAACAAGTCTAATCCCTCTTATCCCGAAAAGTCATTCAAATACTTGAGGGTAGTGATTAAATCCCACCAAGTCTCCCCTGCTCCAGCTGACGCGTCCCTGGTTTATTCAATTTACCCTCTGTGATATCCTTTCCAGGCCTGGTTGCCCTCCTCTGGACAGTCTCCAACGTGATAACAGTCTCCTGAAAATATGGTGCCCAGAATAACAGCAACAGCAATAATAATAAGGCAGTGTGGCATAATCATAGGTTTTGAGCTACTGAGTCTGTGTCAGGAAGACCTACATTTGCATCCCACTTCTGCTGCCTCCTTGCTTTGTGACTATGCATTGCTTATTCTTTCTGAGCCTCAGTTTCATAATCTGCAAAATGGGGAGAAACATATCTGTACAACCTCCCTTGTAGGGCTGTTGCGAGAGGCCAATTAGAGAATGTATAGAAAGTGTTTTGTACTTAAAGCACTATATGTCACTATTATTATAATTCGTGATTTAGAATAATAACAATACATTTGCCTCTTCCAGGGCATGCAGCACCGGTCCTATTCTGCACAATCTTTCAAGGATTCCCAGTAGCAAGAGCTCAGTGATCCGAACTCCCGGTTGTTTCATACCTTGAAACTTTGTTCGGATGTCGTGACTTGAAATCACTGAGAGCAGCTGAATACTTTCTTGCTCTCTCACTCCTCATCTTGGGCTTTACCTCCCTATGAACCATTTATTTTGTCCTTTACAGTCTAAGGATCATTCTCCTTGGCAGAGAAAATAAGTAAAACAGGTGGTAAGTAGTTTAGCCTTCTCACCCCAGTCAGTTATCATCATGCCATCCATCCACTGAAAATCTCTGTCTTTTCTTTGAGCCTCTTCTCACTTCTAATATAAACGAAAAAGGAAATACCCAATAACCTTTGGGGGGGGGGTAGTATTCCTTAGCATCAGCCAATCAAGAAACATTTATTAAGCTCTTACTGTAATGTTCCAGGCACTATGCTAAGCTCTGGGGATATAAAGAAAAAGCAGTCTCTCCCCTCGGGGAGCTTACTTTCTAATGTGGGAGGAAACACACATATACATATGTATATGTGTATATATTTACATGTATATGTTATATATGTATATGTATACACATACACATAGTACATATACAGAGTAGATGAAAGTTAATCTTAGGTGCCAGCAGGAGGGGAGTAGGAAGACCTCTTGCAGAAGGCAGTGTTTGGGCTGAGCCATGAAGGAAGCCAGGGAGGCTCCTCTAATGTCTTTTATTGATGTCTTCCTTTACATTATAGTAGTTTTCTTCTCAGTTTAGTTTTATTCCTTCTGTATCAGTTCATACAAATCTTCTCATATTTCCCTGAATGCGTCATTTATCATTTCTTATGTCATTGTTGTTTTGTTGTTTTTTGATTGTGTCCAGCTCTTTCTGACCCCTTTGAGGTTTTCTTGGTAAAAATACTAAAGTGGTTTTCCATTTCCTCCTCCGGCTCATTTTACAGATGAGCAAATTGAGGCAAATACTGTTGAATGATTTGCCTAGGGTCATACGGCTAATAAGTATCTGAGGTCAGGTTTGAAACCAGGGAGAGGAGTCTTCCTGACTCCAGGTCCAGTATTCTAACCACTGTATCACCTAGCTGTCCTTAATCATTTCTTATAGTGCAATATTTAATGTTATTCACACACCACAATTTGTTCAGCCATTCTTCAATCTATATGCACATTTTGTTTCCAATTTTGTGTTTCCACAAAAAAGCATTGCTTTGAATATTTTGGTATCCATTGAAACTTTCCCTCTGACTTTGACCTTCTTGGGATACATGCCCAATTGTGGCAATGCTAGGTCAAAGGATATAAACAATTTAGTCACTTTTCTCAAATAATTCCAAATTGTTTTCCAGAACAGTTGGGCCGATTCATAACCAACAGAATATTAGTGTGTCTGCCTTCCCACAGTCCCTCCAGTATTGACTATATCCATCTTTTATCTTTTTTACTAATTTGACAGATGTGAGATGGGACCTCCTAGTTGTTTTAATTTATATGTCTCAGTAGTGATTTGGAACATTTTTTAATATGGTTGATGAGAATTTGTATTTCTTCTTTTAAAAAAAGTTTGTTCTTGTCCTTTTCCTATTAAGGAATGACTCGTGACCATCTCTCTTTGCATGATTTTCTCAGTCTTTTGGATATTAGATTTTTATTAGAGATATTTGATGCAAAATTTTTTCCCAATCAGCAATGTCTCTTCTTAGTCTACCTGCATTGATTTTGCTCTTTCAAAAGATTTTTAATTTTATGTAATTACAAATACCTACTATCACTTGTCAAAGTCTCTTTCTCTTATTTAGTTAAGAATTCTCTCTTAGCCATAACTGTGAAAGGTACTGCCTTATATTCCTATCTAATTTTAATGATATGATAATCTATCTAAAATCCATTTGAAGATTAATATAATATATAATTATATATAATATGTTATACATATAATGTGTTTTATATATATAATATGTTATATATATGTTATGGTATGCTACATGGTATAGTATACTACAAAATGTAAGATATTAGTTCAAAACTATTTTTTGCTAAACTGCTTTCCATTTTTCCTGAATAGAAAGGCATAGACTCCTAGATTTAGAGGTGAAAGGAACCTTAGAGGTTATTGAGTCCAGCCCCTCCCACCCCAATTTTTCTGATGAGTAGTCTAAGGTCCAGAGAAGTTAAGTGATTTACCCAAGGTCACCCACTGTGCAACTAAGCTGCCTACCCCTAGAACCTTGTATTCTTGAGTTTATCCAACACTCCTACGGTGGATTATTTCTGGACCTTGCTTGTTACTCCTGTTTGTAGGACCATAACTCTTCACAAATCTCCACCAAATCCTCAAAAAATTGTCAGCTCTCAATGACTCTTTGGACATGGCCAGGTGATGATGAATGAATCTACATTATCAGTGTCACTGATCATTCCCCTAAGGAGTAGACACCGTGTGACCCACGTGTTTGATAAAGGTTTGACCTTCATCAATTGACAGCTTTTGGCCCAAATCTTCTCTGCCATCTGTTACATTCAGTCAAGGATTTGCTGGTAAATGTTTAACAACCAGCTCTCTGAAGGGAAAGAGTATATGCTGGAAACATTTTTAAGTTTAATCTTCATTATTAACATTTTTTCTAACACTTCATTAAGTCTAGACCAGGGCTGTCCAAAATGCGGCCCACAGTGCAATTTACAGGGCTTGCCTACGTGCATAGAAAGTTACATAAATGCTTTAGTAAATGAAGCTGAGCTACTGCAGAGCTCTCACTAAAATGGCAAATCAAAATATGTTGTCTATTGTTTCAATAAAAACCCAAAGTTGCCAGACAGCTAGGTGGTGCAGTGAGTAGAGCACTGGCCCTGGAGTCAGGAGGACCTGAGTTCAAATCTAGCCTCCCATACTTTGACATCTTGGGCAAATCACTTAACCCCAATTGCCCTGCTTTCCCCACCTCCAAAACAAACAAACAAACAAAAAACCTGCAGTTGGACAGACCTAGTCTAGACAATCAACAAGATAATAAATCAAGCCCTGATTTGTAACTTTTACTTATTTCTAGGGTATAAATGCTCACAATGAAAATTTAACAACCAACTCCTCCCTAGACAGTTTGAGCTGACTGCAGCACCCCTGACTTTTTTTTTGTATTAACACAACACTTATTAATAAAACATAACAATTAACATAACAACATAACATTATTAAAATAATGCTATGGCTTAATAGGAATTGCAAAGAGTCAAAGAATTAAGATGCGAACTGTGTTCAATCCTAACACTGGAATGGGTCTAATGTATTCATGCAATAGCTAATGAAAAGCCCAAGAAAGATAACACTCTTAATTGTATAAAGTCTCCTGCAGAACAGCAGGAAATTTTTGCTTATCAGAGCTGTGGGTTTTTGCATTTTGCCTCCTTTCTCAACCAAGAAAAAAATTCTTTTTGAATGTTACCTAACATCTATAGAAAACAAGATTTGGAAAAAATAGATTGTCTATTGCAAGAATCGTTGTAAAAATGCTATTTTATGTGTTGCTCATAGGCAGTATGTTGGTTATGGTACATGTATAGCATGAAACATAACAATTAAGACTGGTCAAATCTTATACTTTTCCGGAATCTTCTCAAGTACGATGTAATCATTCAGCTAAAGCATCAGTGCCAAGTGCTTCTTACCTCCAGTTGCTTTTTGCATGAGCCTCAGAAAAGTGTCTGAGGCCCCAGAAACACATACACAATACACATATATGTATGCATGTATATATTAATTATACATGTATAGAAATGTATATACACATCTGTCTGTATATATATGTATATATATATACATGTGTGTATGCATGTATGTATGTGTGTGTCCCTTGGACTATGCACTTAAATTGGTAACATCTCATGGCTGAAAACTGTTTTTTCAACTTGAATTCTTTTGCTATGGAAATTGGATTCTACCCATTAATTAGATTAAAGACAGCTAGGTGACAAAGTGGATAGAGTCAAGAAGACTCATCTTCTTGAGTTCAAATCTGTGTGACCCTGGGCAAGTCACTTAACTCTGTTTGTTTCATTTTCTTCATTTGTAAAACGAGCTGGAGAAGGAAATGGCAAACCGCTCCAGTATCTTTGCCAAGAAAAACCCAAATGGGGTCACAAAGAGTCAAACATGATTGAAACAACTGAACAACATTAATTAGGTCTAGCCCAGGGGTGGGGAACCATGTGGCCCTCTAGGTCCTCAAGGGCAGCCCTTTGACTGAATCCAAACTTCACAGAACAAATCTCCTTAATAAAAGGATTTGTTCTGTAAAACTTGGACTCAGTCAAAAGGCCTCACCCAAGGACCTAGAAGGCCACATGTGGCCTCGAGGTCACAGGTTTCCCATACCCGGTCTAGCCTAAGCTAGAAGCACTGGCTACTTGTGGCATTCTGAATACATGGTATGATGGACTTAGAGTCCACCATCGAAGTCGATGCCCCACTATGATGAGAGGCAGTATGACATGATGGTTAGAGGACTTGACTTGGAACCCAGAAGACCTGAGTTCAAATCCTCCCTATGACAGATATGTGCTATGTGACCATAGGCAAGGCATTTAACCAATCCCTCACCCTCAGTTTTCTTTTCTGTAAAATATGTGGTAATATATCCTTCCCAGGGCTATTGTGAAGTTCAGCTGAGATAAATGAATGAAAACGCAGTGATTGAGTGCTTATTATATGGAAAACCCTGTGAAGCCCTAGGGAAACGAGTAGAAAAGTCACTGAAATTTCAGCACTAAGGTAGATGGAGAGGTCACAATGAAGCAGATGGTAATGCATCGTCTTTAATATTATTTTCACTGACAGTATCATGTCCATTTCTTATGCTGAACCATTTGACAGTGCCAAGGCCTTTGGTGTTGAGAACCTTCTTCTGGGTCTTCAGGAGCTGTAGGGAGACACGGGGGCTGCATCACTTGCAGAGGTGGTTACCAGGTTGTATCTCCATGAACATTGCTTTCTTGGATGATGGCTGAGGGATCTGGGCTGGAAGCAAGGCCAGTGGTCCGAGGAGGGGGCAATGCTATTTTCAGGGGCTCTTGGGTCGAAGATCCCGGACTGTCTCCATCAGGGTCCCGGGGAGGTGGAGGTTAAAGTGGCAATGCTGCCTCTTGCCTGGCTTTGGTGGGGCTGGCTAGGTGGGTAGCGGCTGGTGAGCAGTGGGTGGAGACAGCTCATACTTTCTCCAGTAGGATTAATCCCTTCCTAATGTAGGTAAAGCATTTTGCAAACCTGAAAGCGCTATACTTTGTCAGTTATTATATAAATTAGCGGGGGAATTTTGGGAATCTGTGAGAGTTGTGATAAGACCTTCCTTGCACATTCACTCTGATTATAACAGTAAGTTGTTGCCTACTCCACCTTTAAGTAAGGTTAACTCTGCTGAGAGGCCTTGAATACTTGAATAGTCAAGTCTGCCAGGCCTTCTGCTTTCTAAGAAGCAGGGTCATAGCTAGTATTTGTGCCAGGGCAAGCAACTCAGCTACGTATGTAGCTCAAAATGTGAGATGGAGTGGGAGAAGGAGGTGCAGACTCTGGGATAGTGGTAGGGAGGGGAAGCCTCTGTGGAGGTATGCAGAGAGAGCTGAGAGAGATGGAGGACCCTAAGGAACTGAAGAATTGCAAACGTTGCCAGAGCCCTCTAAATTCAGTGCCCTAGAGCAAAGTGCTGATCAGCCTGCCCTAGTTATGGATAATCGATGAGTCAGTCAAAAAACACATACTGAGTGCTTATGATGGGCAGGCACTGTTTTTTAAAAACTAGGGATCCGAAGAAAAGCAAAAAATCAGTCCCTGCCTTCAATTAGCTCATGTTTTAATGGGGGAGACAACACGCAAACAACTATGTGCATATATGATACATTGAGGATAAATGGAAGTTAAGATCAGAGATCAGAGGGGAGGAGGCTAGCATCTCTGGGTTGGGGGTAGGGGTGGGGATAGAAAGACTTCTTGCAGAAGATGGGAGTTGGGCTGAGTCTGGAAAGAAGCCAGGGAAGCCAGGAGGACAAGGTGAGAAGGAAGAGCCTTCTGGGGAATAGGTTCTAGCCAGTGAAAAAGCTCAGTTGGGAGATGTGTGAGCACCAACAAAGCCAGAATGGATGGAAGAGAAGAGAGTGTAAGACTAGAAAACTAGGAAGGGATTGGACTTCAAGGAGCTTTAAATATCAGAGTACTTTATTCTCTGTCATTATATTTTGTATTATTTTTCCCCTGGAGGGAATAGGGGCAGCCAGGTGGCACAGCAGAGAGAGTACCCAGCCTGAAGTCAGGAACCTGAGTCCAATTCCAACCTCAGAGACTTATTAGATGTGTGACTCTGGGCAAGTCACTTGACCCTGTTTGCCTCAGTTTCCTCATCTGTAAAATGAGCTGGAGAAGGAAATGTCAAACCATTTACTATCTTTGCCAAGAAAAGCTCAAAAGAGGTCAGAAAAGGTTGGACAAGACTGAAATGATTGAACAACAAAAACAGTCACTGGAAATTATTGAGTAGGGGGGTTGTCATGATCAGACCCGTGCTCTTGGAACGTCACTTTGACAGGCGAGTGGAGGATGGACTGGATTGGAAAGAGGTTTGACGCAGTTAAAAGGTTATTGCTATAGTCCAGGCAAGAGGTGATGAGGGCCTGTACCAAGACGGCAGCTAGGTGAGTGGAGAGAAGGAGATACATGTGAGACCTGTTGGGAAGATAGAAACAAACAACTTGACAACAGACTGGATATGTGGAGTGAGTGGGAATGAAGAATCAAGGATGATACTGAAGGTGCGAGCCTGGGTGACTGGGAGGCTGATGGGAAGAGAGTAATATTTTGGGGAAACAAAATGAATTCTATTTGGGATGGATTGAGATGCCCACAGGACATCCACTTCCAGACATCCAAAAGCCAGTTGATTATGTGAGATGATTTCTGAGAGAAATTAGGGCTGTATATGGAGATCTAGGGTTCATCTTCATGTTTAGTCATTTCAGTCGATTCTGACTCTTCATGACCCCATTTGGGGTTTTCTTGGCAAAGACACTGGAGTGGTTTGCCATTTCCTTCTCCAGTTCATTTTATTTGAGGAACTGAGGCAAACAGAGTTAAATGACTTGCCCACGGTCACACAGCTAATAAGTATCTGAGGCCAGATTTGAACTCAGAAAGATGAGTCCTTCTGACTCCAGGGCTGACGTTTTATCCACTGTGCCACCTAGTTGCCCTTTATCTTCATAGAGATGGAAATTGAATATACAGGAGTTGATTTTAGGAAGCTAGGAATATCTTTGATTGTGAAAGAGACTTTTGGGGGAAGGATTTGAATGTCCCTGGTCACTTCCTCTTCTAGCCTTTCCTTCCTCATAGGAAGAAGGTCATGTCTCATGTCCTTCTCTCATCGAGAAGTCCAGAAGAAGACTGAGGCTGGGCCCTTGCTGGGGGATGGGGAGATAGACAACGGGAAGAAGAAGTGGGATTGTTGTTCAGGATAGCATATTCTTTACCTCTGAAGACTTAGTAGCAAAACTGGTCCCCAGTCCCATCCTTTTGCAGAAACTGAAATCATCCCAGATCAGCCCTTAGTCAAATGTCTCTTGGAGGCTGGGGAAAGTGAAATTTGTATAATAAATGTAGGAGTTTGAAGAAAGGACCTTTGTCTGGGCTGGGGGCCTGGGCCATTGGTCAGTTCCTCACAGCCCCCGGACTCTCCCAGAATGCCCCCCTTTCCTGATGAATGCTGCACTTGTCCACACAGCAGGTCCTGGGGCTCCCAGTCTTGGGTTTGCCTGTGGCTCCCCTCCCCTGGGTGGCATCACCATGGCCCTGACTCAGGCCCTGGGGGCTCCTGCCGGCAACGTCTGGGCCTGAGAGCAGCCAAGGAAAGTTGCTCAGTGAGGTCTGAGGCCCTGAGTCTCACCATGTTTCTCTACTGGAGGAAGCGGGGAGCCTATGAGCTGGAGTCATTGCCCCCATCCCTGACTGAGCTGGAGTATGGGTCTGTGGAGCGTTTCTCTTGGAGCTCATCCCTTGACATCATTGAGGACCTGGAAGGTAGGTGTGAGGGGTGGAGGTGGGGACAGAAGGGTCTAGGGATAAAGAGGAGGCAGGAAAGGGAGTATTCCTACCTAACAATAACCCTCCCCATATGGCTTAAGAAATACCTCCCCATTTTACTTAACACCTGAAGTCCCACCATTTATGGTAAGGATTCAATCCCTATTAAAATCCAAGTCTCTGGAGGGAGGTGTGGGGGAGGGGCAACTCTTAGAAAATATATGGCTGTTCTTTTTCCTGACATTCTTTCCCAATGACCCCACCCCACCCACTCCGAAATAGAACCTTCTCTTATAACAGTGCAGGAATCAAAACACATCAATACACAGGCCATGTCTGACAAAGTGTGCTTCATCCGGCACCAAGAGTTCCCCTCAATCTGTTGGCTTCACCATGGGGGCAGGGGCAGCCCTTATTTTTACCTATAGACTTATTATTGCTTATCATAATGGAAGAGAGTTATCAGAGGGTATCTTTTCCTGAGAGCAGATTATGATAGAGGGGAGGAGGGACAGAGCACGAGGTCACTGGGGGCCCAATGGAAGTAGAAAACCACAGAAAGGGGGGGAAGTCTGTTTCTTCCATGATGAATTTCACCCTTACAGTCTGGCCCTATCCGAAGCGTCCTTAGCATAGAGGACGGCAGGCTGTGAAGCAGAGCTCCTTCCTAGAGCTAGGAGGAGGAGAGAGGAGCCAGGGAAAGTGGGCCCCTTCCCAAGGGCTGCATCACTGCCAAGGGTCAGGGGGAGGGGCAGCAGAAGGTCAAAGGGGACTTCCTCTCCATTCAGTTGGTTCAGGGGGTCCCCAGAGGGGGTAAAAGAGGTAGGGTGGCAGCTGAATGACTGATGCTGGGAACCCGGAGTAATTGTGTGATGGAGGGAGGAAAACATCCTCTGATATCCCCAGAGACTCCCTTTGGGTGTTTGCTCAGAGACCTTCTGGAGGTTGGGAATGAAGGGGTCTGATGAGGCCTGAGCATTCAGCGGTCTTACCTTATATTGGTGTCTCCTTATGATGTAGCAGCTATAGGGCAAGACTTAGCATAAGGAAGACCTGAGTTCGAATCCCACCTTTCACACTTACTGATTGTCAGACCCTGAGCTTTATTTCTCTTACCTCTCTGAGTCTCAGATTATAACCTGCTTTTGTTTTTCCTTTATAAAAGTAATTTTCTCTCCTATTGTAAACTTGATAATTGCAAATAGTTCGTTTATCAGAGAAGAACAAGAAAGATGTTTGTAAAAGAAACTGTGAACTTCTGGGTTCTATATACACACATGTACACACATATGCACATACATATGTATATATACACACACATATACATATCTGTATATAGAAAATATCTTATATTTATACATACAAACATATATGTACATATATATAAAGATGTAAATATATACAGATTATATATATATATTAAATTTATTAGCAGAGTAACCAAACTGCTATTTCTTCATGCCCGCTTTGCACTTAGATTTGTTGTTTTCTGGACTTTTAAAAATGATCCGTTCACATGCTTTTCCCCTTTACTGCCCAGTATCCCACCAACCCATTCCCCCACCCCCTCACCCCTGTCCCACTCAAGGAGAAGCCTTCCTTAGTAACAAATGTGTAATGTCTAAGACCGCAAGTTCTAGGTGGGCTGCAATCCTCTTTGGTGCCGGGACTCCCCATACCAGGCTCGATGTGTTGGCCTAATCTCATTGGCTACTCAAGACAGTTTTCTACCCAGGCTAGTCAGGGCAGCAATCAAGTCCCCTCTTGATTGATCAGTCACAGAGTATGGTGACTTGCCCAAGGTCACGCATGCACAATTAGTTGTAGGACCAAGACTGGCTTTCTCCAGGAGGGCAACTAGTAGGACCAGCGTGGCCACAATGGTTGGGACTGAAGGACGAGATCTGTGCCATGGGACGATGTTAGACAATAGAGGTGTCTGTGGGAGGCTGGCGGCTGGAGTGGAGGGAAGGAGAATGGATATTAGAGGTTTATGGTCCAGAGCGTCTGAACAGACCCCAGCAGATAGCCCAGACTTCTTCATTCACTGGCGGTCTTCATTCTGAAAGACTTTTGACATCCTGCTGGTCTCACCTCTACTTCCCTTATCTTCCACCTCCTATCTCCCTCTGCCATCAATTTTTAAAATTTTTTTTTAAATTAAGATTTCTTTATTTTTAGTTTACAACACTCAGTTCCACATGATTTTGAGTTCCCGATTTTCTTCCCCCACTTCCCCCCTCCCTCCCCGAGACATCTGCCGTCGATTTTTAAATCATTTTTTCATTGATCTAATTTGTTGTCTTATTACCTTCACTTCCAAACATGTCCTTTTTCTCCACTGAGTCCCATCTATCCTTTGTAACAAAGAATAAAAAGAGAGAAAACCAACTCAGCAAAACGAACCGACATACGGACTTTGTCTAACAGTGAGTGCGGTGCTCTGCATACCTAGGCCCCTACTTGAGCTCTGTAGAGAAGTGACGGAGGAAGCAAATTTTCTCATCTTTTTTTCTTAGCAGAGTAGGAGGGGGCATTTGGTCATTATCCTTATGCTGTGCCTATTTGTGTATCAAAGCATGGAGCTGCTACTGTTGTTGAGATGGTGAGAGAGCATGAGCCCCAATAGTGTTGAATTTAGAGTCAGAGGTCTTGGGTTCAAATCTAGCCTCTGCTATATATCTGTGTTACCTTAAACAAGTGGCTAAGCTTCTCTGTTTCCTCCTCTATAAGACTGGGGAGCTAGTGGTCTAGGTAATGAGAGTAATTCATATTTATTTACTGCAAAAAGCTTTTCTTGCAACACTGGGAGTTAGGTAATGGTAGGATTGTTAGCCCATTGTACAGATAAAGAAACTGAGGCTCATATGATGTCTTCTGCCTGACTATACTTCATCCTTATTAAAGAGGATTCTCTTGGTGAGATTGAGTCATTGATGAATGACAGTAAACATCTGTAATATCAGTTAAGGTGGGACTTTCTTACTGTCTTAAAATGATTAAGTGTTTTTGATTGTCTTACTAGGTGCTAAACCCCAAGTCCAAACCCATATCTATTAGGTGCTAAGCCTATGTGGGTGTGAAGCTACCCCCACCCAGGGTCCTAAGGGGAGTTGCTAAGACCAGAGCCAATAGTGAGAGCTTAAGTCCTGGTCGCTCAGATGACTTGATGATGGCTAGAGAATAGATAAAAAGGGAAGAAAGAGCCGTTTGCTCAGGGCTCTCACTCTTGGTGGTGTGCTGATGTGGAGACTCTGAGCAGCTGTAGTCAAGAGCCCTCCAGCTTGTCAACCTGGATGTTCAGACTTTGTTAAACTCTGGTAACTATGCATTGAGATTTGAATCAGACAAGGTCTATCTGTTGATGTTTGTAATTTATTTGTATTTGCTCTGAAGTTCAGGGGGCTGATCTTTTCCCCCTAAACTGTGAATGATATTTGTATACTGGATTAAAGTAAGATTGTTAACCTCTTAATGTTGCTTTCCTTAGTAAAGCAGATCAAAAGAACCTGGGCTTGCAGCATTCTGTGTGCTGGTTGTTGCTGGTTTTATACCTCCACAGCAGCTGTTGGCCGAATTGTTGAAACAGCATCTTTTTTTTTTTTTTTCAAAGAAAGAGAGGTACAGAAAAGTAAATTGGGCTGCCCAGGGTCAACAAATGTCTGAGACAAAAATCGAATCTAGACTTTCTGGTTCAAAGTGTAGGGTTCCTAAGCATTACACATTCCTGCCTCTATGACTTTGCACAGGCAAGTTCCCATGCCTGGAATGCACTCACTCCTTACCTCTGTCTCTTAGAATTTCTAGCTCCCTTCTGGTTCAGCTCATGCAGGGTTCAGCTCCCAGAGAAGACCAATTCTGACCCTTCCTTCCACAGGTGTTAGTGCCTTTCCCCAGAGATTATTTAGTATCAACTTGGTATATATTTTGTATCTATGTACATGTTGTTTTCCTCCTCCCATTAGAATGTAAGCTTCTTGAGGGTGGGGGCTGGTTTTTTTTTTTTGTCTTTGTATTCCCTGAGTCTCCAGGTACATAGTTGGCACTCAAAAAATACTGAATGAACCAATGAAAATACTGCATTGCCTTTCTAAAGTTTCTTTAGATCAAAGGCATCAAATATTCAATTTGTGGTTCACTCCCAAGTGGACCCCAACCAGATTAAAATGTAATTGGGAAATATTCAGCAAAATAAATAAAAATACAAACAGAACGTGTGTTCACGTATGGTTTTCTAAGTCAATGTACCTTGACAGGGATCATTATGTATGTCCCAATTCCTAGTATAGTTTGACACCCCTGTATCTGAGGGACATCCAGCTTTAAACCATATGACCTTGCCAAGCCGAGAGGCTGGAGATAACCCGGAAGTCTCCAGGACTAACTGAGAAGCATATTCAGCTGTGGGGTTGGGAGGAAGGACAGAGTTCAGACCTTAGGACACTCTGAGGCTAGTGTGTAACACCTTAACTACAGATCTGAGGCATCCTTCCTGGTTTACATGATTAAGGAATCACAGACCTCGGGCTGAAAGGGACCTGAACGGCTGTAAAGTCCAATTCCCACATTCCAGGTGAGGAAACTGAGATAAAAAGTTAAGCGACTTACCCAGGGTCATGTGGACCCAAGCTGATCCCCATTTCAAGAAGTGCATATCATCATACTCATCATTATTTCCTTAAACTGTAACATGGAGATGTTATCAGCACCTCCCTCACAGGGTTGTCATAAGGACCCAATGAGGTACTTGGAAAGCACGGAGCACAGTGACTGGGACATAGTAGACACTATAAATTTTAGTTGTTTATTATTATTTTATTATTTAGTTTAGTATTATATTATTATTATATTATATCTAATTACATATTATGTTACATAATATAATATTACATATTATATAATACAATATATTACACATATAATGTTATGTATTATACATAACGTATACAATACATAATACATATTATACATATAACATTATATCATGTTATATATGTGTATATATAGGTAATGTATATAACACATAACACATAATATCACATGATATAATGTTATATATTATACATGATGTATATGACACATAACACATATACATATAGCATATATGTTATATATCATACATAATGTATATAATACACAATACATATTATACATATAACATCATATGATGTTATATATCATATATGATGTATATAATACATGATACATATTATAACATTGTACAATGTTATATATTATACATAATGTACATAATACACAAGACATATTACACATATAACTTTATATAATGTTATATATTATACATAATGTATATAATACATAATACATACTATACATACAAAATAATATATTTTTTACTATTGTTATTATTATTTGTTTAACTCTAAAATGCAGATAATAACAGCACTTCCCTCACAGGGTTGTCGTAAGGATCAAATGACATAATATTTGTAAAGCACTTAGCATGTGCCTGGTACATAGTAGGTACTCTATAAATGCTTATTCCCTTCTATCTTTTTATATCATGGTAATTTACAAATATATCCCTCCCTGCTCCCCTATTCAGCAAATAATTCCTTGTAAGAAAGAAAAAAGAGGACATTTTGTCCCAACCCACAGGCAACTATATCTGACAGTATAAACAACATTCATTACTACTTGGCCCCCACCTCTGAAAAGAATCATAAACTTCTAACAGAAAGAGATCTTAAAGGCCACAAAATCCAATTACCTCATTGTACAGGTGAACAAACTGAAACCAAGAGATGAAGAGATTTGCCTAGGGCTACATAGCTAAACAAGTATCTGAGACAAGATTTGAACCTAGGTTCTCCTAACTTCAGTGTCCCACCCTCCACCCTTTATACCATCTCCCGAGATGAGATCCATTTTCACAGCTCTTCTCAGGACTCAAGCTCATTCATTATAATTGCATAGTATTCAGTTTTTCATGATCTATTTTGTCTGTTTTGGTCTTGTCTAACTCTTATTTGGTTTAAGAACTTTCAGCCTAGTCAAAGCTGTGAAAGGTATATTCTTTTCTGATTTATTTTATGCTGTGACCTTTTCCATTAAGACTCAGGATTCATTTTGAACTTACTGTTGTATGTAGTGCAAGATGCTTGTCTAATCTTACTTTCTGCCAAACTGCTTTTCAGTATTCCCTGTCGTTCTTTGCATAACAAAAGTCCCCTCCCAAGTATTTATATTCTAGGGATTATCCAATACTGGCTTGGTACATTCAATTGTTTCTGTTACTTCTTTATCTAATATGAACTACCGATTTGCTCTTCTAGCTTTAATGAGGACCAAGGAGTTTTGATGATTACTGCTTTATAATGTAATTTGAAGTCAAGAAGTCCTCTTCCCCTTCAATCCTACTTACCCTCACTCCATTTCAGCAAGCATTAAGTGTTGATTACTACAAGATGCTATCCTAGGTGCTAGAGAAACAAAGACAAAATTGAAAAAGTGTTTGCCCTTAAGAGGTTTATATCCAGCTGGGGAATACACAGGATGAATAAGAGGCAGAGTTTTCGAGGAGAGGCAACCTAAACGACTAGATTGATCATATCTATCTATCTCTGTGTGTGTGTGTGTGTGTGTGTGTGGTTATGTCTCCAAGTGAAATGGGATGTGACTATATAACTATTTGTGTTTTGGGTGATCATAGTGGGTCGGGGTGGTCTTTAGTCAGTCACTCAATAAACATTTATTAAGCCCCTACTGTGTGCTGGGCACTGTACTAAGCACTGGGAATAGAAATACAAATTGAAAAAAAGACAAATCTGCCCTCAAGGAGTTTACAATCTTTAAAAAAAAAATTATTTTTGACATTTAAAAAAATTAAAATTCCAAATTCTCTCCTTCCCTCCTGCCTCTCCTCCGCTCATTGAAAAGGCAAATAATATCATATCAATTATACATGTGAAATCATGAAAACCATATTTCTATATTAACCATATCATGAAAAATAAGAAAAATAAAGAAAATAAAAAACTGTACTTCAGTTTGCATGGAGAGTTCATCAGTTCTCTTTCTGGAGATGGATAGCACTTTTCATCATGAATCCTTTGGAATTGCCTTGCATCATTGTATTGATCAGAGTAGCTTTCACAGTTGATCATTGTTACAATGTTGCTGTTGCTATGTACAATGGTCTTCTGGTTCTGCTTGCTTCACTTTGCATCAGTTCATATAAGTCTTCCCAGTTTTTTCTGAAACCATCCTGCTCGTCATTTCTTATAGCACAATAATATTTCATCACAATCATATACCACAACTTGTTCAGCCATTCCCCAATTGGTGGGCATCAAGGAGCTTACATTCTAATGAGGGAAGACAACGCATAAAAGGAAGCTGAAAAGGAAGAGGGGAGAAAAGTACGGAGGTCCTGAATGCAGCTTAGTGAGAAATTAGATTTTGTGTGCAAGTTTATGGTGTTATAATGGAGTGAGCCCTAGGAGTAGCTGGGTGCAAATGTCTCCAAGAGGGGGAGGAACTGATAATATCCCTCACAACAACCCTATCGGGTAGGTGTTATTATTCCTATTTATAGTTAAGGAAACTGAGGCAACAAGTGGTTAAGTGACTTGCCCAGCATCACATGGCTATGAAGTATTTGAAATTGGATTTGAACTCAGGTCTTCCTGACTCCAGGCCTAGGGTTCTGAGCACTGTGATGCCCCCTAGTGGCCTTTGGGTAATTTGCTTTAGGTAAGTTAACTCTGGGTTTTGGTTTGTTCATCTGTAAGATGATGAATTTGGTGGTTTCTGAGATCCTTTCCAGTTTGGGATCTTATGGGGTCCTGATCCGTGTACTCAGGACCCTGAGATTCTCCTATGCCCTGAGCAGAAGGCCATACTCTGTAAGAATGGGTGTGTCGGAGTCGCTGTGACCTCACATTGATAGAAGAGTGGATTTGCCACATTTTGTCTTCTAGCAAGGCTTTTCCCCAGTTGGGGAGGACTCATGTATAAAGTGTGACTGATGCTGAATCTTAAACACATTTTTGCTGAGATGTTAATATTGCTGAGTGGGGGCTTCTCAGTTCCTCTGTGAGGCTGCCAAAGGAAATCTTGGGGCTGCCTTCCTGGCTGCCTGGCTCCCAGCTCCGGGACACAGCTGTGACGCCCTCCACCTCCCCTGAGTTTGCAGGAGGAAATGGATGGTCACTGGGGCCCCTGGGCTGTTCCGCTATGCTACTGTCCACCCATCCGCTGTCCATCTGCTCTAAGTTTGCAGGGAGCTAGAAAAACTTTCTCTGGGGCTGCAAGGGAAGAATTCTGGATTTGCTTTTATTATTATTCACAACAGACCAGCTGAAAGGCGAGTTGGGGCCCTGTTGGACCAATGAGAGGACTGTTTCTATGTGGTGGGCACATGGCCGGCACAGAGAGGGATTGTCCTGGGGGATGATTTCAGGCCGTGGGCAGCCCTCAGTCCGAACATTTCTCGCAGCCCCCAAGAGTGGGTGAGAAGGTCACTTCTTGGCCTGCAGTTAGATGGGCCAGGTGCCCAGATCCTCATCCTTCTGTCTGGTTGGCTTTTGTACTCAGAGGCTCCCCTCTATCTACTTCTTTGTGGGACCCTAAGTCAAGCAGCCATGTGTCTGGTGGTCTTCTGTGAAGTGAGATGAGGGGGTGGGGAAGGGGAGCAAGAAAGGGGCCTTTTCTATGTCAGGGCATCCGGGTCACAGTCTACTCACAGTATCTTCCTGATTGCCCACCCCTCTTGCCTCTGACATTGTAGGGGCTTGGTCCAAGCCCCAGCATGAATATCTCATTGCCAGGGCCCTGGAAGACATTAACAGGAAGGCAAATTTGGGATCTGGGAAAATGGGGCAGCATCAGCTGAGACTAGGGGAGACTACTTTATAAGACAAAGGTTGGGGGGAGGGGCAAGAAAAAAGGGTGAGACCACAGGCATGGGGACGGGGCTGGGAACCCCAGGAAAATTTAGGGGAACAGCCCCAGGGAAATCAGAGAATTGGCCATTTTGAAAGCCTAGGATTGAGGCCAAGGCTCTCAGTAGGGCCTAGGGACTGACTGTATGTCTTCTGTCTAACCAAGTGGGTGATGTTGGAATTTTTTGGTTCCAACAACTTTCAAGACTACCCAATAATGACAACCCAATATTTATATAACACTTTAAAGTTTGCAAAGCACTTTAAAATCTGTTAAGCAATTTTTATTCATTAAAAATAAATATCTTCTGATTTTACACCAAATACATTTCCTGTTATATCCCCCCTCCAGAGATCCATCCCCCAAAATAAAGAATTTTGCAAAGAACTTTAGAGAAGTTCGCAAAGTATTTTATATAACTTATCTCATTCCACCCTTACAGCAATTCTGTAGGGGTAAGCAGTGCAACCGTTACTAGCCACCATTTTACATGTTGGGAAACTGAGGTCCCAGAAGGTCAAACATCTTGCTCATGGCCCAGGGCTGGTTCAGCGGCAAAGGAGGGTCTTGAACTCAGGTCTTTTGACTCTTAAGTCTTTTGTTCATCTGACTGTGTTACATATTGCCTTTTCTTGGAGAGGTATGAGCAGGGCAGATGGGCCGTAGAGGGCATCTGAGATTATCACCTGGTTATCTGGGAGCCGCCAGTGTGAGAGACAAGCCTAATTCATAAACGATTATTAAGTACCTACTGAATATAGAATATTATGTTCTGTGCTCAAGTAGGCAGGAAGTGCATTTTACCTCAACTTGTTCTCCTGTCTCTTGGGGCTTACCCACAGCTCAAGCTCCATCTTACAGCAACGTAGAGACAGCTTCCTCAGGAGAGACTGCACAAACCCACAGAGGTCTCCGACTCTTTGCTTACTCTCCTTGGAGAAGGACAAGCAAGAGCACGCAACTCTTTGTTCCCCACCTCACCCCCACACTAAGCCAGCTGTGACACCCTCAGGGGAAATTTCTCACAGTGCTTTACCACTTGGCCTCCACATTTGGCCACTTCCTGCCTCCTCTTCCCAATAAATAGTCCCTTCCCTGACTCATAATTGTGGGACCAAGAACCTTGGGTTCTGCAGTCAGTTGAGCATGTGTGGCTGAGGCCTCAGAGGCAGAGGGCTGCTTCTGGAGCCAGGGAGGGCACCTTCGTGGAAGAAAAGGTGGGGTGTGTGTGTGTGTGTGTGTGTGTGTGTGTGTGTGTGTGTATGGGACTGGTAAGAGTCTGGAACTCAGAGGGAACAGAAGATCATGGACTGTGAGCTGGAGGGATTTTGGACCCTCTGCCCCAATCCCTTCATTGTGCAGATGAAGTCATTTGCCTAAGGTGATGTGCTACCTGTCTGACCCTGGGCAAGGGACCTGACCTCTCTGGGCCTCTTAATGATAAAATGGTGGTGGTGGGGTGCCAACGTTAGACTAGATAATCCGAAAAAAGTGGTCTCTTTGTCCTTAGGTCCCCTCCAACCTACCAGTGCTCCTGACTTCACTTTCATATTATCCTAGAGTAGCAGATAGAGGGGGCTGCATTAGGAATTGGGAAGGCCTGGGTTCAAGGCCTGTCTCAGATATCTGGGCAAGTCACTTTTAGTGCCCCAGGCAGCTGTGGAAGGTTATAAATTGCCCAGCAGATGCCAATCTGCTTTGGCAAAAGGAGTCCTTGACATAGATGAAATCACAGGTCACAGTCTAGGTTGAAGGCCTGAAATCCTTTCTTTCTTTACAGAAGCCTATCAATTGCCAGCAGGGTAGGGGTGGGGTGGTCGGGTGGGTGGGGCTTGTCTCCCTGCTGGGCTTGGGGCTGCCAAACTGCCAGGCAGGCTTGAGTCAGATGCCTCTTCACCCAGCAAGAGTTACTCCCCTGGGGGCCTCCCCCTCCCATTCCCTCTTCCCTGCAGCCAATAGGGGTGGGAGCAGACAGATGATAGCATCCCAGGCTCCTCTTTCAGGCCCCCCTCCCCACCAGGTTTAGGGGCACTGTTGGGTAAATCTGGCTCCTCCTGCCCTCATACTCAGGGCAATAAGCACCCCTTTTCCCTCCCCCAGCTCCTAGTATCTCTGGGATAACTACCCCTTAGCCCCCTGCTCCCTGCCCAGGGCTTAAATTATTTCCCACTGGGCCCAGGTCTGGAATGAACATCTAAACAAAGCCAAAAGTACATTTGCATAAATATCCCAAAACGCTGCCTCCTCTCCTTACATGTTTGTACAGTTCCCAAGTTACAGCCCTTAAAGGGGCAGATGCCCCTTCCCCTGTACTGTTAAGTGATCAGCCTAACAAAGGAATGGTGGTCTATGAGAGAGCTGGAGACTTCTAGAGCCACCTTTCCTCCTGACCATCCCTGACACTGGGTCTCTCAGGCACTTGGGCTCAGTCTATGAGAAAGAAGAAGACTGGGCCCAAGAGCTGAGCCTGAGGCTCTGGGGGACAGTCCAGAGGGTGCTGAGGAAGGAGGGAGGGAGCCCTGGCCCGTCTGGTGTGTGTTGGACCTGGTTAGGGGGCACTAAGAACATATGAGCCTCATATATGCATTCAGTCAGCTCCCCAGCTGCCCTCTGTAAGCTCTGGGGCAAAATGGCAGATCCTTTTAGGTGGTCTTTCCCCTGGCAGGCTTCCCAGGGCAGTTCACCATAGCCCGATTTCCTCTGGGGAAAAATGGTTGGGGTGGAAGCAGTGAGTGGAGGGGTGTCAGCCGGTGACATTGGAGCCACAGGATTGAGTTCTATTTTAAGACGTGGCCTGAAAGCTCATGAGAGCCGTTGATCATAAGAATTCCCATTTTCCTATCCCTACACGGAGTACAAGTCTTCTCCACAAACCTTCTGTGAGGAACAAAGTACAATGTTCCCATTTTACAAATGAGTACGATGAGGCTCAGTGTCTTGTCCAAGATCTTACAGCTGGCAAATGTCAGAGGTAGGATTTGAACTCAGGCCTCCTTGAGTTCAGAGATCCTCCATGATACCTGGGTGCTCATTCCGGGGAGTGGGTTTATTTTCCACTGGGATCCAGATGGCCAGAAACGCTTCCGGTCTGCAATCTCCAGGCAATTCCTTTCTGGGTGATTGAACTTTCTGGGCCAGGGACATTACCTGGGAAATCTTGATTCCATTTGGTTCCATTTAAATCAATTCAATCTGAGGAGCATTCATGGAGCTCTTCCAGTCAGGATGCTAGGCTGAGGATACAAAACCCAAAATGAAACAGTGTCTGCCCTTCAAGATCTCACATTCTACTAGGGCACAGATGGGGGCAGCTAGAGGGCGCTCCGAGGCCTGGAGTCAGAAGGATCTGAGTTCAAATCCAGCCTCAGACAGTTGGCTCACTACAGATGATTCTCTTCAGGCCCACCAAGGTCCTTTCGAAGTGGCCAACTCCCAGATCCAGAAGGCCCTCCCTCCTCACTTTGAAATCTCCATCTCCACCTCCAAATTCTCTAGCTTCCATCTCCTTTCAGCTCTAAGGGCCATTGGATGCAAAAAGGCCTTCCTTTCCTACCTGCTCCCAGCTCCTAGCACCTCCCCCCCCCATATTAGACTATATATTTTGTAACTCCTTATAAGCCTAGCATACAGTAGGTGCTTAATCAACGCTTCTTGATTGGTCCTTAGACAACCTGATGACTACAGATGATATAGGCCTTATTGTCTGAGGCTCGGGTTAAATGGATTGGTGGTAAGTGTCTGGGGGGGGGGGGGACTTGATCCTAGGCCTTGGAATATCAAGGGGTCTCTCACCCCTGTGGGAACTAGTATTGGAATCAATAGTGGCACCCAGCATCTACTCTGCCTCCTCACAGCTGGATTCCAAGCTGCTCAGTCCATGTAGGCCTCAGGTCTCTCCTGATAGGGATAGGGGATAGGGAAGAGCTATCTTCAGCTGCTCCAGGTTTTCTTCCCTCTGGGCTAGGCTGGGCTGGGCCCGGCCAGGCTGGGCCAGCTGGGGAGCCCAAGGCCTTTTCACTCCCACAAGCTGGGCTGATTCCCCCCCCCCATCACCTGACACTGCCCCACCCCTCCAGGTTGCCAACCTAGAAGCATTTCAGAGGTGTCTCCTAGGGCCACTCCCAGCCCCTGCCCTTTTCCCTTTCCTAGCTTGACTGGCTCTATCTCCAGTCTGACACCCACTTGGGGCTCTGACTACCACCAACCCCTCTGGGGCTCTATTTTGGCCTGTCTCTGTTTCTCTTTCTCTCTCTCCAGCTGTCTCTGCCTCTCTATCTCTGTCCTTCCCACTATCTTTGCCCCTTGCTGCTGTCGCTACCTCTGTCTCTCTGTCTCTTGTCTCTGACTCTGCTTCTCTATCTCTGTCCCTGTCTTTGCCTCTGTCTCCATCCCTTGCGTTGTTTCTCGTGTCTGTCTCTCGTCTCTATCTCTTGTCGCTGCCCGTCTCTGCCTCTGTCTCTGACCATGTCTCTGTACCTGGGTCCCCAGGCCCTAGGCTGATTGCCTGCTACCCTGGCTCCAGCAGCCTGGGCTCAGAGCTGGGGGCTCAGGGCTGGCTTTGGGCTCCGGAGCTCAGGGCTCAGGGCTCGGGGCTGGGGGCTCAGGGCTTGGGGCTCAGGGCTGGCTCAGGGCTGGCCCAGGGCTCGAGACTCGGGGCAGGGGGCTCAGGGCTCTGGGTTCCGGCTGTCTCTGTCTCGCCCAAGCAGCCCGAGCCCCGCGGCGCTGTTGTGTCCGCCTCTCCTGGCCAGGCTCCCCTTCTCTCCTCCTCCTCTCCCCTCGCCTCTCCTCCCCTCTCCTCCCTCCTTTCGCCTCCCCCGGGACCAGGCCGGGCCGGCGGAGCGGCGGGCTCCGGGAGAGCCGTCCCTGTCCCCTGGGGGCTCCTCCATGGGTGAGTGCGGGGGCATCCCCGGCCAGGGGCAGCGGAGGGGCTGGGAAGGGAGGGCTGGCGGCCAGTCCGGCTGCTGCAGCCGCCGAGCCCAGGAGCCCCGCGATCCGCGCAGAGCTCCCAGCCCGCGTCTCCGGCCGGCCCCGCCGCTGGGCTGCGGCCGCAGCGGCCGCTGTGCTGGCCCGGGATGGCGGGCCGGGCCGAGGACCCCGGCACTCAGCGCTCGGAGACTGGGGCTTCAGGATGGCGGACTCCGGAACTGGAGGCGCGTAGGGAGCGGGGGCAGGACCATGGGATCCTAGACTAGGATGGGGGAGGCCTGGCCCAGGGGTGCTAGGGGACTCCTTGACCTGGGGGAGACGAGACTCCTGGCCGTGGGATCCTGGACTCGGGGGCTCTGGGTACAAGACGTGGTCTAGGACTTTGGAATTCTGCCCTGGGGGGTGGGGTGGGGTAGGGAGAAGGTCCAGGGTGGCCACGGGGCTTTGGCGTTCCGTTTGAGGGCAGACTGGCAGAGGGGCTCCAGTTGCTTGGGGTGGGGCAACAGAACCGACGAGAGTGCTACAGATTAGGGGGCAAGCTCCAAAGATTGGGGGCGGGGGGACTTGGACTTGAAAGGCCTGGATGGTTCCAGGGTGAGGTATCATGAACTAAGAAGTGAGGGGCCTTAGGGATCCCAGGCTAGAGGAGGCGGGGACACTTCACTGGAGTCTTTGATGCAGGAGTGTCTTGGGGACAGATTCCTGGATTAGAGGACCCAGATGGGGGGAGGTCAAGGCCACTCAAATCTCTAGCTCTGGAGAAGCTTTGCTGGGGGCCAGCCAGCTTTGGGGAGTTGGGGAGGTGGGCAGGTTGGGGCAAGCTGGGAGCAGCTGGACTGGCATTTAAGGTTGCCCTAGGTTCAGGGTGAATCCTCTGGTGAATTCAGAGTGTTCTCTCTGGTGGTAGGCCTGCTGCGAGGGAGGGGGGTTAGGGGGGAACACTTTGGAAAACCAGAGACCCTCCACAAACCTCCTGAGTAGAGGTAGACTTAAGGTCTCTCCTTGGAAGAAGTGCCCTCCACCTTCTCTGGAACTGGCTTGGCTTTCTGGTGTCTAGATCTTCCTGCCCTCAAATGCCCAGCAGCCTGGGGTTCTGGGGCAGGCCAGGGGAGTAGTTCAGATGCCTACTACTGTCAACTCCCTCTTTTTCCCTCAATACAGCCTCTCCATTTTTTTTTTGTCTACCCTCACCCTTTCCCAAAGAAACAATGGTGGGGGTGGAGTTGGGGTTAGGGACATGTTACTCCCATCCCTCTTATTGGTCCGATTGGGGTCTGTCAGACTTTGAATCAGTTTCATCAGTTTCATTCCTATTTGGGGGTTGGGGTGGGCCTAGACTCTGAGTTTGAAGTGGACCCATGGCATATATGCATATGGGTGGTGACCATGTGGTACCCCCCCCCCACAAACTGGCACAATCAGAGTACCTGCTGGGTGCTAAGCACTGTTCTAGGTTTTAGAGATGTAGCATTTAGAAAAGGCTGAGGCCCTGTCCTCAGTAAGTTTACAATCTAGGAGAAGAGGAAAATTCTGATAATCTCAATAGACCATGTTAGATAAAAGATGTATTAGGGACTTAGAAATCTAAGGGTTTGAGGACAGCCTGAGGGGGAGAAATGTATTAAGCTGGAGAGAGCTGGGCAACACTCTCCCAGGAGAGGCCTTTACAAAGGATGTGTAGGTAATCAAAAGGAAAGAAGGTTCAGGGTGGGAGGGCATTCCAGGTACAGGAAACTGACTGAACAGAGGGCAATGAGGGGAGAAGTGTATTCTGGGACTAGAGAGTAGCTTAATTAGCTTAGCAAGATTGAGTGGCACCATGTTGTAGAGAGCCTCAAATACCAATTGTTTATAAAGTATGGACTTTATTTGGGAAGCGATAGGGAGCCACAGCAATTTCTTGAGAGGGAGACTCAAATGGGCATGACTAGATTTGTTGTTCTCTTCCCCTCTCCCCATCACATATACCATTAAGCTCCTCCCAGCCTCCTCTGAAAGGGAAAGGAGGAAGGAGCTGGGAATAGGGGTAGAGGGGTGTCAAGACTTGCTTGAGAGGCCTCTCCCCTGGCTGTGGGTGAGGAAGACCCCCTTGCAGGGGAGTGAGGAGGTTTCTGGCCCAGGAGAGGACTCAGGAGAGATCTTTTCTCCTTTCCTGACTACTGGAAGTGGGGCAGGGGAAGAGACAAGAGGATCTAAGCCTTTTATTTCCAAAGAGAGCTTCCACTGGGCAGTGGAATCTAGATAATTTCCCTGAGGAATTACAAGAGAAAAAAAAAAAGCTTTGAAAACAGATAAGTTGGCATTTAAAACGGAAAGCCACACTGACCCTCTTTGAAGGGATGGACTGAGGAGGCTTGCCCCACCCTTCCTTTTCTGCCCAGCCCTGCTCCTGGGGAGAGGAGGAGGTTTGGGGGAGGGAGCTGGGAGGCTGGGTAAGGAGGGAGGCCCTAACCTGGTTGGCTAACACTCTCTGGCCCTCTGCTCTGCAGATGACCGAGGCCTGACAGAGGAGAAAGGACTTCGATGCCAGAATCCAGATTGTATTGACAAGAGAAGGGCATCCAAGGTAACTGAAGTCTCGGGCCCTGGGGGGCTCCGGCACTGGCCGTCTCTGGGTCGTGGAGCCAGGGGCTGGGGAGGGCTAGGATCTCAGCTCAAATCACCAACAAAGCCCAGCCTGGGAAAGAGAGAGAGCCCCAAGAGGGTGGCACAATAAAGATCTTCGCCTGGGCCCATCCCAGCTGCCCAGAGCGTCTGCACTCTGAAAAGGCAGACTTTCCTGGACAAGGCAGAGAGAAGCCTTGGGTCAGAAGTCAGAGGGCCCAGGCTCAAGTGGGGGCACTTAGGAGCTTGGGACAAATTGCCTCCCCTCTCTGATCCTCTTTCCTTATCTATTCAGCACTTGATAACAGTAATTGTGTTACCAAGGCTCACTGAGCTGCTCTGTGGGGAGGACTTTGTAATCCTGAAAAACCCTCTACTGAATTTAAAAACATGCACTAATCACATGGAGGGTCCTCAAAATGAAATTTGTCCTCCCCTTAAAGAACTCATCCATCCATCCATCCATCCATCCATTCATTCACTCATTCACTCATTCATTCATTCACTTTTTCCAGGTAGGTGATGGGTATTATGTATTATCGTTAGAATTGCCTTTGGCTCTTTTCTATGGTGACAAGTTCCTTGGAGGCCCTAGGGAACCTGGAGTCAGGACCCATTGGATTTTCTCTGCCAGGGGCTCTGCCAAAGGTGTAGCTGGTGGGTCTCTCCCCACTCCTCTTCCCCTGTGGTGCCTAGAGTTTTGAGTAAGTGAATACCTCCCTGGCCCAGGGCTTTTGAAGCTCAGGCCAAGGCTTGTTCTGAGTCCTTTACCATTGTAAGAGTGACTTGGAAAGAGCATTCGGCTTTGAGGCAGGAAGCCCTGAGTTCAGATCCTGCCTTTGACATCAGCTGGGTAATCCTGGGCAAGGCTTTCTGAGCTTGGGTTTCCTTTGGTGGAAAATGGAGGTGCTGATGTTTGTACAACCTATGTGCACAGAATTGGTGTGGAGCTCGAATGAGAATATATTATCAATTCAGTTCAGTTCAGTTCAGTTCAGTTCAAAACAGTTGTTAAGCTAGGCATCGTGCTAAATGCTGAGGATACAAAAGAGGCAAAAGGCAGTCCTTGACCTCAAGGAGCTTACAATCTAACTGGGGAGTTGACAATATACACACCCGTATGTACAAAACAAGTTACATACGGGATAAATAGGAAATAATTAAGAGAAGGAAGGCACTACAATTAAGGGGGATGGGAGAAGGCTTCTTGTGGAAAGTGGGCTTTTACTTGGAACTTAAAGAAAGCCAGGGAGTTCATTTGTCCGAACAGAGGAGGGAGACCTTTTCAGGCATGGGGGACCCAGGGCAAATGCCTAGAGTCAGAGATGGGGGATTTTGGGTTCTAGAACAGCCGGGAGGCCAGTGTGGCTGGATCAAAGAATACATTGGGGGGTAAGGTGGAAAAGGAGGAGGGGCTAGCTTATGCCAAAAAAGAGCATTTTCTTTTTGCTCCTAGAGGCGGTTGGGAGCCACTGAAGTTTATTGAGTAAAGGGAGACATGGCATGTTTGGACCCGTGTTTGAGGAATATATGAAAGTGTTAGGAAAATCTTGAAGTATTACATATATGTACATATATAATATATAGTAATAGTCTTACATAACATTGTAATCTTATATATTATATAATATAATTATATATAATAGCTAACATTTACATAGTACTTACTACATGCTAGACACTGTACTAAGTGCTTAACAAATATTATTTCATTTGATCCTCAAAACAACCCTGGGAAGCAGGTGCTATTATTCCCATTTTTACAAATGAGGAAACTGAGGCAGATATAAGTTAAGTGACTTGCCCAGGGTCACACTGCTAGTAAGTGTCCGAGGCCAGATTTTAACTTGGGTCATCCCTACTCCAGGCTTGGTGCTCTATCCGCTGTGCCACCTGGCCGCCTAGGTCTCAGCGCCTAACCTAACCTCTATTTTCTACTTCTCTTGGGGGGAGGGAATTGCAACGGCTACAGTCTTTGGACACTTCCAGGGATCGTAGGTATGTGACTGGCAGGTTCTGGGGAGGGAGAGCCTCTAGAGGACCCCAGTTTGGGGGTCCTAAATTGGAGTCTAGGGCTATATCCTAGTGTGTCAAATGATGCAAACAAAAGGGTCAAGTGTCTCCAACATAGAAAGCACTTAGTGAATGTTTCTTGACTGACACTAAATTCCCTTCCAGTTCAAGAAAACAATGTCTTCTATTTCTGACTTTTCTACCAAAGCTTCTCCTTTAGCATCGAGAGGATCCTGGTTTTTTCAGTGACCGGGGCAGCAGAGCCAGAGCGGGTCCTGCCAAGCAGGAAGGACTTCCAGGGCGGTCTTAGAGATGGTCTGGTGTCGGAGGTGAAGTGTCAGAGAGCTGCCCTCCGTGTCCTGGTTTTTTGTACCTGTAGCAACTCATGAAAAGCACAGCAAGGGTCCCAGCTCTGTTCTCTCCTGTTGGGAGTGAGGAGAAGCCCTGAGAACGTTTTCAGCCTTTGATGGATTGAGGGACTGTGGTTTCTCTGTCCCTGAGACTTGGAGCTTCTCCCAAGGGGCTTGTTTGGCCACACCAAACTGGGAAATCTCATGGGGATGTGGGCTTCCCAGCCAGAAGACGGCAGTTGGAGCTCGCTCCATCTCTCCATCCCTCCTTCCTCCAGGAGGGTAGATTCTGGAGTTCAAGAGTGATGAGCTCCGGGCCTCAGTGTCTCCTTTGTGTCCAGAAGACAAAGAAATCTTCCCTTTGGCAGACCTGTCTTGATTTGTCTCAGCTGGTGAGCATGGAGTAATTGAAAATTAGGGTTAGGGAGATGGAGGGGAGTCTGGAGTGTGGAATGTCAGAGTGAGAAGGAATCTCAGAATGCAGAATATCAAAGTTGGGAGGGCCTTAGAACACAGAATGTCAGAACTGGAAGGGCCCTTAGAACACAGGATGTCAGAGCTGGGAGAGTCCTTAGAACAAAAATGTCAGATCTAGGAGGGATCTTAGAACACAAAATGTCAGAGCTAGAAAGATCTTTAGAACACAGACTATCAGAGCTGGGAGGGCCCTTAGGACATAGAATGTCAGAGCTGGGAAGACCTTAGAACACAGAATGTCAGAGCTGGGAGAGCCCTTAGAACACAGAATGTCAGAGCTGGGAGAGCCCTTAGAATAGAGAATGTCAGAGTTGGGAGGACTTTTAAAACAGAATGTCAGAGCTGGGAGGGCCCTTAGAACGCAGGGTGTCAGAGCTGGGAAGGCCCTTAGAGCACAGAATGTCAGAGCTGGCATACAGAATGTATACAGACCTGGATATAGAAAATATCAGTGCTATACAAAGGACTCTTAGAGCACTGACTGAGCGTTCTAAGGCCAGGGAGGGAAACCATGTAGTCCAGTCTTCTCACATTACAGGTGAGGAAACTGAAGGCCAGAGAAAGAAAGTGATTTGCTTCCATCCCCTGGCAAAGGAGTGGCAGTCCTGGAACACCACCGGAGGCCCCTAGCCCCCAGTCCATATGTTTTTCCTCATACTAAGCTGCTTGCCCCTGACAGCTGGAAAGGCACCCTCTGACCTCTGGTTTCTGGCCCCTTGTGGCCACCGAATGTGCGACTCCTTGGCTCCCTGTGTGGGGAGAATCGATCGGTCAGCAATGAGTCGAAAGGTAGTGCAGACACACGTGCGCCTCTACTTCTCTAAGCTGTGAGATGTCTCCATTTGGGGAACCCTGCGGTCAGGTCTCAGAGAGGTTAAGTCAGCCCGCACTGGGTGGGGAGAGAGCCACAGAGAAGGAGGGCCTTTCCCCAGAAGGGCTACAAAAGCCATCCCCACCTTCGATAGGCCAGACCACAGAACTGTGTCTCGGGGTTTAAGGTGACGTTATTCTTCCTACCTACACTTCCCATGCCCTCCCCAGGATAGGGCTGATAGGGTGGCTTCTGCCCCCAGCCTCCTGGGCATTGGCCACAAAGAGTGGGAGGGAAAGTACTTGACTAGGAGCCAAGAGGGACATGGGTTTGAATCCCACCTTAGACACTTACTAGCTATGGGCCTGTGGACAAGAGAATTAACTTCTCTGTGTCTCAGTTTCCCCATCTCTACAAAAAAAAAAATAAAAGAAAAACAGTGTCTAGCTTGTAGGCCATTGTCAGGATAAAATGAGATAAGGCCTAGATCAGTGATAGCATTGATATACAGAAAACTCCCTCTACCAATTCAGATTGGCACCTTCTCTGCAATTTATAGTCTTAGATAGTCAGTTCTTGAGCTTTCTGGTGTCATGGCCCCCTTGGGCAGTTTAGATGACAGGATCCTGTTTTTTAAATAATTGAAGGAAATACTTCATTTCAGTTAGAGGTTAGTGAAAATAAAGATGTATTTTTTTTTCCCCATCCAAGTTCAAGGACCCTCAGAAATCTATCCATAGACCCCATGAATGTCTGTGAAACTTAAGTCAAGGACCCCTGTCTCAGAGAGTTGGCTAGAGCCCTTAGCGGAAAGGAGAGAGTGCACAGCCACTGAAGATGCCCAGAGGAGGAAGATGGAGGGTCACAGGGGAGGAAAATCCAAGGATTTGTAAAGGGGAGTGATGTGTAAGAAGACCCGAAAGGCGAGAGGGGTCTGAGTTGTGAAGGGCTTTAAAAGCAGAGGATTTTTCTATTTGATTCTGGAGGTACTAGGGAGCCATTGGAGTTTATGGAGTAGGGGAGTGACGTTTTTAGGTCCGTGCTTTCGGAAGTAATACCAGAAGGAATTATCAGAGCTGACACCGACATGGCATTTTGTTCACTAAGTGTTTTGTACGTGTAATCTCAGCAGCGAGCCTACATTTGGTTCCTCCCCACAAATGTACCTTGGAGTGTGGTACAAGGGAACACGCATTGACTCAGGTTCAGAAAACAAGGATTCCAATCCTGCCTTACTCCCTGTGTGACCTTGGGTGCCAGCTGCTTAGTTATGATGGGACTTAGTTTCCCTATCTGTAAATTAGAGGGTTGTAGACAGGACAGGAATAGTGTAATGACTCACCACCAAACAACAACAATAAAGATAACAGTATTTATATATTCAAGAAGTTCTTTTCATGGGTTATCTCATCTGATCCTTGGATGTAGGGGCTGTTACCATCTCCACTTTACAGATGAGGAAACTGAGGCTTGAGCCAGGAGAAGTGACTTGCTCAGGGTCACCCAGCTGGGGACTATCTTAGGCAGAATCGGAACTCAGGCCTTCCTGATTCCAATGTACAGCTTTGCCACTTACACATGTGCCCAGTGACACTTCATTTGAGCCCCAGGGTTCCTTTGTAAAGAGAAGGATTCTGCCTAAACGATCTTTAAGGGCCCTTCTGCTTTGAGTCCAACAGTAAGAGTGAGGACAGTCTTGACCAGGGAGCGCAGGCACCGAGCAGTTTTATTCAATAAGCATTTATTAAGTGCCTGCTGTGTGCTGGGCACTGTGTCAGATCCTGAGGATAGAATGCCAGAAAAGATACAGTCATTGCCCTTGAGGAGATTCTGTTCTAGCACAAGACAGATAGCCCCATTCCCTAGGGGCATGCAGAAGTGGACAATGCCTTCTCTACCTGGAAGTGGAGGAGGGAGCTGAAAGTTTCACTCTGGTGATTCGAGAAGGGAAAAGGTGTGGCCCTTACTAGCTGAATTAACTGCCTCCAGAGCCTGGGGTGAGCTCCTAATTCCCTGGATATTTGGGGTCCCAGTGCTGGGACTTCCAAGGAAAAAGGCTTTGCTCTATCACTGTGTGGCTGTCTCCTTCCCCCCGCCCAGGCTAGACCCTCCTTTTGGTCAGCTACTCCTCTGGAGCTTTCCTGATTGGGTGTCTTCACCCCCCACCCCCGCCCCACTGCATGACCCACAGGAGGGACTTTAGACATTGTGGAATTCAATTCCTCCTTGGTTTTCTGGTGCATGTGGGAGGAAATTCCTCCCCAATATAGATGCTACTTTCTCTGCAATGTCAAGTCTGAGAAGCTAAGTCTGGCTCACACAGCCAGTAGGCGTCAGGAGGGACATTTGAACCCAGGTCTCCCTGATTCTGATCCAGCTTTCTATCGACAGCATCCTGGCTGCCTGTCGTTTTACATATAAAGACACTGAGACCTCAGCTCAAGAAACCCAGGTGAAATGGTTTGCCACAGATTGTTGGGGTGGGGAGAGTAGGGAATAAGTATTTTATGGAGCCTATAAGTTGCTAAGCACTTCACAAATATATCAGTTGTTTCCTAACTACTCTGATAGGTGCTGTTATCATCCCCATTTTACAGTTGAGGAAGTGGAGGCAAAGATTAGGTGATTTGCCCAAGATCACCCAGCTAGGAAGTGTCTGAGGCTGGATTTGAACTCAGGTCTTCCTTACTCCAGGTGCAGTGTTCTATTCACTGTACCATCTAGCTGTCTGCAGGTAGTTAAATAGCAGAGTTCAGATTCGAACCCAGGCATCACAGTGCACAGAGACCTGGGCATGGACTGATGAAGACTCATCTTGTTGAGTTCAAATCTGGCCTCGGACATTTCCTAGCTGGGTGACCCTGGGCAAGTCACTTAACCCCACTTATCTCAGTTTCCTCATCTGCAAAATGAGCTGGGAAAGGAAATGGCAAACTGCTCCAGCATCTTTGCCAAGAAAACCCCAAATGGGGTCGGACACTACTGAACAATAACGATATGCTATCTCCTGGCCATTAGATAATCTCAGATGCTCTTTCCAGCTCTCAGATTTTATGTTCCAAGGTCCCCACCACCTCTAACATTCTGCATCTAGCTGGGGAATTCTGCAAGAGATCAGAAGGGCTGGAGAGAAGGCCCCATGTCTTAAACCCAAAGAGGTCTCCGCCCCGCCCCCCACCCCTGCCCCAGCTTTGGGGTGCAGGTGTTACACGGCCCAGGCTCGTCTGGCACATCTGGAGACGCTGACTTGTGGCTTGGGTGGGATGTTGGTGCTGTCTGTCCTTCCTTTTCATGTCATCACAGAGGGGTGTCATGGCTTCCAGGTGAATCGGATTTAAGTGGGGTAGGTGGGCTATAACCTCAAGGGAAAGGGAATCAGTTGCTACTCACTCAGATTTCCAGAGGCCTGTTTTCATCCTCCTATGGGCACACTCCCTTCCCACTAGCCATAGCTGAGACAAGAAAGCAGAATTAGATCCAGTAATTACAAGCTGTTGGAAGACAGGGGTGTGCCGATTATTAAATTTTCAGCGTGATCTTTTATACCTTGTAAATCATCAAGTACTACAAATCAGAGCTTAATTGATGGTTTGGTGATGGAGAAAATGTGAATAATGAAGATCAAATTTAAAAGTGTTTCCTCTACACACTTTTTTGGTGGGGTGGAGAGGTGGAGCTGGTAGTTAAACATTTACCAGCACTCCATTGGGACAGATATTGACTCAAAATACAAAACAGCACCATATTGTCATGGCGTGTAGGCTCTGTGACCCCTGGCAAATCTTTTAACCTTTCATTGCTCCAGGCAGCACATATAGGCATTAGGCAAAGTAGAGGGGGTTTCTACAGTGGGAGCATCCCATACTTGCTTCATGGGTAGTAATGAGTTTCTTGTTCCAAGAAGTATTCAAGCAGAGAGTCTCCTGTGAAGGAGGAGATTCTACAGAGGGGATTTTAACATGGGGAGCAAAGTTGGACTTTAAGAACTTTGAAAGTCTTCCAATTCTATGATCCTTTGAGATGGGACCCATTGGAAGCTGGGAGATGACTCCTCTGGGGGTGATGAGAGCCTGGACTAGGGTGGTGGCCTTTCCTACAGAGAGGAAAGGGTGGATCTAAGGGACATTGTGGAGAAAGAATCAGCAGGATGTGGTGACTGACTCCACGGGGTGGGGACCCTCGGAAGGGAGAGGGGTCAAATATAACTCCCAGGTTATGGGGCTGGATAATGGGAAAGGATGGTTTATAGTCAGAGACTGAACTGGGGCGGGAATGACAGTCTATATTGGGATCAGGGGAAGGAGAAAGGCGATGAGTTCACTTCTGGACATTGTTTTCTAGACAGTGCAGGGGAACGGCCAGAGTCGGGAAGAACTGGGTTCGAATTCAGAGTCAAATACTTAGTAGCTCTGTGACTCTGGGTACATCACGTAACCTTAGTTTCTTCATTTGCACAGTCGAGAGAGTAACAGTATCATCTTCACTGGGTTATTCTTGAGTGTCAAATGAGATAAGGCAGCTGAATCCCTCCATAAGCCTTTAAGTGCTGTGTAAATGCCAGCGATTTTAGGTAGTGACATAGGCTGCCTGGTGTCTGCTGGAGGAACAGGAAAGGAGTGAAATAATAGAGGCGAGGCCTGGGCATGGAGATCAGGGCAATGTTCACTTACAGACCCTGTAGATTTAGGGCTGGAAGAGACCCTGAAGGTCATCAGAGCCGCCCTGATGACCAGGGAACACATCAAAACTGAGACTTGGAAAGGTTAACTGACTCGAACGTGATTGCCCAGCTAATTAACTGGGGCTTGAGCTTAAGTCATCGTCATCGTCATGGCCAACGTTTGTATAGTACTTCCTGTGTGCCAAGTGTTTTATAAATATCTCATATAGTAATAATAATAGCTAGCATTTATATAGCACTTACTGTGTGCCAAGCACTGTGCCAAGTGCTTTAAAGACAAATATCTCATTTAATAATAATAGCTAGCATTTATATAGCACTGTATGCCAAACACTTTACGAATATCATCTCATTTAATAATAGATAGCATTTATAGAGCACTTACTGTATGTCAAGCACCGTGCCAAGTGCTTTACAAATATCATCTCAATTAATAATAGCTAGCACTTACAAAGCGCTTACTGTGTGCCAAGCACTGTGCCAAGCGCTTTAAAGACAAATATCTCATTTAATAATAATAGCTAGCATTTATATAGCATTTACTGTATGCCAAGCACTTTACGAATATCATCTCATTTAATAATAGCTAGCATTTATAGAGCACTTACTATATGCCAAACACTTTATGAATATCATCTCATTTAATAGTAGATAGCATTTATATAGTGCTTACTGTGTACCAAGCACTGTGCTAAGCACTTGACTAATATCATCTCACTTAACAATAATAATAGCTAGCATTTATATAGCACTTACTATGTGTCAGGCATTGTATTAAGCACTCTACAATTGTCTCATTTGGTCCCCAAAATACTAGCTAGTATTTATATAGCATTTTAAGGGTTGCAGAGTGCTTGACGTATGTGACTTCATTTGAGCTTCACCATAACCCTGGGAAATAGGTGCTTTTATTCTCCCCATTTTATAGATGAAGAAGAGGGTATGTGAATTGCCCAGGATTGCACAAGCTAGTAAGTATCTGAAAAAGAACGTGAATTTAGGTTTTCCTGGCTCCAAGTCCCAGACTCTGTCCTAGATAAGGTCATCCTTATTCCATGTCCAAAGGTTTTTTCTACTAGGCTAGAACAGGACAGAGAGCATTGGCCAAGGGTATACCATGCAGGGAAATACAGAAGTTGGGGTGGCCATCCACTCCAGCCCATATTGGTAAAGGAAGTCCTTTGGGGAACAAATAGTGATCCAGCTTCCACCTGAAGCCCTTCAATGGAGGGTGAGTGGTACTGCCTCCCAATACAGCTTCTTCTCCTTCTGGCCAGTGCTAAGTATCTGGAATTTTTTTTCTTGAAGTCAGTGCTAAAATTGCCTCTTGAAATTTCCATCATTTGCTTTGAATTTCACCTCTGGGGCCAAGCAGCAGAAAGCTAATCCTTCTTCCACCTGACAGCCCTCTTATACTTGGAGGCTTTGGGGTCCTCCCTTTGTCTTCCCTTCTCCAATCTAAACCCCACTGCCCCCAGGTCTCATGTGCCATGATCTTCAGGCCCTTTGCTGTCTTGGTGGCCCTTTGTGCAATGAGAGATGCATATTAATAGACTTTAAAAAATATTTTATTTTGAAGTGTAGAAAATTCCATTATCCATAGCATGTGGAAAGACACCAGACAATACCAGTGGACTTGGGTTCAAATCTCAGATTATAATCATACTTCCCAGCTGTGTGAGTTCCTGAAGTTAGGAAAACTCTTCTTCCTGAGTTCAAATCTAACCTCAGGCACTTACTAGCTGTGTGACCCTGGGCAAGTCACTTCACCCTGTTTGCCTCAATTTCCTCAGCTATAAAATGAGCTAGAGAAGGCAAACCACTCTAGTATCTCTGCCAAGAAAACCCCAAATGGGATCACTAGAGATGACCAAAATGACTAAACAACAACAAATACCATACCATAGTACCATAGTGGGCAGAGACTTGTGGTCAGAACCAGGAAAACTTGGGTTCAAGTCTTACCTCTTACATGTACTGACTTTGTGATCCTTGACAAGTCACTTAAAAATCTTTTCCCACTCTCTAAAAGTATTAATTGCTTAGATCCTTCTGACCTGTCTTGGTAGAAGGATTTCCCTGATCCAGAAGTTTCCTATGTCAATGAAATCCCAGGTGCAGCCCCTATCCCTTCGATGTCTAACATCTCAAGTTCAATAGCCAGGCCAACTGTATGTGAAGCCAGGTTAGTAGGGGCAGGGGATATTTGTGAGAGACTGAAGCTATGAAGGAGAGGGTCCTCCTCCCCACACCAGGTGTCCTTGGGCGTTCAAGTAAAGCCCAAAGGGAAGGCCTGGCATGGGTTGGGGGACACGAGAGACGGAGATAGTGGAGGGAGAGGGAGCAGACAGACTGACAGAATGGAAAATAAAGGGCTCCCCAGTCATAGAATCACAGACCAACAACCTAAGGCTTCCCTGAGACAGAGATTGGTGGAGTGCACATGGGAGTCAGCAAACCACAAACCAAAATAGTTTACCTGAGAGCCTTGTACCTAATCCCATTGCCCTAATGGGCAGGGATTTCAGATTTATCTCCCAGTTGGATAAGAGGCTAAGGATTGAGGCCGGGGCTGACCTGGGAGACCTGGGAGACCTTTGCTAGCACCCAGCTACACTCCTACCTCTTAAAAAAAATGTGTATATGTGTATACATATGTATATGTATACACACACACATATACACACTATATATATAAATAACCTTAAGAAACCCCGCAAACCTATCACTTCCCAGTGATTTCGCCACCTAAAAACCTTCCCATATAACAAAATATAATTAAGCAAACCAAAACAACAGGTTGGCTGAATCTGATAACTAAATACCTCCCTCTGCCCCTATAGTCCACCACCCCTCTGCCCGGAGGTGCTAGTCTCAGGGTCCAATTCCTCTGAGGTCATGACTGTCCACTTCATTCATTGATCAGCCTTCTGGTATCTTTAAATCTGATCGATTTTTCTTTATATTAAGTAACTTTATGTTACTGTTTCTATTTTCTTTGTATTACTGTGGTCATCATATAATGGCTCTCTTGGTTCAACTGGTACTGTATCGAGTCATGCAAATCTTCCCAAGTTTTTCTGAATTCTTCATATTTGTCCTTGTCAGGACTTGATAACATTCCATTCCATTCACATACCACAATTTATTCAGCTACTCCCCCAACTGATTGGCACCAATTCTGCTACCATAAAAAGTGCTGCGATAAATATTTATGTATAGCTGTGGATTCGGACCTCTTAGGGATGAGAAGGGACCCCAGAAGGCCAGTTTCCTGCTGCCTCAAGGCACCTGACGGCCTGAGACTCTTCATACTGCTCTTGTACCCCACCCCCATTTCCATGTCCACCAACAGTTTGGCTACAGGTGAAGGGGAGGGACGTTTTGTGAGCAGAAGATCATTCTGTAATGTGGAATTTGGCAAGGACCACCAATACAGGGTGGAGGGCATCCCTAACAGCTCGCAAAGAGACCGCCCCCATCTCCCCAGTGACGTTCTAGGGTTCAGCCGCGACATTTCCCCAGAGTGTGTGTGGGACTGGGTGGACCCCAGGTAAGCGCTGCAGCTCACAGCCTCGTAATTTCACACTCGATCTCCTTTCCCCCCTCCACTTAATGTGGGGGCCAGCTCAAGGGGCAGACTCCGGACTTGGCTGGGTGCCATTGGTGGCAGACCGCGATCTGAGGCCTGGGCTCCCATCCATCCCTGCATTGTTATTTTAAACTCCAGCTGCTCCCCCCCCCCCCCCCGCCCCCGGGTGCCGCGTGGGGAGGAGGAGTTAACCTGGCGTTGAGAGCCTGTTTTCCCCCTCAATTCAATGCCAGGGACAGGGTCAAAAGAAAGAAAAAGCAAGGAGTGTTTTGGGAGCGCATAGGGAGAGTTTCCAGGGCGCGGCCAGAGTGCGGTTAGACAGGAGTTATTTATAGCCAGGGAGCGGAAATCTGGAGGGTCCGGGAGCCGGGCAGGGAGTGAACGAGGGAGCAAGCTGGAGCAGCCGTCGGGGGCCTTCCGTAGGCTTCCAGGGGTCCTGCAGGCTGCTAGAGAGCGGGCCGGAGGCACAGCCCTGCGCCCACCCACTTGCGCGGCTCTCCAGCTCAGCCATACTCAGCCTGGGTATGACCTTGTTTTTGCAGTCCAAGCTCCCACCTGCCCACTCCCCAGCGGTGATCCGGAAAAAGCTAGTCTTCCAGCCTTAGTGAAAGGCATTACTGGACGGCTGTCCTCTACGCTCTCCAGCCCTCCCCTTCCCCCAAAGCACTTTTCTGGGTTTTGTGTTGGAGGTGGTGGTGGGGGGGGGGAGGGGTAGGGGTAGGAGTCACGCCCTGCAGGTTGTCCCAATCTTCATCCCAGAGGTTGAGCCTGAAGGCTCCAGATGTGGGTCTCTGCCCTCGGGACGCCCCTTCAGATGACAGCCTCGTCCCTAGTTCCTTCCCCACTCGGAGGAGGGCTGCAGAGCCGGCCGTGCAAGCTGCCTGGAGCCCTCTCGCCAGGATCCCAGTGGGTTGTGGAAGATCGCGGCCGTGCCCCTTCCTTTCCTGGCTGTGGCCCCGAGAGGCCCGGGCCCAGCCTTGTTCTTTCCACGCCCTGCACCCTTAGTAAGTAGTACATTCCTCCTTCACTCCCATGCCCCGCAGGTGGTAGATCCCGACAGCGCTACCGTAATTACGGGGCTTGGCCTGGCGGCGAGGTGGCTCCCCGGGGGGAACCTGGCTCCTCCTCTTCCCTCTCTTCCCCTCCTCCCAAGCCTGGGGCTGCCACCGAGCTGAGTCTCAGCCCCAGCCTAGGGCGACCAGCTGGCCCCTCTGATACCCAGGAGGGAGGCTGGGAGAGGTTCCCACCATCACCCACATCGCTGAGCCTGCACCTTGGGCTGGAAACTGGGGGTGAGTAGGGAGTGGAAGGGAGACGCCGGGTAAAAGAGGAGGACCCGAGCGCGGGAGGCGAGCGTGGGAGGTAACCTGCTAAAAATTGAAGTGCCTCCGCACTCGGCCCCTTTCCCTTGGAGTGGCAGAGGGACGGCGTGGTCTTTACTGATCCGGGAGCCTCAGGTTCCTAGTCAAGGCAGGGACAGTGGCTAGTAAACGATTGACACGCCGGCACTGGCCCGGATATCAGTTTATCCCTCTTGGCAGTGGGCACAAAACTACTTTCCTCCAAACGGGGTATGTCTCTGCCGGGCTCCCAGAGGCGCTTCTACTTTGCGGACACTGACTTTCCGTAGGGACCTTGCCTCTCTTTCGGCTGATAAGAAGCGTTTTAGGGGTCTCGGCTCAGGGTTGCGGACTGTTTTTTCTGGCTGTTGGACCCCGAAGCTCAACGCAGAACCAGTAGGGGGAGCCCGAGGAAGCGTTTTATGTGTGGTCCCCCTGAAGGTGGCCACTACTGGAAAAAGAGTATGTTCTGTCCCAAGAAGGGCCCTCTGGGGCCCGTTAAATCGGGAAAGATGGAGAAGCAGTGAGGAGGGGCTGGAAAGACAGCAGGTTCCCATCTCTGATACAAGTCACAACCCCTGGGCGCTCCGGCTTAATCTGTTTTGTTATTGTGATCTTTACCACCAGAATTGCTAGTACTGATATAGTGCTTTCCATATGTTCTCTGATTTGGTCCTCTCAACAACCTTGAGAGGTAGGTGCTGTCTTTTACATGAGGGGAAACTGAGGTGGAGATCGAATAAATACTTAGCTCAGAACCACAGAGCTGTTAAGTTTCTGAGGTCACATTTGAACTCAGGTTATCCAAGACCAGTATTCTCTCCATGGTACCACCTAGCTGTCAGAAAACAGAAAGTCAGTCACCTTGCCAGTTTGGTAGGAGGACTTCAGTCTGCAAAACTGAGATAATTTATTTTTACTACCTAATCCACAGAGCTATTGTAAGGGAAGTGTTTTGTAAACCTCAAATTAGACTTCAGGAGGAGTTCTTGTGCCCATTACAGAGAAAAGGAAACCGAAGCTCAGGTGTGGACCAGTCATTTTCTTAAATAAATGTGAGCTGTTGTTATGGAGACCAGAGCTGGAGGCCGGTAGTCCAAGACAATTCAGGTGGGGGCTTCAGAGACAAAATTTGTAGAGTCTGCTCTTTTCTGGGGGTGTGGGAGGTGTGGTGCATTATTTGACCCAGAATTTGAAAGGACTTTAAGGGTCCTCTTGACCAACCCTCTCTCCTTTTTTCTTTCGTTTTCTTCTTTCCTTGCCTTCTTTTTCTTCCTTTCTTCCTCCCCTTCTTCCTTTCTTTTCCTTCCTTCATTCCTTTTTTCTTTCTTTTCTTTCTTCCTTTTCTTCCTTCCTTTCTTTTCTTCCTTCCTTTCTTCCCTCCTTTCTTTCTCTTTCTTTCTTTCTTTCTTTTTCTTTCTTTCTCTTTCTCTCTCTCTCTCTCTCTTTCTTTCTTTCTTTCTTAGCAATGAGGGGACAAAGGCCCAGAGAAATTCAGTAACTTGCCCCAGATCACACAGGTAGGAAGAGGCCGAGTTGGGATTTGATATTCTCAGACGAGGGACAATTGTCCAGCTTTTTGGTCACTGCTTCTCCTATCATGCTTTACAAATGCACAAAGCCTACCCCACAGGTTTCCAGCTAAATGTCCTTCTTCCTAAAAGATTCATTCCCTATTTTACTCCTACCCCAAACTCATGCCTAGAGGACTGCAGAGAAAACCATACTATGTGCGTCCAATCACACTTTCTCCCTGTAATCAGAGGTCCTGGGTTCAAATCCTACTTCTTCCCTTTACTATGGGGCCTTGCCCAAGTCACTTAATCTCCTTGCACCTCAGTTTCCTTTTCTGTAGAATGCAGAAGTTGGACCACGCAACCTCAGAGTCCCCTTCCATTTCTAGATCTTTGATGAAATAACAGTGGCCTCATTTCTGTTGCCCTTCAGGGTTTACAAAACACTTTCCTCACAAGATCTCCATGTGTGAGTGCCAATATTATTAGCCCCATGCCCAGGTTCTCTGGTGAGTAGGAAAGCTGGAGTACACACCCAGGCTGCTCAAGGGCAAGTTGAGCCTCTTCTACTCCCCTCTTCCTCCCCCTCCACCCCCAGGGTCGATTGGAATTATTAAAGTTTCAAAAGTCCAAAGGATCGGCTCTCCAGCATTTACTGTGGTCTCTGTGTTAAGAACCAAGATCCAGAGACAGAAATGGAATGGTCTTTACTCCCTTTGAACCTCTCTGCTGTGCTAGGTGATGGGCATAGAAAGATAAGAGTGGAAAAAAACCCTGTTCTTACCCACAAGAAGCGTACATTCTATTAGGAGAAACAGATATACAAATGAATAAAGGCATCTTGAGGAGCATTACTGGGGACAAGATGTGCTGAGACCCTTGCTGGCCCCTTGGTGAGATAGGGAAAGTTGTTGTTTGGTCATTTTTCAGCATGTCTGACTCTCATTGACCCCTTTTGGGGTTTTCTTGGCCGAGATACTGGAGTGGCTTGCCATTTCCTTCTCCAGCTCATTTTACAGTTGAGGAAACTGAGGCAATCTGAGATTGGTTTTGAACTCTGATCTTCCTGACTCCAGGATAAGTTTCAGACATTTGCTGAGATGTATTATAGCTTGAGAGTTTTTTTCTTGGCCACCAGATGGTGTCCTTTTCTCTCCCTCTCTACACAGCCCTATGGAAAGTCTCCAAGGAAAGTTTCTGCCTAGATCCTTTAGATCCTAGATCCTTTATTCCCAGAGCCCTATGCATGTGTCTGTTGGAGGGTATCCAGGCAGGAGGGAGCCTTCAGTGGGCAGGGTCCTGTGTAGTGGCTTCTCTGGATGTTACATCCTGAAGAGAGCAGAGGTATGCCCACCTCTGGCCTTGAGTGGAGTAGCTTCTTTCTCAGTCCTGCTAGGTCCTGAGTCACTGAACTGGACAGAAGGTCTCCAGGAATGGAGTCTCCAAAAGTTCTTTCTGTAGCCTGGCATGTGATGGAGACAGCAGCCAGGAAGAGGTAGAGCTAGGCTTAGATTAGGGGCCAGGTTATAGGAACATAGGTCTGTCCAGATCTGGAAGGGACCTCAGAGGCCATCTGCTCCAAGTCTTTCATTTTACTTAAGAAGATACTGAGACCCAGACAGAGATATATCAGGAGTGTGCTGGAACCTGTTTCACCTGGCTAGCAGATTGTTAAATTGTTAAATTATGAGCTTTTACACCTTGGCAAAATCTACAAATCAGGGCTAAATTTATTGTTTAATAATGTAGATTAAGCCAAGAAATGTGCCATGCTTTTAGGAGAACTGGTTGTTAACATGTTTACCAGCACACCGATGGATATGGCTTTCCCAAAATCACAGTTGATAAATGGTAGAACTGGGATTTGAACCTAGGACCTCTGACTCAAGAACCAAGGCTCATCCCACTATGTCATAGTACCTTGGCATGTGTCTGAGTCTTGGAGAAGAGATCAGCATGAGACCGCTTTCTGTTGAGGAAGCTATCATCACAGTGGCCCGTATTTACAACCGATGAGCCGTTCCTGACTCCTCTCTCCCTCATCCTCCATATCTAATCAGTTGCTGAGTCTTGTCAGTTCTCCCTTAACAACATCTCTGGTATACATCTTCTTTTCACTTAGTCATCCCCTACCTTCATCATCCCTTGCCTGTAACAGCCCCTGATATGGTTTTCTGGCCTCAAATCTTGCCCCTCTGTTCTCTACTCTGTCCTCAAAATTATCTTCCTAAGGCACACTGGTGTGAGAAAGTCACTCTTCTCCTCAAAGTCTCCAGTGGCTTCCTGATTGCCTCTAAGATTAAACGTTCAACCTGGCATTTGAAAGGCTAGAACCTGGATCCAACCTATATTTCCAGGCTGATTTCATGTTAGTGCCTTTCATGCACTTTTATGTTCCAGCCAATCTTGCCTCCTGTTTCTGAACTGAGGACTGCATTTCATACCTCCTAGTAGGGTCAGAGGACCCAGGTTCCAATCCAGCCACTCCCTCTCTCTGGCCTCAGTTTTCTCATCTGTAAAATGAGCTGGAGAAGGAAATGGTAAACCACTCCTCTATCTTTGCCAACAAAACTCCAAGTAGGGTCATGAAGAGTCGGAAATGACTGAACAACAGCAAAATCAGGAGGCTGGCACCTAGTGTTTAATGTATGTTACATTAAATTTCTAAGGCCTAATCCAATCTAGACGAGTCTCTGGCTTTTAGGTTAAAGGGAGCTGAGAATTAGCAGGTGACCTGGGAGGGACCTGGGGCCTGGAGGGACTGGTGACTGGTCAGGGTTGTTCCTAATTGTGGAGGGGACTGTGCTGATAGTCTTGGGACTTTTATTAGAAAGTCGGGCAGGAAATATTTTTTGCTTTTTCTTCATATCACTGGTATCTAGTGGCTGGTACATCATAAGCACTTATTAAATGCTTGTTGGTCGGCTGATTCTGAAATACACCTCGCTTCCAAAATGGAATGAGCTATCCTTGGGGGAAGGAAAGGTCAGGATTGGCTGGAAGGGATCTCAAAGGCCATCTAGTCTAAGAGGCTCAGAGAGGGTAACTCACCCAAAGTTACAGAAGGTAAACAGTGACAGAGTTAGGAGTTGAATCCAGGTCCACTGACTCAACATCTGGGCTCTTTCCACTGTCAAACATTTATTAAGCACCTACTATGTTCATGTAAGGCAACTGATTTCCTCCTGATTTTCTGATGAGACTGGTTCCTTCCAACTCAAAGATTTTGTGATTTTGTTCTTACCTAATGGGAAAACTAAGACCCTTGGATACTAGGCAGCTAAGTGAGTGGATAGAGTGCAGGACTGGGAATCAGGAAGACCTGAGTTCAAATCCTGCCTGTAGTCCCTGACCAAGGCACTTAACCTTTCTGCCTCAGTTTCCACAACTGTAAAGTGGGGATAATAACAGCACTCGCCTCCCAGGGTTGTATGCCAGGCACATAGTAGGTGCTTAATGCTTGTCCTCTTTTTTCTTCACTATACCCTGCCCAGGGGAAATGAATCCTTCAGAATCAGATCCCAACGTTCTCAGTACCAGTTTTCCCCATCCACAATGGGGATAGGGAGTCTCCAGGAGGTTGACTCTGGCACAGAAGCCTTATCATGCTCCCCCACCTACCACTTTTAAACTCTGGGCCTTTTCCCCAAGGATTTTAGGGCCATGGAAGACAAAGGCTGGGTGGTGCGGGTGGGGGAAGGTGCACAAGAGCCCTGAGTCACTCTCTTCAATCTGTAGCTGTAGTGCTGAGGCCCCAAAGGATAGGGAGTTGGGGGGGCCTGGGAAGGCAGGGCCCTCCTTTCCTGAAGATTTCATTATTCATCTACAGAGATCTGGTTTCTGGGTATCAGTTTCAACAAGTCGGTCCTGACTCATGAGTAGGGAGCTGAGGCCTGAGTCCTGATATCCTGGGGAGACTCCTCCCCTGCTCCAAGATCACCCTTAGACCAACAGTGGTCTACTCAGACCCCCTGGCATCTTGTCTGCTAGGCTTCAGCCACAGTGTGGGCACAGACAGGCCCGCCCCAGGTTCATTAGCTAATTAGTGCCTCAGCTCTCTGGGGAAGAGGGGGAGGGGCGAGCTGGGTCTGGGTAACGTTATCCTCAGGCATAGGAGAGGCCGGGAGATGGAGATCAAAGGAGGCAGAACCCTGGAGCCCCAGGCTCCCCGTCTCTGGCGCCCTGGCTTGGTCTCCTGAGTGTCCCCGGGCGGTGCGTGTAGGGGGAGCCCCATTCCCCAGCTGGCTGTGAGCACTGCGGGGCCCACGTGCCCCCAGCTCGGGAGTTAGACCGGAGTACTCCTTCCTCCACACCTACCCCTTCAGAGCAGAAGCAGTGGAGAAGGCTGTGACTCAGAGACTGGAGGTGAGGGAGGATATGACTCCCGCTGGGGCTCGAATTCCCAGCTGAGCGCACGCAAACAATGAGATACCCCTTCCTCTGCTTCAGGCCCTGGGGAGGAGGCTGTGCTTCCCCCACTGCTAGAACTCGGGCCCCAGGGACCTCTTTTCCCACCCGTGGGGTCACCATAAACTGGCGATGTAAAGGGGCCAAGGAGCTGATACACAGGAATATCTCCATCACTTCCCCAGCCCCTAGAGCTGGCCTCTCCTCTCTGAGTCTGACGAGAGAGGCTTGGCTTTCGCTTCGCACCTCTTGCTTCCAGGTTTAGCCTGGACGGGCCCAGGCTTGCTGGGCCTCAATTCCTCCCTCACCCCAAGCCCTGCCAGAGATCTGGGCAGGAAGAGGGCGTGCCTCGGGCCGCACCGTCTATGCCCTGGAGTCAGATCCCCTTAACCCAAGCAGGTCTGGGGTTGTGGGCTCCCACTGTTTGTCCACCAGGCTGCAGGAAGCATGCAGGCCCTTGGGAAGAGAAAGGGGATGGGCTAGGATTCCCCAGGCAGATGTCGGGGCGCCACGGGATTTTCCGCCAGCCTGCCCCCTTCCCTTGAGTTGGGGGAGGAGGGGTTGCTCGCTACCCAGGGGCCGACGCGGCCCTTCCTGACCCCGTTCTGTTCCTTCCCTCCTCAACCCAGCACAGGGAATGACAAAGAGCGCAGGGCAGACGCTGGGAGGCCCTGGTCCCTCATAAGCCGCCCCCACATCTTATCTTCAAAGGGGCTCATCACCCGGGGCGGCAATGGGTTCATTAGCCGGACCTGTCACTGGGCTAGGACGGAAGGAGGCTGGAGGAAGGATTTGTAGTTGCTGTTTTGGCTTTGGGTCCGGATCCTAGGGTGCATCCCGCAGATCGTCCAGGCCCCTGTTCGCCCTGAACCAATATCTGGGTGGAGGAAGCACATTGAGATCTGAGGTCAAAGCCAGGGCAGCCGTTCTGCCGAGGGAGGGTGTGTAACTGGTGGATCCTTTTCCGGCAGTCCTGTAGACACTGGATGGGGAAAGATGTCCTAGGTCAGGACCTGACCTCAGAGTTCTCAGGCCTTGGAGTTTGGGGACCGAAGACTTGACTCTGATTTGGAGGAGGGGTGCTGGTATGACCTTCGACTCTCCCCCTCCCCTACTCTTCCATCTGGCTTCCCCACAGCACCTGAAAGCATCTCTCCCCTCGGGTTTCTCGGTATGGAGTCGGAGGTGGGGTGGCTGTGAGACCCACTGGGCACCCGGTGCCCCCTGGTGGAAGGCGAAGCCATAGGACATAGCTTTAACTTGTTTCAGGAGGTGAGAGCCTGGAGAGTGGGGTGCTCCAGCCTCACACCTTAGGAAAAGTCCAATTTGGATCTAGGGAATTCCCACTCTGCCCTGGCGGGGACTCTGAAAACCCTCTTGTCTCTTATACCTGTCTGTCCCTCTTTATGCCGGGCCTTTCTTTGTCCTTTTTGCCCACCCCTAACACTGCCCTTGGCTGGCCCCCCTATCGCAGTCTCTCCAGCTTCTCCTTTCTGAGAAGGACCCCATCCTTGGCAGTGAGGGAGTCAGGTCTCCTGGGGTTGGGCCGAGTTCAAAGGCAGAGTGGTGACCCCAGGGGGCCTGGCTGGGCCTGGGGGGCGGGAGCGTGCAGTACAATGGCAGGAAGCGGGGGCAGCAGCATTGTCCACAGCCGCCGGCGGCGCAGACGCTGGCTTCTCTATCCTTGCCATGGGGACAGGCCACGGAGTCTCGGGCCGGTGCAGTTCAGGGCTGTCCTTGCCTTTGCTTCCCCAGGCCAGAGACACAGGGGGCTGCAAACATCAGGTAGGAGAAGGGGCAGCACTGCTCCTGGGCCTGTCACTGCTTCCTTATCTATTCCCCACCCTGGACCTCCTCTAGGTCTAATCTCAGCTCCTAACTACCTGGGGTTGCCACATTGAGAAGGGGAAGAAACTGCCTTTCATACACCATATGCCACAGTACCTGGGTCCCTAGGGGCTGAGATCTAATGACTTCTGAAGGAAGATCTCCAAGCGCCTCAGATCTGGATGGGGGTGGGGATTGGACTCAGCCATCTGCTGGGGGCAGGGCAGTAGAATGGACCTGAGTGGTGAAGAGAACTTAGGCGGTGGACAGCTTTGTCAGAACATCCTGTCTTTTGTCAGGATGTGACCACAAGAGTTGTTTCTTCCCCGTCCCTACCCGCCCCACCCCCTGCCCCACGGGGAAGCCTTTCCTTGGGCTGAATGGGAGCCAAGATCTTTGTGGGGCTGGGAGATCAGGAGTGCCTAAGGAAGTATGAGTGTGTTTGCCAGTGTGAGAGGGTCTGTGTCTACAAAAGAGTAGATGGGCTTGGCCGCTACGTATGTGGGTGTAACCTGGGAAAGCTGACTTCCCTCTACCCTCTCATCATGCTTTTCCCTCCTCCTGAGCCATAACCCTTTCCCCACTTTGCTGCTCTCAGTTTCTATGCAGTGACCTTTGCCCTGGAGAGTCCCTAGAACCAAGGTCATCCTTTCTAAGGTCATTTTCTATCTACTCTGTATGTTTTGACCTGTTGTTTCCCCACTAGATGGTAAACTCTTTGAGGGCCGGGTACTTTTTTTTTTTCCTTTTGCCTAGTGTGGTTAAGGGTTTAATACAAGTAAATGCTTATTGATCTCATCATCATCATCTCTCCCTGGGAATATTCCCAGCACCCCCACCCCGATACCCCTTTCCCACAGTAGGGGTCTAGTGGTTACTGTGGATTCTCACTCTGGTTTAGTCTCAGCTTCCCTTGGGGCTGGAGAAGCAGTGGTCAGAAGTTTTATCTGTCTTCAGGCTCGAGGGACTGGGAGGTCTTTGGAGGTCTTTGTGATCCCTGCTCCTGGGCTGGTGTGGGACCCTTGGCCACTGGCCATCCCTGGAGGCCCTTTGTTTCTCTTGTTTGTTCCACTTACAGGCTTTGTAGCTCTTCTAGGGTCAGGGACCGAGGTTCAGCTGGCTTCGATGCTCTCCCCTCTCCACTCTCCCCCTCTCCTACCTCCTTCCCCTGGGGCACAGAGGTCTCTAAGCAATCAGCCAAGATTGGATTGCGTGTGTGCGTGTGTGTGTGGGGGGGGTGGTGGTGGTGTATCTGTGTGTGTGTGTAAGGAGTGCACTCCAGATACCCTTCTCCTACTTGCCAGCCTTTTCTGCCTTGGCCTCAGAGCAGCTGTGCCCAGATGTCCACTCCTTCTGACCTCTAGCAGGAGACTGATGCCATTCAGAGTTCAGTGACCCCTGGTGCTCTGTGGTCTGGGGAGAAAACTTGGCTTCCACTTTGTGAAATCAAGAGTTTCCACCCAAGGGTTTGGGTTTCAGTAAATGGCCCTCTCCCAGTGTTCCCTGACCTTACCCCTCCCAGCTCTCCAGCAGGGGTTCTTAACCCTTTTTTGTGTATTGTGGATCAATCTGATGAAGTGTATGTATTTCTTCTCTGAGAATTATGTTTTTAAAAATATATATTTATTTAGTTTTCAACATTCACTTTTGTAAGATTTTGAGTTCCAAATTTTTTCTCCCTACCCTACCCCGTCCCCAAGACAGCAAGCAATCTGATATAGGCTATACATTACAATCATTAAACATTTCCACAGAGCATTATGTTTTTAAATGGATAAAAGAAAATATATAGGACTATCAGTGAAGTCAATTATATTGTTCTCAAAATATTTAAAAAGGCAATTTCACAGACCTCCAGGTTAAGAATGCCTGTCCTCCATCTTCCCAGGCCAGAAGCCCTGCAGAGGGGCCTTACAACCTGCGGGAGGCTGGGCGTCTCTCTTGCCCTCCTGGGTGTGTAAGCCAGGAAGTAGGAACCAGGTTGGGGAGGCGGTGTAGGAAAAGCTGCCTCTTGGGATTACAGTGGTGAATAGCAACATATACAGTTCTATGGATGCAGATGGACCTTGATGTACAAAGCAGGTAAAATGCAATGTCCTTGAGGACAGGGATAGTTTCATTTTTGCTTTTTTATCCCCAGTGCCTAGTGAAGTACTTGCACATAGTAGGTACCTAATAAATGCTTACTGATGGATTGGTTTCCCTGAGAAGTAACAGGAAAAATGGCATTTTAAGCAATTGTTGATGCAATAGGAAGAACCCTTGGCTGGGAGGAGAGACCAGGCTCTCACAGCGTCCCACCCCCCACGTCCTAACCTTAGGGCCTCCGCATTAGTTCTGTGACTTCGGGCAAATCCCTGGGCCTGCTTTCCACAGCTGCTGCTTGGAATGTAGCCCTCTGGCCAGTGGGGGATGCTTCACCGTGTCCTGAGCTCCAAGCATGGGTGCCTGGCCTGAATTTTACAAATGTTTGTTGATGGACTGGACTAGGTGTTTCCATTCTATGAGTCTGAATTTGGGGTCTGCAGTGGAAAAGGCCTTGGATTTGAGATTCTGGTTCTTTTTTCAGCTCTAACTTTCTGTGGTATATACATACACATAGACATATATACATGCATGCATACTTATGGGTGTACATGTATATTTATTTTTCCTTTTAAATTTATTTTTTGTTTACAACATTCAGTTCCACAAGTTTTTGAGTTCCAAATTCTCTCCCTCTCCTCCCCTCTCTCCACCCAAGACGGCATGTAATCCAATATAGGTTCTACATACATATATTTTTATAAAGTGTAAACTTAAATTGTGAGGTCCAGGTCAATGGATATTAGACCAGTAAATAGTATAGCACCAAATGGATGCTGTAGACAATCATTTATTTTGACAAACAAACATTTATTAAGCACCTATCATGTGCAAAGTCCCATTAAAATAAAACATGGTCCCTGCCCTCTAGAGCCTTGTGGTTTGGTAAGGACAAAGGGAGGTAGAAGAAAGGGGAGATCAGAGGAGTCACCAAGGAAGTGGGCCTTGAAGGGAGACAGAGGAAAGGGGAGATCAGAGGAGTCACCAAGGAAGGCCTCCCAGAGGAAATGGACCTTGATGTTAGGCAAGCTTAAAAATGCACTAAGACTTTTGGGACAAAATGTATGGGTATGTATGTGTATGGGCACACATGTAAATTTTTTTTATTTGAGGGAGATGCCTGTCTCTATGATATTCTTGGTATAGGCACTCCTCCAATGAAGAAACTCCCTCTAACAATGCAGGTCTACACTCAAGTCTTAGAAAGTTGCCTGGAATGGTGAGAAATTTAGTGGTTACCAAGTGTCCAGGGAAGGACAGGCTCTCTGCTGCCCAGTGCCCACTGCCTCCCAGGGTGGGGCCCCGCCAGATTTTCTTAAGGCTGGGTCACTGGTATTGCTGGGTCTCTATCCAGCATTCTGGGCTCTGGCCTTTGGAGAGATGAGGGAAGAGGCCAGGCCAGGCAGGGTCACCTGGAGTTCACCTTTATGTATTCTTCCTTCCCTCCCTCCCTTCCTTCCTCCCTGCTGCCTCGGGTTGATTTCCTCACAAGCAGATCCCTGCTGAATGAATACAGGACAGTGAATAATGCCCTCTTGGTCTTGCCTACAGCCTGCTCCAGGCTTCAAGGCCCACTTCCTTGGTGCCTCTTCTGAGGTCCCCTTTCCTCTCTCTTTCTTAGCCCTTAACAGACCATAAGACCCTAGAGGGTGTTATTTACACCATCTACATTGTGCTGTTATTTACTTGTCTAATTTTCATTGGCCAGGGCCTTGATTTAAGTTATTCAGTGTTCTCTCTCTCTCTCTCTCTCTCTCTCTCTCTCTCTCTCTCTCTCTCTCTCTCTCCCTCCCTCTCCCTCTCCCTCTCTCTCTCTCCTTCTCTTTCTCTCTGTCTTTCTCTCCCCCCCCCCCCCCAATGTCTCAAAGTCTTGTTGCAGGTTTAAACTATTAAAGCTTAGAACACCCTGTAAGCATGTGTGTATATATGTATGTATTATGGGTTTGTGCTTCATATATATATGCACATGTATGTTTTCATACATACACACATGCACATATATTCACAGTATATAGGCATGTACACATATTTATCCATAAACATGTGTCCTCTATGTCTGTGTATATATACATAGGTTTAGTATATAAAGTATATGCATACGTGTATGTGTATATGAAATGTGATCTCTGTGTATGTATATGTATGTCTTGCCTCTTCAACTAGATTGGGAGATCCTAGTGGGCAGAGGTCGTAGTGGGACAGCTGGGTACAGTGGACAGAATGCCATACTTGGAGAGGCAATGAGAAAACTGAGGCAAACAGGGTGAAGTGACTTGCCCAGGGTCACACAGATCGTTAAGTGTCTTGGGCAGTAAATGTCTTGTCTCCAGGCACAGCACTCTATCCGTGGCTCCACCCAGCTGTCCTGTGAATGTTAGGTAGATTGTTATTAGCATCCTGGTCATGGATAAGTTAATTAACCTTTCCAAGCCTCAATTTTCTTCAGTGGAAGATGGGCGTAATAATGGGTGTTGTGACGCTCAAATGAGATATTGTGCACCTTTCCAGACCTTGGGTGGATATGTAAATGTCAGCTATGATTATGTGGTAGGCCCCCCCCCCCAAGCGCTCAGTCAGCAAGTAACTAATGGGATTTCTGCTGGGCATGGACTGTTTGGGTTTTGTGCTTATAGTAGGTACTTAACTAGTGCTTGTTGAATTGTAACGTCAATCCACAAATCTTATTTTAAGCACCTACTAATGACCTCTGCCCTCCAGCAGTTTTATGCTTTATAAGAGAAGGCACATAAGTAAGCACAAAGTCATTTTTTGGGGTGGGGAGCCTAGTCACTGGTAGGGGTGGGAATCTACAAAAAGCCTCTTGTAGGGGCACAGGTGAAGCTGGGCTTTAAAGGCTTGAGCCAGGGCATCTGAGAGGCTGAGTTGGGGAGGAAGCACATTCCTTATAAGCTTGGGAGAGAGAGATGAGATGCAGTGAGTGTCCTGTATGAGGAAATGCATGGAAGACAGAGTCCATGAAGTAGAGTGAGGGATGCTAATACAATAATACATCTGGGAAGGTTGGCTGGAGCAGGATTTCTTTAGTGCTAAATTGGGAGGAGGGAGGAGTGGGCTCTATTTGATCCTGGAGGTAGTAGGGAGCCACTGGTTCTTCTAGAGGAGGAGTCTCACTTTGGCAGGGTGGATCAACAAATCCATCTTTTTTTTTTTTTTAAGTGCTTACTATGTACCAAGCACCTGCTCTAAGTGCTGGAGATACAGAAAGAGACCAAAGATAGTCCCTTCCCTCAAGGAGTTTACAGTCTGATGGGTGGGTCTGAAAGGGGAAAGATTAGGTACAGTGAGACCAATCCTCAAATTGTGGAAATATTGCGGGTAAGAGGGGAGGAGGGCATGAGCTAGGGTGGTAGCCTTGTGAGGGGAGGGGAGGGAATATCGATGAAAGACATGGAGGGTGAATTGGTAAAACTTAGCAACTAAATGGGGATGGGGGGTGAGGTAGAGGAAGCCTCAGGAACCATCGAATGGCTATGAAACCAGAGTGACCCAGAGGATGGTAGGATCCTTCATGGACATTGGGAAATTCAAAAGAGGAATGGTTTGGGAGAAAATACATTGGCTTTTGTTTGGGACATAATTGAGTGTAAGATGTCTATGGAACATCCTGTAGGAAATGTCCAACAAACAGGCTATTGGTGATGTGAGGTCGGAGTTTGGGAGAGAGACCACAACGGGATAGCAAGGCCATAGAGAGGCTAATGGACCCTCTGGTCTCTGATTGGATCACAGAATTCGGAGGGGAAAGACGAGGGCCCCAAACTGAGGTCTGGGATAGACCCGAGATTGTGGCGATTCATGGATGTCGAATGAACACAGGTGACTGAGGAGTGGCCAGACAGGAGGCTAACCAAGGGGGCAGTGACACCAGAATGCATTGAGGGGAGAGGTGGTCATCGTCATTGACGATAATAGCAATAGCTTGCATTTCTATAGTGCCTACTCTGTGCTAGGCACTGTGCTAAGGACTTTATTATCTCATCGGATCCTCAAAACAAGTCTGGGAGGAAGGTGCTATTATTATCCCCATTTCACAGATGGGGAAATTGAGGCAAACAGGTTAAGTGACTTGGCCAGGATCACATTGCTAGTAAGTATCTGAGCTTGGATTTGAACTCGGGTCTTCCTGACTCTTCACCCTGTCTGCCTCAGTTTCCTTGTCTGTAAAATAAACTGGAGAAGGAAACAGCAAACCGCTCCACTGTCTCTGCCAAGAAAACTCCAAACAGGTCATGATGCGTCTGAGACGCTACTGAACAACAATGAAAAACCCCTGACTCTAGGCTCTAAGGACTGAGGAAAGGCTGTCTGATTTGGCAATTAAGGCATTGTTAATTGGAGAGCAGTTTCAGTTGAGGGATGAGATTGAAGGCCGGATTGCAAGGGGTTAAGAGCCCAAGGAGGAAGTGGAAGCATCTGATTCTAGCCAGTTTTTTCTAGGACTTTGGCTAGGAAAGGGAGAAGAGATGTAGGACAATAACTGAAGAGGCTGATAGCATCTGGTGAGCATTTTTGTTGTTGGTTTGTCCTAGGCCGGGAGAGGAGTGGGTTTGTTCGTAGGCGCGGAGTAGGACCGGTAGATGGAGAAAGATTGAAGACTAGACTGAAGGGGGGATAATTTTAGGGGCAATCTGCTGGCGAAGGGCGGAAGCTGGAGGCACAAGCTGGGGTGTTTGGTCAGGGAGAGAACCAGGGGATGATGAAGGGGCTTTGAGGTAAAGAGAAGGGAAAAATGGGGGCTCTCACCTCTTTTCTCAATAAAATAGGAGACCAGGTACTCTGATGAGAGGGAGGGGAAGTGGGTGGGGTGAAGGCTGGGGGAAAGAAGAGAGGATTGGGCTTTCACCTAGAAGTCAAGTCGATTGGGTGCTTACTGTGATAAGCAAGGGGTAGGTAGGTGGTGCAGTGGATAGAGCGCTGGGCCTGGAGTCAGGAGGACCTCCTCAGGCTAGCTGGGTGACCCTGGGCAAGTCACTTCACCTTGTTTGCCTCAGCTTCCTCTCCTGTAAGCTAGAGATAGAAATGGCAAACCACCGCAATATCTTTACTGAGAAAACCCCAAATGGGGTCTCAAAGAGTCTGAACTGCTGCAGTGTGGTTAGTGCTTGGAGATACAAAGGGTCCCTGCCCTCAAGGAGCTCACATTCTAATGGGAAAGATAACTTGCCAACAGAATACTGTATGTACAAGAGATAGGAGATACCTGGGAAATAATCCCCAGGAAGATACTAGGGACTGGGAAAAGCTTCTGGAAGTAAGTAGGAGCTTAGGTGAGACTCGAAGGAGTCAGGAGGGAGAGAGAGAGCTGGAGGTCTGAGGATAGGCCAGTGGGAAGGGAGGGGAATGAGAGGAGTGGGCCAGGCCAGTGTCACTGGGTGGAATAGTGCATGGAGGGGTAAGGCATAAGAAGACTGGAAAGGTAGGAGGAAGTCGGGTTATGAAGAGCTTTTAAAGCCAAGTAGAGGGGGCAGCTAGGTGGGAACACCAGCCTCGGAGTCAGGAAGACCTGACCTCTGGACATGTACTAGCTGTGTGACCTTGGGCAAGTCACTTAACCTCTTTGCCCCTCTTCCCATAAAAAAAGTCAGACAGAGGAATTTATATTTGAGTTGGAAGGCAATAGGAGATCTCTGGAATTGATTAAATAGGGGGATGACACAGGCCTGCACTTTAGGAAGATCGCTTTGGCCGCTAATGTGGGAAGAGACTTGAGGCAGTCAGACCAGCCATCTGACTGCTTCTAATAGGCATAAGATCTGGAGAATCTGGGGGGAGGGCATTTCCAGGGATCATCCCTGTAGAACAGCCAGGTGGCATGGTGGATAGATTCAGAAAGACCTGAGTTTGACTCAAGTCTGTGGGACTGTAGGCACATCACTGAATCTCAGTTTGCCTCAGTTTCTCCATCCGTAAAATGGGGAGAATAACACCACCTACCTTTCAGGGTTGTTGTGGAGATCAAATGTGATAACACGTAAAATGCTTTAGAAAACTTAATATGCTACGGAAATGCTAGGTAACTATTAGAACAGGAAGGGACCCCAAGGTCACCTAGGCCTTTACTGAATGATTAGATAGGAAAATGAGGCCCAGGCAGGTTGTCTTGTAAATGGCAGAGGGACGATTGCAGCTTTGGTGTTTATTCTGTTATTCCATCACTCAGAAAGTCTCTTCTCTCATGAGGAACCACAGTTCACTTCGCCCGTTTTTATCCTATATTATTTCATGTTATAATTATCTCTGGGTTTTATCTTCCTACCGGATTGTAAACTCTACAAAAGCAAGGACTGGGTCTTACCTAAACTTCGTGTCTCTCCTTGTGCTCAATAAACAATGATTGGCTAGAATGGAATTCTATCCTCCACGCTCTCACTTTTCTGCACCTGGGGCTGAGCTGCCCATGGTGTGTCTGGTTAATCATAGTAGGTGAGCTTGGAGAGGAGATGAGTCAGAGGGACAGGAGAATGTATCTTCCTTCAAATATTTGAAGTATTGCTGAAGGGAAGAGGTTTGGAGAGGTTATAATCAACCCCGGGGGCCCTTAGCAACTGGCAAAGTTAAGCTTTTTTTTTTTTTTAAGGAAAAACTTCCTGAGTTGTCCCAAAGGAGAATGGGATGCCTGGGAAGGGTGGAGGCTCCCCTCCATTGGTGGCCTCCAAGAGGAGGCTGGAAGCCCACTTGCTGGATAGGTTGTAGAGTGGATTCTGGTTTAAGTATGGAATGGATTGAACAGTCACTGAGGGACTGGCCTTCTAGCTTTGATACTTTGTTATGGAGAGAGGTCTGGGCAGATGCCCTCTTTGTGTCTGCCTCTGTCTGAGGCCTGTGCTTCTCGCCCCTAGGTATGCCACCACGCAGAGTGTCAGCAGCTCCACCGCCGTGGGCCCCTCAACCTGTGCGAGGTGTGTGACGGCAAGTTCCACAGCACCATGCACTTTGACGGGCACATCCGCTTCGACCTGCCCCCCCAAGGTGAGCTGGGCCTGGGACTTGGGGGATGGGAGAGGGGGCTTCATGGTGGCCGGCGACACCATCAAGTCAGAGAGCCTATCCTTTCTAATCGAAGACGTTTTCTTACTTGGGTCCTCCTCTCACACTGTTCCAGGAAGGGGTGCAACATCTGAAGACCCTGCATTGGGTCATGGTGTTGGAGGGGCCAGGACTAACCAGAAGTCAGCACCTGAGAGTGGGAAGCAGTGGAGAGACAGACCCCAGTCTGGAGCTATCTCAGGACCTGGGTTTGAAGTATCATGGAGTAGTGATTAAATGACTGGAATTGGAGTCTTCATACCCAAGCTACTTGACTCTGGGCAAATCTCTTACCTTCTCTGGGCCTGTTTCCTTATAAAAGGAACAGATTCATTGGTGTAGAGGTCCATTCCAGCTCGAATATCTATGACCCTATGATATGCTACTTAGTCCTTGGACAGTTTTGGTCTGATCACTTCCCCTAAATGGGCCTCATTTTCCCCATTTGTAAAATGACTAACTTGGATTAGGTCACAGCTAAGGCTCTTTTCTTTGAGTCATACAATGTTCTGAACTCCAGCCTTGTCCCAGGTGAGCCAAGGAAGAAAGGAATTCTGGTTTGGACAACACATTTTAAAAATATTTCTTAATATTGTATTTTCTCCCAATTAAATGTAAAAACAATTTTTGACATTTTAAAAAATTTCGAGTTCCAAATTCTCTCCTTCCCCCTTATTAAGAAAGGAAGCAATTTGATATAGGTTATACATGTGCAGTCATGCAAAACTTATTTGCAGATTAGTCATGTTATGAAAGAAAACACAGATTATAAAAAGAAAAAGATATTTTTTAGAAGTATGCTTTATTCTGCATTCAGACACCATCAGTTCTTTCTCTGGAGGTGGATAGCATTTCTCATCATGAATCTTTTGAAATTATCTTGGATCATTGTATTGCTGAGAATAGCTAAGTCATTGTACTGAGTACAAATGTCCTGGTTCTGCTCACTCCACTTTGTATCAGTTCATGTAAGTCATGTAAGCATCCTGCCTGTCATTTCTTACAGCACAACAGTATTCCATTACAAGCATATACCACAACTTGTTCAGCCATTTCCCAATTGATGGGTATCCCCTCAGTTTTGAATCTTTGCCACCACAATAAGAGCTGCTATAAATATTTTTGTACATCTAGGTCCTTTTACCTTTTTAAAAATCTCTTTGGAATACAGACCTAGTAGTGCTATTACTGGGTCAAAGGGAATGCACAGTTTTATAGCCTTTTAGCCATAGTTCCAAATTGCTCTCCAGAATGGTTGGATCAGTTCACAGCTCCACCAACAATGCACTAGTGTTCCAATTTTCCCACATCTCCTCTAACATTTGTCATTTTCCTTTTCTGTCATATCAGCCAATCTGATGGATGTGAGGCGACACCTCAGAGTCATTTTACTTTGCACTTCCCTAATCAATAGTGATTTAGAGCATTTTTTCGTACGACTAGAAATAATATCGATTACTTCATCCTAAAACTGGACAGCAGATTTTTAGAAAGATAAAGGATAAACCAGAGAGCATCCTGAGAAGAGCACCCAGGAGGGGGAAAGGCCCGGAATCTATATCCTGTTAGGATATCATGGAAGGAACTGGGGATGTCTGGAAGAGAAGACTTGGGGGTGAGAGTGGATGTGGGGGACATGACAGCTGTCTTTGTGTATTTGAAGAACTAGCATTTGGAAGACTTGTTCTCCTTGGCCTTTGGGGCAGGATCAGGAGGAGTGAGTGGAGTGGAGCTGCATGGGACAGAACACTGGTTCTGGACTCAGATGACCCGGGTTCAGATCCTGCCCAAATCTCTTTGATGGGCAAGCTCACCTACCTTCCTGACTCTATTTCTTCCTCTGTGAATGAGGACGTTGGACTTCCCTGCTCCAAATCGATAATCCTAGGACCCTTTGGAAGTTCGAATGAAAGAAAAACTTCCTATTAATGTCATGGAAAGAGGAGGCCTGGGTGGCACCTTCTCCCTCGCTGGAGGTCTCAGCAAAGGTTGAGTGACCACTTTTCCGGCTTGTTGTGGAGATAATTAGGAGTGGATGTGGAACAAGAGCCCGAGGCTTTTTCCATTAAGACACCCAGAAGTCAATGCCCCTCCTCACTGCCTGTGCAAGGCTGAACACAAGGGCATCTTGTCTGAGAGGCAGCTATGTGTCGGAGCAGCCTGGGAGTCAGGAAAACCTGAGTTCAAATCCAGCCACAGTCATTTTACTGGCTGTATGACCCTGGATAAGTCACTTAACTGCTGTCTGCCACAGTTTTGTCATCTGTGAAATGGGCACAACAGCAACACCTACCTCCTAGGGTAGGATCGAATGAGACCATCACTGCAATGAGCTTAGCACAGCACCCGGCACATAGCAGATGCCAGATAAATGTTAGCCATAATAATGAAAGTGCTGGACCTGGAGTTGGGATGACCTGGCTCTCCCTCCCCTCCCACTCTCCCCTTCCCTCCCTACTCCCCTCTCCCTCTCCCTCCCCTTCTCCTCCCCCTCTCCCTCCCTTCCGACTACCCCTCTCCCTTCCCCTCTCCCTCTCCCTCCTCTGCCCAAAGGAAGGTACACTTCCATGGCTGAAGGCTTCCAGTTTACCGGCTAGATTTTTTTTCTCAAAAACCAAGCCTTAAACCCAGTTCACTCTGGAGCTCATAGACTGGACAATAGGTCCTTGCCCTCCTAGCACAGAGTGAATGTAAATACCAAATAATAACTGTTTCTCTTTTGGCCAGGAACCCTAAGAGTCTTCCCCTCCCAGTTTGATATTTTTTTTGTTTTGATTAAAGGGGCCATCCCTTGGTTAACTTCTTAAAGAGGCTTATTCACTAGATGGGCTTTACCTCACTCAAAATGAGAACCTGAGAAGACCTTAGCCTGAATGGGCCAGGGTCTTGCAGTGCATCCTGGGCCATCTCCAGTCATCCTGGTGAATGAAAGCCACTGGACCCAGGTGGCTCTGGAGGGGAAAGTGTGGTGACCTTGCACAGGCTTCCTCACACAAATCAAAATCACCTTCAAGGCATGTCATCATCTCCCTGATGTCATGGTCATCTTTGAGAATGAAGGACAAACACAACAAAAAGACTCATGACGGAAAATGCTATCCACATCTGGAGAAAGAACCACGGAGGCTGGATGCAGTTCGAAGCAGACTATTTTCTCTTTTTTTCCTTTCTCATGGTTCTTGCCTTTTGTTCTGATTCTTCTTCCACAACATGACTAATGTGGAAATACGTTTAATATAATTTTATATGTATAGTCTATATCAGATAGCTTGCTGTCTCGGGGAGGGGAGAAGGAAGGGAGGGAAGGAAAAAATTTGGAATTCAAAATCTTATAAAAGTGAATGTTTAAAGCTATCTACATATGATTGGAAAAAAATACTATTAAGTAAAAAAAATAGGAAATGTCAGATATTATAATTATTATGGAGTAGAGACTCAGGCGTCCTGAGATTAGCCACAAACTTTCAGCTGCTTGTGACCAGGGTAGAAAGGAAGGAGTTCACCTTTTCCTGTTTCTCCTTCTTTTGCTTCCTTAGGCTCTGTCCTGGCCCGGAACGTCTCTACAAGGTCATGCCCGCCCCGAACCAGTCCAGCCTCAGACCTAGAAGAGGAAGATGAAGGGTTAATGGACAGCAAAGGGTAGGCTTGGAACATTTGGGGGCGAGGGAGGGTGGGACAGCCTCCCCAGGCCTAGCCAAAAGCCTAGATTCCAGGAACACCGGCCTCAGCTGCTGATTCTGCCTCTGAGGTGCATGGGGCAGGTTTCTTCTTTGGCCCAAGGGAAAATGCTTGATGGTTTTTGGAGGAGACTGACCCTGATGAAGTCTCCCCTGACCTGGGAGAGTGGGGTCAGGAGGAGGCAGCCCTCCCAGCCCCTAGCCTCTATCCTGTAGCTGCTCAGCCAGCAGAGGATAGGAAGTGTGGACCAAGGGAAGCAGGCCTGGCTTGGAATTCCAGATCTGCCGCTCACCAAGATTTTAGACCAGAAGAGGCCCCAAGCCCTTCCTTTTCTAGATGAGGAAAATGAAAGGCAATGACCTACCCAAAGGCACACAGCCAGCAGAACGCACTACCTGTGGCACCATTGGGCGAATCACCTCAGTGCTCTGGGACTCAGTTTCCTCATTTGTCAAATGAGTGCCTCGAAATAAGATATTCCTTCCAGCTCCAAATCCACTGATGCTGGGGTGCCTAGTTTAAGTTGGGTGTGATTCCTCCATTAGCCACTAGAGGGTGTGCCTGCCACTCAAGCCAGCTCCTGGCTTTGCTCTCCCTTGGGCACTTGAATGGGTGGATGGGACAGGAAGGGAGTTTTAGGGGTCCAGGGCTCTGGGGCTGGCTCTTCCTTCCCTTCATTCTCCAGGCCTCTTGAGAGAGCCTTCCTGCCTGACTTCTGCCCTTACCCCATTTGCTGTCCCACAGAGAGCGGAAAGGTTCAGGTCTGAAGCTGGCCAAGAAGAAAGCTCGGAGGAGGCACACAGATGTAAGGAGCCCCTCTTAGTGGCCGGGGGAGACTCAGACGCTGGGCATCAGACTCGGTGCAGGCTCCCTTTCTCTGGGGGCCATAGCCCTTTGCCCCAATCCTGCAGCCTGGGAATTCCCCACACCCACTTGTCCATCCATTCATAAACATGTGTCTCCTTTCCCCCTTTCCTTCAGGCCTGTAGGGGGAATACACCTGGCCTCAGGGTGAAGCAGGGTCTGTCTCTGCTGTGGCTGGGCTATAAATGTGGGAAAGAGGGATGATTTGGGGAGGTGAGATTTGGCACGGATGACTCTGTGTAGAGTCATAATGAGGGTGAGGTCATCAGGGCTATGCCGCAGGGTGGGGAAATGCCAACGGCACAGTCTAGAATTTAATCTCCTTCCCTGCCTCACCCCACTGCCTTTGGCTGGCACAACCTTATTGGAGGCCCCTTCTTCATGTTAGTCCTTTGTGTTGCCCCCTAGTGGCTATTGACCCTTCAGCAGCTTCCAGTCTTTAAGCAGCCGAGAAATCTTGTAAGTCCCAGGACCAGGCTCTTCTCCCTATGCAGTTCACAAGCCAGCTCCCTATCCCAGGCACAAGAATTTGCCCGGGTGTCCTCTAGCTCCATGTTTTCCCTGCTAGGACCCCAGCAAGGAGTGCTTCACCCTGAAATTCGACCTGAATGTGGACATTGAGACAGAGATTGTCCCTGCTATGAAGAAGAAATCTTTGGGGTAGGGCCCTGGTGTGGCCTTCTGTGTCTGGGAGGTTGCCACCGGATGGTTGTGTGGTCATCTTTGTGAGCCTGGCTCTTTCCTCATCCTGCTCAATTTCGTAGTCTTCTGAATTGGAAAAAAGAGATTCTCAAGTGCCAAGCTCTGGGTCAGATGCTGAGGCTACAGAAATGGTGGTGGGGTTCAGGGTGGGGAAAGGATTGGGGCAGTCTCCAAGGGACCGGAGCATGTCACATGGAAAGGGCTTTGAGTGCCTGCTCAGCTCCGTGAGAAATGTTCCGATCCACCATGGCTGTGAACTGCGACATGATGGTACCATAAAAAGTGCCCTGATGCTAGAAGAAGGGGACCTGGGTTCAAATCCCACCACTTAAGCTTACTATCTTTGTGATCCTGGGCAAGACACTTTAGCTGTCTGTTCTATGGATTCCTCATCTATAAATTGGGATGGGTTGTATTGGATGCCTTTCCTGCCAGTTCTGAATCTGTAATCCTGTGGCCTTTGAACCTGTTGAATGGGGGCTGGGGGGAGGTGTGGGTTTAGGGTTCAAGGCCGGGGGTGGGGTATTGGGCATTGAGGTCAGGGCCAATAACATGCGGTTCCCTTGTGGCAGGGAAGTGTTGCTGCCCGTGTTTGAGAGAAAGGGTATTGAGCTCAGCAAAGTGGATATCTACCTAGACCAGTCCAACACACCCCTCTCCCTCCATTTTGAGGCCTACAGGTTTGGGGGGCACTACCTGAGGGTCAAAGGTGAGCAGAGGGCTTGGCACTGGGGTGGGGCTGTGTGGGCAGAGGCTTCCCTTGGCTGGCAGCTGGGCCTGTGATCATGTTAATATTCTCCCTTCTACCCTGGGGTTTGAGGAATAAGGAGATGAGGGAGCAGAGAGAAAGACAAGAGGAGAGGGGAGAAGAGGCCAGGATGGTGATGAAGAAACATGGGCTGTTATTATTGTGCTGATAGGGGCTGGGGGTCCTTTTTTCTAGTCTGTGTGAGGGTCTGAGGCTGTAGGGCTGGTGTCTAGCAAAATCTCTTTATACCTTCCTCAGCCAAACCTGGAGATGAGATGAAGGTGGAGCTGGCAGTGAAGGATTTCAAATCGTTGAGCTTACCCATTCCTGGGCCTCCTGCCTCGGATCGGGCCGACCATCAGGCTCGACGGGAGAGCCTGGACATCTTGGTGAGAGGCCGAGGCCTGTGGAGAGAGGGAGGTTGGGGGGACTGGGACCAAGGGCAGAGGAGGCCATTTAGTGAGCCCGGAATAGGATGTAGGCTCCTTAGCTTATCACCTGGGCCGCTGTGGGTAAGTCTGTTGGATTCTCTGGGCCTCAGTTTCCTCACCAGTAAAATGAGGGGATTGGATGACGTGGCCTCAAAGATCCCTCTGGCTCTAAATCTGTGAGCTCTCTTCCCTCTTCCCCAGACAAGACACCTCAAGGTCCCACAAGGGTGAGACTGAAGCGTAGGTAACAGGGACTGTACGGGGTGGACCTCACACCTTGTTGCCCCTGACTTCATTCTTGTACCCTCATCTCAGGCCCCTGGCCGAAGGCGTAAGAACATGACAGAGTTCCTTGGGGACACCAGCATCCCCGTGCTAGAAGCATCAGTGCCATCTAGCAGCTCTTTGCCCAGCAATGGCATCGATACTTGGAAGAACCGGGCAGCCAGTCGCTTCAGTGGTCTTTTCAGCTCTGGTCCTAGTGGGAGCTCCTTTGGCAGGGTATGTGGTCCTCTGCCCCTCCGCTGAGTCCTGGGATCCCTGCTTGAGGTCCTAGGCATGGGGGGAAGGTCCAAGTTTTTTCTAGAACTTTCTCTCAGCTCATCAGATGGCAGAAGACCTTATTCTTGTGGCATGTCTTCTTGACCTTGACCACTCTGTCCTGTCCCCAGGAGGTTGACAAGATGGAGCAACTGGAAAGCAAGCTTCACTCCTACAGCCTCTTTGGCCTGCCCAGGCTGCCCCAGCAACTCCGTTTTGACCATGACTCCTGGGAAGAGGAGGAGGAAGAGGAGGATGCTGAGCTTGTCCTGGAGGACAGCTGGCAGGAGCTCATAGATGGAGCAGAGGTGATTAAGGGTGCCTGGGGTGCCGCTTTGAACCTGGGCGCTCCCATTGGCTCCTCTAGGTTCTGGAAGGTCCAGAAGGATTTCGCCTGGTCCAGCCAGGGCTCAGCCAGATTTCACCGTGCCCCTCTGTCCATAGCCCTGTCCCTCCCAGTCTCCCCATCCCCCCACATAACGAGGGTAGGACACTTTACAATTTTCCCAAGTATTTCCCGTCTGTTTTCTCCTGTGGTCCTCACAGTGTCCCTGGGAGAGATGACCAGCAGGTGTTGCCATTCTAACTTCATAGATAAGGCTTAGAGAGTTGTGACTTATCCAAGGTCATAACGCTGTTTAGTTAGCATGATGTAGTTACGTCCAGTTGGCTTGCCTGACACCGAGCCTTGGGGCTGGCGGTAACAGCATCTACCTCACAAGGTCCAGATGTGAGGATCAAGTGACGTGACGCCTGTAAAACATTATGTCGTGTGAGCTGTTGTCATTATCATCCTTATCATAATTACTGCTGGTTATTATTTAATCAACAGACTCCCAGGAGTCTGTTCCCAGTCCCCCAGCTGCTAATCCGTTCTCCTCTGAGATACCTTCTCTGTATATATCTTACATGTGCCTCGTTACAAAATCTTATCTCTCCTACTAGAATGTGAGTTGGCATTTAGTCAATCAGCAAGCGATTGTTGGGGCAGCTAGGTGGTGCAGCGGACAGAGCGCTGGCGCCCTGGAGTCAGTAGGATCTGAGTTCAAATCTGGCCTTGGACACTTGTTAACTGGGTGATCCTGGGCAAATTACTTAAGCCTGATTGCCTCGAAAGAAAGAAAAAAAAAAGAAAAAGAAATGGAAAAAAAGAAAAGAAAAAAATTCAAACAATTATTAGATGTTTACTGATGCTTCCAGGCCCCTCTCTGGCCAAGCACTGTGCTAAGCAAGGAAAGATGGTAGCAATCTCTGCCCTTGAAAAGCTCGTGTGCTGTCAAATTATTATTAGAAGACAGCAGTGTGACCTCAGATAGGAATTCCTTATCTCTGGGCCTCAGTTTCTTCATCTGTAAAATTCAGGAGAGGGATATGAGTCAGTAAGCATTTACTGAGCACCTATTATGTGCTGGGCACAAGGGCAAAGCCTAGAAGTAGATTTCATTAATATGAGGAGCTCTCTGCCAGCGCAGGTCGGTGCCTCCTCTGTCTAGAATTGCCTAGGGCAGGGAAGGGTTAATTGGTTTGCCCAGGGTCACTTAGCTAGCGTGTGTCAGAGGCAGGATTTGAACCCAGGTCTTCCTGGCTTTGAGAGCAGTTGTCTCACACTACATCATGCTGCCTTCTGTAAGAGTAAGGGCTTAGATTAAAGGATTTCCGTGGTTTCTTCCAGCTCTGATGTTCTGTGGTTGCAAGACTAGACCCAACTTCCTCCTCCCCTAAGAGCCCTGATGCCCCTTCCCATCCCACCCTGTAGGTCTTCCTCTGCTCTCTCCATCCCTATCCTCCCACCTGCCATCAAGCAAAGCTTATCCACATTATCTCTCCTGTCCAGAAGCTGACCAGGCGGCAGTGCCACCAGCAGGAGGCGGTGTGGGAACTGTTACATACGGAGGCTTCCTATATCAAAAAACTTAGAGTTATCACTGATGTAAGACT
>CM053622.1:803194720-803305545 GCA_028646595.1 Phalanger gymnotis | reverse complement strand
CCCCCCCCCCCCCCCCCCCCGACGCCTTGCCTCAGTTCTTGGGTATTTGCTCAGATGAACCATTAATAGAAAATGAATAGAAACAATGGTGATTTGATCTGTCTAGACTTTTCATCTTAACTTTTTTGTGGAAATAGTTTTTTATTTTTTCCAATTTAAAGATAGTTTTCAACATTCATTTTTTATAAAATTTTGAGTTCCAAATTTTTCTCCCTTCCCCCTCCCCAAGACAGCAAGCAGTCTGATATAGATCATACACATGCAGTGGTGTAAACATTTCCACATTAGTCATGTCGTCTGTCTTAACCTTTGACTCACCATCCATCAGCTTGACTGCTTGAGCTCATGGGGCACTTGGCCCCAGTCTTGAACCTGCCTAGAGTTTTCCCCTTAAAAGCCCCATATCCTCTCTCGGTCCTTCCCCTCAAGGGCCAATAAGCTGGCATCTAGTTCATGGGTCACCCAGGCTGAGAGGGACTAAGCCAGATGGTCTTTGTGGTTCTGGTCATCTGAGATGGCGACCAAGCCCTGGAGACCACCCAGGGACAGGCTCAGCCACTGCTTTGGGGGAGGCTGTGCTGAAAGTCCCCCTCCTGCTCTGCCTAAATCTTATGAAATTTTACAAAATATTTTATTTATCCTCTTCTTTGTAAACACTGCTGTAGCTTCCCAGTGACCCTTCTCCCCTTAGTAGAACAGCTGCTTGTAACAAATATAGCTAAGGAAAATAAATCAGCCTGCTACTCGTGCCTGGAAATGTGTGCCTTATTCAGAGCCTGTAGTCTACCACTTCCCTCCTAAAAGGAGGGAGGTGTGCAAGCTTCCCCAGCAGATCTTTGCGACCCTGCTTGGTCTCACTCCTGGCCAGTGGATTGTTTTTCGAATGTTTGGTTCTTTTGTTTTTCCCATAGCTCTTTATGTGCTGCCTTTTGAACCTGCAAGAGTCAGGCCTACTGTGTGAGGTGAGAGGGTCACAGGTGAGGGAGGGATCTTAGTGGGTCCGACTCCCCCCTTCCCACTTCCAGCCCTTACACTTCCCATTTCCCACGGCCAACTAGGCCATCTTCTACCTTCCTCTGTATCCCCAGCACTTGGCACAGTGTCTGGCACACAGTAGGTGCTTTAATAAATATTTATTGATTGACTGCCCTGAGTGGGAAGCCTAGGGAAGAAAGTGGGGAGACTTTAGGGTAATATGGGGAGGGCCTGAGACATTAGAAGGTGAGTTAGGGAAAGGGGATGGTTGTGGGAGTAGGGTGGGAGGGGACTTACAACCAGGTCCCTTCCCACAGGTGGACGTCGAACGCTTATTCAGCAATACCCAGGAGATCATTCAGCTGCACCGAGGGCTGTGGAGCAGCGTGATGGCCCCCATGCTTGACAAAGCTCGACGCAGCCGGGCCCTACTGCAGCCTGCAGACCTCCTCAAAGGCTTCAAAATGGTAGGGGGCTCACGGGAACCTGCACATGCCTCCTTCATGTGGTTGGGGCTAGAGATTCAGAAGTCCTAAAGGGGAAACCGAGGGCACCATTGAAGCCTCTGACCTCCTGATCAGACCTAGGCCCTCCTTGCCCCATCCTGAAAACTTACCCTGCCTCCTGTACCCTCTTCCCTGAGCCCCCTGCCCCGTACCCCTGATCCTCTTGCTGGTTCTGACCCCACAGTTCGGATCCCTGTTCAAGCCTTACATCCGTTACTGCATGGAAGAGGAGGGCTGCATGGAATACATGAGGAGTCTACTGAGGGACAGTGACCTATTCAGGGTCTATGTTACGGTGAGGGAGGGGGTCAGGGGTGATAACAGGGTGGGGAGGAGCCAAGGGCGAGGAGTGATGACTAACAGTAAGGGGGGGGCCAAGATGCAGTGACTGATGGGGAGGGATGGTGGGGGATGAGTGTGTTGGAGAGGGCCCCCCTGAATATGTCCTGGTTACAGTGGGCAGAGAAGCACCAGCAGTGCCAGAGATTGAAGCTGAGCGATATGCTGGTGAAGCCTCATCAGAGGCTCACAAAATATCCCCTGCTGCTGAAGTCAGTGCTGAAGAAGACCGATGACCCACCAACCAAGGAGGCCATCGTTACCATGGTAACCAGGGCGTGGGCAGGAAGGAAGGGAGGTGGCCCCAGATACACAGACACACTCTGTGGGTGTGAAGCTTTGATTCTCCTTCCCTCGCCTTCCTCCAGACTTCCCATATGAGCCCCCTCCCCTCGTTATTTCATGTCTCAGTGGGGTCCCTGCCCCCATTTCCTCCTCTCTCCAGTCTTCCTCTGCATAGTTACAAAATTGATATCCCGACCATGCCCCTCTTCTGCTCAAGAAGTTTCAATGACTTTCTACTGTCTCTAGGATCCTAACTCTAGAGTGAGAAGAAGCCTCAGCTGTCCTGCACTCCAACCCCCTCATTTTTCAGATGAGTAAATTGAGGCTCAGGGGTAGTTAAGAGACTTGCCCCAGGTTGCAAAGCCAGGATCTGAACCCAGGTTTTTCTGCCTCCAAATTTAGCAAATTTACCACTCTACCTTCCCACTTTCTTCACCTAACTCCAGATTCCTCTATTTGGCATTTAAAGCCTTTCACAGCCTGGCTCCGACCGTCCTTTCTAGGCACGTTGCATCCCCATTGTGTGGTTCAGCAAAACTGGCTTTCTGGATGTTCCTCACACAAAACACTCATTTCCCATCCCTGCGTCTTTGCATGGACTGCTTACTGTACCCCCTGCCTGGGATGCCTGCCTCTGCCTCTTAGAACCCTGAGCTTTTTTCAGAGTTCAGTTTAAGCATCACTCTGTGTGAAGCCTTTCCTGATCCCTCAAGTTTCTACTGTCCTCCCCCACTCAATCCCCTGCCAGAATCCCTTAAATTAATTTTAATATCAGCTAGCATTTGTATAATGTCTACTATGTGCCAGCACTTTGCCAAGTGCCTTTTACAAATATCTCATTTGATCTTTACAACAACCTTGGGAAATAGGTACTGTTATGACATTAATTTTACGGAGGAGGAAACTGACCAAAACAGAGGTTAAGTGACTTGCCCAAGGTCACATAGCTAATTAATTGTCAGAGCCAGGATGTGAATTTGGGTCTCTCTGACTCCAAGGCCAGAGCTGTAGCTACCAAGCCAGCAGCTGCCTCTGAACCAGAGAGTTTAAATTCTGGGTTTAAATTCTCTGTTAGATACACACTGGGCATGTGACTCTGGCAAAGACGATAAGTTGCCAAAAAGGAGCCAACCTGCACTAATAGAGGAAGTTTCTTTACCAGGAAGTTCCCTATATCAATGAAATCATCATATTTTATCTAACCTTAGACATGTTCGTGTCTCTGGTAATACAATGTAAGCTTCCTGAGGGGCGGGGGATATTTCATTTTTTCGCTGCTATCCTAAGAGCCGGGCATATAGTGGGTACGTAATAGGTGTTTGGTGGGTGGCTGATTGACTGATAATTCCCCGTTATTTCTTATAGATTAGCTCAGTAGAGCGGTTCATCAATCACGTCAACTCTCGAATGCGGCAGCGTCAGGAGCAGCAGCGGCTGGCAGCCATCATCAGCCGCATCGACTCCTATGAGGTGGTGGAGAGTAGCACCGACGAGGTGGATAAGGTATCTCGGCTTGCCCGGCTTCCAACCTCTCTGCCTCCCTCAGAACCGCCCTGCTTCTGAGTGAGGGCCGAAAGATCTCCTCCCCCTGGCATCTCCAGGGTCTTGGATGTTGGCCAAGAAATGCCTAGCCGATTCTCCAAGCACAATTAGGTTTTATTTCGTATAGACTTCCGCAGATTCATGACTTCCTCTCTTTAGGGAATCTGTCAGTGCAGCGAGCGTTTCCGAAGCATTTCTCGTGTGTTGTGTACTGGACCGATCGCTGCCAGTCTATGGGGTTTCCATCCTGTGCAATTCCTAGCTTACCATAAATCCTTACTACAGGAGGAGGGAACTGGATGTTTTTTAACTTGCTTGTAGTTACTGATGCAGGGAGGTGGCGGCATAGTGCATGGAGCACCAGACCTGGAGTCAGGAAGGCTCAATTTCCTGAGTTCAAATCCAGCCTCAGGTGGGTGACCCTGAGCAAGTCGCTTAATTAGCCCTGTTTGCCTCAGTTTCCTCATCTGTAAAATGAGCTGGAGAAAGAAATGACAAACCACTCCAGGCTCTTTGCCAAGAAAACCCCAAGTGGGGTCACGAAGAGTTAGATATGACAGAAACATATGAACAGCAACAAAGTTACTGGTACAGGGCTTGGCCTATCCATATGTTCTTTCTCCATTCTCCATACATGAATGGCCCACCTCCCTTTCTGGCCACATGCGTGCTTGTCAGTATATTTTTGTGCTATATTTTCTGCATTCATCATCATTAGTATGAGTCTGCTTATATGTACCATGGATCTTTTCCTAGGAAATCATTGGGAGAATTTTGTATTGGAAAGCCTGAAACATCTTGACATCATTGACCTATGGAACTTTTATTTTATCTTATCTTTGTTTTATAGTTTTTAAACCTATGGAACTCTTATTTTATCTTAACTTTGTTTTATTTTTTTAAACCCATTGTAGTTTATTATTTTATTTTTTTAAAGCAACAAGTATCTGAAAAAATTAATCTGCCCCTCCTACTATCTCTCACAATGGAGCTGCTTAAAACAAAGAAAAACAAATCTCTGAAGACATAGCTATGTAGTCCGGCGAAACTAATTCCCCTATTAGCCTGAAATGTATTATCTCTTTTTGCATTTTAAGTTGTCCACCTTTCCGTCAGAAGGTGTGCGGCACGTTTTCATTCTTTTGGACTCTTGGTTTATCATTGCACTGATCAGAGTTCTCAAGCCTTGCAAAGTTGTTTTTTCTCTATAATATCATTAGTGGTATAATGTTCACTTCCAACTCCATCACTTCATACCAGTATTCCTAGTTACCAACAGAATCGTTCATCTTATAATTTCTCAACTGCACAGTGATATTCCGTTACACAGTTTGTTTAGCTGTTTCCCAGCAGGAAGACACTCCTTACGTTTCTAATTTGTGACTACCACAGAAAGAACTACAAATATTTTTGTACATATAGATCCTTTTAAGTATAAAGACCATATTTGTATCAAATAAAGATATGAAAAGTGGTACCTTTTCTTATTGCAAACAGTTTCTGTAGTATGAAAATTAATTGTTCTTTGAATAATTGGTAGAATTCACTTGTGAATACATTTAGTCCTGGAATTTTTTGAGGTTTTTTTTTTTTTTGCTAGGAGTTGATTGATGGCTTGTTCAATTTCTTCTGATATTGGGTTATTTAAATAGTCTACTTCTTCACCTTTTAATCTAGTTGGTTCATATTTTTGTAAGTATTTCGTATATTTCCTCTAAGTAATATTCTGTTAGCACATAATTAAGCAATGTCATTTGTAATAATTTCCTCTTAATTGAACAATTTATTTTTCCTCTCTTTTAATCAGGTTAGCTGTTTATTTTACTAATTTTTTAAATCAACTCCTGTTTTTAGTTGTCAGTTCAATAGCCTTTTTGCTTTCAATTTTGTATTAATCTCTTTAATTTTTAAAGAGTTTTACTTTGTTATTTAGTTGAGTATCACTGATTTGTTGTTGAAGTTTTTTTTTTAATTGCACTCTCAATTCACAAATTCATTCTCTTTTGTTTGTGAAAGTGGAGACATAAATTCTGCCCCTCAGAACTGAAATGTTTTGCTGTATTGTCTCATTATTGTCATTTTATTTGATGAAACATTTATTGTTTCTGTTATTTGGTCTTTGACTCATCGATTTTTTAGAATATCATTTAGTCTTCAGATACTTTTTGAATAGAATTTTTGTTGTCTTGTAATCAGAAAAGCATGCGTTTAGTATTTCTGCTTTTCTAATTTTTTTAGTGAGTCTGTATGCCCCCATTATTTGTTCAGTTTTTCCAAAGGTTTCATGTACACTAACCAGCAAATTCTTTTCATTTTCATTCAGTGATTGTTGTTGTTGAGTCGTTTTAGTCATGTTGGACTCTTTGTGACCCCATTTCTTGGCAAAGATACTGGAGTGGTTGACCATTTCCTTCTCTGGTTCTTGTTTTTGTTTTTTTTTAACAGATGAGGAACTGAGGCAAACTGAAGGTTAAGTGGCTTGCTTGTCCAGGGTCACATAGTTAGTAAGTGTCTGATGCCATATTTGAACTCATGGAGAGGAGTCTTTCTGATTCCAGGGCTGGCACCATCCACTGCATCACCTAGCCACCCTAGGCAGTAATTACCAGGGCTTTATCATTTCTAATTTTTCTAAAGTTTTATCCCATTGCTTGACTTCTTTCTTATTTATCTTTTGGTTATACTTGTCTAGGTCTAGAAGGAGTACATTAATACCTCTGCTCTTATAGTTTTTGTATGTATTTCTCTATCCAATTTGGTTAACTTTTCCTTTAAGTGTTTTGATGCTCTTTTATTAGATGCATATATATTCAGTATTGACGCTGATTTGTTATCTATTGTGCCTTAACACATAAAGTAATTTTCCTACTTATCTCTCTGTCTTATTTATATGTGCTGTAGCTTTATCTAAAATCATGATTACTACTCTTTGTGTGTGTGTGTGTTCAGCAGAAGCTTAACATTTTACTCTGGCCCCTAACTTTATGTGAATCTGCTTATCAAGTGTTTCTTATAAACAACATATTGTTGGATTCTTCCTTCTAATCTATTTTGTTGTGCTTTTCATTTTATTGGTGAATTCATCCTGTTCACGTTCGCAGCTATGATTTTTAATTGTATATTTCCCCCATCCTGTCCTTCTCCTCACTTTATTCCCACCTATTTTTGTCAGTTCAATAGTCTTTTTGCTTTCAATTTTTATTAATCTCTAATTTTTAAAGATTTTTACTTTGTTATTATTTGAGTATTTCTGATTTTTTTGTTGTTGAAGTTTTTTTAAATTGCACTCTCAATTCACAGATTCATTTTCTCTTTTGTTGATGAAAGTGGAAGAATGGAAATTTACCTGAGACTTGGGATCTTATAAGTAAAACAACCTATTTCCAGTTACAGCTGTTTCTGTTACAACCTATTTCTGTTACAGCTCTTCTTCTTACCTCAGCTCTGATCCTAGATTTTTACTCTTTTTCGTTCACATTTGCTTATGAGTAGTCCCTTACCTATCATTTCCTCCCTCTTAGATTCCTCTTCCTTCTATGTCTCTGTCTCCTATTTCCTTTTTGAGTTTAATGGATTTCTATACTGAAATCTCTGAGCATATATGTATCACTGTATTTTATATCCTTTTATCTGATTCAGATGAAAGTGAGATGTCCATTTCCCTTCCTCCTACCTTTTCCTTGATTGATATATGCTCTTTATCTTATGCTACTCAATATTACTAAATGGTGGTCTTCCTCTCCAGTATAGTGTTCTGCTCCTCCTATTTTTGTCTTCTTCCAAGACCACTAAAACTGAACAAAACCACCTACAGACCTTCTGTCATTGGATTCTCAGAAGACATTTGTTTCTTATCCCCTTATTAACATGTAAACAATTCATCCCTTTTAATTATGGAAACATATGTACTTTAACTAGTTTTTTCATTTCCAAATGTCTACTCAGTTCTGGTCTTTCATCAGGAAATCTTACATTCATTAAAGGTCTAACCCCTTTACCCTCACTCCTGTAGGATTATACATAGTTTTGATGGATTTATCTCTTGCCTTTTGTCTTCAAGCTTTCTTCCCCTTTATGATTTTAGTTGCTAGGTCTTATACAATTTTTTGGTATAATTTGCATAATTATTATTGTGGCTTATTGGTATTTAAACTCATTCTTTTAACCTGCTTAGAGTAGTTTTTCTTTGACCTAGAAACTCTAGATTTTGCTTTGGCAGTTCCTGGGAGTTTTCATTTGGGGGGTTTCTTTCAGGAGGTGACTGGTGGATTCTTTCTGTTTTTCACTTCACATTTTGTCTTAATTAAAAAAAGAAAAAGGACATCTTTACACTGTTAAAGAAGGGGAGAGAAATCCCATAGACAGTACCTGGGGGGAGAAAAACCTTTGCTTCAGAGTGCTGGCCTCCTTTCCATCTCCTTTCTTTTCTCAACCCTCCCCTTTCAGAGGTATCTTTTCTTTTTCTCTCCTCTCCTCTGCTCTGCTCAGCCCCACCCATTCCACCCGCCCAATAAATACTTTTCTTCCCTTTGCAGCTTTTGAAGGAGTTTCTTCGTCTCGATCTGACAGCTCCCATCCCTGGGACATCCCCAGATGACACTCGTCAGCTCCTGCTGGAGGGGAGCTTAAAGATGAAGGAGGGAAAAGACAGCAAGGTGAGCAGTAGCTCTGACCCACTCGCCATCTTCATAGACTCACTCAGATACCCTAAGGTCCCCTCTCAATCAGCTATGCACTGCTTTGGGAGCAAGGAAAGCTGATGGAGGTGAGGAGGGAGCAGAGGATTTTATAGCTGGAATAGAACTTAGAGATCATTTTGGTCAACCCCATAGATCTTGAGGCAGCTAGGTGGCACAGTGACTAGAGTACTGGGCCTGAAGTCAGGAAGACCTGAGTTCAAATCCAGCCTTAGACACTTATTAGCTGTGTGACTCTGGGTAAGTCACTTAACCTTTGTCTGCCTCAGTTTCCTCATCTGTAAAATGGGAATAATTACAGCACCTGCCTCACAGACTTGCCTGAAGGATCAAATTAGATAATATTAGTAAAACAATTAACACAATGCCTGGCACCTGGTAGGTGTTATATAAATGCAAGCTATTATTATTTACAGAGGAGAAAATTGAGATGCTTAGAAATTAAGGGATTTTCTCGAGGTCATGCAGTAAGTTACTGGCATTCGAATGCAAGGGATTCAAACCAAGGTCCTGGCTTAGTAGTGAAAGTAATGGTTCTGAAATTGAGGCTAGCTTGAATCTTACCTCTGTGACCTTCAGTAGAGCACCTCACCCCTCTGAGGCTCAGTTTTCCTCATCTGTTACATTGGGTTGATAATATTTCTACTGGGGGAACAGCATGAAATAATGGCTTCCAAGTTAGGAAGACCACAACCTCGCACACATATTAGCTGTGTGACCATGGGCAAGTCACTTAACCAAGAGGGCCCCCCCCAAACAACTCTCTTAAGATTACAAGTCGAAGACTTGATGCTGATCTCTATTGGTAGAGGGAATTTTCTCACTGGAAGTTCCCTATGGAACTATGGAATACCAATGGAATTAAAAGCCAGGTCCAAAAATGCTTCTACTATCCCCTCACATGGGGTTATTATCAGGGAAAGTCCTTTGTGAAGTTTAAAGAGTTTTAGAGAAGAAAACAGATGTCAGTCAGTCAATAAATCTTTATTGAGCACCTACTGTCTGCCAGGCACCTTGCTAAGCCTAAGAGATACAAAAAAAGGCAAAAAAAAAAATAGTCCTTGCCCTCGAGGAGCTTACAATCTAGTGAAGGAGACAATGAGCAAACAAAATATGTACAAACAAGCTATATACCAGATAAATAGGAAGTAATTAACAGAGGGAAGGCACTAGGATTAGAAATCGCCAGTCTCCGGTTCTTTCCGAGACTATGATGTCACCAGCAAGGTTAGGAGACTTGCTTAAAGTTTTGAAGAAAGTCTTCAGGAACCTGAATACCATGTTCTCTAGAGTCACTTAGGTGATCTCTGGTTTCAAGTCCTGTTCTTCCTGGCTGTGGGGCCATGAGTTAAATTGCTAAATATCCCACACCTCAGCTAGTTTTCCTAAGACTTAAGTTACGGGTGAATTGCTGACCCGTATGGCTGTGGAGAGTTTCTGCCCCAGGGGTTCCCTCCCCTGATTGAAATCAAACTCTGGATCAAAAAAAAAAAAGTGATTTTATGGAGACCCCTGGATTTTCCTCATCTCCTACTGCCCGTTCTCAGAATAGTGGAAAATGTAATGGAGAGGAACCAAGTTCAAGACCTGCCTTTGACCATAATATGTTGATAACCTGAGCAAAACATTTAATAGGCACCTATGATGTATCAGACGTTGTGCTAAATTCTGGGGAAACATGAAATTAAAAGAAAGACAATCCCTGCCCTCAAGGAGCTTCCAATCTAATTGGGAATGATAATACACAAAAGGAGGCAGGAAAGGCAGGGGGTGGGGCAAGTAATGAGGGGACATCTTGTTCCATGGAATTAAAACCAGGCAGACCAGCAGGTGCAAAGTGGAGTGCGCTGAGTTGAGTTTCTGCCTTCTATAAAGGAAGGCATTGGAGGGATTTTGATACTCTGCCTTCCAGTCAGAGAGGAGAGAGAGGTGGTGTCATTCAAGGCTTGAGTTAACAGCATAATGGTGAGTTTAGAAGAGATGATGCCCGGGGGGTGGGGGAGAACATCTTCTTCAGTGGACTTACTATAAGATAGGGCAGCCGATGAAAAGTGGAGAGTTAAATCACTTAATCCCTCTCAGCCTTGGCTTGTATCTTGTCTTTTTCACATCATCTCTCCCATTGAACTGGAAGCTCCTTGAGGATAGGGGATGTTTTCTATCTTTCTTTGTATTTGAAACAGTGAGCACAGGGCCTGGCGCCTAGTAGGCAGTTGTTTTCAGTCGTGTTTGACTCTCTGTGACCTTGTTTGGAGTTTTCTTGGCAAAGATGCTAGAGTAGTTTGCTGTTTCCTTCTCTGGTTCATTTGACAGATGAGGAAACTGAGGCGGACAGGGTAAACTGACTTGCCCAGGGTCACACAGCTAGGAAGTATCTGAGGCCAGATTTAAACTATGGAAGAGGTGTCTTCCTGACTCCAGGCTCCTTTATGCACTATGGCACCACCTAGCTGCTCCTGTAATAAATGTTTACTGACTGACTAATTTGACCCTAAGAGAAGGGTCAAAAAGACTAGTTTGATCTCTTTGAGAAGATTTTATGAGTGTTAAGATAAGATATAGTCCTCACCTTCAAGGAGATTACAGTCTCATTAGGGAGAGAAGATATGCTTGCATGCAGCATAGGGCATGATTTGTTCTTATTGTAAATGCTGGATTTGGAGTTAAAGGGTCTGGGTTCAAACCCTGGCTTTGCCACTTGTTAACCATTTCATGTTGGACAAGTCATTTAGACACTCTGTGCCTTAGTTTCCTCACCTGTAAAATGGAAGGAGGATTGAACTAGGTAGCCTTTGAAGTCCCTTCCAGTGCTAAGTCAACTATTTTTTTTCCTTTCTCTGGGTCTCAGTTTCCTCATCTGTAAAATAAAGGGGTTGGACTAGATGTCTTCTGAGGTAGATCCCTTGCAGCTTGAGATCAATGATCCTCTGACCCCAGGCTTGAATGTCCTCTTCCATCAGATGGATGTCTACTGCTTCCTCTTCACCGACTTGTTTCTGGTTACCAAGCCTGTGAAAAAGGCAGAGAGGACCAAAGTCATCCGGCAGCCCCTGATGGTAGACAAGATTGTGTGTCGGGAACTCAGAGACCCTGGTAATTTCTTACCACCCCACTGTCCCAACAACCCTGTGTTTCGGCAGAAAGGGAACTGGGGCCCTTCTCACTCCTCAGCTGCTATGTGACCAGGACTGGAAACTACCAAACTCTTACATCTCAACCTGGGGGCATCCCAGGGAGTCTGCCTCATCAGGAATCTCCTTAACAGCATACATACCTGACCACTGGTCCTCCAGTCTGCTATCCAACTATCCACCCACCCTTCCTACTTTTGGCCTCTGGGTCCAAGCTGAACAAGGCTAATCCATTTTCCACATGGCTTGGGCTCATGATCCTTCATCATCCTGGTCATCCTTCTCTGGAGAGTGTCCAGCTTATCAACATCCTCTTCTGCACCATAGTCCTTCAGAGTCTTAAGACATCCATGGCCTCCATGGGAGACTCCCAGGATGGCCCCCTTTATCCCCGCCCTGGCTCTGATTCTGACTTTCTTACCTCCCAGGGTTGTTGTGAGAATAAAGTGATATAATATTTGTAAAGCCACAGTGCCTAGCACATGGGAGGTGCTGTATAAATGCTTAGTGCCTTCTTTCCCCCTTGGCTTCAGCATCACAGACACCGCCCCCTTCCCACCCCTCCCCACTTCCCAGCTTTCCAACTTCCTTTTCTTGGGTTATCTTCCCCCATTGGAATGAGGTAAAACTCCTAAAACAGTTCCTAGTATAGAAATACCTCTTTCCTTCCTTTATGAGGGCAGGCTCTGTCCTTCTTTTCCCTTTAATTGTATCTCCAGCACTTAGATTGGTGCCAGGCACCTAGTAAATGCTTAATACATGTTTCTTGCCTTGACTTGCCTTTACTGTCTCTTGTGTTCTCTTCTCCAGGCTAAAGAACCCCAGTCCTTGTCATACTGTTCACTCTCCTTAGCATGGGTCCCAGCTTGTCAATATCCTTCCTCACACTTGGCCCCCTTCCCCCTCATCTACCTCTAGTTAATATCCTCCCTCACACCTGATACTCTTCCCCTGCCAGGTTCCTTCCTCCTCATCTACCTCTAGTCAGTATCCTTCCTCACACTTGGTGCCTTCCCCCTCCTTGGGCTCCTTCCTCCTCATCTACCTCTAGACAGTATCCTTCCTCACACATGGTGCCCTTCTTCCTCCCCAGGCTCCTTCCTCCTCATCTATCTGAATGAGTTCCGAAGTGCTGTAGGCGCCTTCACCTTCCAGGCTAGTGGGCAGGCCCTCTGCCGAGGCTGGGTAGAGGCCATCTATAATGCCCAGGTAAGGTGTCCAATATGGGTGGGTGTGGGGCTAAAGGTCAAGGGGAGTAGTTGAGCTGGAGAGTATGGGTGGGTATGTTACATGTGGAAAAAGCCTGGGCCACGGGTGTGCTCAATGCCTAGGACCTCCTTCCCCTGCCTCTAGAACCTGCTGCAGAGGATGAGGCTGCAGGAACACCAAGGCAGTCATCAGCAGCATCTGCAGAGCCTGGAGGAGGAGGAGGATGAGGAGGAAGAGGAGGAGGAAGGAGAGAGCAGCACCTCAGGAGCTAGCTCCCCTACCATCCTTCGAAAAAGCAACAACAGCCTGGATTCCCAACGCTGGTACGCCTTTTACAACACCATCACAAGACAAGCAGTGATTGAGGTCCTACTGTGTGCAGAGAGCATCTCTGGAGCTGGAAGCAGAAGGGAGAAGAGGGTGGTGGTACAAAGTCCAGAGAAGACATAGACACTATAGAGGCAGTGTTAGAATAGAAATAGCAGTGAGCTTAGAATCAAGAAGATCCAGGTTCAAATCTCATCTCTGGTTCTTCCTAGCTGGGTCATTTATCCTCTCTGAACTGCAATTTCTTCATTACATTCAACTCAGTTCAAAAACATTAAGTACCTACTATGTGCCTGGGCCTGTGCTAAGCGCTTTGTAAATATTGCCTCATTTGATCCTCACAACAACCCTATAAGAATAGGTACTGTTATCCCCATTTTATGGTTGAGGAAACTGAGGCAGACAGGTTAAGTGACTTGGCCAGGGTCACACAGCTAGGAAGTGCCAGAGGCCACTCTGCGTGAATTGTGCTTTGAAGGAAATTAGGGTTTCTAAGAGGTCATGGTAAAAGGGGATGCATTCTGGGAAGGAGGGGACCACTTGGGCAAACCCACCGAATTGGGCTAGAGAATTTTGCATGAGGGGAATAGCTTACAAGCTGGTCTGACTGGAATGGAGGATGCAGAAAGAGGAAGGATAAATAGACTAGAAAGGTCTGTAGGAACCAGATTGGAGAGGGCTTGACATGTGAAGCTGAGAATTTTGTACTTTATCCTGTAGGCAATAGGTTGCTATTGAAGGTTTCTGAGGAGGGGAATGATGTGGTCAGACCTATACTTTATAGGACAATCACTTTGGTAGCTATGTGGGGGGTGGATTGGATGGGGGAGGCTGTTGAAATAGTTGAATTAGGGTATTGGCCATCTAAGTAGAGTGGAGGGGATGGTGGAGGGGGATGGTGGTGCCGTTGAATTGTTAAGACTTGACAGCCGGATTGCCTGTTGGAGGGAAGAGTCAATTCCAGAGTTCCTTGTATGTAATACAATACCTGCTGGAGGTGTTGTGAAGATGAGGCTTTGTAAGCCTGAAAGCGCCATTATTACTGCTGCGACTGGTAGACTGGAAGCTCTCTGAGGGCAGGGACCCTACCCTGTCTTATTTTTTGCTTCCCCGGCCCTCTCCCCTCTCCTTTCTAGCCCCTCAGATGGCTCCACAGAGACTCTAGCCATTGTGGTGGTAGAGCCTGGGGAAACGCCATCGTCGCCTGACTTTGAGGGTGGCCCATTCAGTTCCCAGTCGGATGAGACCTCCATCAGCACGACAGCTTCATCCATCACCCCGACGAGTGAGCTGCTGGGCCCTGAGCCCGATGGACTGCTCCCCTCGGCACCAGCTGAGTGCCGATCTTGCTCCATCGATTCTGCCTATGGCACCCTCTCCCCGACCTCCCTGAAGGACTTTGTTGCCACAACAGAGCTGACCCCTGTTCCTGCCCGCAGACCCCCAGACCCACCTGACCCCCCTGCTCCTGCCCTGCCACTCTCACCCCGCCTCAGATGTCGAACCCCTGTCCAGCTGCTGCCTTGGCCTCGCTTACTCAAATCCAAATCGGAGGCCAGCTTGCTGCAGCTGCTCTCAGGGGCTTCTGGTCGGGAGCCCCCAGCACCCCCTAGTCGGAGCCTGTCTGAGCTTTGCCTAACTACTCCACTCCCTCCCAATGGCTTCCTCAGGACTCAGGTGGGGCTATGCCAACCACCTCAGGAAGCCTGTGCCAGCTGGGACTGTAGGGAGGCCAGCCCATGCGGTGCCTCAGAGCTTTCCGAGGTGGAAGATGGGGGGTGCTCTCCTGGACGAGAGGATGAGTGTCCTTTCTCAAGGGAGTGTGAAAAGCCAGTCACTAAAACCACCTTGAGGGCCCAACCCTCAGGCCAACACAGGAAGCTGACCTTGGCACAGCTGTACCGAATTAGAACCACGCTTCTCTTAAACTCCACGCTGACAGCATCGTGAGTGTCCATGGGGAGTCTGTGGGCACTAGAGGGAGCAAGACATCAGGGCTGATGATATGGATACTGGCCAGGGGCAGGCATGGGAAGTGGGTTGAAGGGCAGACAGATTGTGAAGACCTGAGGCAGAGGTCACTTGGGGTTTGGGTTTCTTCCATGTCCCTTGACCAGCTTTATTGGGAGGACTAGCTTCAACCAGGTTACAGACCCTATCCTCTTCCCCCCTCCCCCTACTTGTCATACAGAGAAGTCTGAGCAGCAGGAGGACCCCAGGGTGCCATGGATGGATGGATGGATGGTCACACAGACAGACAGATGGCCTGGTTCTGACTGATGTGCTCCCAATCCCCTCAGTGTGAGACCAGGACACCAGAGTCCCCAGGGAACAGATGGAGGGCTGAAAACCAGGAACCAAATTGCACTTTGTTGAATATGCCTGGGCCGAGAGACAGGGAAGGCCCTGGGGAGGCTCCCTGAATCCACCCTCTGAACCCTTAGCTGCTCCTGCTCACAGCTCACACATACACTGCTGCTTCTCCAGACCCCACTTTGGAGGGTCCAACCCCAGGAATCCCCATCCTCAACACAAAACTGCCCCCTCCCCCCAGGCTGAATTATGACACCCTTCCCTTAAGCCACTGGGCTGTCTCTCCACCATCCCGCCAGCTGGCCTCTTTCCTTTCTTGTCTCCAAATAGCTAGCTAGACCCAGGAAATGCCTTTGACCCCATCCTACTCTCTGAGTCAGGCCCATGTTGGGGTTGGGGCCAAGGGACAGCCTCCCCTCCCCATCCTCTTGTGTATAAAGGTTCATATTTATTGAGCTTTGGGTTTCTTTTATAAAGACGTGTATATTCTCCTGTGTGGAAAGAGTGTATTCTGTTTTTCCTATGGGTCTCTGGTTTCTGTTTCTTTTATGGGGAAAGAGGAGGTGGTGATATGATCAATCCTTTCCCTTGCCTATACACCCCCATGCCCCATACCGTCCTTGTTGGGGGAAGGGGGAAGATCTTGGCCTGGGGCACTTGAGATCTGGCTGGTCTATGGTACCTTAGTCTTTCCAGCTTACATTTTTTTTACTCCCTAGGGGAAGTGCCTCAGGGATCTTCCTCCTTCTGTTGGGGACTGGAGGGTGGCAGAAGCCCCAATGAATGAAGCCCTTGCTTCAGGTATTAGAATGGCCTGTACACTATCTGAGGAATTAGTGGCCCTGCTTTCACCCTTCCCCCCAGGACAATAAATAGAAATCATTCCCAGATTCCTAGGATTAGAACTGAAATGGACCTGAAATGGTCGGGTGCCACACATGTGACACTAGTCACTCCTTTTCTGCTGAATATAGACCAGCTTGGAATAGCAGACGACATGGTACAGACAGGATTTACCCTGGGCTCTAAGGCACTGAAGCATTTTTGTCAGAGTCCATTATCTATGGGCCTGTTTCATGCCCAGTGGTGTATACTTGGATAATAGTGCAGAACTAGTGTGAGAAAGGTCTGATCAGTTACTGAACAAACCTTCCCTGTTTCTCAAGTTCCCCAAGCCTTCCTGAAGACAGAAGGTGAACATGCATGAATAAAGACAGTGGTTAAAGTAGTTTAAGAAAAAGAAAATACACTGAGTGTTTACTGACCAAAACAATGGTCTAGATGGTCTCATCTTGCTCAGCCCCCTCATCCTACACAGAAGCAGACTGAGGGTCAAAGAAACTGTGATCTTCCTGAGGTCATGTCAGAGGGAAAATTTGAACTCAGATCCTCTGACTTCTGACATTTTTTTTTCCCATTGGACCAGGATATCATTATGCTTATTTTACAGATGAGGTAATTCAGTGACTCACACAGATAGGCTACAGAGAGACAAGATTTCAATTTCCTTATCAGCCAGGTATATCTCACTGGGATTCAGGGAGCAAAGAGTTGTTGGCAGAAGTAGGATGGGAGAGTGAGGCTGGGGGAGGCAGAGAGATGGGGCCTAAGGCAGAGTTGGGGGTTCCCAAGGGGAGGCCCCATGTCATGGGAGAAAGAACATTGGATTTGGAGTCAGGGCCACAAATCTGCTAATTAACTGCCTGTGTGGCCTCAGATAAGTTGCTTTCCTATTCTGGACCAGTTTCCTCGTCTGTAAATTGGGTTTAGGGAGGATCATAGAAGGGATATTAAAGATCGTATTACCTAACACCCCTCACTCCCACCTCCTCAGTTTTATAGAGGTTCGGAGAGATTTTTAATTAAGTGACAGAGCCAAAGAAAGAGCTAGTGCTCCAATGCCGGCCTCTCTCTTATGGTACTTAATAGGAGGATGAAGCCTCCTGAGGTCATCAAGTCCCACATCCTCATTTTACAGGTAGAGAAATAGGGCCTAGAGAGGTTAAATGACATTAAAGTCACATAGATAGTAACTGGCAGTATTCTGGTTTGAACTAACTCCATGCTTGACTCCAAATCCACTGTTCCACTTTGCCCAACTTCAGCTAATTTCTTACTTGGGCCATAGAGATCCTGGTACTTGTAACCCAGGGCTCAGGTACTGGTGGGTCTGCCCAGGAGATATTGATCATAGGCTCTTAGAACCGGAGGAGAAAAAGGCCTAGAGAAGGAAGTGGCAGAGACAGTCATAATTTGAACTTAAGTCCTCTGACTCCCAAATATATAAGAGGCTTCAGGAATGGGGTGACAGGTGTGTGTCAGTTAATACATACTAAGTGCCTTCTTCGCCCCTGGCACTGTGCTACGCATTGGGGTTACAAAGAGAGGCAAAAGGCAATCCCTACCCTCGTGGGGGCGGAGCTGGGGCACTGCGGGGAACTGGGGTTGGAGCAGGGCGGGGAAGCCCCACTGGTCTCCCCACCTATGCACGCCCCTTCCCCACCCCTCTTCTGCTGGGTCCCGTCGCTAGGCCCTGTGGGGAGGTTCATGGGGTGTGAAGCAATGCTGCCCAGGGGCCGCAAAGTCACAGCCGTGGCGCGGGTGAGTGTGTCTCCGTGTGGGGTGCGATGAGACAGAGAAGGGGGGTACAGATGTCTTAAGGAAGGGGCGGGGATCGAACCTGGAGGAGGTGGGGAAAGCTAGCCCTGGGTATCCATTGAGCACTGAATGGGCCCAGGAGAGCTTAGGCAGCGGGGTCGAGGGCTGAGAGAGAAGAGGCCTTCTGGGTGGGGCGGGTGGCGGCCTAAATAATTCATCCCACCGAGCCCGGGAGAATCGTGATCTCAGTCGGAGGGGCACTACAGCGAGATCTCAGCCTAGGAAGTTGGAAGGGGGAGATCTCGACCACAGACGGCGCGGGGCTGGGCGTAGTGATGGAAAGACCTCGGTCCGCGGGTGCTCTGGGGGAGCTCGGCGGGGAGGAGACCTCAGATCGCTGAGGCTGGGTGGGAGGGGACAAGAACCAGGGCGGCGGGGTTCGGGGGAACAGAGACCCCACGGAGACACCAACTCTTGGGACCCTCGGTCCAGGGTCTGGGAGGAAAGGAACGAGGGAGCTTACGGAGGAAGGAGGATCATTCCCAGGTCTGTCTAATTCTCCGGGTGAAGGACGTACAGTAGGGCATCAAAATCAGGCTGGTGTCGCCCCCCCCCATCTCCTCCCCCCAGGCTGGGATCTAGATCTGACCGCCTTAATCATCTATACCTGCCTCTGGGGGCCAAGGGAGGACCCTACTACCTATGATGGGGGCGGGGGCTGGGGGCAGCCAGCCCGGCTTCCTTCCTTGAGCTATCCTGACCTAGATATCTGCCAAACAGGCAGGATGGGGCCCTTTAGCTAGGAGGAAGTGCCTGCCCCCTTCCTCTGGGTGAGAGGTGGGGGCCCCGAGGTGATGCAGGAACAGAACTGGTAGGCCAACCCTCAAGTCCTCCATGCCTGATCTAGATAGGGTCCTGGTCTCTCCGGTAACCCTCTTACTCTAGGAGGGCCCAGGGCTGAGTGGATTGTCCCTGGAGGGCCCAACTTATACCCTCTGGCTTTTGGATGTTCAGGAAATTCTGGTGCTCCAGTACTCGAAAATTGGCTGCCATGTCCAAGAATTCTATACGGGGCTTTGGGGGCACAAAGATCCTTGCCCCTGCCCACCTCTTCTAACACATATAGATAAGGTCCCTTGGGGATTGGGCTGGTTCTCATATGAAGGATGAGGTGGTGGAGTGGGATGGGGTGGGTAACTCCTTTACCCAGGATTCTCCTACCCTTTGGCCTGCAAAGACTAGCAGAAGGTTTCTAGAATGTCTCCTCCAAGATAAGTGTTGAGAACATGGTTTGGGAGCTGATCCTCAGGCCTGGTGAGTGTTGTTTGGGGGAGGCAATCAGCTTTCCACTGCCACCCCCTTCCCCAGGCTTTCCTCTTGGTGGTGATGGTAGAAGGCAATGCTCTGAACCCTGGCCATCGGGAACCCCCACCCCTTCTAAGGAGCCCCAGGACCTCCCCAGAAATGAGCCCGATGTTCAACCAGAGCCCCCTTTCTCAGAAATTCCGGCTTTGCTCAATTCCTCAATATTTTTGGGATGAATCAAGTAGACAGTGCTGTAGGAGCTGCCCAGCAGGTGAGAATCTGCAAGGGAGGGGTCTGGAGGTGCTGAAGTACAAAGTGCCAGGGCTCTCTGAAGGTTTACAGTGGGATTTGTGAGATGAGAAGGAAGATTTGGGTGCCTTTGAATCAGTTGGGAGAACTGGGAGGAAGAAGAGCTGGGGACTTCAAAGATGGGAAGGGTGGGGAAAATTGAGAAGGCTTTGTTGAGGGGGGGGAGATGGATTTGAGGCCCCTGCTCTCCTTTCAACTCATCTGTCCCTGAGGGACATCTTTAGGGCATTTCCTGGAAGCCACCTGCACTGAACCCCAAGGTCCTTCCTCCTGTCAACCCTGCCATCAAGACACCTTCCTGTCTAGAGAGGACCATAAGGCAATGCAGTGTGCCCGATGTCAACTCTGTGATGAGGATGGTAGAGTACAAACATTAATTTCCTATTATTTTTCTTTCTCTATTCCTCCACTCATTTGTTCATTCATTCTCTAGCTCTTTTCTCTATGTCACTCTGCTTCTGTATATGTCTTTCTCTTATTGTCAGTCTCCCTCTCCTTCCTTCACTCTTTTCTCTTTCTGTGTTGGTGTAACTCCGATTCATTCTTTCTCTCTCTGCCCCACTCCCTTTCCTTCCTTCCTTCCTTCCTTCCTTCCTTCCTTCCTTCCTTCCTTCCTTCCTTCCTTCCTCTCTGTGCAGTTCTATCTCTGATTCTCTCTCAGACTATCTCTAGTTCTCTCTCTTCCTCTGTATTGATTGGGTATTGGTCTCTTATTGCTCTCTATGTCTGGTCTATAAGTTTCTTTATTCAAGTCAATTCAACACACTCTGAGCCAGGTACTGTGCTTTGAGGATGAAGACGAAAATCCCTGTCTTCTGAAGGCAGGTGTTGTGCCCAGCCTCTGCACTGGGCTGGGTCTCTGACTTTCCTGTTTCCTCTCAGGCCCTGCCCATCAGGTTGTTGTCCGGAACTGCTCCTCTGTGGCCAACACCCAGTGTGGCTGTGCTCCTGGCTGGTTCCCTGAGTGCTCTGTAAACCCTTGCCGGGCTGATTCACCTTTCTTCTGTATTCCATGCCGGAACTGTTCAACTCTACACCGACACACACGGTTCCCTTGTGAGATCGTCCCGTTCTCCTCTGTACCCCATAGCTTGGCCCTTTATCCACTTGTCCCTGGCTATATTTGCCCCCAAATCTAATGTCAATTTCTTATGGGCTGTCCCTAGGTTCTGGAAAAGACGCTGTTTGTGGGAAGTGTTTGCCAGGCTTCTGTCAGGACCAGAAGAACAGTTGTGTTCCTGAGCCCTGCCCCATGTAACTACCCTGCCCTCTGAGGGCACCCCAAACTGACTTCCATTTTCTCCTAGGGTGGGGTGTTGCTAACGAGTGGGTAGGTATGGGAGTGTGTTCATGTGTACCACAACAGGAAGAATGTAGGGGGATCCTTGGGAGAGAGGCAGAGGGCCTGCAAAGCACCGCCAGATTCTGAGAAATCAAAACTAAGCCACTGGGGACAGGGCCAAAGGGCAAGAGAGGAGGGAGTCGGGGTTCAAATGGGTGATGGGGTAGGTAAAGTGTAAGTATTTGATTTGGGAAGAGAAAGGACAAAAGAGCATAGGTTTTTTTTGGAAGATGGGCCATTGGACACAGCTCCTTGGAGTCACTGCAGTTAGTGGCTGTGGGCTAACACCATAGGTGACGGAAGTATGCTGTGTAGGTTTGTCTACTCAATTCCTAGGGACCCCAGCACAGGCATGCTCCTAACTTTAGGCAAACCCAATATATGATAATGCTCCCACTTCAACGTAAACAAAAACAAAACGAGAGGGAGAAACTGGAAGGTGATCCTTTGCTTTACCAAAATATTGGCTTAGAAGTCTTTGCCCCCAAATATTTTAAATAGGATTTACACATTCATAGGGGACTAGCTGAAGTGTGAGTCCCATCACACTATTTCTTTGTACATTCTACAGTACTGAGAGCAAAAAGGAACCGTCCACAGTGCCCAGCCCAAAGGCCACTCGTAACCTGACTCCCTACCCCCAGTCTGCAGGTATCCACTGTGGGAATGTTTCTGGGAGCCATTCAGAGATCTGCTCTGGGATCTATAGCTCCAGGCAGGGTGGGTACTTGAAGACTGTTTGGGCGTGAGAGTTTAGCTGGGCCTTCTAGTGCTTCTGGCCCTCCTGGAGGTCAGGAACAAAGATAACGGGGGATACCCATTCCAGACCCCCTTCTCTCTCAGGGGTCTGGCTCCAGTACTTCTTGGTGGTGCCTACATCGCTAACAGTTCTGCTCTTGCTAGGATGGGGCCTGTTCTACAGCTACCGGAAATTCTGGGTCCCAAAGCCCCAGGCTCACTGTAAGTACCAACCCACAGTCCTAAGTACCCTTCCTAACTCCACTGCAAGGATCTCAGCCTAGATTTCCATAGGAGCTGGAAAAAGGCCTTGAGAGATCCTGAAGAAGGGCCCTAAGGGTGCTGGAGCCCAGTTCAACAATTGACTGGCTCCTCTTTTGTCTCAATTGGCAGATGAAACAGAAATGGAGGCCTTGAAACGCCAGTGGGTACGGAAGATGGGTGTGTTTGGGAGGTGAGAGGGTGAATCACTTGGTAGATTTATTACGATTTACTGAGTGAAGGGATGTCTCTGGGCTTATCTTTGTTTTCAGGTACTCAACCCTTCACCTGTAGGCAGACCTTCCCTGGTCCTGAACAGGTACAATGAGGTGTGTGCCCTACAGCTTGTGGGGAACCGTGGTCCTAGCAGCCCTCCACTAGCCCGAGAAGTCACGGGCCCAGAAGATGCATGGCCTGGGCTCTGGGGCCAACCGCCCAACAGAGGGAATGGTGAGCATGATGGGTTAAAGGCCAGACTTCTTCCTCTCTTAGATCCTGGACGGGGAACACAGCAATGATTATCTTTCAGCCCTTGGAGCCTCTCCATCTTGGTCCCCTGGCATTCCACCCCCTCGGGCCACCACTTTCGAATTTCCTCAGGGTGGCCCCACTGCCAATCTTTGCTTCTAGGTGCTGGGGCCGGCACTCTCCAGCCCGGCCCACAGCTGTACGAGGTGATGGACGCGGTGCCTGCGCGACGCTGGAAGGAGTTCGTGCGAACCCTGGGGCTTCGGGAGGCGGAGATCGAGGCAGTGGAGGCGGAGATCGGCCGCTTCCGCGACCAGCAGTACGAGATGCTTAAGCGGTGGCGCCAGCAGCAGCCCGCCGGGCTGGGAGCAGTCTACGCAGCCCTGGAGCGGATGGGTCTGGAAGGCTGCGCCGAAGACCTGCGCAGCCGGCTGCAGCGGGGCTCGTGACAGTGACCACGACCGAGACAGAGAAGGGACTGGCGCCTTCTTGGCACTCTGCCTCTCTCCTTCCCTCTGGCCCGCCGACCGGAGGCAGGGGAAGGAAAAAAAAAGGCGGCTCAGGCCCCTGAGGGGGCGGCCGCCCGAAGCCCTAAGTATGGTTACTTAAGTCTGTAGACATGTTATGTCACTTACATCACCCCTGATTTGGAGCGGCAGTTCCCTCTCCCTCCTTTTCCTCCCTCTCCAAACCCGAGTTCGGACAGACACGCGTGTCCGCGCTCGGACAGAGGGCGTTAACCTCTCTCATCGCTTGGAGGATGGCCGCATCCTGATAGTTCAATATTAAATGACAGCTGCAAATTTGCTTGTGTAAACGTTTTGGGTGAGTGGGTGAGTAGGTGACGGGGGGGGGGGTCGGGAGTGTAGTTCTTCAAGAATGTTAAAGGTGTAATGAATTGGAAACAAATTACTGGGGCGACCGTGGCTAAATGAACCCAATGGCCTGGAGCAGGGCGGGGAGGGCACTCAAAATATTTCTGTCCATTTTCCCAGGGGCTCGAGGCTCCATCTTTCTCCCTTGGAAAGTTGAAGCTCTGATAGCCCTTGTTTCTGCCCACCCTCTACAAGGCCCCGCCTCCCAAAGGGCCCCAGTCCATCCCTCCAGATCACAGGCATTGGCAGAAACAAGGAAAAAGCGCAAAATGACTGAGTGAGCAAGAGAAACCCTTTCCCAAGCCTGGGACAACCGGTGGATTCCTTTAATGGAGGAAAAGAAAAGGCAGGGGACGCTGGGCTAGGGCCGAGGGGCTTTTCCGCAGAGGGCGCCGGGAGGAAAGTGACAAAAAAACATTTAGAAAAAACAAAACACAAAAGCCCCGTCATGCTCCTCTCCCCGCCACTCCCCACAACAGTTCCCTTGGCAATGACCTAGGGAAGGGGAGTCAAGAGTTGGAGGAGGGCTTACGGGGGTGATATGGCAGCTGCGGAAGCCTGTACCCCAGAGGCGGCTGCTGACGCTACGTGTGGGAAGGGAATATCTATGTGGGGGGCTGGGGAGGGGGGTAGGTGTCACACTGGACGCCCGTTCGGGCCCCAGGGTAGGTAATTTTCTTTCACTTTCTGGTAAACAAATGACTGAAAGCAAACTGTCAGAAGGGAGGGAGGGAGGGAGGGAGGGAGGGTAGGCCAAGCCCGGATGGGAAGTGAGCCCTGATCTTGAACCACGGGTTGGGAAAAAGCCTGGACGGAAGGGGGAGGAGAATACTAAGTAAAGGAAAAAACCTTTGGACCCCACAGGGCTGCAGTCCAAGCTCTCTAAGCACGACCCAAACAGGAGTCTCTTCCACCCCTCCGCCTCCCCCCACCAGTCTGGTCTGGGCCTGCCCCACTGACCTTGGGGAGTAGCAATCAGGGCGGAGGCTGCAGATCTGGCTGCACCAAGAAAAGGTGCTGGGGGAAACAATCACCCACGGGATTTGGGAGATATTCGTACATTTTGACATTCAGTGAACATGCAAATTGTGTGCAAACTAGCATGCAAATCAGCAGCGGTGCTCTCTGAGTCCACAGCTTGGGTACTTGTACTCAGACTGCGGCGCTGTTTCCCTGGGGTGGTGGGGGGATGGAGGGAGGAATCTAGAGGAGAGGAAGCCTAGAGGGCCATATTGTGGGGGTGGCGGGGATGGAGTGGGGGCTGAGAGTGGGAGAGAAACACAAGGAAGGGGCATCAGAGACTGTGCTTGTTGCCAGAAGCAGAGCCCAGACCATTCATCTCGCCAAACGCTAGCCTGATCCTGCGTTCCCAATTCTCGGCCCCGCCCCAGCAGCTCTGAGGGAGGGGCCGGTTGGGAGAGTCACAGCAAAGGCTGGGGCAGGGGCGGGAGGAGGGAGGGCCCTCGCAGCACCTAGTGCTTCGCAATGTCTCCTTTCTTCAGGATTATCTGTCTCTGCCAGGGGGCCAGTTTGGTCTCGTCATACCCCAGTGTCCTGAGCTTCTCCGATTGCTCCTTCTCCCGCCGCTCCTCCTCCTGCCTAAGTTTCTCCTCCTCTTTTCTGCTTACGGAAGAAGAACCCAGGATGAGAGAGGGAAAGAAGATAGGTGATGAACCTAGGCTACTGAGGGAAGGGCAGAGGATGAGGACAGCAAGTGCTGAGAGAGACAGAGGGATGAGTATAGTGTATCAGTCATCCCCTGAGGAAAACTAGAGGCAGTCGGGCAGGTTATGGGACGTCAGAGAGATGAGACAACGGGTCAAAGTAATAGGGTCTCATGCGGCAGCAGGTCAGGTTTATGGGGAGACAGATGAGGCAACAGATCAAGGTAACAGGTAATAAGACAGAGATATGTCAACATGTCAGATTATAGGAGACAGAATGATGGTGGCTAGTCAGGTTATAGGAAAACCAAGAAATGGGCAAAGCAGAAAAGATTATGGAGGAAGAGAATGGCCCAGGTTATTGGGCAGGGGGAGAGAAGAGGATAGGAATGAGAATGAGCAGCAAAGGTTACTAGGGGGAGAGATGTGGGCTTGCAGAAGACAGAATGGAGTATCTGAGCTACTTGGGGGAAAGGGGTAAGAAGAACTCGGTCTGGGTAGCTCCAATTAGGACAAGTGCCACACTCACCGTTTTTGCTCCCTGTAAGGAGAAATAAAGCATGGGTTAGTAGTGCTTTTTCCCATTTCAGCTCCCACTTCTTGGTAGTGTGGGGTTCCACGCCAGCTCACTTTCAATGTCCAGCTTACCTTTCCTCCTCCATCTTCTTCCGAAGGATGTCCCTCCTCCAGGCAGGCATGCTGGCCAGACGGGCTTCCTCCTCTTCGTCCTATAATACAACCACAGGAGTTCAGGGGCAAAGTATGCAGTGGAGTTCAGAAGAAGTCAGAATCCAGGGGATGAGTCCTCATAGTTGGAGAGGGAGAGAAAAGGGCAAAGGTAGGTCTGGATCCTGGAGGTTTTGGCAATAGGGGACTAGGGAGTTGATGTTTGAAGACCCTTGGAAGAGGGAAGTGGAAGGAAAAGTAGGAGAGGACAGTCTTTTAGTCTCTTCCTATAGAGACTTTCAGGATTAGAGATTATTCCCATAATGTTCTCTCTCTCTCTCTCTCTCTCTCTCTCTCTCTCTTAAAAATTTATACCTAGTACTTCTAATCAAGACACCAAGAATCTGTGATTTTGGAGATCTGGGAACTTCCTCCACCAAGGCAGATCACAACCCTTAATAGAGGCTAATAACATTACTTATTACTAATTCCTACTACTAAATTACTCCTCCTTCTATTAACTTAGTAGAGAAATCTTACAGTGATCTGTGACTTAGAGTGGTTAAGTGACATGTCCAAGGTCATAAAGCTAATAAGTATCAGAAGGGAGACTTGAATCTTGGTCTTCCTGGCTCCAAGCCTACCACTATATTCACTACCTCTCAGAGTTTCTATTACTGTGTAAAATTATATTGGAAATGATGAGTGACCTCGCTTTATCCCTGATCTTATTGGGAAAGCTTCCAATATTTCCTGAAGATTATTTGAATGTAAGTGTGCATTCACCTCATTTCCTACACCATATGCTTACATAGCTGCCCCTCACCCTCCCAAGGCAGGGCCAGAACAGTGCCAAGAAATAGGATCACAAGGTTAAAGGTGAAATGGGTTGTAGGGTGACCACAATCTGCCAGAACCAACATCTGGAAGGAAGGCAAGGGGGAGAAAGAGGCCACAAAGACCCAGCCTTAGAGCCTGACATAGAAAACAAGCTGTTTCAGATCTCTTTGGGCCAGATGAAGAGATATTTGCAAACAATCAATCCTTGACCCTTTATCTGCCTTGAGGGTAAAACCTGAGGATACTCCAAGGCAGCAGGAGTGCTACCCAGGTTTCCTGCTTGTCAGTTGCTTCACTGAAGGGCAAATAGTGCCCTTGCCTCTTCCTGAGCACTGGTAGATGGTGTCAATAGATGGGCTTGAAGGCAAAGACAATCTTGGGCCTACCCATGGTAGGCACCTCTTCAACACAAAATTCTTTATTATTCTGTTTAACAAGGGAGAGGTAATCTGCACACATTACACTGCACACATCAGTTCCTCCAGCCCCAGGCCCTCTGGCCAAGTCAGGGCTTGGAACTTTCCCAGTTCCCAGTCTTAGAGAGAAGGCAGGTCCTAGTTGCAAAACCATAGTGGAGTCTCATCTAGCTGGCAGGAGTTAGACAGATCTGCTTCCTTCATGATTCCAGGGCCTCCGAACAAAATGATAGATGTGAGTCTGGTCTGAAGAGTGAACAATGAGACCAGGTCCTGGAGGGAGCCTCCTCTTTGCTTTGTAGAAAATCATCCCTTGGAGAGGATCTACTCCCAAGACTGTTGCTGCCCTGGGGAGCCACTTTGGACAAAGTTCAGAGGAGAGCTCAAGGCAACTTTATATCCTAGCCCTGTCCTAGCCTCCTAAAGACACCAGAACAGCAGCCTGTCCCTCAACATAAAAGCCCTTGCCAATTATGGCCACTCCTAGCCCTATTATATTCAGCTTTAGCCTAGCTGGGCTTCACATTCCCAGGGAAATGGCCTAGCCCTGCCCTCACACATCCAGTTTCCATTTCTATAGCGCCTGAAGTCTAGGTAGATGCCAGGGTGGATTCCACCATTTCCAATGGACAGCTGACTTGACTTTTCTCTCTCCACTGCTATTGTTCAAATGTCGAACAGCTCAGCTTCCTTCTCCTTCCAGAATGAGAAGCTTCGGTCGATGTAGCGGCAGATATCCTCATTGCTGAACTCGCCCATTTCCGCTGCTAGTTGCAGAGAGTCAGCTCGATTGAGAGTCTCTGTTGGAGCCAATAGAGGGGCTGGTGACCCAGGGCTAAGTGTGGGCTCAGCCTGGGGCAATGGTGGTGGCAGCGGGGGAGGTGGAGGTTGAGGTACAGGAGCTGGTGCCTGGAGCTGGGGCAGAGGCTCCACAGCGGGGGGCTCTGGGCTGTCTCCAAAGAATGCCCTTTTCAGGTCTTCAAAGCCATCCTGCCAGTCCCGACGCCCAGCCTCCACCTCCTCCAGTACAACTCTGTGGAAAAGGCGAATCAGCTCCCATGGATGACTGCCTAGCCGGTCAAACATCTCATAGCATAGCAGGTGGCGGAACTTGCGTTCTTCCCGGCTCATGCGCATCTCCAGCAGCTGGAAATAACCCAGCATGAAGAGGTCCAGCGTGAGGCTGTCGTAGCAGGCAGGCACCCCACCTACATGGGGCAGGAAGTGCTCGGGCCAGTACAGACCCTGCACCCTGATCAGGCGTCGCAATTGCCGGGAGGGCACATGGCGCATTAAACTCCTCCAGTGTGCCAGCAATTTGCCTACCACGTGCCGCTGCTTCATGAAATACAGCAACCGGTGGTCATTACCAAGGCTGTGATGGGCTGGCTTCTCCAGCACCTGCTTGTGCTCAGGCTCTGGGGCCCCTGCTGCCACCACTCGGGGCAGCAACCTGCGAAGGCGGGCCTGGGTGTGGCGCCCAGGGCCACTGAAAGTCCACTTGCGCCAGTGCTCTAGGAAGAGGTGGACAATGCGCTCTTTCCGCATGTCGATATAGTCCTGGACGCCTCGAAGCTCAGTGGAGAGGGGTGGGCTCTGTGCTAGCTGCTCTGGCTCAAAAATTGTCACCTCGTCGCCGGGCTCCTCTGGGGGGTACAGGCTAGCTAAGGGGTCCTCAGGGGATGATAGCTCTGCTGACTCCAGTAGGAGGCGCTCAGACCCATTGGTCGCTGAAGCTCCGTCCACCCAGCGCCCTCTCAGGCATTGCTGAGCCGTGCTTCCGGACACATAGTCTTCCTCCAGGATAGGTTCTCGGCTAAAGACATCGGAGACTGTGACGCTCACTGGCAATGAGAGCTTGCGTGGGTGCCAGTACTCTGACTCCTGGCTCTGTATGTGCATTTCATAGTTGGCTTTGAGATTCTTGACTGAGACCCCACACTCCAAGATCTCACGGGCCACCTCCTCCCGGCTGTAGCTGAAGGAGTACGAGCGGCCGAGGCCCACGGACCCTGCCCGCCAGTCTGCCACGGGGGCCAGGGGCTGCCCTGTCTCAGCAGTCACCAGGTCGGTCAGGTGGGCCGGCCGGCCCCCCAAAGTGGCCAGCAGTATGGCCATGCTCTTGAGCAGAGTGGAGATCCTGCTACACCAGGCGGGCAGATCGGCCGCCCGGCCTTGCATGCGGCGGGGGTTGACTGTGAAACGGTGGCTGGACAGCGCAGCGGAAGCGGGCAGCAACTGCTGCAGCTCCATCTCCAGCTGTTCCAACTGCGCCTCCAGCTTCTGGGCCTTGTGCATCACCTGGAGGTTTTCGATTTGTTGTTCGATACGGTTGATGTCTTCCTCGGTCATGAGCTCCCCGAAGGGCCCCAGCATGGCATTGTGTGTGTGGGAGAACCTCCAGCCCTCTGGTTGGTAGCAGCAGTAGCCGGCGGTCAGCTAAGACGGGGAAGAGAAGAGAGGGGAGGGGAACGCAGGTCTCCCTCTGGCCCCACTCCTGGCGGCCCGCGGGCAGCACACCCTCAGCCTTTACATATCCCAGGTGGTGTAATGGTAGGCCGGGCAGGGCTGTGCAGGTGGGCCGGGGCAGCCAATGGAGAAGAGGCTTCAGCCAAGGAGGAACAGGAGCAGGGTGAGAGCTCGCTGCAGCCCACTCCGGGGCACTCTGGTTGACGGGAGGAGTGGGCCAGGTCTGATCTGGTTCGATGCTGCTGTGCACATGGTCTCTGGGCCTGGTCGCTCATTACACCACCAAGGGAACATGTAAAAGGTATTTAAACCAGGGTCCTAGACAAGCCCCTCCCCTGAGCCCAGATATAGCCGCTTCTCCTGGGCTCAAGCTTAGGGCTGGAACTGACAAGGGCTCAGTTTAAAGGTAATCAAGTCCCGTCCCACGGAGACTCCCCACAAGGATCATGCACCCCATGCTGAGTCCCTGTCCAGTGGCATCCTGCTGTGATCCTTTGAACCCCGATGCCTTCTGACTTCCTGTGACTTTGCGCACCACTTTTGGGAGGGTTTTCCATTTGATTTTTTTGTTTGTTTTCTGAATCTCTAATTTCAATAATTTTTACTTAAGTGAGAGAAAGCACTGGACTGGGGGGGGCAGGATGTGGGATTGGGAATTTCTGACAGCAAGTGTTGCCTTTACTGAACAGGAAAGGAAAGGAAACCCTGGCTGGAGCAGGGTTTTCTTAACCCCCGGGGCCTGTATGTTCCAGGGAGTGAATGAACTTGAATGGGAAAAGATTATATCTTTATTTTCAATAACTCCTAACTCAAATTGGTCATTTCTTTCTACTTTACATTTTAAAAAATTAATCTGAAAAGGGATCCATGGGCTTCCTTGGAATATTAAAGAGTTCATGACACTTAAGAAAGTCAGGAGTTCCTGGGCTGCTTTTTGCTTTCAATTCATACTTCATGGGCTGATGGCTCCAGAGTACTGAGGATTCTCTCAGCCTGGACCTACAAGACCACTCTCAGAAGAGAGGATTGCATAAGTGTCCTTTCATCCCTTCAATCTACTAAAAACAAAATAATTATTTGTAACTGATAGACTTGTTGGCTAATAAGTCCCTGAGTGTACGACTTGCATATTAGCCTGTGATGATGGCTGAGGTCTCCAAAGAGTCACACAGATGGTGGCAAAGAGCAGGGAGAGACTAAAGGAAGGGGAGTAAGCCAGGCCTCTGGTCTGGGGAAGCCAGTGAGCAGGGGCAAGGTCTGAATTTGCCAGATGGTCAAGAAGAGGAGCTCTCTAAGAGCCCACAGACTGGAGTAAGAGTGGGGAGGCACTAGTGGCCAGGCCCCAGGCCCACCTTTCGCCTCTGCTCCTCTTCTTCCTGCATCTTCATCTGTAGCTTTCGAACCATCACTTGCCTCTTCCATTCGGGAATGGGGCGCCCCTGCTCATCGTGTGTTGGAATCAGGGTCTCGACATCCAGCTGCATGTTCTGTGCCGGAGTCAACGGTGGGGCCAGGCTGCCATTGAGGACAGGCTGATGGGGGCCTCCACCTGCCCCAGGAATGGAGCTAGCTGGTGGAGTGGGGCTCCTGGCTCGAGACAGTGATGGAGACAGGGGTGGAGCATCTGTCTGGAAAGGGAAGGCATGGTGACAGAGAGCACTCCGATTGGAAGGTCCTGGAGACCGAGGCCGAAGACTTGAGTTGGAGGAAGGGGCTCCACGCCTTACCAGAGAAGTGGGCTGTCCACTGCCTGAGAAGACTGTGGTGAGGCCCTTGCTCTGCGGTGTTGGCTTCAAGCTCTTTCCTGCTTTGATCTCTGCCAGGAGTTCAGAGTTGTCTCCCGTTGGGGACATCATATTGAAAGATTTGGTACCTGGTGAGAGAAGAGGATGCTGAAGCACGAGGGACCGCAGCCCAAGCCCTGTCCACCATCTCCAAACCCAGCCACTCCTGGCTAGCCCGTTTTAGAAAGCAAGGCCCAGAAAAGGCCAGATAGGACTTGAACCAGGCATCACTTGAACCAGGCCAGAGTAAGGCAATGCCCTGCTTGGGGTGGGCAGTACAGTTTTCTGGCAAAGACAGGAATCCTGGGAGATCCCTCTAGTCTCCACAGGAGTAAAGCAATGCTGGCACAGCCCACAACTCTGCACCCAGACCAGCCTCCCTACCAAGCAGCTTCTTCCTCCCTGCCCTGAATCTTGCTTCTCTTCTGCCCACCACCTTAGTTCTACTAGTGGGGTCAGCCAGTACTTACGAAGTGAGAGGGAGCCAACTTTACTGGTTTCAGTGGGGCAGCCCATGGTTGAATGCTCCCGAACACTCATGGTGAGCCTGGTTAAGCCCAGAGGTAAGGGGAAGGTGTGCCTGATGCAGCAGGGTGTTCACCCTGATCTGTGATCTCCCTGGCCAGCCACCTGACCTTTGTTCCTTGGTTCCCTGGTCTCAGGGAGGAGTTTCCCTGAGTGTCCCAGACCCACCCCTATGCTTCATCAGCAAAGCTTGGTGATCCTTGAACTAAATTGTCCTGGCCCAGGGCCCTAGAAACCCAGGACCTCACTGGACCCAAGTGTCCCAGCATCTGGCAACCCCACCCCCTTCTCAAACAAGTGCACTCAAGTGCAAGCTCACTCTTGAGTGCACACACACACACACACACACACTCAGCTCCCGACCCAGCACTGATAAGAAAAAAACTCAAATTCTCTGGGGTGCCAGTCCAGAAGAGTGGTTCTTCATGGAACAGAGGGATGGGGATGTATGGAGCTGAGGCAAGGAAGGCTAGTGTTCTGGGAGAGAGGCATGGAAGGCTGGTGTTTTGGGTAAAGTCCCAAGTTCTGTGTGATAACATGCAAAGTCTCGGTTTCAAGTTTGCATTTTCCGGATTGTGTCTGGTGGGGATGGGGGGTGGGAAGGGAATCAAGGGGTTGTCTAGGGAAAGGGATTAGAGTGGAGTCAGGAGCAAATCATTCTCTCCTCTTCTTGGTCTGGGGGAGGGGATATCTAAGCACCTCCAGGAAGGGCCAGTGGAGAGGAAGAAAGGAAGTGGAGGTGAAGGGGAGGGGCACAAATAGGAATTATTTTCATAGGCAAAACCGACAGGAATGTTGGGGTGGAGGAAACAAATCCACTGATTCCATGGCAGACTCTTCTTCCTGGCATACCAGGAAGGGCTTCCCCCTAGCACCATCTGTCAGAACAACACTCAGTCATCCATTGATGTATCCTGTGCCCCATTTACACTCCCCAAGTCCACTGTCTGCTCTCTTCTGTCTGTTTCCCCTATGCCCTCCCGGACCCCTGGTTTAGGCACCTCAAGAATAGACAGAGTAGAAAGCAGGCCTGGTACTCACTCTTCCTGCACCTCAAAGCTCTCACTTCTAGGAGGCAGAAAGAGAGAGAGAGAGAGAAGCAACAGAACAGAGTTAGGAGAGGTATGGAACAGGCTGAGACTGGGGAGAACAGAGAGAAAGCAAGCAGGATGGTGGGTGGTGGGTAAGACAACAGACAGGGTAGAGCCCAAGGGAACAGGAGAGGAGAAGGAAGGAGTAGGGAAAGGGAAGAGAAGGGAAGATAAGATTATCCCTAAATGCCCAGGCTGAGTAATTAACCCTTGTGCTTCCACTCTTTCTTCCTAGCCCTCAGTCTGGAAGCATGTTTGGAGTGTTCCAGTCTGAGTGAGGAAGAGCACCTATCTTAATTTCTATCACTCACAGTTCGAATAAGGGCCAGAGGAGGGGAGGGGTCTTTGGATCTGATGCTTGAGCTGAGTCACAGGGAATAATCATAGGTTTAGAGCAGGAAGGGATCTTAGAGGCCATTGAGTTCAACCTCTGCATTTATTGATGAGGAAGTGAGATAGAGTGACTTGCCCAGAGTTCATCAGCTAGTGTCTGAGGCAGCATTTGAACTCAGATCTTCCTGATTCCAAGTCCAGTGCTCTATCTTCTATCCCCTTGGAAGGGGGACTGAACTCTAACATTGCCTAGTTTTTTGATGTGTGTGTGTGTATTTGTAGAAACTCAGACATCTTCCTTTGGTCATAGATCTGATAGCTCAGCCACCCATGGCCTGAATATCTGAACCTGCCTGAGTTTGCCAAAAGCTAGGTCACTGTAAACTCCAGGATTCTGAAATGAAGAAAAATCCTGCTGTAGGAATGGGATGATAAGACACTTTTGGTTGGGGTGTGGCTAGGATTCTCTCAGGCCCTTTGTAGAGGACAGACATCACATTTGTGGGTTGGGGGATGGTTCCCACTTTAGGAAATAGGAAGAGGATTCAGAGGCATGGATTTCAGGATTTCCTAACCCAAACTACCACTTTACACTGGGGAAACTAGCTCAACTGTCTCCTGGAGACCTGTGAACCCTCTGTAGTCTCAGGGGTTAAAGGAGGGGGACTGAGAATAGGAGCCAGGGTGAAGGAGGAAGGCAAAGGTAGAAGTGGGACACTGGATGGAAGCATTAGAAAAAAGTTTATAGGTGTAAGAAATAAGGACCTTTGGAAATAGGGATTTTGATGGAAATGGAAAGATTGTAAATTCCCAGAGGGCAGAGTTTGTTTCACTTCTGTCTTGGTGTTCTCAGAGCCTAGCACAGACTGACTTCTCTGAGGCACTTACTGAATGAATGGTTGGTTGGATAGAGGGATGTATGCCTGTGTGGATGAATAACTAGCTAGTGAGCACATCAGAAAAGGGACTATAGTCTACTTCGGTGGGTTGTTCTGTGTGTCAGCTGGTCACAGGCTCTGTGTGTCCTTCTGTGTGTCAGCTGGTTACACGGCAGGCTAGCTTCTTACAGTAACTGATGGCGATGAGGGAATTAGTGCAGGAGGGGGCTCTCCACGTCTTTCATCTATTTGTGCCCAGATGCCACGGCCATGATTTCAAAAGGCACTAGTTAGGCAGGTAAAACGGTGGGTCCCCAAATCCTGGGGGTGGGGTGCGAAGGGGGAAATATAAGTATCATCCAAAGTGTGTGTGCGTGTGTGTTTTTAAGGTTATCCATTAGTTTGAATCAGCTATGATAGCTCTGACCTTTCTTCTTTCAAGGGAGACTCCTGAATTGCCTGAGTTCTGATACAAGATGAAAAGATGACTGACTAAAAATTAGATCCTTCCTCCAAAAACAGGGTTGGTGGCTGGGGTATTCTTCTCTCCCCCCCCACCCTCAACCCACCAGCATCATCCAGTCTATAAAACTGCCACCATGCTTTGCAATCTCTCTTCTCCACGTCTGAAGCCTTCGCTTGCAAGGCGCCCTACCCCTATCGCCCCCAGTCCCCTGTGCCTCCCGGGTAGGGTCTCCCACCCGACTGGGTCCCGGTGCCGGGCTAGGATCTCTGCCATCCTTCCTCCCGCCCCCGGCTCCCCGAACTCACTGCCGGTAGAAGAGGAGGAGCGGCGCTGGCTGCAAACAGGACCGGACCCTTCGATGGGCAGAGGTGGCGGTGGGGGTGGTGCACTTAGGACTTCGGGCAAGGGTGGGGGCGGGGGCGGGGGAGGTAGGTCCCTGGACACCCTGTGGTCTGCGACACTGCCGTTGTGCACGTGGCTACTGGAGAGGAGAGCGGCCTGAGGGCATAAGGAAAACAGAGTGACCGAGCCGTCAAGAGTCTCGGGAGCTGGGCCGGGGACAGTTCGGAGTTCTGCTCCTGGACACGTGGGGACTGGGGGCAGGTGGAGGTAAAGCCCCCTGGGTCGGGGGCGAGACGGGACGGGGATAAGGCTGGGCTGGGCTGCGAGGCTCTCACCTCCTCGCTATGGGCCATCCCCAGACTGGCTGCCAGGGGCTCCCCGGGGCCGTAGCCGAGCTGGCGGTAATAGTCCCCGGTGCTGGGCTGTTTGCCAAAGCTGCGGGACTTCCGGCCCGAGTCCACCCGCCGCAGCCCGTCGTGGCCGTCGCGGGAGCTCAGCTGCGAGGGAGGGAGGAGCGCCGGGCGTGGGCTGCGGGTCGGCGGGTGGGGAGACAGCACCCTCCACCCCTGAAGGCGTAGGCTTGGCTTCTGTCTAACCCACCGCCTCAGTGGTACTAGCTCAAATCCCTCCCTGTGCCAGCCAGAGCTGGAGGTATCTGTGGCCGCGCCCCCGGGCAGCCCTGGGGAGGGGAAGCAGATGCGGAGGGGGTGTGCAGGGGAGGGACAGGGCTCCCGCTCTGCTCACACACGGTACAGGGTGGCTGGCTGGGCCTGGTCCTGAGGTGAAGGAGCCCTAAGGGCTGCTCCTAGACGGCTGGGCTAGCCTCTTAGGGCAGGGGACGTTCAGGGAAGGTTGGTTGGGGCAGGGGGAAGGATTCTCAAGCGCCTACGCTGGGCCCTGTCAAAACCTCATGCTAAAATCCAGCTTCCTCGACGGATCGGGAGGGCCCCGGAAAGCTCAGCTGCCTAGGGCTGGTGCCCGCGCCCAGAGTCCCGCGCCCTTCCCAGGGTACTCGGCCCTTAGTCCCCAAGAGCCCCGGGCAGCGGATGCCCTACCTGCGACTGTGCCCGGTGACGCCCCGCTCTGCACCTGCTAGCGGGGGCGGCGCGGACCCGACACCTGCGCTACCCGATCTGCCTTCTCAGGTTACAACACAGACCAAGGGCCTCTCTCCTATCCGCTCCTGGGTCCTGACAGCACCCCACCAATCCCGGGCCACTGGGCTCCGCCCTCCTCCCCCAGCCCCGCAAGTGGGGCTGCTACCTAGGGAGTTGGGCCACGCCCCGTCACAGTTCTCTCTCACACCCCCCACCTCTAACCCAAGGCAGCCAGATGTTTGCCTCACCCCTAGGTTGGGGCCCTACTATCCTTGAGCCCCTCTACACTTATTTTCCACTACAGGCCCCGCTACGCTGACTTGGAATTCGAGGTAAGCTGCTGGCGACCCTGGCACACTCCTGCCCAGCTTTGATGGTTCTGCACCTTTCAGAAAACCGCCCACCGACAGCTCCCAGACAGGGCCCTGGCGGGCTAAAGCAGAAGGCCCAGGTTTCTCGAGCTGCTCCCCTCCCCGTCCCTGTCCCAGTCCACTTCAGCCCAGCCGCATCTGGAAACCCATAGCTGTAAGTGACACCAGCCCCTGCGCCCCGTCCTCGGGTTTCAAGGCTCGGGTGACAGCCTCAGGTAGCTCCCGCCCCGTTGGTCCTGACTCCTGGAGGAGGCCAATCCCGGCTTGGGATCGCGAGAAGTCAGGGAAGGGGAGAAGGGGAAAGGCAGAGCCCCCTGCCCCGGCCGCTTTCCCGGGACCAGCCTTCTGAGTTTACCGCTTTCTGCCCCGCCCCTAGCCCCCAGCTCCCATTAAGGGCTCTGCTGACGGGCTCACGTTGCAGGAAACGCGACACCCGTGGATTTATTTTCTGGGCCATCATGCCTCATCCTTCCCCCAGTCCCCTGGCCCCCGGCCCCTTCCCACGGAACTGCTCTCTTTGGAGGCGGAGCTGGCCATCTGTCCCGCCTCTGCCCCGCCCAGCTTAGTCCTCAGACCCAGGGCCCAGCCCTAACCGCATCTTAGCTTCTCTCCAGTCTGGAAACAAAGAAGGAGGCGTAGGCTGGGAGAACTGGGCCGGGTCCCACAAAAGACACTTTGTTGGGACTCCCGGGCGCTCTTGCCGCTAGGCACGCACGCACACACACTGCGACCGGGAGAGATGGACAGACCCACATGCACACACAAATAGGCAGCCCAGGGGCCAGGCAGAAGGATACATCCGGATGCGCTGCTGCGCCCCCTCAGTGGGCAAAGCTCATCTCGGCTCCCAGACTCTCAACCAGAACCGCAACCGGATCACTATTCCATTCTCCCTAGCTTAACCTCTCCCCACCCCACGGGCCGAGGCTGGGAGCCGTGCAATTATTCTGCATCCCTATCTACCCAGGCGAGATGAGACCATCGCCCCCTTCTCCTGGAATGCCCCAAGGCGCCCTTTCCTCTCTGCTTGGGTTGGGAACCGAATCTTTTTGCCGGAGCATACCCAGGGATAGCCCTAGATACAGGGTGCAACCAGGCACAGGCTCTTGCTGGGGACAGATGGCACCCCTTTCTTCCGGTAGCCCCACCCCCACCTGTACCCCCTATCTTTTACTGGCTCTAGATCTAACTCTACTCCAAGAGCAGAACCAGTTCCTGTCCCTGCCTCTGCCCTTACTCCCGGAGAATCGAAGTCAGGATTGCTTCTCTCCCTTTTGGGGCTCACCCATTGCCTCTCCTCACTCGCTGCTTCTCTTCCCATGGCTGGAGCTATGTCCAGAGTTCCTGTCCTCCCTGACACACACACAACACCTCCTCCCTCCTTTCTATCTCGCTCTTATAGCCTCCAGTTTCTGGGGAGAGGTGTTTCCCCAGGTTGCTGTTACAAAGTCCTGGGGCTCACAGATACCTTAGGAACGCCCCTGTATCATCTGGGAAATGTGACACAGTACATCTCCCTTCTACATCCCCTTTGTGATCTCTTTGTCCCCCAGAGTCACCTTTGGCACCGACTACAACAGATCTTTCCTCTACCTAGGTACTTTAAAGAGGTTCTCTACATAGCTTTCCTCACCCAGAGTTTAGGCCCTGCTCCCCCCGCCCCCATCTCCTAATAGGACAAACAGACATTTAAGAACACTTTCCTTGGAGGGTTGGATGGCTCCTAATAGATCCAAGCCTCAGTTTAGGAAAGTGTCTTTCCTTTATCCATCAAGATTACTCTCTTGATCCAGCCCTATCCTGCGGCTGTGGATTGAGTGCTAAAATGCTCTGGGTTGGGGGATGGGGTAGAGCAAGCCAGGACTGATCCCATCTCCATTACCTCCCTCTTCAAGGCCTCTTTCTCCACATGCCGAAGTTTGCTCTTGGCCTGAACGTAGATATCAGCTGTGTGCTGCCCACTGGGGGGCTTGGGAGCTGGATAGGTTGGAGGGGGTGGGGGCATCTGAGTGCCAGGGGGAGGGGGTGGTGGAGGGAAGCTGGGTGGGGGCGGTGGGGTGGTGGGGCCTCCCTTCTTCCTGCCATGAAGGCCCATCTCAGGATTCAGCATGTCCATGTAGGTCTGCATGTCTGTGACAGTCGAGTTTCGAAGCCCTGCCAGGAAGGGATGGAAGAAAGCAGGGCAATGTTGAGAGCACAGCTGGACCGCAGTGAGATTTGGGGATGGGGTGGGCATGCCCTGTCTACACTATGCCCAAAAATGCCTTGTGGATCCCTTGAGGCCCCTCTAGGGTCATGTTTTCAAAGTCAGCTTTAGGGGATCGGGGGAACTGCTATAATTCCTGAGCCTGGGGAAGTCCATATTCCTGAGTGTCACCTCTTCAGCTTAGTCTAGGCAATCCCTGCACCTTCATCTTCAATTAGTACTAGGGAACATTTTAGAATTTGCCAATTAAGTAATCAAAGCCACAGAAGAAATCTGAGGCCCCATTTCTAAAGCCCCTCACAGTAGAATGTCCCTACCCTGACTATCTTCTCTACATTTAGCCAGTGATACACCCTCAATAAGCCTGTTGTCTTCTTTGGAAAAGAGCCCCTGACCTTGCAGCATAGTGTTAGTTAGGCCTGAGCACCTCAGAAGGCTGGGAATGGGGTAAGTTCACAGATCTCTCACTTTAATAGGAATCATCTTCCTATGGTGCTATGAACTACAGAAGAGGATCCTCAGAGGCTCAGGAGCTGGGTAGAATAACCCTAAGCCTCAGGAATGCCAAGCAAATCCAGAATGTTGGGAAGGGAATGTGAGGGGGGCAGGGGAGCGTTAGATAGAGTTAGTGATCTGCCCCAGAAACAAGATCTAGCTGATCATGGGCACCCCTACCCCCATGCCATCCACCTTGCCCTAGTCCCAGCAATGATCAGCTTGAGAGAGTCTCTTGGTAGGGGGGGAGCGGGTGAGGGGGTTCAACAACTTCCAAAAACCTACTGCAACTCACAAAGCTTCCCTAAGGACAGACCTGACTGGAAAGAACTAAAGACTTCTGGCCTAAGGGTTCTGCGTCCAGAGACTTAAGAAGAGGTTGGAGAGCCCACAGCCCCAGACATGGGGATAGAACCAAAGAAACCAAACCTTGCCCAGAGCCACACCAGAGTCTCATTAGAGTATGACTGGGTGTAGGGAGTGCCCGTGCATTTCTCTGGGGGTGTGACCTGTGTGCATTGTGTGTCTTTGTGTGTGTGTGTAGGTTAATCTGTGCATATTCATGAGTCCATGGGTCCTCTAGGACTCCTGCATTAGTCTTTCTTCATGATGGGGCTGGATAGTGTTGAGAACTCAGAAAACCCTCCAGGAGAAGGCTGTGGGGGGCAGAGATCTGGGACCAGAAGCTACTTCCCTGTGAGCAAGCCTGAGGCATGGAAAAAATCCACATGGCTACTGTCTCAATCTGGGAAGTATGAGGGATGGACGAGGGAAACTCAGGCTCTCTGGTCTGGGCCTGAGACATTCCCTGCCATCTCTTGCCTCCTTCATAGTAAGGCTAATCTCTGGGGTTGCCCCCTATTCCTTCTGAACAGAGTTGGGAGGCTCTAGGGACCACAGGGGCTGAAACACAGCTAACCCCTTTTGTTAAGCCCTGCCCCCACTGTGGGGATGAAGAGCCCTGTAGCCCAGCACACTACTTCATTCCTCTCTCTCCCTCTCCTAGGTACTCACTAGGCCCTGGGCCCCCCAGGTGGCCTCGGGTGCTGGAGCGGCTGGAGGGACAGGAGTCATAGTTGGAGAGAGTGCTGGTGGGAGAGCAGAGGTCGAAGTGTGGGGGCTGAGCTGACATGGTGGTGTTGGGTGAAGACATGCCCGAGTCTGGCTGCTTGCCTTCTGGCTCCCCAGATGGGTCCCGGGACAGGGCTCGGTGTTCCACACTCTGGGGAGAAAAGATAGGGTGTGACAGCCTTCCTTGTCCCCAGGGCTCCAGTTCCCTGGTTGTAGCCCAGGAGCCCCAGAATATCAAAACTGAGAGGGACTTCAGAGACTACAGAGTCCATTGTACACCTGACCAAGAAGCTCCTTTATAACCTGCCTGCACAGTGGCTAGCTATTTGAAACACCTACACTGACGGGGGGCTCTTTACCTCTCTCGGGGCAGCCCATTCCTTATTTGTCTTAATTGTTAGGGTATTTTCAATACCCATTAACCCAGGCCACAGGTCCAGGTCCTAATATTGAGCCTCTCCTGTCTTCTCTCCCCTGGGCAGGGCTAAGAGGCCAAGATCCCCCACGGCCCATGCTTTAGGTTCCCAGGAGAAGTCCCAGGAGGACTATTGCCATGCCCAGACGTGCCTTAGCTCTGTTGTTGGTGAAAATTCTGAATCTGGGACCTCATCTGGGAGCCTCCAGCTGTCTCAGGTTGTTGAAGAACTGAACTGAACTTTACCTTGGACTCTGTTACCTATTTCTCTTCCTCATCCCCCCTCTCCTTTATGAGGCACCTTTCCCTTTTTGCACAGCTCTAATTGTTAGGAGGTTTTCTCAGTGGCAGGGGTCTTTAGGAGGCAGAATCACAAGATTCCAGAATTATAAGGAACCTCAACAACTAATCCATGCCTGAAATGGTGGTCAACTAGCTTCTGCTTGAAGAGCTCCAATGAACAAGAACCCATCACCTCCCGAAATAGCCCATTTAACTTATGATGACCTCTTATTTGGGTGGCTCCAACCTTAGGACCTGAGTCTGCCTGGAATCCAGAAGACCTGATTTCAAATCTGATCTCAGACACCTGCTAGTTATGTGACCCTGGGCAAGTTACTTAATTTCAATTTTCCTCAGTTTCTTCAGCTGTAAAATGGGGATAATAATTGGACCTACCTCACAAGATTGTTGTGAGGATTAAAGGAGATTTTTGTAAAGTGTTTAGAACAGTGCCTGGCACATAGCAGGCACTTTAAAATGTTTATTCCCTTCCTTCCTTCCTTCCTTCCTTCCTTCCTTCCTTCCTTCCTTCCTTCCTTCCTTCCTTCCTTCCTTCCTTCCTTCCTTCCTCTCTTATTGGTTAGAAAGTTCTTTTATTCCCCTTGGACATCAAGCCTAAAATCTCCTCTTTGTAACTCCCCCCCAGGAAAGTCCTAGTCTAAGGCGCAGACCCCCTGGAGGCCAAGAGAAGGAATCTATTCTCTCTTCCATGTGATAATCCATCAACTACTTGAACACAATTGTTATGGTCCCCCTCCCCCAAGTCTTCTCTTCTTCAGGCTCACATCCCCAGTTTCTTTAACCAGTCCTCACAGTGTGACGCAGTAGAGCCAGGGAGCCAGGATACCCAGCTAGCTGTGTGATTGTGGGCAAGTCATTTGCCCCCTTGGGGCTACAATTTCCTCTTTAAAATGAAGGGGTTGAAACAGATGATTTCTAAGTTATTTTCTCATTCTAGAATTCTGAGATTATGATTCTTGGAGGAGGGGGTCATGCCTAGTCACCCGAAGTGGACTAAAGCCAAATGACGTAGCTTTCAAATGCCAATACTTGTATCTTGGTGATGGTAGCAGGGTAGGGTTCTGTCTTTGCCCAACTGCTTGATGTTTCCCCAGAAAGGGGTGTTGAGGACTCCCACTTCTCCATGTCCCTAGGTGCCTATCATCTAGCTAGAAACAGGAGGGAAAGGTCAGACCAAGGCATCCAATTGACTCCCTACAGAATTAAGTAGGAAAGGACCTCAGAGGTCAGCTATTCCAACCCCTTCCTGGACGAGTCCCCTTTATAACATCTGAGACAAGTGATGTGTAGTAAGTACTCTCTCTTTATCATCCCCTCTCTCCCTTCTATGATACCCTTCCCCCTTTGGAGAGCTTCACTTGTAAAGAGGTTTCCCAGTATCAAGCACAAATACGTTTCTTTGTTACTTCTCCTCATTGCTCTAAGTCTGGCCCTAAAGAGCCAAGGAGAATGAATTGAGTGCTATATCTGAGAACAAGCCTTCTAGAAAGAGAAGGTTCTTCCTCTGCCCCATTGCCAGCTCTGAGATGTGGACCTGGCATCTACCTTTCTCAGAGGATGACATCTTTGAATGGGTGTTGGGAACCAATGAACACATTGCATTTATTCCCTGAGGTCAAACCTGGGTAGAATGGAGATAGGACTGACCAACTCTAGGCTGAGCATCCACTCTAACGTTTGAGTAGCTGTCTTCAGGACCACCTTATACTCTGTCAGAAAAGAGAACTTCACCTCTGCTCTCCTTGGCTTACTTCTGACTTTTGGGTACTGGCCTTTGGGTAGGAGCCCAAAGAGGTCAAGAATAGGCTAGTGCCAGTTGTCAAGGAAGATGCTAAAGGTGAGTCAGCTATATCCCCTGCTCTTGTAGCCCTCCTCTGGATACCACCCACCCTGATGCCCCTAGGATTGCCCAGACCCCTGTTCTAGCCCTGTCCCCTCTATGTCTAGGCTCCCTCCTCAGGGCCCAGGACTTGCGATACTGAGGGGATACTGCTTACATTACCCATGTTGCTCTCCGGATTGCTGGTCCCTGGCCCGCCGGGCAGCCCTTAGCTAGCTCAGAGAGGAGAAGAATGTCTTCTCTGCCTTGGTGCCTCTGCCGCCCCATGCCCCCACCCTTCCTGCCTGCTAAGTGTCACAGGTCCTCAGGGAGAGCCCACTGCCTGCCCCGCCCAGCGCTGGGTTCCAGGTAACAGCCCAGCTGCTGCTTGCTTATTGGACTCCATAATGAGGGACTCAATGAGTATTTTCCTTTTCTGGGGCAGCAGTCCTTGGTGACTTTCAGTCTGTCACTGGCACAGCTGGGGCCAAGCAGGGCGATACCCAGAGCAGGCTGAGAGAGTAAGGATGGGAGGGAACAGCTGGGGCTCAGGACCTTCTACAGGCAGGCTCTTCCCACTGCTGGCTGCCATGACCCAGGTGAAGATGGATGGCGATGGCACCCTTAGGTGTGGCCTGGGCTTGAAATGACCTCTCTCCCAACTGGCCTCAATGAACATAAGGGAATAGTGGAGAGATGATGGGGAAGGAGCCTGTGTGGAAAAAGCCTTGGATTGGAAGACCAAGGATCTGGGTTCAAATTCAGCTCTACCATTTACTATGTGCCTTCGGGAATTGGCTATTTGTTGCATCAACTTCCTCTTGGCAAAATAAAGGGATTGTACTTCTAAGCCATTGGGTCCCTGTGGCAGTCTAGGGCAGCCAGACCTCTTCTTAGAGCAATGTTGTTAAATGTACAAAATAATACTTAGGGTTAGAAAGTGAAACAATGTCATTTCCCCCCCATCTCAGTTCATGGATCCCCAGAAATCCACCCATGGACCCCAAGACTAAACGGTCTTTTCTAGCTCTTCATTCTAGGACCTCCTCACCTGGCTTCCTCTCTCATGACTCTGTGGGAAGGCAGGCACTTCAAAGCTACCCCTTCCCTGCACTGGCAGTACCCCAGGGGGAAGGCTTGCTCATACCATGTTCTCCACAGTGCGAAGGTAGCGGGTACAGTGGCTGTGCCCATTGTAGTCTGAGAGGTCGGCAGCTGTGTAACCATCCCGGTCCCGGATGTGCAGCTCTGCCCCGTTCACTACTAGAATCTGGCAGCACTGGGGGAAGAATGAGGGGGCAGTGAGGGGAGCACCCCTGGACTAGATGAGCTCAGACCATTGCCCGATACAACAGGGCTATGGAGAAGGTGTCTGTGTCCTTAAAGTTGAGGGATGGGGGAGACGACAAGTTTCCCTGCCCCAAACATCCCACTATTGGCCAAGGTCTCCCTGGGTTGTAGTGGGGACTCAGGTGCCGTAGAGGCTGTAGCACTAGACTTGGAGTCAGGAAGATCTGGGCTTCTGGATGAGGCTCCTGACACAGAGGTGTGTGGGGGGAGGGGCTGGGGAGAGGCAGTGCTGATGTCAGCAGAGATGCTGAGCCCAGCTCTGTCAGGGTTGGACCCAAAGGGAGTGGGGGGCAGGGAGAGGACCTGGATTTGGATGGGAAGGAAGAAGAGGGAGAGGCTGGATCATGCTCCCATCATCGCCCCATCCCAGCTTGAGCCCCATGATCGCTGGCTCTCTCTGGCCTGGCCTGACCTCCAGCTCCCCGTTCTCAGCAGCATCGTGCAGGGGGGTCCCTCCCCACAAGTCAGTGGTTATCTCCCCGCCATGCAGCAGCAGCCAGCTGAGCACCTTGGCGTGGCCCCGGCTGGCAGCAAAGTGCATGGCAGTAGCCCCGTCATCGTCTTGCTCTGAAAGGCTGACATCGGTGCAGCTCACCTGGCATGAAGGACAAAGGAAAAGTCATGGGGCCAGCCACTCCCTGCTCCCTCCCTTCCTTCCTCGATCTCTTTCCTTCATCCCCTATGCCCCTGGCACTTACCAGCCACACAATGATGGGGCTGTGGCCCATCTGAGCAGCAGCGTGAAGAGGGGTCATCCCATCACTGGCACGTGTGTGTGGGTCAGCCTCACACTCTTGTACCAGGTACTGTGTTACCTCCAGGTGGCCCTCCTGGCAGGCCAGGTAGAGGGGTGTGGCACCATTCTTGGTTTGGGCACTTATCCCCCTGGGAACAGAGAAAACACACACAAACACACACACACACATATACATACACACAAACACAGAGCAGCCCTCAGAGGGATATACATCCTCCCTTCTCTCTACCTCTCCTAGATAACTCTTCTTCCTGTCATCTCTTCTCCACCTAGTCTCCATTGACCGAAGTGAGGGCTGCTGTCACCAGCTACACAGTCTGATCACAGGCTGGGCCCTCAGATGGTCAGACCTCTGTCTGCATATCCTTCCTTGGTGCTCTCCTTAGGAGGAGGAGCTTTTGCAATTTACAAGATGAAATTGAAGGACAGGGACATGAGTCTGTGACTTGTGGACTCCCTCATAAGATCTAGTATAGTGCTGACAACTAGCAGCCAGACAACAGGTGTCAAATTCACTATCCCCTCACTTCTACCTCCTGGCTTTTCTGGCTTCCTCCAAGACTCAGCTTAGTGCCTTCCCCTCTGCTCTGCATATACAGTATCTTTTATGTGCCTAGTCATTCATATATTGTTTTTCAATTAGAATGGGAGCTCCTTGGCATCCAGGACTGATCTTACCTTTCCTTGTATTCCAGCACTTAGCATGGTGCCTGGCACCTGGTAATTACTTAGTAAATGCTTGTTGACAGATTCACTCTCCTGTTCTTCATCACTTAGAAATCATTGTTGTGGTTTGTCCTTTGTTCTTGAAGAGGACCATGACATCAGGAAGGTGATGCCATGATGTACAAGTGAATTGGATGTGAAGTAGGGCTGTGCAAGGTCACCGGCCTCACTTTCTCCTCCAGAGCATTCTGGGTCCAGTGGCCAGATATAGATCAGGACAGCTGGAGATGGCCCCTTCACTTAGGAATGCACAGTGGTAAAAGGCAGTTGAATTCAGATTAAAGGCAATGATGAACTTTGGTTCCAGTGGAAAGAAGATTAAAAAAAAAAACAATGACCTCCTCTTGGTGGATAAGGGGAGGGGTACTCCAGGTCCCAAATGTTACATGTGTCATCTAATCCAATCACTATGTGATAGATTTTACTTACTGTTTTTTCTTTGAGTCATGAGAGTTCTTGAGGTTGGGTTGGGGGTTATTGGGAAATGTTTGTGATATGATAAAAGCAACAACAAATCAGAGAGAGAGAAGAAGAAGAAGAAGAAGAAGAAGAAGAAGAAGAAGAAGAAGAAGAAGGAGGAGGAAGAGAAGGAGGAGGAGGAGGAGGGGAGGGGAGAGAGGGAAGGAGGGAGGGAGAAAGAGAGAGAAAGACTTGAATTCTGCCTCTGATACTAGCTGTGTGACTATAGCCAATTCTCCAAACCTCTCTGATGCCATGTTTTCTCAAGTGTAAAAGTGGGGTAATATCTCAGGTAGGATTAATAACAAGCAGCTATTTAACTTAAAGGATTATGGGGAGAATTAAAATAAGATAATCTGTGTAAAGTGCTTTGCAAACCTCAAAGTGCTGTATTTTTATCTACAACATCACATTTTACCTGCTTTCCAATAGAACACAAGTTCATCGAGGGTAGGAACTGTGCATTTTTAATCTTTGCATCCCCACAGACTTAGCACAGTGCCCCGATGTTTGGTGAATGAAGGAATTTTGATTTGTCGAATATCTTGGACTTGGGAGCAGTACAATGGAACTCTAGCCCCATGCCCCACTTTTCCTCTTGGCCTCACAACCAAGGCAAGACTCCCCATAGGAGGTACTGGTCCAGGGGACGACCCTGTTCTTTGTCAACTACAATGGGTTACAGATACTTCTGTGGACACTGGGACCCCAGAGCCCCTTCCCTATTCCAGGTTTTTTTCTCTCTGACTTCTGTTTCCCAGATCCCCAAGGGCCCTGGCTCCCAGACTCCTGACTTGAAGAGAGGGGACACGGTACCAAAGGGACCAAGGCTCTTGGCACATCCTCTCAGAGGAAGGTACAGAATTGAGGAACTTGGAGAGGAGAAGGTGTCCCCTATATTCTTTGGGTGGGGGGTGGGGGTAAAGGTGATACCTAGATCCTGGAAGAAGGCATATGTAACTGGAAGGGCAGGAGGGAGTCCATGTTATTTTATTTCTGCTTGAGGAGGGAGAATCCCTGCTCATCTCCAATCCTTTACTATCTTTTCTCCCTTCACTCCACTCAAGGCTTAGCAACCTGCCCACTTAATCCTGTTTCCTGGGCTATTTTGGGCTCCTGCAATTTCACTGCCTTACAAATTAAGCAGATTAAGAATCTGATGGATACACAGACATCGAACCCCTTCCTGTACACAAGGATGAGCAGAGCTCTGACTAGGTTGGGATCAATGATGCCTTGTCCCTGGGTGATTACCGATCAATACTTGTATTCCTTCCTCAACTAGAAAACAACTGAACTTGGATCCTTGTTAGCAATCAGGAATAATTAGCTAGTGTAGAAATTCTGGGGGCTCTACCATTGGCCCAAGGGGGCCAGATTCCTGAAGGGCAGTGTCTCTGCACATAAAACTTTGTCTCTTGATTTCTGGGGTCTTGCCCTCCTTTCCCATTGGACTAGATTGTAGAATCATTTAGCACATGTACATTATAGACTAGATTCTTGAATCTAGAACTAGCTAATGCCTGGTTCCCACCCTCTGGCTGCAAGAAACTCTACCAGAGAAACAGAGCATTTCTTTTGGGTTCCCAGCACTGTCTAGGGTCTTCAGGGGGCTTGGGGAACTTTGCCCGGCCACAGAAATGGCCTCAGGACTCATAAAGTTGGGGTAATTCTCCTTGAGGTCAGCTACGCTTGTCATTCAAGGGGGATCCAGGACCTGGGCTTAGAGAGGAGTGGTGTCCGTGAGGACTTTGAAGCTCATCACATTGGTCTTTCTCTGCCTCCTGGGTTAGGGATACTGGGTGGAGAAATCACTTTCTCATACTTCAAGTGAAGGGAGTCCTGTTTCTGGGGCTTACTTTAAATTTGGGTGTGGGTGCAATTAAAGATGTTGGGCACTAGGTGGCAGTGTAGCCCAGATCCAAATCCCAGAGACTGCACCTCCATCTGGCTAGAGAAGAGGCAGGAGAAAGGCCTGTGTCCTTCGGTGCCCAGCCTTGCCTTGTCCTGACCATCATGGCCCATAGGTAGGTGTTCATGTACCTTCCTAAAGTATTCATCAAACACCTATGGTTGTAGGTGCCAAGCTCAGACTCACCCACATAGATGCTGACCCACTTTCCGCCTCCCCAAATCCTTGCTCTTCTTTTTGGACTCTGATTGATTCCTGTTCTTTTCAGAAAGCATTTCCTGACCACTTGACTCCCTTCTTCCCACCTATAAAACCTCTTGTCTATAATACCCATCTGGCACCTATCGTAGGTAACATCTTTTTCTGTGTGTGTGCTCGCCTTCTCCTCCACAATTAGACCGTATAAACTCTTAGAGGGAACACATACCTTGATTCTATTCCCATTTCCCACACCACTCAGTGCTTTACATCCAGAAGGCTTTCAATCAACATGCTCGGTGATTGACTAATTAGTATTCACATACATATACAGAAAATGGACAATCGTACACTAATACCACCACCTGTATGCCAAGTATGCATGTTGCCTAACATCCCTCTAGACTCTCACTGACATCTCCATGTTCAGATTCCTTGGAGGTAGCCCCTGGGTGCCACCCTGATGCCCTATGTGCACACCTGCTTGCGTATCCAGCATTCGGTAAAAACCTGTTTAATATTTCACAAACGGATGGCAACCAGCCACTGCTCTATTACCTTCCAGGATCATAGTTATCTGAATTATTCACCTTGTTACCAAGAGGGGAGGGGATCCAATGCACCTGCCAGCTGAAGAGCCAGAGAAAAGTCATCCATGGGTCCCTGGACCCCCTACCCCCTCTAACTCTGCAAGCCTCTCCCTAAAATCCTCCCATTTCTGTTTTACTGAGACACCATTTATGACTGAGGTTGGCTGAGGGCCCTCAACTCTCTTGGCATATTTCAACACTCCCAGAGAGCATGCCAGACCTGGGGCAGTGTGCCCATCCTAAATCTAGCCTGGGTTCTGTCTTTCTGCAGGGCAACAGGCACAATAAAAAATGCTGGGCCATAAGCAGGAGTCTGAGCTAAGTGGGATTGGGGCATTTCCCATCAGATAATTCGAAGTTAGGACAAGCGAGCCTGGTGTCACAAAGTTCATCCAGGTCAGCCTTTCCCTACTCCATTTCCCCAAGCCCATTAGTGGGTACTTTTATGTGACTCCCATGACCAGTCTCCCTACCAGGATTAAGAGTGTTTGGCCACCATCACCCCCTTGGGCTAGCTGGATAGGGGAGGAATTCCAAGGTTAGTCCTGGATAGGCCCCTGGGAGGCCCACACAGACTCCATCCATAGAAGATAGAAATTCTGTGTCATTCCATCACTGCTGCCATTCTCTGTCAGTATTTCCCCTGGCAGAAAGAGGAGTCAGATATTATAGTGGATAGAGAGCTGATCTGAATTCAAATTCTGCTTCAGGCATGTTGTGAATGCTGTTCTTAAACCACAGGATGGAGTTTGGAAATGATAATCCTCCATTCTCCCTCTGAGCTCTTATCCAGCCTTACCAGCAAGGGGTTAATCTGCCAGGGTTGACCCTTGGAGCCTTGGCATCCAGATGGAGTGGATTAATCCTGAGAGTAACCTATTTTTCTGTAGGGCTCAGCTCTACCATGGGGGCAAGAGTATTTCCAGGGAAGGGAGGAAAGGAGCCTGTGTTGCGCCTCAGATTCCTCATCCATAAAAGGAGGAAGGTGAACCCTCTCGAAAGTCTCTGAAGTCTATTTTAGCTCCTTTATGTGATCCTATGATCCTGTGCAACAGGATGCATCATGTTAAATTGAACTGGAGAAAGGGCAAAAGAGCAGAGTAGAAAAACCAACCAACTAACGAGCCTTCATTAAGCACCTAGCATCACATAGTGGAGACAGTTATAGGACCTGGGTTCAAATCCTGACCTTGCACCTTGCTACTTGTTTGACTTTGGTCAAATCTCTTTTAACCTCTCTGGCAAAATGAGCACTTTGGGTTTGATGACCTCTAAGGTGTCTTCTAGTGCTAGACTTCTGATCCCTGTGGCCAGTAGGGAGCTAGACCATATTCACTTTATTGGGGTGGTCCAGAATTGAACCCACGATATCTCTGAGGTATGCCCGTATTGTATCTACCTAGACACTTGGGTTAGGAAAATGAGGAAGATGGGGATACTGTCCTCAAAAAAAAACTAAGAGCTTTAGGATGCCCAAAGAATGGGATACCAACTCGATTATCTGTGAGTGTGCAGCAAGCAGAATCCCTCCTATGTGGGATCCTCAGATCCTTAAACTTGGGTTTTGTTTTTAATGTTGATAAGTGAATTTCAACATAAGTGGTTTTCTTTCAAATACTGTGTATTTTATGCACTTAAAAACATTATTCTGAGGAGTCTATAGACTTCAATAGAATGCCCGAGGAGTTCAGGACACAAAAAAGGTGAGGAACCCCTATTTCATGGTTTTCAAAATGGCGCCACTCTGTGGTAGTGGGGGCAGCTAGTTTCTCTCAATCTCTGCAGCTGAGGATTCAGCTGTTGACATACAGCCTGGGGTACAAGCTGAATCTAGGGGTGAGGAAAGGCAGTGGGTGGGTGAGGAGATCACTATGTCTCAGTACAGGCATGCCTGATTTTATCATGCTTTGATTTATTCTGCTTCAGAGATATTGTATTTTTTACAAATTGAAAGTTGGTGGCAACCCTATATCCAGCAAGTCTATTGGCGCCATTTTTCCAACAGCATGTGCTCATGTCATGTCTCTGTGTCACATTTTGGTAATGCTCATAGTATTTCAAACTTTTTCATTATTATTACATCTGTTAAAGTGATCTGCAGTCAGTGGTCTTTGATGTTACTATATGTAATCGTTCTCATATAATAGGGTGAATTTAATCAATAAATGTTGTGTGTATTCTGATTGCTCCACTGACTAGCCTTCCTCTGTCTCTCTCCCTTTTCAAGGGCCTCCCTTTCCCTGAGACACAATAATATTGAAATTAGGCCAATGAATGTCCTGACAATGGCCTCTATGTATTCAAGTGCAAGGAATAGTTGGTAGGTGTGGCAAACCTCATTGTTGCCTTGTTTTAAGAAATTGCCACAACAAAATCAATGCAATCAAGATTTGAAGGAAAGAAGAAAGCTGGGAAACATATTTTCACAGCAATTGTCTCTGATAAGGGCCTCATTTCTCAAATATATAGAGAATTGATTCAAATTTATAAAATTACGAGTCATCAAAGGATATGAATAGACAGTTTTCAGAGGAAGAAATCAAAGCTATCTATAGTTATATGAAAAAATGCTCTAAATCACTATTGATTGAGAAATGCAAATTAAAAGAACTCTGAGGTACCACCTCACATCTGTCATATGACGGAATAGGAGAGAAAAGGAAAATAATAAATATTGGAGGGGATGTAGAAAAATTGGGACACTAATGCACGGTTGTGAACTTATCCAACCATTCTGGAGAGCAGTTTGGAATTATACCCAAAGTGCTATAAAACTATGCATACCCTTCAACCCACCAATACCATTACTAGGTCTGTATCCCAAAGAGATTTTTTTTAATGGGGGGTGAAGGACCTATTTATACAAAAATATTTATAGTAGCTTTTTTGTGGTGACAAGGAATTAGAAAGCGAGGGGATGCCCATCAATTGGGATATTGCTGAACAAGTTGTGGTATATGATTGTGATGGAATATAAGAAGTGATGAGCAGAGAGATTTCAGAAAAACTTGGAAAGACTTATATGAACTGATGCAAAGTGAAGTGAGCAGAACCAGGAGAACTACATTGTACGCAGTAATAGCAAAATTGTATAATGATCAGTTGTGAATGACATAGCTATTCTCAGCACTACAATGATCCAAGACAATCCCAAAGGACTCATGATGAAAAATGCTATCCACCTCCAGAGAAAGAACTGATGGAGTTTGAATGCAGATTGAAGCATACTATTTTTCACTTTCTGTACATTTTTGTGATTTTTTTTTCCTTTGGGTCTGTGTCTTCTTTCAGAACATGACTAATATGGTAATATGTTTTGCATGATTGAATACGTATAACCTATAACAAATTGCTTACTATTTCAGAGAAGGAAGAGGTGAGGGAAGGAGTGAAAACATTTGGAACTCAAAATAAAAAAAAGATTGTTAAAAATTGTCTTTACATATAATTGTGAAAAAATAAAGTTTTTTTTAATGATAAAAAAAGAAAATTACTACAGCCATCCCAAACTTCTGTAACTACTACCCTGATCAGTCAGCAGCCACCAACATCTAGGCAAGACCCTCTACCAGTAAAAAGATTACAAATTGCTGAAAGCTCAGGTGATAGTTAGTACTTTTTAGCAATAAAGTTGTGTAGTTGTTGTGTAGCAATAAGTTGTGTACATTGTGTACATTTGTGTACATTGTATACATTGATTTTTAAGAAGCATAATACTATTGCCACTTAATAGAATATAGTATAGTTTTAACATAATTTTTATATGTACTGGGAATACAAAAATTTGTGTGACTCACTTTATTGCCATATTCACTTTATTGGGGTGGTCCAGAATTGAACCCATGATATCTCTGAGGTATGCCCGTATTGTATCTACCTTCCATATGGAGCAAGAGTTCTTAACCCGGGGTCCATGAATAGATTTCAGAGGGGTCTGTGAACTCGAATGGGAAAAAAGTGACATCTTTATTTTCATTAACCTCTAACTAAAATTCAGCATTTCCTTCTGTTATTTAAAACCACTATTCTGAGAAGAGATCCATTGGTTTCACCAGACTGCCCAAGGAGTCCATGACTCAAGAAAGGTGAAGACCCCTTGCTATGAACTCACCCTCCTCTCTCCGCACGCCATCCCCTGCCAGGCAGAAGACATTGTTAAGTCTTTTTATTAATTGTGTCTCCAACACTTTGCACAGTGTCTGGCACATAGTAGGCACTTAATAATTATTTATTGGCTATGGGAAGTTAGTTAGCTCTTGGCTTCTCAGAGATTTGGCAAACACAAAATGGTATGTTTTCATAACTCAACATGTGCTTTTTACAAAATGATGTTCTTTGAGAATAACAGACTGTGTTGGAACATTCTTTTTGTTTGTTTATTTGAATTTGGGTAATGAATTCCATGGTGTAATGAGTTTTTTGTGTGAGAAAAACAAAACAAAGCCCCAACATCGCTAAGATTTTAGGTCTCCTAGAGAGGAGAGATCCAAATGACTTCCTCACCAGTCCTTTATCAGATCACTTATGACTGAAAAGCATCTTGGAGGCTACTGAGTCCAACCTTCTCATGTTAGAGAAGAAAAAACTGAGGCAAACAAAGATGAAGTGACTGGCCTAGGGTCACATGGCTGGTAAACATCTGAGGCAGGATTTGAACTCAGGTCTTCCTATCTCCTTGTCCAGTACTCTATCCACTATGAACCCCAGCTCCTTCAGACCCCTCTTTCTTAACCAAGGTAAAGAAAACATTCCTCCTTCCCCATTCCCACCCTCCCCAGATCTCTGACTCTGCTTGAATAGGCTGGGGATGGGGCTCTCTCCAAGGGCCAGGGTGTTTGTGATGAGGATGGGAAACAGTAGGATACTGTGCCCAGTCCCCTATCATTGACCTGTTTTGAGGTCAGGAGTCCCTACTTTGTACATCAAAACATCTTGTATCTATAAAAAACTCAATGGATTTGTAAAATCATAGAATCATGGGATTTTGAGAGTTGGGCAGGACCTCAGTGACCATCTAGTCCAGCTCTTATCCAAAAAGAACTCAAGTGAGAAAACATTTTTAAGTACCTATTACAGGCAAGGCACTGTAATATGCATTGGGGATTCAAAGACAAGATGAAACACAGATCTTGACTTCAAGGGGCTTACATTTTACCAAAGGGCAATGAAAGCGTGTGGCCCAGGGAAAGAACACTTGCTTTGGAGTCAGAAGGCCCAGCTTCAAACCTTTCCTTTGATATTTGCTCCTGGTATTTCCCCTTTTCCCTTGCCCCTCCCCCCACCCCACCTGGTGCCTTCTCTCTGTTATTAGCTCCATTTACACTGTACGGATAAAGTTGTGTGCATTTTGTGTTCCTCATTCGACTGTAAGCTCCTTGAGGACATGGACTTGGTTTTTGCATTTCTTTGTATCCGCAGGGCTTAAGCACAGTACCTAGCACATAGTAGGAAGGTGCTTGACTGGTTGGCTTGACATGCTTGACTGGTTGGCTGACTGTGTGACCTTGGACTTCCTTGGGAATCAGTTTCTTCATATGTCAAATGAGGGGGTGGATAAGGATGGCCTCCAAAGGTCCTTTTAGCTCTTTCATTTGTGACTCCGAGAGAAATGATTATTTTTCTTTTGTATTAATAACCAATTATTGTTTGAGGACCAAGGTTTTTTCCCCTTTTCTACTTCCTCATCCGGAAATCAACCGGTGTGGGAAATCTTTCTAAAAGACTTACCCAGCCAAGACAGCTGAGATCTAATCAAAGACAGAGAAATTCTAAGTTTGGGCTAATGGATGCATTCCAGCTCTTCTTGTTTACTTAGACAGGTCTGGGAAAATGTGGATCCTCCCTTTTGTCAGACAGGTGATATAAAAACTAGTAAGTCTCTTTGACCAAGATTTGGGTGATCCAAGTCACATACCCCAAGACCCTCATTGTCGTATAGTCTGGCCTCTCATTGTAGTGTTCGCGCTCTCATTAATTGTTTACCAGTTACAGTTGATTGCCACCTTCAGGAACACCTGCTCTTCCAAGGGCATATAAACTGTGAGCCTACCCCCAGGAGGGGTCTTTGTGTAACAGAGATGGACAAATGACCATCTTTTTATTGATAAACAGTTGGTGTGATTAATAAAACAATTAAATTACCCAGAAGCTATGTCTCTTGAACTTTTTAAACACTGCAACCCTTTTGGCTTTCATAGAAAGAAGGGTACATGAACAACAGTACAAGGCTCCAGGAACATGTGAATGGCGGTAGAGCACTAATGGAGATATGGTTTTAATAGTGACAGCAACTTTTCTGAGTTGTATGGAAGCCCCTAGCTTGGATCAGAGCCTAGAACCCAGAGAGGATAGGGTCACAGAAGGGTTCAGAAGAGACAGAGCTATAATCGGGGCATGAACTTTTCCCAGAGAAACAGTACAGGCAGTGCCTAATTGCCAACCACAGGGATCATGCAGACACTGGGCTTTGTTTCTGCCCTTGGCAGAGGCCAAGGTCCCATGTGGGACGTGTCTGGAAGATGCTTATAGGGAAAGATGGGGCCTCTGGGAAATACTGGGCTCCAGGCCCAGTCTCAAACTGGAGCCAAGCATGGATTTTCAGACAAGGGGACAGAGAGCTGCCTAGGAAAACAACTTAAGGATGCTTCCTTCACCATACCCCCTAAAGCAGTATTCCCTAGCCCTATGTCAAAGGGTTCCCACTTTCCTTCTTGGCATTAGCACAGTGACTCCATCACTTAAATTTCAAGGATCTATAATTTTTAATCATTGGAAGGGGAGAACCTACTCCCTCCATCAGTGAAGATTGCAACCTCTCTATATGTTAGTAGTCTCCATGAGTTGCTGTTTCAACAATTCAGCTAGCAGCTGCTGTGGGGGTAAAAAACCAAAACAAGCCCAACAGCAAGAATGCTGCAAGCCCCAGTTCTTTTGATCTGCTTTACTAAGGGTTAACAATCTTACTTTAATCCAACATGCAAATATCATTCACTCAACTCAGGGGGAAAAGCCAGCACCCTGAGCTTCAGAGCAAATACAAACAAATTACAAACATCAACAGACAGACCTTGTCTGATTCAAATCTTAATGCACAATTATCAGAGTTTAACAAAGTCTCAACATTCAGGTTGACAAGCTGGAGGGCTCTTAACTACAGCTGCCCAGAGTCTCCACATCAACACACCTTCAAGAGTGAGAGCCCTAAGCAAATAGCTCTGTTCTCTCTTTTTATGAACTCTTTAACCGTGGTCAAATGTCATCTGCACGACCAGAACTTAAGCTCTTACTATTGGCTCTGGTCTTAGCAACTCCCCTTAGGACCCTGAGGGCTTCATGCTCACATAGGCTTAGCACCTAATAGATAGGGGTTTGGGTCTGGGGCTTAGCACCTAGTAAGATTCAATCAAAAGTACCCAACTTAGTTGATATTACAGTTGCTGTGGTTGGAAGTTCATCAGTGGGTGGCCAGCCTTCAGGGAATGAGCTTCTCCAGATTGACCTAGGTTCTTCCTTGGAGGACAGATACACAGAGTGCCTGTTCTTGGAGCCTTTCTGGAATGGTAAGACCTGTCAGCACTTGGGCTCTGGGAGTTGTGGGAAGATGAGAGCAAGCAAGGACCTATAGAAGCCCAGATTACCTACAAATGCCCCAGGAAAGGTACAAAAATGTACCAAAAGGGGGCAGCTAGGTGGTGCAGTGAGTAGAGCACCAGCCCTGGAGTCAGGAGGACCTGAGTTCAAATCTGGCCTCAGACACTTGACACACTTACTAGCTGTGTGACCTTGGGCAAGCCACTTAAACACAATTGCCCTGCCCTCCCCCCTCAAAAAAAAAAGAAAGAAAAATGCAGCAAAAGGAATAATAAAGGAAACTAATGAGAAGCAATTATTGACTTTTCTACCCAGTCCATGGCTACACAAAAAGACTTCCAGGATCTTGCGGTAGCATGCTGAGTTAAGCAGAGAAAGCTAGGGTAAATGAAAGTAAAATTCAAGAAAGCCCTGTGCCCCATCAGGAGAGAAAGCCAGAGCAGCGACCAGATCAAGACAGAGCCTGTGATCTGCTGGCATGGTCCCCAACGACCTACGGTCACCTCTGCACTGGCACAGTGAGGCTCAAGAAGGAGGACACACTAGGTGCTTAATAAATGCTTATTTGAATAAATGAATTTACATTGACATTCTATCCTCCGTCTCCTTGCCTCCTCACTATACCAGGACCAGGGCAGGAGACCCCCATTCTAGCTATAGTTTTGTTTCTTCCCTATGCCTGGAATACTTTCCCTCCTGGCTTCCCTGGCTTTCTTCAAGTCCCAGTGAAAAGTTTACCTTCTACAGGAAGTCTTTTCCAGTTCTCCTTCATTCTAGCTCCTTCCCTTTGAGATTACCGCCAATCTCTCCTACCTGTATCTTGTTTGTATATAGTTGCTTGCATGTTGTCTCCCCCATTAGAATGTAAGCTCCTGGAGGACTTTTGTCTTTCTTTGTATCCCCAATACTTAGCTCAGTGTCTGGCACATACTAAGTTCTTAATAAATGTTTATTGACTCACCTAGAAAAGTCATCCTACCTTTTTGTGCCTCAGTTTACTCATTGCTTAAAGGGGGAATAATCACAGTACCATCTGCCAGGGGCAGCTAGGTGGCTCAGTGGATAGAAACTGAGCCTGGAGTCAGGAAGACAAGTTCAGATTCGACCAAAGACACCTTCTAGCTCAGTAACTCTGGGCAAGTCACTTAATCTCTGTTTGCCTCACCTGCAAAATGAGGACTATAACAGCACCAAACTCTCAGGATTGTTCTGAGGATCAAGTGGGATAATAATTGTAAAGCGTTTCACACAATGCTGAGAAAGTGCTTACTAAGTGCTGTATGAATGTTGCTGTTCAGTTATTTTTCAGAAAACAACGACGACGACTACGACTACCACTACCGCTATTACTGCCAAAGACAGATTGCATGAGGATCCAATTAGGTAATAGATGACCTGGATCTTCAGTTTCCTCGTAAAATAGGAGATAAATGAAGTACTTCTCATTTCTCTAAGAATAGTTGTATAGCAATGATTTGGGATTATTGAGATGACCTCTATGGCCCCTCCCGGATCTGTTCTTCCATGGTCCATTGATCTACTTCCTGTTCCTCCATCTCCAATCACTGAGCTTTTGCATAGGCTTTGCCCCAGTACTGGAATGTATTTCCTCTTTAATGTCCTCCCTTTTCAACTCCACCTTTTGAAATTAAGTGCCAACCCCTACAGGAACCCTTTTCTTGATTTTATTGCTAGATAGTACCCTCACCTGGAGGAAATTTCTTTGTATTTACACTTTAATCAATTTTGTATTGACTCATCCATGGATGCGTTGTTTTCTGCTATTAGGATCTAAACTCCTTGAAGGCAAAGATTGTTTTGTTTTGTTTCTTTCTCTGGATTCCTAATGCCTAGCTTAAAGTCTTGTATCAGACAGGTACTTTTTGAATGAATGAGGGGACAAGTGGCTGGTACTGACTACCACTGATGGCTCACTTTAGTGGCAGAGCCCCTGACAGTGAGGGCATCCTGCAACTTGAGTGCTAGGAAACTGGGGAAAGTTGAGGCCTATGAAGGTCATGAGGAGTTTGGTGTATCCAAAGATGCATCCAAAGACTCACAAAAGTGAGAGAAATACCCATTCTTCTCATGGCTTTGAATATTTCATCTATTTTCTTAGAGAAAATAGGAGTCTCCCTGGAGGACTATGTTTCTGGATACACACACACAAACACACACACATATGGTATATATAATGTATGTATGTATATATGATTGTATGTATGTGTGTGTATATGTACATATGTATGTACAGACTGAGACATCCATAGGGTCTCTCTGCAGGCAGGGGATGGGAAATGATTAGATCCAAGTGTACTACTATAGAATCTAGGGCTGGGGAAACTCCAGCCCCCTGAATAGGCAGTATGATGTAGTAAAAACAAAACAAACCCAACCAAATAAGCTTTCAAAAAAAAATCAACAGACTGCAGCCCCTAACTTGAACTAGGTCAAAAGTCCTAAGTTCAATATTCTGCTTTTCAACTTTGGTTTGTGAGGTTTTTATATCCCAATGCATGGTCGATTTTTATAAAGGTGCAATGAATAGCACGGAAATATGAACATGTCGTTTTATTCTTATTTATTGTCAGAGATTTGTCATGTCTAATTTTTTAAAAAGTCTATTCAGGTCCTTAACTTTTCTCTTTTGTTAGGTTTGTTTAGGTTTGAAAAGGGTACGCTGAAGTCCTTCACTATAATACTTTAACTATCTATTTTCCCCTGAAATTTGATTAACTTTTCCTTTAAGTGTTTAAATGTTATGCTGGTTGGTACATACATACATGCATACATACATTTACATACATACATATATACATACATACACATGCATATATATGTAATTGATATTTGTTCACTATCTATGCTTCTGAGCATAATGTAGTTGACGACTTGGGTTCAAAATTTCTGGTTCTGTCATCTACTAGCTGTGAGACATTGAGCAGGTCACTTCTTTTCTCTGAGACTCAGTTTTTTCATATACTAAATGAAGGGGTTAGATTAGATCTATCAAAGGGCCTATGATTCCCTAAGATGTCAAAGTGAAGTCTGAGAATCAGGAACTGGAGTCCTAGAACAGATCGTTTTCTGCTTCAGTCCCCAAGCTTGGACCCCTGTACAAGAGTTAGCATTTGCCCAGCCATTCCTGATTTTGTGTTATATTTTCTCTGCTGATGTGTTTATCAGTGAACACACAAAGCATCCTCCTCTCTTTCTTCCAGATAATATCTTAGGGGTTAGGATAGGGTGTATAGAGCATCTACAGAATCTCAAGAGTTGGAAGGGAACCTCAGAGGCCATTTAGTCTAACTGATACTTGAATCCCTTTTATATCCTGCCTGGCAAATGGTCACAGAGCTTCCATTTGAAGACCCTCCAGTAATGGGGAACTCATCACTTCTTGAAGTAACTCATTCCAATTTGGGATATCTAGTTTTGCCTTAAATAGAATAAAAATGTCCTCTGAAGTTTCCATCCTCTGCTTCTACTTCAGGGTCTTCTTGGACTCTCCTTTCTCCGTCACCTGCTACATCCAACCAGTTGCCAAGTCCAGTCAGTTCTAAATTTGCAACATGTCTCAAATCTGTCCCCTTCTTCCTATAAATAGGGCCAAGCCTCTAATTCAGGTCCTCATCACTTCTTCCCTAACCTATGATGACAACCTCCTAATTGTTCTTTCTGCCTTCATTTTCTTCCCTTCACCAATCCATATTGTTAGTTGTTTGTCTTTGCTCTCCAAGAGCAAAGACATCAGGGAGGTGATGCCATGACTTGCAAGTGAACTGGATTTAAGTGAGGGAGGGCCATACAAAGTCACCAGCCTCACTTTCTCCTCTGGAGCCATCTAGGTCCAGTGGCAAGATATAGATCAGGATGATTGAGATGGCCCCCAATCCATACTATATATAGGTGACAAAATAATCTTCCTAAGGTGTAGGTTGGATCATGTGACTCCCTTACTTCAAAACATTCGGTAACTCCCTATGCCTTCAGGATAAAATACAACTTCCTTAATCTGTCTGGCTCCATCCTACCCTTCTAGCCTTATTATACATCACTCCCCTTGTTGTATTCTTTGTCAGTCAATCTGGACTGCTTGCTGTTTCCTCAAACTTGATAAGGCATCTCCTGCCCCTGTGCATCATTCCATCCCACTGGGATTGATTCACCCTCTCCTGTTTTTCAGAATCCTTATCTCCCTTCCAGTCTTGGCTCAACTGCCCCTTCCTACATAAAGCCTCGCAGTATCTCCAGTCCCACCCCACCTCCATTCCTATCTCCAGCCCCAGATGAAAATGATCTCTCCCTCCTCAGGTTTTCACAGTTATGTTGTTTGTCTGTCTCCTTTGTCCCCATGACAAACTGCCTTGTGTGCCACTGTGGCAAAGATCAGCCCGGGTGGAAAGCAAGCTTCTTGAGTGCTGGTTTTTCAAACTTTATTTCTCCACTTCAGCATCCTGCATATAGTAAGTGCTTAATGTTTGTTGAACGAATAATAATATCTCATCAATATGGTGCTTTACATACGTTTTCTCATTCGATCCTCTTCTCTTTTTAAATTAAATCGTATTTTTTTAAATGAACAAATTCTTTTTTTCTCTTCAAAACTGGGGCAAAAAAGAGTAACAAAACCTTAGTAGAGGTTCGTATAGGAAAAACAAAACCCTCATGTATGCATGGTCTAGCAAAACCAATTCTCTCATTGGTCATGTCAGAAAATCGATTTCTCATGCCATCCTTTGAGTCTACCACTTCTCTTCTCATTTGATCCCCTCAACAACCCTGAGAGATAGGTGCTCCTGCCTTTACCAGATCTACTTGACAAACGAGGAAACTAAGTCAGAGAGGTTAAATGACTTATTTGTGTTCATATGCAACTGGGTGGCACAGTGCTGGGATTGAGTGCTGGGGCTGGAGTCTGGAAGACCTGAATTCAAATACAGCCTCAGATACTAGCAGTAGGACCTTGGACAAATCACTGCACTTCTGTTTGCCTCAGTTTTTTCAACTGTAAAGTGGAGATAATAACAGCATCCATTTCCTAGGGTTGTTGTGAAGATCAAATGAGAAAATAATTATAAAGCTCTTAGCAGAGTACCTGGCACATAAGACATGCAGACATGCTATGTAAATGTTATCTATCTATGTGATATACATATACACATCTGTCTATCATCTATCTGTCTATCTATCTATCTACCATTTATCTATCCATCATCTATCTATCTATCTATCTATCTATCTATCTATCTATCTATCTATCTATCTATCTATCTATCTATCTATCTATCTATCTTTCCATCTGGTTAGTAGGTGTAGGAGGCAGGATTCAAGCCCAGGTGACTTTTGGCTTCTGGTTCAGCAGGCTTATTACAATATAAAGCTACATCTCATAAAGGATTTGTTTATAGTTCTGCCTTTTAGTAACAAATTGAATGTCTAATCTCTTTTCCACATGACAGTCCTTTATTTTTTTTTTTTTTGAGGCAATCAGGGTTAAGTGACTTACCCAGGGTCACATAGCTAGTAAGTGCATGAGGCCATATTTGAATTCAGGTCCTCCTGACTCCAGGGCTGGTGCTCCATCCACTTCACCATCTTGCTGCCTCAGTCCTTCAGATATTTGAAGGTAGCTAATATGTATCTTTTTAAATCTTCTCTTCTCTGGGTAAAACATCTCCAGTTTCTTCCATCCATCCATCTGTCCATTCACAGGAGACATAGTCCCTGGTCCACTCACTCACTGGTCACCCCATTCCATATATACTCTAGTCTATCAATATCCTCCCTAAATTGTATAGCACAGAACTGAAAACAATGCTCAAGACAGGGATCTGAACAGGATAGAGCATAGGGACTATGACTCCGTTATTTCTGGAAGTGATAGCTTTCTCCTAAGATGGAATCAGTTCTTTGGACAGTCATTCCACACTATTGACTTATATTAAGTTTGTAGTCCACTAAAACCTTCCCAAATCCATTTCACATGAACAGTTGTCTCACCATGGCTCCCTCCTGAGCTTATGCAATTGGCTTTCTGAACTCACATCTAAGACTTTTACATTTTTTTTTTGTATTAAAGTTCATTGTATTAGATCTAGCCCAACAATCTAACCTGTTTTGGGTCTTGATTTTCACCTAACCATTGGCTATTCTTCCCAGGTTCAAGTCATCTGCAAATTTGATAAGCATACTTTTTTTTTAATCCAACGTATCAGCAAACATTTTGAATTTTATAGGGCCACAGATTGATTGCTGAGTAGCTCTACTCTTTTCAGTCCAGGTCCAAATAAACCTAATTATACTATCAGAGATACTTTGTCAAATGTTTTATCCAATGACTCAGTGATCCATCTCCTGGGAATATCCCCAAAGAGGTCAAAGTAAAAAAAAAAAAAGAACCCATGTATACCAAAACATTCGTGACAGCGCTTTTTAAGGTAGGAAAAAAAATAGACAGAGAGTGGATGTCTATCAATTGGGGAATGACTGCACAAACTGGAATATGGATGAGGTTCAATATTATTGCACCATAAGAAATGAGGATTATGAGGAACTCAGAGAAACACAGGAAAACATGAACTGATGCAGAATGAAGAAAACAGAATCAGAAGAACAATACACACAGTAACTACAACAATAGAAACAGAAGCAATCCCAGGAGGCAGCTGGACCTTTACTAGTTGTGATGACCAAACTTGTTCTCAGAAAACAGATGATGAAATACACTTTCCTTAGCTCAGTAAAGAGACAGGGGACTCTGAAGGCGTGGGAAGTTGCCTATGTCACCAGACCTGGTTACTTTGTTAAGGGGTTTTTAAAAACTGTTTTTCTGTTACAAGAAAGGATTCAATTGTGGGGGCCTGGGATATCAGGAAATGCCTATGGTGTCAAAAACAAAAGGCATCAACAAAAATTGTGTAAAAAGAGTTTTGTTCAAACACTATCTACAGCATCCCCCTAATTTAGTGATTCCGTCACAAAAAGAAATGAGATTAGTGTACAGTGACCAGTTCTTGATAAAGCCATGCTGTTCTTTGGTGATCACTGCCTCTCCTTCTAAAGGCTCACAAATCATTCCCTAAATAACATGTAGAATTTTGCTAGGAATCAAAGTCAAGTTCATAGACTCTAGTTGAATGAATCTTCCCTTCCCACCTCTTTCTTTCTTTTCTTCTGTCTTTCCCTCCCTCTCTCCCTCCCTCCCTGCCTCCCTTCCTCCCTTCCTCCCTCCCTCTCTTTCTTTCCTCCTTTCTTTCTTTCTTTCTTTCTTTCTTTCTTTCTTTCTTTCTTTCTTTCTTTCTCTCTCTTTCTCTCTCTTTCTCTCTTCCTTCCTTCCTTCCTTCCTTCCTTCCTTCCTTCCTTCCTTCCTTCCTTCCTTCCTTCCTTCCTTCCTTTCTTTCTTTCTTTCTTTCTTTCTTTCTTTCTTTCTTTCTTTCTTTCTCTCTCTCTCTCTCTCTCTCTTTCTTTCTTTCATTCTTTCTCGGATTAAAACAAGCATTTCCACAACATAGTGCAATAAAAAGAGAATTGTACATGAAACTGCAAATCTACTACACATAAATTGCTATTCCTTTCAAATATACATTATCATGTAAATGTTTTTCTTTTTTTCTTCCCATTCCCCTGCCCTAGAGATGGCTACCATTAGATACAAGTATGTATGTGTATATCTATCTATCTATCTATCTATCTATCTATCTATCTATCTATCTATCTATCTAACTATCTATTTCTCTATCTATACACACGCATATATAGAGTACATATATATCCATATATATACACACACGTACACATACACACACATATATGTAAAATTATTCTAGACATACTTCTATTTATTAGTTCTCTCTCTCTCTCCCTTCTCTCTCTCTTTCTCTCCTCTCTTCTCTTCTTTTCTCCTCCTCCTCCCTCTTCTCTCTCTCTCTCAGGATATTTGCCTAGCTCTTGTCCTGAAGCACTCTCCTGTTTTCTATTTCTGTAAGTCCTTATGGGTGCTCAGGCCAACATTTTTCCTGGGATTGAAAAGCATCATGTTGTAAAGAACACCAGCTTTCTAAAGTCGTATGTGAGTCCTGGCTCTACCAAATATTAACTGCCTATTAGCTGTGAGATCCTGGGCAAGTGGGCTCCTGGGATCACATAAGGAGGAGGCTTAAAGGTCATCTCAGTCAATCAGTCAGCCAATAAACATTTATTAAGCACCTACTACATGCCAGGCACTGTGCTAAACCTTGGGGATACAAAGAAAGGCATGAGATAGTCTCTGCTCTGGAGTAGCTAAAAGCTTAGTGGGAGAGACAACATGAAAACAATTACATACATAACAAGATATAAACAAGATAAATTGGAGATAAACATCTGAGGGAAGGCTCGAAGTAAGGATTGGGAAAGGTTTCCTATAGAAGGCAGCATTTTAGCTGGGTCTTGAAGGAAGCCAGGGAAGCCAAGGGGGTGGCAATGAGGAAAGAGAGTATTCCAGGCATAGAGGGCAGACAGTGAAAATACCCAGAGTCGGGCAATGGTGTGCCTTGTTGGACAAATAAAGATTCTGAGTTTCACAGAGTTTCATTGAGTTGCCCAAGGTCACAGGTTACAATAAATGGTAGAGTTGGAATTTGAACTCAGGTCCTTTGACTCTGAATAATAGCTAGTTCAAATTCAGGTAGCACTTTCAGGTTGGTAAAGCACTTTATGTGTTATCTCATTTTTTTTTCTCATGGCAACAACCCTGTGAGGTGGGTACTATGACTGTATTCATTTCAGAGAGGTGCAAACTGAGGCCGAGTTTAATGACTCCCTCAGGGCCACATAGCCAGTAAGTGTTGTAGGCAGGATTTGGACTCAGCCTTGCCGACTCCAGGTCCCCTACTTCAGCATCGTCTAGCAAAGTCAAGTTTTTCCCAGTGTGCTATGCTGCCTCTCCTTCAACATTTCTAAACCTGTTTCCTCATCTGTAAAGAAGACATAATCATTGCCCTATCTACCTCACAGGAGTCACATGTTTGTCGATTTAAAAGGGGAAGGGGCTTAGAGGTCCCTCTCCCCCTTTACCGATGAGGAAACTGTGTCCCAGAGAGAGTAGTCCTTGAACCTGAGTCCTCTGGCTCAAAATCTAGTGTTCTTTCCATCTTACCATGTGTTTTGGACAGAAAACACTTTACAAAGTGTGGTGCTAGAGAAATGAGTCATAGTTATTATATGTTCGGCCCCATGTTGTGGCTGGGGACGATGGTGGTGCTTCCTTTGGGCAGGTGGAAACGCATGATGGGAAGAGACCCAAAGCCTGCCATCTGAGAAGAGAGAGCTGCCTTCAGTAAGAAATGGAGGCACCCCGGGATGCTGGAAGGAAGGAGAGGTGGGCTTCGGAGGCCCCTGCTCACTGGGAGCTGCTCCTCACCATTCACCTGGTTTTCTCTCCCTTGAGCTCCCAGGGGAGCTGCTGGGGGTTGCCCCCTTCACTTGTATTAGCTTTCCCTCAGCAGGGGATGGAAAAGTGGGAGTAGAAGGGGGGGTATTATGGTTGCCCAGGGGATGACAACAAACAATGCCTAGTGGAAAATGGCCCTGCTGAGCCGCTACAACCTGAGCTGATTAAGAATGAATGAACCCAAGGCCTGAGTGGCCCTAATGGTGTGTGATCAGGTTTAGGGGTACTAGATTAGGGCAGAAGCAGTGCCCCTCTGTCCTGGGTGTGGGCTGACTCCTCTGTCATTCTGCTCTCTGGAGGGGGTGCTTCTGAGCCCCCTACAACTTTGTCTTGAGGAACCTCTCTCCTCTGGTCCCTGAGTAGACTCCCAAACAGTTCAGGTGGGGGTCTGGCATTCCTTTTCAAATGGCAAGAAGTTGGGGGAGGGATTCTCTAGTGATTGGAACAAGTTGACTTCACCATTTTCTAGACAATTCTCCCATCTGGAGAAGCCAAAAATCATAGAATGTTAGAACTGGAAGGGACCTGAAAATCCAATCCCCTTCCCTGCCTTCTCAATCTCATTTTACAGAGATGGAAACTGAGGCAGAGAGAGGGTGTAATGGCTTGCTTAATATCACAGTTAGTGACAGACATTGAACTGGAACCCTGATCTCTTGACTTTAAGAGTCTCCTGACTTGTTCCACTGCATGAGAGAAAGGAAACGATGCCAGCCAGGTAGGCCTGGAAGAAAACCACCGGCTCTGAGCTCGGGTGCAGCCCTGATTGCTTTCCAGAACCTTGTCACTGGGCTAGGCTGCACTTGTCTCTGGAGGCTGGCCTAACTCACTGAGTTGAATATGTGCCCTCTTACCTGCCAAGGGAGAGGCCTTGAGCCTTGACTCTTTTCTCCCAGACCAACCTTTCTAAGGACTTGGAAGGCAGTGTGGGCTAGTGGGAAGGGCCTTGGACTGGGGGTGAGGCTTAGCTCTGCTCTAAGACTGCTAAGTGACTTGGACCCTGGAGGACCTCAGTTTCCCCTTAGTAACCTGAGACCACTGAATTACATTACCTCTTTGGCCATTTCAGCTCTAACATTCTGTGATTCTAAGGAGTCGGCAGCATCTTCACTTCTGCCAGGATCTGGATTGAGGATGCCTAGCAGGATGTGAGAGGCAGATGGGGACTTGGGATGACTCAGTGGGATGTTCACAGAGAGCTCAGCAGGTTTATCTGGCATGGAAACCTGGGGTGGGAAGGGGGTGGGGGCTGAGCTTCCTAAGCAGCTCCAGGGACGACATCCACTCCAGCTCAAGAGGTGTGCTTCTAGCTGGGGGGCTCTTCCCTTCTTTCTCCAGTCCCCATCTGTCCCAACCCAGGTCTCTGTCTTTTGGCTTTCTTAGTGTAAACTCGAGGGAAGAGAGGAGAGGGGAGAGGCAGGGAGAAAAGGGGAGGCAAGGGGAGGGAAGAGGAGAGAAGCGGAGAGCAGGAAAGAGTAGAGGAGGGAAAGGGAGGGGAAGAGAGAGGAGGACAGGAGAGAAGAGGGGAGAGGAAGGGAGGAGAGGAGAGGAGAGAAGAAGGAAGGGGAGGGGAAAAGAAGGGAGAGAAGGGGAGAAGAGGGGAGGGAAGGGCAAAGGAGGGGAGGGAAGGGCAGAGGAGGGGAGGGAAGAGGAGAGGAGAGAAGAGAAGAAGAGGAGAAAGAAGGGGAGAGGAGGTAAGAGGAGGGGAGGAGAGAAGAGGGGAGAGAAGGGGAGGGAAGAGGAGGGAAGGGAGGGAGAAAGGAAGAGAGAGGAGGAGAGAAGAGGGAGGGAACAGGAAGGGAGGGGAGGAAAAACTGGGCTCTAGAAGGGAGATCATATCCTCCTAAAGGATGATAAGGATTCTCCAGCCAGTTCTTGCCTCCTGGAACTTCTTTGTCACTCTCGATGGAATGGGGTGGGGGACAGCAGCAGGGGTTGGAGAAGGAAATGGTACAAGCTTGATTATCAGGAAATTCCTTCCTAAATCTCTTTTAAGCCCTTCCTGTTGTAATATGCATTCATTTGTTCCATTATAGAGAAAAGAGAGAACCAGTCACTTTCCTACAGAATAAGGCTCCCTCCCTCCCCACTCCCGCCCCAGGCCTTCCTTCCATGTAAAATGCATATGAGTCCCTGCTCAGTCTTCCCTTTCTCAGGCAGCCCAGGTTCCAGGATGGGAGGGATTTTGCCTTGGAACAGTGGTTTTCCCTTCCCAGTATAAGTGAGGGTTACAGTGCATGTTCTGCTCTCCTCCTGAGCCTCAGACGTTAGTGCACCCTCGGTCCCTTCTAGGGCTTCCCACTTCTTGCAAACCTGAGATCAGGTTTCCAGCATTTGTAAGAGAGTGGGCCCTCACCCAGCCTTCTGACTCACTCAGCCTTGGGAGGCCTGGGAGGGGGTAGGGGAGGGGGATCGTGCCTGGAGAGAGTTCCAAGCCTCTGAATAATTCACAGACCTGCAGAACCAGACCTCAGAGATAGCCAGAGCTCAGGCAGTCTTCTGAGTAGTTGAGAGGGAAGTGCCTCAGGGGGACATAGTCTCTATCCTATGCTCCCAAAGCCCTAAGTACAATAGGTTCTCAAAGGCCCAGAGCCAGGGGTGGGGAACCTGTGGCCTCGAGGCCACATGTGGCCCTCTAGGTCCTCAAGTGCAGCCCTTTGACTGAATCCAAATTTGACAGAACAAATCATAAAACTTGGACTCAAAAGGCCTCACCTGAGGACCTAGAAGGCCACATGTGGCCTTGAGGCCAAAGGTTTCCCACCCCTGGCCAAGACCAAGGATAAGAAAGAGAAGTCTGAGACTTCCTGGGTTTCCCAAGACACTGGCCTCCAAGCCCAGTAACTCACCCTGTCCCTACACCCCTCCAGGCTCACCTACACCAACGTAACTCAATCACTACCTGAGTGTTTGGCCAGGGAGGTAGACCCCCAAACCCGTCTCTCCCAATCCTTCATTTTTTCACAAGGGCAGGATTTTGATGTGGTTGGAAAAATCTTCCTTTAAGTCACAAGTACAGGGAACCCAAGTTTGGAGGAAAGGAGAGTGAAATACTGGGAAAGTCTCCTGATTTTTCTTCAGATTATGGATTTAGAGGTGAACAGGACCTGAGAGGTCACTGGGTTCAACCCCCTTGTTTTCACATGAGGAAAATGAGGCTAAGAAAAGTTTCTTGTTATTTTCATATGTGCTTCTGTGTTACAGGTAAGTACCTTGTGGGCAGGGACTTTTCCCTCTATATAAGCCCAATACCTAGCACCTAACAGGGATTGAGTAAATGCTTATTGCACTGAATTAAAAGTATTCTGATATGCTATAAGGAATGACAAGCAGGATGATTTCAGAAAAACCTGGAAAGGCTTAACTGATGCAAAGTGAATCAAGCAGAACCAGGAGAAACATTGTATGTAGTAACAGCAACATTGTATGATGAAGAACTGTGAATTGTCTTACTTATTCTCTGCAATACAGAGATACAAGACATTCCCAAAGGACTAATGATGAAACATACTGTTTGCCTCCAGAGAAAGCACTGATATTGTCTGAAGACAGCCTGAAACATGCTATTTTTCACTTTCTTTCATTCTTTTCTTTTGAGTCATCTTGTACAAAATAACTAATATGGAAATGCTTTACAGGATTGCACCTGTATAACCTATATCTGATTGCTTGCCATATTAGGGAGCTGAGAGGGAAGGGAAGGAGAGAGAAAATTCACAACTTTTAAAAATGTTAAAATCATTTTAACATGTAATTGACTTTTATCTATCTATCTATCTATCTATCTATCTATCTATCTATCTACAAAAGAAAAAAAGTATATTGAGTTGCCCAAGGTCACAAGATACAAATGGCAGAGCTAGGATTCGAACCCAGATCTAATGACTCCAAATCCATCCTTTGCTTCTTTCAGGTATCTAAAATTTAAGCCCTGACTTTTCTGATCCCACTACTTCAGGGATTCTTAACCTTTTTTTTTTGAATCATGACCCCTTTAGGAGTCTAATGTAGCCTATCGACTCTGTCTTAGTATGATTTTTTTAAATGCATAAATAAAATACATAGGATTACAAACCAAAAGTTAATGAAAATAAAGTTGTGATTTTTTCCCCATTCAAGTTCATGGACTCCCTAAAATCTATTCAATTTCCCAGGGCTCAGTTAAGAACTCCTGCCCTCATTAATGCCCTAGTCATCCTCAAATTATCTTGTATTTATTTATTTTTGGATTTCTGTCATAGACTCCTAGTAGAACATAAGCTTCTTAAGGGAAATCTTGGTATTTGCAGTATGGACCACTGTGCCTCACGCACAGCATGGTTCATTGAATTGAACTGAGAGGTGGCTCTGGCCCTGGAAGTCACAACTGTTTGTGAGACGTTTTGTCTTTCAATCTTTCCAGGCCTGGTCTTTTTGAGGTAACAATTCTCCCTTCCTTGATTGATGGATTCTCTGTTCATCTCCTGACGAACAGCCCCACAACCCCACAGACCTGGAGGACAAAGACGCTTCCTTATCACTGACTTCACACATGTGGCAAGATCAAAGCTGGTGGCAGGTGAGATTCATGGTGGGCTGGTGCTCATCAGCCCACAACATCTGGGAGCCGGCTAGTAACAGCATTCCAACCCAATCAGCACCTGGCACAGCTTGAGCTGTGGTGGAGGTGGTGTCACTCAGGATGAGGGATCTGTTTTCTCATGAATCTCACACTGAGGGACTCCAGAGAACAGCCAAAATCTGGGTAGCACAAAGAGTCAGTAGCAAGTTGTCTCAAAACTGAAATCCAAAAATTATGAGGAAGGGGAACCAATCTCATGTCTAATAGAATGGAGGCACCAAGCTTGCTTTCTTCCCTCTAAGAAATTTCCAGTGGGGCTTTGAAAATATGTATTTTACCAAATTATTTTAGCTATAATTTCATCATGAATTTGATGAAATGGCATAATTGACTTGACTCTCAAGTTTTTTCGGTGGACTATTCAGGTGGCAGAAGCAAAAGTAGAATACAATTGAAGTCAAGCCCCACAGCTACCTAAAAGTAGAGAAATCTGTTCCAAACCGGTTTTGAAATGGCCGACTAGAAAATACTGCTACAAGGCCCCATTGATCTTAAGCTAAGGGGGGATGATGCTCTTTGGTGCTCCCTTCCCTGCTGTTTGCAAACAGGTAATTCCAAGGCATGGAAGATGTTGGGAAGAGCATCCCAGAATCAACTATTACCAGTGGGAGTGATTTGGTGATAGGTGGGTAAGAGACTTTGAAAAAAGTATTTGGTGGAGCTCTTCCTAGGTCGTTCAGCATTTAAGAGGGCAGGGGAGAGGCATGGCCAAAGAAGTGGCAGATGGGAAAGATTGCCAGATTCTGAATCAGAGGACATGGTTAAAATACTGTTTCTGCTACTCTCTATGTGACCTCAGGTAATTCACTTAATGTCTTGGGGCCTCAGTTTCCTCATCTGTAAAAATGAAAGAGTTGGACTCATGGCTTTTAAGGTCTTTTCCAGCTCCTTCATTGGCCTCCCTGTCCCCCTACTGGACAGAAGGATGATTCAAGAGAGAAGGAAAATGAGTATATCATCTTCTCACTGTATAGCCCTTGGGCTCAGTGGGTTAGACCAACATTGCAAATTAGCACGGGCCCAGAGCTCGCATCAATTTTGTAGTAATAAGCTATCCCAAATATGGTCCCTACTATGGGAATGAGCCTGGCAGGGGAGTTTGGAGGATTCTTTTGCAACCCTAGTTGAGATTTTTGATAGTTAGAAAAGTGGAAAGGGTCAGGTTTAAACCAGCTAGTAGAAGGCCAGAGGGGAGGAGAGCATTTCAAACAAGGAAAGGGAATCCTGGCTGGGGAAGGGGCAAGCACAAACTGGTAGGATGGTCCCTATGATAATGAAGAGTTTGTTTGTCTTTGTCCAGAGCCACAGGGAGACTCTTGCCAAACTTCACAACTAAATTGTAGCAACATAAGGAGAACTTGAGGAGTGGTGGAGGGGGAAGAAGAGGCTTCCGAGGCAACCCTCAAACTAAATGCTAAGCCTGGAAATCCTGAGAGTGCTGTGACTCTGAGCAAGAGAGACAGGCTGAGCATTTCCCACCCCCAAGTGTGCAAAAATGTATGTCATTGACCTTGGAGGGCTCTTACTTTGGATAGTGGCTTGCAAGAAGTCGAAGTGAGGGGAAGTCTCCCTTGGCGGCAGCATAATGAATGGGCAGGGCTCCAGTGTCTGTGGCTGAGGCAGGGTCGCTCTCTCCATAGCGAAGCAGCCAGTCTACTATCTCAGGATGACCAAACCGGGCAGCCAGATGTAGGACTGTGGCACCAGAATTGTCTTTGTCCTATAGAGGAAACAAGGAAACAGACATTTATTAGGTATCTACTCTGTGCCAGGTAATGTGCTAAGCTGTGTACAAATATTATCTCATTTGATCCTCAAAATAACTCTTAGAGGCAGTTGCTATTATTGCACTCATTTTGCAGGTGAAGAAACTGAGGAAGACAGAAGTTAAGTAGTTTATCCAGAGTCATATAGCTAGTAAGTGTCTGAGGCCAGATTTGAGCTCAGGTTTTCCTGACTCCAGGTCCAGTGCTCTATCCACTGAGCCACCTAGAGCCAAAAGTGTTGGCTGATCATGCTGAAGTGGCCATGAGTCACCAATGAGCTCTTCTGTTTTGACAAGCATGTGAGGTCAGTACCCTTAAGTCCCAAACTGTGTATACCCACTAACAAGGCATAACTGTATAGCCTGGATCTTGAAAGTATCCCCACCACTGAAAATTCAAACCAGACCTTCTTATTACTGACTCACCCCTCCCCAACTGTTCTAGCCCACTGGAAAGAAAGATGGTCTTTCTGTCCTTTTGGGAGAGGTGGGTACCACAGGTAAATGTGAATATAAAAGTTGGGGGGGGCATGAGAAAAGAGGAATAGTAACGTACTGTTGGTAGAGCTGTAAATTGTTCTAAAAGGTTAGAATTATGCTAGAAAAGTAACTGATCTTTATATATACTTTTTGTTCTAGCAGTATCTCTAGCTGGAATATACTCCAAGGAGCCAAAAAATAGAGGGAAATGTACCATATAGACCAATATTTATACCAACATGTTCTGTAGTAGTAAAGAACTAGGAAGGATGTGGCTACCACCATCAATTAGGGAATGGCTGAACAAATTGTGCTTCTTGTGATATGAGAAAAGAATATGAAGAATTAAGAGAAAATTAGGAAATCTCATCTGAACCGACGCAGACCAAAGTAATAAGAGGTAGGGGAGTAATTCTGCGCAATTATGACAATAATATAGAGAAAGCCAGCATTGATACCAGAATTCTAATCGATGAAGTTATCAATTGTGACTTCGGAATATTGACAATGAAGCAACAACCCACCTCTTGGTAGGGAGGTGACAAGGCTTTAGGTGTGGAATGAGGTACCATCCTCATTCCCATCTTCCTCCTCATTACCACAGCTAGAATTTCTATGGACCGTTAAGGTTTGTAAAGCTCTTCCCATATTTTATTTCATTTGATCCTCATAACAACCCTGTGAGGTTGTTGTAAGTATTACCCCCATTTTTATTTGAGGAAACTGAGACAGAGAGGCTGTGACTTACGTGGTCAGACATAGTCAATGAGTTAATTTGTTTTGCTTAACTGTACTTATTTTGTTACAATGGAAGTTTCTATTAGGATCAGAGAGTTCCACTGACAATGACATTTTTAAAAAGAACGTCATTAGGGACAGCTAGGTGGCCAAGTAGGTAGAGCACCAGCCTTGGAGTCAGGAGGACCTGAGTTCAAATCCGATTTTAGACATTTACTAGCTGTGTGACTCTGGGCAATTTGCCCTGATTATCTCCAAAAAGAAAAAAGAAAAAAAGATGTATCCAGAGAGTTTGTTGATAGATTATATGTTTAGAGAAGAAGGCATCACCTTAGAGTGATGTTCCATCTAAATATTATAAAAGGGAAGGGGAGACGACTTGAGGACAAGGAAGTACAGATTGACATGTGTTCCCAATGGGACTAAAGATAGATACTGAACAATGCAGGCAGCCCATCTTAGAGATGAAACTCAAGGAGAAGGTGGGAAGAAGAATAAACAATATAAAGGAAAACAATACAAAAAAATCAGAACTCACATTAATGCAATGACCAAATTTATTCCAGAGTAAAATTTAGACAGTGAAATATGCTTTCCTCTCAGCAGAGAGGTGATGGATTATAGGTATAGAAAGGGATACCAGACAAGATAAACTGTCACCTTGGTTTACTTAACTGGATTCTTTTGCAGGAGTGATTACTAGGAAGCAAGAGTGATTTTTTAAAAAAAAATCAGTGAAACATTTTTAAAAAGAAAGTCTAAAAAAGAATTAAACATTCATTATATACATACATACACACACATGTGTGTATATATATGGATTTTTTGGCCCCCCAATCCAATGTGCAATTACAGAGCATCAATTCAAGTTGGGGAACACTGATTTGGGGTTGAAAAATACACCTGATGCCTCGGGCTCTCAAAGGCTATGCCAGCAGACTACCCTCTGGCAAGTTCTCCAGAGCTAGGAGAGCTTCATTCACATATGAGAAGGCACACACCAGGTCTGCTGCTCTAGCACCCACTTCGCTCAGTACAGTGCCTAGTGTCATAAGACTGACCATTTGGTGATGAATTCTTGACTATACTAGCCCATGAATATACCATGATTGATTTTCAAAATAAGGAGTTCAAAGATGGCTGTTAATGAAGAATGTCTTCATTAAATTAAATATGCATGCATTTCACTTTTAAAACTGCCATTGAACTTTTTAAAGAAAGATTCTCATTTTTTAGGGGGCAGGTTTGAATCTGTGACATCAGTGCAGGGAACTCATTCCCTGATAAAGATGTGCACATTTTCTGTAGAGAATTGCCCAAGGGCACCAAGAAGTTAAGGGACTTGCCTAGGCTCTCAGAGTTAGTGAGTGTCAGAGGCTGGGCTTGAACCCTGGATGTCCTGACACCCAGGCTTAGCTCTAGCTAAATCAAGTTGCTTCTCACTTTCATGAATTTATTTTATATATTTTCTTTATGTATTTATGTAAATAGTTTATATAAAATGACTTCAAAAAATTTTAAAAGCCCAGAATAGAACTGCTTATTGGGTTTTTGCTGTTGCAGTTGTTTTTTTTTTTAAAGAGGCAATAGGGGATAGCTAACTATATGATGGTGGTTTAGCTAATAACAGTAGGGTCAGTCAGGGCATGAGATGTGAGTAGTCACTGAGGTTTAGCCTAGAAGCAGCCCTGGAGCTGCTTTTTCCTCTTGCCCCTTGTTTCTGCAGCTTAAACTTCAGAGACTGCTTTAGGAGCCCAATGGATATTTGCTGTTTCAAACTTTTGGGCTCCAGTGAGCCCAGAGAAGTGGCAAGAGTCACAGAGTCCCCGTGTGCTAGGAGAGAAGGACAGTCCAGGAGAAGAGAGTGGAAAAGTTCTCACTACCAGCTCCCTGTCCTTGTCTGACCCCACAAGTCCGTTCACATTTCTTGTAGTGGAGACTCCTATCTCTGGCCCTCAGCTGCTTCCAGTTCTTGATAGATTAGAGAGAGAGGTTTGGGTTGTTTGTCATAAGTTAATTGTGATCTTGAAGTCAGGAGGTCTAGGTTAAAATTTAGTTCTGACACTTTTGTGTATTATTCTGGGTGAATTACTTAGAATCTTCAAACTTTCTCATCTATAGAATGGTAATACTATTTGCCCTGCCTGCCACAGGGTTCTTGGTGAGGAAAGCATTTTAGAAGCCTTAAAATATCATATCAATGTGAGTTGTTGCCTTTAGAAGGTGGATGAGCCCTTTCTTAGAAGATCTTCTGGAGTCCCCAAGCCTTTGGCTTTCTCCACCCCATAGGTGGGAGTGGGGGAGAAGAATAGGCAGATGAGCTCAGCCGGAAAGGCTCTGGTGACCCCACCTGTCACTCCAGCACTAAATTGTTTCTTAAGCTGCTAATGGTACATCCAGGCTGCCACCTGCCAATCTGTTGCTGCCACCCAGCAAGCTGTTTATCTCCTAGGGCTTTGTATGACACTGAGAATGAGGCTGTGGTCATCTCTTCCCTTTGGTCCTTTCTCCTTGATCCTAAGGGATGGGAGATGCCTCTCCCTTCAGCTGTTTGCGTTGGAGTTGAGAGAGGTCAATTGAAAAGACCTCACTGTGTACTCATTCCCTTTCCTCACTAGCATTTATGTCCAAGGAAAAATCAGGTTACGATGAACAGCAATGGCAACCCGGTAGGGGAAAGGAAGTAATCAAAAAGTTGTGTGCATTTTCAGGGGGTGTAGAAAGGCTGAAGATAACACTATGACCTTCCATTAAGGTTCCCTATTCTGCAGCCTCTGGGTTCCTGGGTAAGGGACCCTACCATAGGACCAACTCTGCGATCTAGACAAGCCTGGACACTGGATTGCTGCTTGGAAAAAGGGGTGTGGGAAAAGGAGATCCAGACTCCACCATAGTGTAAGCTCCAGGTCACCTAATAAATCAAGTTTGGCCTCTCCAAGGCTTGGGGTGGGTGATGGGATTGGAGCTGGTGGCTAGGATATTTGAAGAACTCAGAAGTACTGAGGTCCAAGAAGAGTTGAGTGAAACAGCACCTATTCCCACCTGAAATCTTAAAAGTATGTCCTCCCACCCTCCAAGTCTTCCCTCTGCTGGAGCTGTTAGGAGATAAAGCGCTATCATCAGAGATGGAAGCGTTTTTCTATCTGAGTCCTAAGGTCATCCCCTGGGGATGGCGGGGTATTACTACGTCTTGCCACAAACATTTGTTTAATTTGCTGCAAAGTTATGAACGAAATAAGATGCAAGTCTTGCAATGAAGGTAGGAGATGAGATGGGTAAGAAAAAGAAGAAGGGTAAGAGATGGGTAGGGTAAGAGTTGGGTAGGGGTAAGATGGGTAGTGGACGGAGGAAAGTTGGAAAAAGACTGAGAGGAACGAACTTCCAGTCTTAGGAAATCAATTTCCAGTGCTTTGTGTCCCCATTCCCCCAGTCGTTATGGCAAGAGAGGAGGATTTGTCTAAGTAGTTTCCCAAGCCAAGGCCTTAACTCTGGGGTCGTCTGCTACTCTCCTTGGTCCTGAAACTAGAGATACAGACTGGGAGTCGGAGATAGCGGTGGGATCGCAGTCAACCGGAGAAAGAGCGAAAGCTGAAGAGGAAGCGCTCCTAGCTCCTCACGCTGCTCTAGGCGCAGTGTCAAGAGGTGAGCCCTGGATTGGATAGCAGAGGAGTGAAAGATGCACCCCTAGACTCACTCACCTGTACTCCACAGCCGCCCTGTGTGAGGAGCCACTGAAGACAGGCGAGGTGCCCAGTGGCTGCTGCGTCGTGGGCCGGAGTGGCTCCGTTCCTGGCGCGGGCAGTGGCAGGCAGGTTCGCCTCCTCCACCAGGAAGCGCAGACAGTGCAGTTTGCCCGCCCGGGCTGCGTGGTGCACCGGCAGAGCATCTAGCGGGTCACGCAGAGTGGGCAGCAACGAGCCTGCCCGCTGCAGTGCTTTCAGGGTCTCTAGGTCCCCCTGACGCGACGCCTGTAATGCTTGTTCCAGGGCCATGGCGGCCCTCAGCGTCCCGGGGGCGCCATGCGCTGTGTCCGCTTAGGCAGGACCTGCACCCCCACTAGCAGATCCGCGACTCAGGCTGCTGTCTCCCGCAGCCCTGGACTCAGGTGCTTCCCACCCCGAGGATCCTCGTGCCCTAGAAAAGGCTCCTCTGTCCAACTTCGTCCCAGTCCTTGTCCCTGCCTCCGCTGCCCGGACCCCGAAAGGGTCCGCACTGTGTGCCCGGGAATCGAGGGAGATGGCGTTGGGCTACCCTGGTGGCCCCCTCTTCTCGCGTTTGTCTGCTCAGCCTCCGTCTCCGCTCTCTGTTGCCCTGGAACCGCGACGGCCGCCAGGGCTGAGCACGTCCCGCCCTCCCCCCTTCTCGGACTCCTCCCAGTTCTCAGCCCAAGGCTAGGTTTAACCCAGCAATGGAGGAGGGGCATCCAGACCGACAGCTTGGGAGCGGGATTCCAGACCCCCACCCCAACCGCTGCTTCTGCACCAGGCTTGCAGATCAGCTGTTGGCAGGCCCAACTCATGGTCGATGATTGACCGGAAAACTGCTCCACGTTTGAGGAAGAATAGGGCAGACCCCTTTAGCAAGAGTGGTCTAGAATCGGCGCGTCCAGCCACAAATGATCAATTACTGGGGAGATAAGGAAACCTTGACTGGATGGGAGAGATCGAGCTCTGGGCAAACAGCTTGGTCTCTCAACCCATTTCATACACATAGAAAGGGAGGGCACTGCCAAAGGCCAAATGAAGAGTCACTGAATAGTAACTGCAAGTTGGAGCAGGAAGAGTCACTTTTTAGTTCCACGCCCTCATTTTCACGGGGAAAAAAGTGAGTCTCAAAGAAGGGGAAAGTGAGTCGATGAAAGAGAATCGAGACTAGAACCCAGGTCACCTGACCTTATAGACTCTTTCTGCGGTCTTTTCCGGCATTTCTTTGCAGAGGAGGCAGACCTGGGTGGAAGGCAAGAATCCACTTTGATTGATTGAGTTCACCCCCAAGAGGCCTGAAGCAGCTTACTGTAGAGGTGAGGATGGGGCACACACGCAAAGCACCAACTTAAGAAGCTTTTCGGGAGGCCAATTTACCTGCCTAGAGAAAGTGGGCAGTAAGGGTTGACCGGGAATCCTTATGGACCGCCTCTTTGTACTCTTATCCTACCTCTGACCCCTTGTCTTCCCTGTTGGACCTGAAGGAAGGCTTCAGTAATGCCACGGTGTGGCGCTGTGCGAGGAGGCCACATTCTTGGCTCCACTAGGTGAGAAGCCAAACGTATCCAGGGAAAGTAGCAGGTGTCAGAGACAAACCTGGGAGAGCCACTAAAGCAACCCCCATACCAGCTTTTTTCAAGTAGGACCTGCCATTATTCGCAAGCCCCAAGCTCTGTCCTAGGCCTTCTCTCTTCTCCTTTTCAGTCTCCTTTGCCTGTATGTACTTCAACAAGGTCACCACCTACTAACTGTGGGTGTCCCCCCAAACTCTTTCCTGGGCCCTTTCTCCCTCTATGCTAGTCCCATGGGTGATTATACTAGCCTCATTGCCTTCAGTTATCACCCCTTTGCTAATGATTCCCAGGTGTATATGTCTTAACTTTTTTCCTGATTTCCAGCAAGCAGCTGGAACTGGCAGTAGCAACTGTCTCTTGGCAGTTAGATATCCTCCAGGCATCTCAAACTCTAAATGTCCAAAACAGTATTAATTATCTTCTTTTTTCCCCAATACTCCCATCTTCCCAACTTCCTTTGTTCCGTGGAGGGCAAATCTATCTTCCCAGTCATCCAGGCTGACAATCTGGGTATCATCCTTGAATCCTCACCCTAATTCATCCCACATATCCAATTTATTGTCAAATCTTGTAATTTCCACCTCCATAAAAGTTCTCCTATCCACTCCTGTCTCTCCACTCACACAATTGTCAACCTGGTTCAGGTCTTCACCTTGGAGGAGAGGGCTCCAGCATCTAGGATGATCAGACAATTATTCATAGAGAGGGTTGCTTTTTAGCTGTCCTTCGTAGGAAATTAGGGATTCTCAGTGGCAGAGGTGAGGAGGGAAGGGAAAGAAAGGGAAGGGAAGGGAAGGGAAGGGAAGGGAAGGGAAGGGAAGGAAGGGAAGGGAAGGCAAGGGAAGGGAAGGCAAAGGAAGGGAAGGGAAGGGAAGGGAAGGGAAGGGAAGGGAAGGGAAGGGAAGAGAAGGGAAGGGAAGGGAAGGAAACTGCAGGCATGGGGGACAACCAGTGCAAAGACCTGTTGAGAGGGGAGATGGAATGTGGTGTATGAGGAACAATCTGAAGGGGAGTAGTGTGTCATCAAGGTGGAAAAGTGGCTTGGATCCAGGTCATGAACGGCTTTAAATCCAAAACAGAGGAATTGAGATCTGATCCTAGACTTAGTATGGAGCTATTAGAGTATGTAGGACTCTTCATTTTCAGATCAGTTGTTGCTTCCCCCCAAACTGTAGAATGCTGTTTTGGTATTCTCCGGCATCCTTACCATGGTCTTTCCTTCATCTACTAGTGCCCTCTTGTGTCTCTTTGACTACTCAAATAACCTGTTTTGGTGCCCCAGATAAGACCATCAACTCTCAATATGCTGTTAGCTTCTCTTTCCAGAATAGAAAACTCCATTTAAAACTCTCACTCCCGTGGTTAATGGGAAAGTAACCTGATTATTCATAACAATTACATTTATTTAATGCTTAACAAGGAGGTTTTGTTTTATGATCTGAGGGAGATGCAAAGATAAGAAAGCTTTAGCTTTATTTTATCTGGTGTGAATGATTGAAAGGTTTAACCATCCCTTGAGACGTTCCTATTATTTTCTTTAAAAACTGCTAATTGATCAATAAGCCTAAAGATTTTCTCTTTGTGGGTATTTTTCCATCACCTGCCCCTACTACCTAAAGAACAGGAGTTAATAACGTGGCAGCTCATTTTTGAATGATTGCCGGAGAGAGTTTTGAGCACCTATAAGCGTGTGAGAATTAGTGTGTAAATATATTTTTGTGTAAACTTGTACTTTAAGTGGTCCATGAATAATTTCAGAAACTTCAAGGGGATCTACTATAGATATCCTGGAGATGCATGAGAAAGACCTAGCAAGACACACCTGGATAGTGTGGCATCTATAAAACTCGCTTTATCCTTCCTTTGAAAGTTGGTCTTTCTTGGTTGGTCTCCCTGCTTCTCATCTCTTCACACTCTGAAGTCTAATTTATCTTCCACTCCTAAATCTTCCTAAAATGAGGATCTTCCTAAAATGAGGATCTGATCATATCACTCCCTTATTCAAGGAACTCCAGTGGCTTCCTCTTCCTATTACCGCCAGGATCAAATATAAAATCTTCCGTTTGCCTTTTAAAGCAGCCCTTCATAACCCAGCCTTCTCCTACCTTTTGTTCCCGCCCCTCGCATCCCCCCACTCTGGCCCAGTGTCCATAGCCTCCTTGCTGTTCCTCACACAGAACATTTCCATCTCCCAACTTTCGCTCCCCTGCCTAAAACTCTGTCTCTTCTCGTCTCCTCCTCCTCGCTTTCCTGGCTTTTTTTTTCCCCCAGGTCTGAGCTAGAGTCTCATCTCGTGTAAGAAGTCTTTCCCAGTCCTCCATAATCTTAGGCTTTCCCTCTGATAATACTACCAGTTTTTCCTGGATATATACTGTTTGTACATGGTTTGCGATTCTCCATCATTTGACTGTGACCTCCTTGAGGGCAGGAATTTTTTTATTTCTACTTCTTTGTGTTCCCACTTAATAAATGTTAGTTGACTGACTCACTGAAGGTCTGGCTCACTCTTGCCCTGAGAGCGATCCCTCCTCCAATCTGACTATCTCTGCTTCACCCACTGTTCACATTTCCTTTAGTGTTAGGAATACAGACCCTTCCAGTCGCCAAAGTGAGGAAATGTCAGGTCGCTCAGCACCTGGGACAGCGCCTGGCTGTTGGGAATCGGGTCTTCAGAGGAAGCCTTGCGACTTTGGAAGCCTGCACTGCCTCTAGGTCCCCCAGGGCTAATCGGGGAAGCCCGCAGAGCCCCAACTAGACTCTCCCCCACCACCTTTATTCTAAAGTCACATCCACGAAGGGATGTTTCTGGGTTAGAGAACAATTGTGAGCCTTGGCTTCGGGATTCGGGAACCGAGCGCATCCCTAGGCTCATTGCTCCAGCCATTGGCTTATTCCCCCTATCTCCCCTCCCCCTTCCTTTCCCCCACAAACCTCAGCCGCTTAGCCCCCCTCTAATCCCTGGGGAGAGGGGCGGAGGGAGGGAGCGTTAGCTCCGGAACTGCCCAGCACAGATGAGTTGGGGACGTCCAGTTTGTTTGCAATAGCAACGGACAAGGGACCTCAACTCAGGGTGGAACCACTGTGCATGAGCCTTTAAGGGTCAGAGAGTGATCTAAAGCTGTAGAAATCTATATCTCCTCGAGGTGCGAAGGAGTGAGGGATCGATGTTCTTTAAGGCTTGCAGAGTGTGACCTAAGGAGTTCAGGGAACGCCTTACCAAATATCCCCATATTTGGCTCATTCTCCCATTCTTAGAGCACGTTTAAAATGCTAAAAACAAAACAAAATAAAGTGGGGAGCAAGCCAAACCCTTAATAGCTTCTATGAAGGAGACCCGCACTGCGTAAAGCCTTAATTTCATGAGGAGGATGGAGGGAGGGAGGAGAGGGATGTACACATGTAGGGACTATGTGTAGGCCAACGGGAGGCCCAGGGCTCTGGAGAACCGATACCTAGAGACGGGAGGCTGTGCGTAAGGAGTATCATTGATGATAGATTTAGAAGAGGGACAGCCCCTATTTCACAATTCCTCTGGGTGGGAGTACCCTCATCTTAGGCCCTAGATTGTGTGCGACTGTTAAGTAGTAGTGGTGGGCTAGGAGGCAGGAGTGGAAGACAGGTGTAGATGGGATAGTACAGAAGAGGTGAAGAAACCTGGGTTTCTACTGGAAGCAGAGTAGTTATTTTCTTCCGAGGTTCTGTGGCAAACCCTACCGTAGCTGTCTAATCTCCGGGTCCTAACCTTTGGATTGCCTCACAACTGCAATCCTGGCCTGGCGTCCCAGACTGAGCCCTCCCCCCCGGGCGCCTCCTCCCTGTCTGCACCTTTTCTGCCTCAGGGCTAACTGTCTAGATGCCAGCGCGAGAACTAGGAGCAGATGGGGCCAGTAACTGTGCCCTCTCTCCCTGGGGATCCACCCCTTCCTAGTCCCTCCCACGCTTCTTCTCCCTTCTCTTCCCTAGCAGGAACAGAGCCAGGAGGCGGAGCCGGAGGGCGGGGTAGTTCCTTATAGTCAAGGTGGAGGTGATCAGGTGAGCATTCCGCCTCCCAACTGGTGGGTAGTGAGCTGGGTAGACCTGCCGGGGAGCCCCGCAACAGCTTGGACCTAGTTATATGTCTCCTCATAGCGCTGAGCCGGAGTTAGGGAGCGCCTTCCAACCTAAGATGGGGGTCCCTCGAAGGCCAGGGGACGCCGCAGAACTGCGCAAGGTAAGGGACTCAGAAGCCAGCGGTGGGCGGCGAAATTGGGAAGGGAGAAAGGCTGGAAGGTAACAAGCCTCGCCTGAACTTTCCTGTTCTCTCAGACTCTGAAGCCTCTAATGGAGAAACGCCGACGGGCGCGCATCAACGAGAGCCTTAGCCAGCTCAAGGGTCTCATCTTACCACTTATCGGCAAGGATGTGAGTGCACGCTGAGCTGGGGATTGATGGGGGTAGTGGAGGGACCCAAGAGGGTGGGAATCGGTGATACCCCTGGCGACAGCCACAGCGGACTGGGGATTCTAGGTTCTGGGAGCCGACTTTGGGCTGCGAAGGCTGAGCTGGGTGAGGTCGGGCACAGCGACGGGCACAGCGACGCAGCGTCTTAGAGCCCTCTGTTCCCTTGTTCCTCATAGAGTTCCCGCTACTCGAAGCTGGAGAAGGCAGACATCCTAGAAATGACAGTGCGCTTCCTTCAGGAGCTGCCGGCCTCCCACTGCCATGCGGCTCCCAGTGAGTGACCTCTAGACTAACGGGATCCGAGTCAGCACCAGCTTGGGCTCGTTCCCTTGCCCCAAACCCGTCTTCAGTTCCTCCCTTCTTTTTCTGCAGTCTCAGAGCCTGACTGTTCTTTTTCCTTCCCAGCCTTAGCAGACAGCTACAGAGAAGGATATCGTGCCTGTCTCAGCCGTCTGACCCGGGTCCTGCCCACCTGCAGCATCCTCGATGGCGAGGTGTGCAACCGACTCCTGGAGCACCTGCACCGAAGCCCTTCGGGCCAGTACCCTCTCGGGCTCCAGGACTCCCATAGCAGCCCCAAAACCGTGGGCTCTGAGTCCCCAGATAGAATGCGGTTGGCCTCTTCTCCTCGGGGATCTGGCTGTCCTCCTGGCCCCCCACCTTCTGGACTCTGGCGTCCCTGGTAGCCCCCTTAGAGGTGAGAGGGACCTCTTTCGGACTTATATTTATTTGGAATCCCAGGGATAAAAGAAAAGTGGACAGAAAAATCTCCTCTGGGGTGATTGGGGTTCCTTGGGCAAGGTGGCCTATCTATTCTCTAGGCCCCAACTCCATCTTCCAGCCTTTTCACTACCACTGCACTTTGTAGCTTCTGGTATCTTCACAGAGGAAACCAAGAGGTGTTTTTTTTTTCTTTTCCCCAATGGGTTTTGTTTTGTTAAATGTCCCCTCCCCCAATAAAGCATTTTGCAGAAGTGCTGGACTCTGAGGGCCATTCTGCTGATGGGGGAAGGGAAGTCAAGGGCCCAGTGCACCTAAGAGAGGGAGATTCTGTCCTGAGCTTGGACATGTTGGCTTTTTCTGGTCCTCACAATAAGAGTCGGTTCCATTGGAGGCAGAAGATCTACCAGTCCCTGGGACTGGGGCTTTGCTGTTGGGGACCCCTCTTCTAAAGAGATGGCTGGAGACATTGCCAGCATTGAACTGCCTGAGGCTGTAGGATGACCTCCCTCTATCCTGGGCCCAGCACCAGGACTAGAGTTCTCCTCGTGCAACCCTGACAGCCCTGACCCCACCCCAAGGGAGAGCATGGGCTGTGCAGTGGGATCTTTGCCCGGGCCTGTCTCCCCACCTGGGACAGGCCAGAGCAAAAGCAGCAAAATATTGCCGGCTTCAGATCTGACAGTGGAACCTCTGGGACCGGCAGAAGAGGGGCTGGGAAAGAGGCACCGGCTTACCCAACAAGGGGCTGTGCTGACTTAGAAAGCTTTTCAAGGCACCGCAATCTGTTTGGTGAATCCAAACAGTCATTTCTTGGTCCTCATCCCAGAAGGCTACTGGGCCTGCAACATCAAAGCCCCTGGGTTTTCCCACTCACCTCCTTTGCTCTTCTTTGCCAATCACCCACTCACATTTATTGTGGTGCAGGGCTCTGAGCTGAGTGGGGCAGCAAAACAGAAACTCCTGAGAGCTAGAAGCCTGCTTTGTTCAGGGGCTCTGCTCAGGGCACCTAGAATTCAGTTTAGGAACTGGGGCTGTTTAGAAACTAGAGACTGGGGCTGCTTTGAGAGTAATGGTGTTCCAGTCCTGGCACTCAGAACTTGGGAGAGAAACTGAATCCAGGCTATGCTTATGGGAAGTAGCAACCTTCTGAAGGTCTTTTCTTCTTTTATTTCTTCTTTGCCCTGGGTTGCAGGAAGAGACACTAAAGTGAATGACCCTTCTTTCAGGAGCCCCAATTCATATTCTCCAGAGTCTGAATTTCAGCTTTCCTCGGTTGCTCCATGTCTCCACCAGGCCTCCCAAATCTCTTCCCAACCTCTCTGGTGTCTTCAAGCACAGGGAGAAGGAATTTACCAGACCAAGGGCATCTGGGGTCTCTAGGTTAAGGACTCAGGAAATATTATCTGAAGTTTTTGTTAGAAGGCTGAGGGCCATGGGTCTTCTGGGGGACACAGCTAGTAAGTATATGAGACTAGCTTTGAACCCAGGTCTTCCTGATGTATGTGTGTGTGTGTGTGTGTGTGTGTGTGTGTGTGTGTATCATATACAGTTTTGTTGCTGTAGGATATAAACCCCTGTATATAGGTGAGAAATTTTGTTCTCAAATTTTCATGACTAGTCCTTTAGACTAAGTTTGGAATTTCTTTTTGTGTGGGTTTCTATGTGATATTCTCAAAATTAGAAGGAAAAGCGCTATTTGTATTTTTTTTTCTCCACATATTCTTTCCTTGCCCCTCTTCCTCCTGCCCAAAAGGTTCCACTGTCAGATCTGAAGCCGGCAATATTTTGCTGCTTTTGCTCTGGCCTGTCCCAGGTGGGGAAACAGGCCCGGGCAAAGATCCCACTGCACAGCCCATGCTCTCCCTTGGGGTGGGGTCAGGGTTGCATCAGGAGAGCCTATTAGTTCTAAAGTCCAATATATTTCTAGTTGGGTTTTTCTCGATGAAAGAGCATCCTTATATTTGCCCTTTTTTTAAATGTCTTGCATAGCAACCAAATAAATAAATGTTTGCTGGTGATGAGGATGAATTGACCTCTACTCAAGATCTCTAGTTCCTGGATACCACGGATGCAGAGAAACCAGTCAAGGGCAGGAATGAGGAATTCCCCAGTTATGGTCTTTGAATCTATGGGAACAGTTGAAAATTCGCTGCCAAAATCTGGTGGAGAAATGAGGAAGCACTTTCCTGGTTTTTTTCTGCCAACCGCTCCCTTCTGTTTCTTACAGAATGGGTAGCCAAAAACAAACTATTGTCAAGCCCATAAATGGAAAATGAATTCTTTTTTTCACCCTTCCTTTCATATAGAAGCTGAAGATTATATTTTTTAAAAAAATTTATTTTGTTATTTTGTACATGGGAAACCAGAGAAACTTTATTGAACATGGACATTTCTACATACATGGCATCAGAGAAACAGAAGATCAAACTTGACTGCCTACTTGTATAGCTTGTGTTTTTAGAAAGAATATAATAAATTCCACATGTGGGTTTCAAAGCTGTCTTGTTTGTGTCTGCTTCTAAGCCTCTGGTTCTTTTCTTTGGATTTTAAAAAAATGCTACAATGATTCTCTTATTTCTTTTCTCCAAGATTACACTTTAACTGTGACATCTAGTGTAGCTAAGAGGATCTAGGCCATAAGACTAACTGCTGCTGAGTTCCTTTTCCAGGTCCTGATGTTCTTCTACCTGAGGCCAAGGCAGGAAGATCAGGTTTGCATACCTTCTGGTGTGTCCTAATTTCAGGGTTCACTCAGAGCTTCATGATATGAGTTCCAAGGTAAGGTGGTAGAGGTCCAGGTGCAATAGTCTCTCTGTATGTCTGCTTCTCCCCCCTCCCCAACCCCACTCCTTGTATTGGAAATTTTGTTCTTGTTTCTTGTGTAGTAATTGGGTTACCTGGGCATCCTGACCCTTGAACCAAATACAGTTTGCATTAGTGTGGAGGTGGGCAGTATTTCAGATAATGCTGCAAATCCATTTTGAAAATGGCATAGATTTGGGTGACTGGACTTGAGGGAGAGTCTGAAGTTTTGTTCAGTTACTTGCTCACGAAAATTTTGGGAGGCATTAAATATTTGTTGATGCTGTTAAATTGTTTTCCATCACGTCTGACTCTTCACGACCCCTTTTTGAGGTTTTCTTGGCGAAAATTGGAGTGATTTGTCATTTCCTTCTCTAGTTCATTTTACAGATGAGGAACCTGAGGCAAACAGCATTAAGCGACTTGCCCAGGGTCGCATAGCTAGCAAGTGAATGAGGCCAGCTCTGAACCCAGGTCTTCCCAATTCCAGGCCTGCCTCTCTATTCACTGCGGCACCTAGCTGCCCTATTAAAAACCCTATTTTAATACTAGTTTTAAGGAAGAGAATAATTTAGCCAATAAATGGGTTTTCTGGTCACTACTATCTGATTTTTTTGTTAGAGGGCTGAAGGCCATGAGTCTTTCTAGGGATAAGGCTACTGATTAGGTACTTTAGTGTATAGAAATCATTGTGTCTCCTTGACAGACTTCCATTGCTATAGGGATGCTACTGAGTGCATGATATTTCATTTATAGGGGACTATATTGTAAACTTGGGGTCAGGGATCATATATGTTACTCATGCTTGTATCCTTGCATCCTCCAAAAAACCTCACACAAGGTCTTTTGCATAACTGGTGCTCGATAAATATTCTATCAAATGAATGAATGAGTGAATGTCATGGTATATGCACAATTTGATAGCTAGACACATAAGGTAACAAGTAAGTGCTTACTATATGCCAAGACCTGTGCTAAACCTAGGAGATACAATAAAAGGTGGGAGAGGGGAAAGATGATCCCCTAACTTCAAGGAACTCCTCTTTTAAAGGGGGAAAACAATAGGTTAAAAAGGAGTTTATAGAGAAGGCTAGAGAGCCAGAATCCCCTTCAGCAAAGCTTCTCTGTTTTCCCATAACTTGTATCTTCCTGTGGCAGAGCTTGACCTCCACAAGTCAATTACTTTGAGTGTCTTATTTTAATGATGTCATCCTTAAGGGGACAAAGTCTGTACCTGCAGGGTGGAAAGCATGTTGCGATTATTAGCATCATCGACAATGTGTCTGAATCTTTTGGTGTATGAAGGATCTTCTCACCCTAGGTCCATTACTTCTAAGTAATTTTTCAGGAGGAAATTGATGTGATCTGAGCTTTTACCCTAGAAAACTTATAGTTTGGTCCCTTAATTTTTTTCTCTGTTTCAGTCCATAAAACCCAAAGCTGATGGAAAGCCAACTTCCTAGATAGAAAGACAAGAGAGGCATAATGGTATAGTGGGAAGACCACTGCACTGGAAGATGTAAGTTCTTGTCCTGGCCCTGTCATTAACTACTTTTGTGACCTTACAAGAGCCACATTTATAAAGTGAGAAGGTTGAACTATATGGCCATTGAGACCTTTTCCAGCTCTAAATCTAGGATTCTGTGGTCCTTCCTAAGCTTTAACTTCCTATCTGTAAGATGAAGAGGTTATATTACATGCTGCTGAGGGATCCTTCCATCCTTCCAGATAGAAATTCTGTGGTTCTAACAACACTAATCCTTATTTAGGGAAAGGTAAACTGTACCTATCAAAGGCTTCCTAATTCAACTAAAGATCCCTTCTCATCAGCCTAAAGGTATTGACTGCACAGTAGTGTGTTGTACTAGATAGGGCTGGATAGTTGTAGTGGATAGGGCTCCCCTCCTTAGAGTTAGGAAGACCTAGGTTCAAGTATCTCCTCATACACTTACTAGCAGTGTGACCCGAGGTAAGGCACTTCACTTTCATCTGCCTCAGTTTCTTCTTCTGTAAAATGGACATAATACCTCATAGATGAGGCTCAAATGAGATAATATGTGCGAAGTGCTTTGCAGACTTAATGTGCCATGTAAAGTGAGCAGGTTCTATTGTTGTTAGACACTATGAAAGGAAACTTTTGGGACTGGCTTGTAACTCATAGCAAAAAAATAAACAAAAAACTGGCAAAGCTCACTCCCTATTCCTTAAACTAGGACTGCCATTTCCTCTTGGTTCCTTGTAATCTTTTTCTATTCAGACACCTCAGTGACTTCCTATGGAGCTGATGCTAAATTAGAGCTGAAGATCGAGGCATGGAAAAAGTATGTGGAAATGCCAGCCTGCCACCCCACACACCCCCAGGAGTCTCTGGGCCAGTAGCTCAGTGGGAATGTGAGCCAAAAGACACAAGAGTTGAAGCCTTAGGAGGTGACAGTTGCATGCCCGGGCTAGGTTCTTTGCCTGAGGCTGGAAGATGAATCTTATACTTCCTAGTATCGCACTAAGTGTAAGACTTACCCAGAAGGGTTTGGCCCCACAGCTCCTTACTCTTGTTGTGAAACAAACATGCCAGGAGAGAACCATGGCATGGCAGCCATTGCAGCCTCCTGGGTATCTCTTTATTGTTAGCCCACTGAAATTGACCCACTTCTTTCTGAAGAGGCAGCTGGATTGGTCTTGATGGGCAGCACTTGGCAAGAAAATCTGGTAGGTGCCAAAGCCTAGCACAGGGTGACTTCAACCACATCTTCTTTAGTGGCTGCTCACATCAAACTGTTGATGATTCAATTAAAAACAATGTTAAGAAGGAAACCATTTTGCTTCTTGACATAATAACCAGCTCTTCCGATGGCATCTCTTTGTCTGCTTCCATGAATCTCTTGGACTCATATTGCTTCATTAGCTCAAGTTGGCTGATGAAAACCTTCTCTAAGACTGTGTCTCTGCATCATAGGACCTGAAGTTCCAATCATTCAAACATAAATAAACTCATTCTATAGATGAATGCATCTCTGATGAGATGTAGTAATAGCTCCCACTCACATTCAATCCTATTCCTCAAAAATTTATTAAGAACCTACTTTTGCATTGCAAAACCTTATACCAGGCATTACTCCATCATGAGAATCCTTTTGGCTGAGGAGCTACAGGTATCTATTGTGTACCTTCCTTATTTTACAAGTGCAGAAATTCAGACTTAAAGAGAAGAAATGTCTTACCCAGGGTCACATACCTCCTTAGTGTCAGACCAAACATCCAACCTCAGTCTTTTGGTTCCCAAGTTCTTTCTTCCCACCATACTACTCTGCTTCTCTGAATAAGCCCTTCTGAAAGGACTCGATATTTTTGCAGGTCTCCACCTGTTACATTGGCACCAACTAATTGCGAGGTCAAGTGTAGTTTCTATGAAAGTAAGAGCAAAGTAGCTGATTGCCAAAGGGGATGCCTGTAATAAATGTTTACAAATTACTCTTCTCCCGTCTGGTCTGCTAAATCCCAGACTCTCCCAGACAGAGCCTCCAGTTAGTTTATCTAATAATACCGATAATAATAGCTAGCATTTACATAGTGCTTTAAAATTTGCAAAGTGCTTTACATATATTATCTCTTTTAACCTGGAACTGGGTGTATAATGAAATCAGGATAGCGTCGGGCATCTGTGGAATCCCAGATTCCATCTCGGAATATTTATTTTAGGTAGAGGCAAGAACATGGAGCCATGGCCTCAGAGGCAGTAAGAATTGAGTTGTTAACTGGTGTTCAAAAAAAAAAAATGAAACCAACCCACTAAGGTCCAGATGAGGTAAAATTGACATTTTTCTGAAGGATTTTTCTGGTCTGGTCAAAAGAACTATCTGGAAAGTGTGAGAGCATTCTATAGTTTTAGGTAAATATTACTATAGAACTTGTTCTTACATTTATTAGAAACAGCTGCATTGACTTTGTAGATTGCAGAGAGTTGGACACCATGGTTCATCACATAACCTACCGTACAAAAAAGAAAATTTATCTTTGACATCAGGAGAGGTTTCCAAAGTAAATGGTCAAAACAAGACAGTATCCCACAGGGCCATTGCTGGTCTTTCATGTATTCAGTTTGGATTCCTCCTGGTGATCGTGTCCCTAATATTCATGTAGTCATTGTATATATTGTATTCTCTTGTTTTCATCAGTTCCTATAAATATTTTCAGGTTTCTTGAAATTCTTCACATTCATCATTTCTTACTGCCCAATAAGACTTCATTATATTCAGATGCCACAGCTTGCTTCCTCATTCTCCAATTGATGGGTGCCCGCTTTGATTCTGGTGTTTGCTACCACAAGTGTTAAGAGCATTTTGGTACCTGTCGTTGGAGCTTTGTGTCTATTTCTGACCTCTTTGAGCCAGCAGTGGGATCGGTGGGTCAAAGGATATGAACCTTTTAGTCCCTTTTTTGGGCCTAATTCCAAATCGTGATTAAGAATGACTGGTCTAAGTCACATCTTCACCATCAATGTATTAACGTGCTTGTCTTCCCATACTAAGCACAACTTAAGAAAGAGAGTTAGCCATAATTCATTATTATTCTGTCCTGAAGGAGATCTGCGTATGGTTATTTGTGTTCATTAAAAACCCAGCTGCCTGCGGCTTTCTGGGGCTCTAAGACTACCTGGCTGTACATTTCAGGGACTCCAGATAACTGGGTGTGTGTGAGTTCCTGGTTGTGGGTGGATGTCTGTGTCTGAGTGGCTGCAGAAGCCCTGAGGGAGCTGCCCAGGCATGTGGGAGAGAACAGCAGCTCAGCCACCCACCGAGGTTCCCAGTGACTAAGTAGTTTCAGTCAGGGTTTCCAGAGTCCTAGGCAAAGCCTCAGGCACTCAAAGGATCGGGTACAATCTCCGGTATAATAGTTTCATGAGCGTGAGAATGGGGTGAGAAGACCTGCCCCATATGCACACGTGTGTGATATTTCAGTCAGCCTCTCTCCTGAGGACAGCACGGAGCAGACAGCAGGCTTTGACCCGTGCAGCTCGCCTCAGGAATGAAGCCCAGCAAGAGCTCAGAAGGAAAGAGGGTTCTACCCTCAGATGAAAAGTCACCTTTCTAGAGAAAAGAGACCCCAGGACTGTGCCCTCCGCCATTTATGGGACCTTAAAAGTCACAGGGGTGTGTACAGAACAGTGATTTGAGATAATATAATCCATCAGCCACCAATTTACTATATGCTGGACTAAGGCGAAAACAGCTCCTGCCCTCAAGGAACTTACATTTTAATGGAGCAGACAAAAGCAAATAACTATGTATAAAGAAAACATATACAGTGTAAATGAAACAATGCCAGAGGGAAGGCACTTATACTGAGGTGGGCTTGGGGGGAGGGTGGGGAAGGGCTTCTGGAAGAAAGTGGGATTTGAGCTGAGTCTTGACAGAAAATTAGAATTAACCATATCTGAGAAACTCAGAATTTGTTCTTTTCTAAAAAGTGACTTTTTTGGGTGGCAGAGGAAGGGAGAGAATTTAAAACTGAAAATATTTTAAAAATTGGCTTTATTGATACCTTTAGTTTTTGCATCACAGTCTCCCCATGGATATACCTTTCTTATACTCTCCCCCACCCCCAGCTGAGTATGTAGCATTCCATGTCCATCTCCTTCACTTTGCTGGAAGGAGAAGGAAGAAATGTTTCACTGCCAGCATTTGTTCTTTAAGGAAATTGCCAATACCGTACTAGTATTTTGCCAACTGCTAATACTGCTGTACAATAATGTATAATGTTTAGTACACTATACTTAGTTCGACTCAATTACCATATTTACAGAAATATTTCAAAATCCACTAATGTTCCCTGGTCTGATTGCCATGTACATCACAGTGTCCTGGAAAGGTCGAAAGATTGGTCATCAGCAGACCTAGGAGCAATCTCAACTGTGTGACCTTGGTCAAGTCACATAAACTCTAGACTGCCATGTCTATAACTGTGTATGGCAAGAGGGGGGCTTAAAAAGAGACCTTTTTAAAAATGATGTTGATAAAAATAATTAATAAGTAGATAGAGCCCTGATCTTAGCAGGGATAAGGGAGCTCTGGATGCAAGTCTCACATAGGACACTCACAGTCTGCATGGTCCTGGGCCAATCCCATGACCTCTCACTGCCCCAGGTAACTAACTCTCAAAGGCTCAGGGGCAGATAGATGTGCCTTGGTGGGGTTTTTTCTCAGGAAGTCCCTCCATCACCACTGATCCAGATAAACCAAACTAGGGGTGGTAATAAGGCCATTTGGAGCCTCTTTAGGATTCTGCATTCTCACAGTGGCTTTTAAGTGAACTTGCCCTCATTACTGTCCTACTGTGGGAAGCCACTATCCTCTTTTGTTGTGTGAGTGAAATTTTGAGTTTAAAAAGCATTAAGAGGTTCTTTGGGAAACTCTAGGCCAGGAAGAAATAGGGAAATAAAATGGGTGTCACCCTGGAACAGGTTTCAGGTGGAGCAGACTCATAGGAAGGGAAGGGGATTGAGTTTTTATCCTAAGAAGCCCCAGTCTCTTGTACCTGTAGGGGTGGAGTTGAGATCTGGGTTTCGGTCTGGTATGTCTTTCACAACTCATAAAGTCGTTTGAAGCTTTATGAAAACATCTCCAACAAATGAGATCCCTCTGGCATTTTAGGCTCCAATCAGTTCTTGCATGAAACATGTCATTAATTTCCCCCCAGGGCCCTTGAGGCATTTGTAATTATATCTTGGCTCCTTCCTTACTGTAACAGGAGAAGGGCTGTGGGAAAATCTGAATTAACCTTGAATTCATGCTGTCTTTCATCAGTGGCTTCCAAATGTGACTTAGAGAAAGAGAAAGTTTAAGAAGACACTTGGCTAGACTGACAGTGGCGGGGTGGGAATGGGGAAGGGACTTGAGGTTATTTTCAGTAGGATAGGGAAGGGCTAAATACTTTGAAATTGTCTCAGCTATTAGCTGGGAGGTGGGGTCACAGTGGCTCAGTCAACAAGTTGTCTTTGTCTTTCTAAGGCTCAGGAATAGAATTCTGGAATCCTTGAGCTCTAGAATGAGACAGGTCCCCTAGTTCAATGTCATTGTCTTATGGAGACCTGGGCCCCACTATATGGCTTAAAAAACTTGTTTTTTGGTTTTGTTTTATTAATTATTATTTAATATTTGTGATTTCCACAAGATTTTGAGTTACAAATTTTCTCCCCATTTCTACACTCCCCCACCCCAAGATAGCATATATTCTGATTGCCCCTTTCCCCAGACTGCCCTCCCTTCTGTCGCCCCACTCCCACCCCCCCATCCCTTTACTTTCTTGTAGGGCAAGATAGATTTCTATACCCCATTGCTTGCATATCTTATTTCCCAGTTGCATGTAAAAACAACTTTTTTTGAGCATTTGTTTTTAGAACTTTGAGTTCCAAATTTTCTCCCTTCTTCCCTTCCCACCCACCCTCCTTGAGAAGGCAAACAATTCAACATAGGCCACACATGTATCATTGTGCAAAACACTTCCATAACAGTCATGTTGTAAAAGACTAACTATATTTCCCTCCAACCTATACTGTTCCCCCTTTATTTAATTTTCTCCCTTGACCCTGTCTCTTTTCAAAAGTGTTTGCTTTTGATTACCTCCTCTCCTGATCTGCCTTCCCTTCTATCATCCCCCCTCTCTTATCCCCTTTCCCCTATTTTCTTGTAGGGTAAGATACTCGATTGAGTGTGTATGTCATTCCCTCCTTAAGACAGATCCAAAGAGAGCAAGATTCACTCATTTCCTTTTACCTGCCCCTTCTTGCCTTCCAATAGAACTGCTTTTTCTTGCCACTTTTATGTGAGATAATTTACCCCATTCTATCTCTCTCTTTCTCCTTCTCCCAATATATTCCTCTCTCACCCCTTAATTGTATTTATTTATTTATTTTTAGATATCATCCCTTCATATTCAACTCACCCTGTGCCCTTTGTCTACATATATGTATATTCCCTTCAACTACCCTAATACTGAGAAAGGTTTCATGAGTTACAAATATCATCTTGCCATGTAGGAATGTAAACAAAACAGTTCAACTTTAGTAAGTCCCTTATGATTTCTCTTTCCTGTTTACCTTTTCATGCTTCTTTTGATTCTTGTATTTGAAAGTCAAATTTTCTATTCAGCTCTGGTCTTTTCATCGAGAAAGCTTGAAAGTCCTCTACTTTATTGAAAATAGATATCTTGCCCCGGAGTATTGTGCTCAGTTTTGCTGGGTAGGTGATTGTTGGTTTTAATCCTAGCTCCTTTGACCTCTGGAATATCATATTCCAAGCTCCTCAATCCTTTAATGTAGAAGCTGCTAGATCTTGTGTTATCCTGATTGTGTTTCCACAATCCTCGAATTGTGTCTTTCTGGCTGCTTACAATATTTCTCCTTGATCTGGGAACTCTGGAATTTGTTGACAATATTCCTAGGAGTTTTCTTTTTGGGATTTTTCAAGAGGCAATCAGTGGATTCTTTCAATTTCATTTTACCGTCTGGCTCTAGAATATCAGGGCAGTTTTCCTTGATAATTTCTTAAAAGATGATGTCTAGGCTCTTTTTTTGATCATGGCTTTCAGGTAGTCCAATAATTTTTAAATTATCTCTCCTGGATCTATTCTCCAGGTCAGTGTTTTTTCCAATGAGATATTTCACACTGTCTTCCATTTGGTTCCTTTGGTTCTGTTTTATAATTTCTTGATTTCTCATAAAGTCACTAGTTTCCACTTGCTCCATTCTAATTTTTAAGGTAGTATTTTCTTCAGTGGTCTTTTGGACCTCCTTTTCTATTAGGCTAATTCTGCCTTTTAAGGCATTCTTCTCCTCATTGGCTTTTTGGAGCTCTTTTGCCATTTGGGTTAGTCTATTTTTTAAAGTGTTATTTTCTTCAGTATTTTTTGGGGTCTCCTTTAGCAAGTCGTTGACTTGTTTCTTGTGATTTTCTTGCATCACTCTCATTTTTCTTCCCAATTTTTCCTCTACTTCTGTTATTTGTTTTTCCAAATCCTTTTTGAGCTCTTCCATGGCCTGAGACCAATTCATATTTTTCTTGGAGGCTTTTGATGTGGGCTCTTTGACTTTGTTGACTTCTTCTGGCTGTATGTTTTGATCTTCTTTGTTACCAAAAAAAGATTTTAGAGTCTGAGTCCTTTTGTGCTGCTTGTTCATGTTCCCAGCTAACTACTTGACCCTTGAGCTTTTTGTCAGGGTATGACTATGCTTCAGGGTGGTGAGTGCTTTTTCCCAAGCTTCAGAGGTTTCGTATGGCTGTTTTCAGAGTTACTTCCACACAGCAAGCTCTGCCACACCAGTGCTCCTCCTTCCCCGAGAACTGCCAACCAGGATTGCAATCCAGATCCAAGCAGGGCAAAGCAAGAGAACCCTGCCACTGTGCCAGTAAAGCTCTCCCTCTGCTCCCGCTTGAATCAACTGCTTGATTCCTCCCATTGTGTGGGCCAAGAACTCCAGAAGCAGCTGCAGCTGGAGCTGTGGAAGCAGTCTCTGCACCACCTCCGCTGCCCCAGGGCTGGGGCCAGATGGAGCACTTCTCCATCCAGATCCAGCAGTTTTCTTACCAACCTAAGTTGTCTTTAGCGTTTGTGGGCTGAGAAGTCTGGTAACTACTACAGCTCAGTGATTCATGGCCCTAAGGGCAGGCCCCGGCCTGGTCGGTCCTGGCTCAGCCCATGCTGGGCTGCGTTCTGCTCCCAGTAGGGTGCAATAGATCCCTCCCAGTGACCATCCAGATAGTCCTGGGCTGGAGACCTGCTTCCCTCTGTTATTTTGTGGGTCCTGTAGCTCCAGAATTTGTTCAGAGCCATTTTTTACAGGCGTTTGGAGGAATTTGGAGGAGAGCTTAAGCGAGTCTCTGTTTTCCAGCTGTCATCTTGGCTCCACCCCCTTAAAAAACTTTTAGATTACAGAAATAATGCATTGTGGTTATATTGCTGATTTTATTACTTTCTTCTAAGAAAATAAGCTTTGTGAAAAATCTATTTGGAAAAGAATATATAAGGAGTCATTTAAAAGTAATGGATATTTTTATTTTTCATAATTTCAGATGACATTTAAAGTAAACTTATCATTTTTTCTACTGGTTTCAATTGGTACTGTCCTTATGAGAGGGCTATTTGCTGATGTGATAGGAGTAACATCTACTTAAGTCATATAGGCAAGGCTATTTAGCCATACAGGCTAGGCTAGTTTTTCCCTGAAAAGACACTGAGACCATCCTCTAGACTTCATTGGTCCAGGGGACTAAAGTTCCAGCCCATTGACATAGATTCCTGGTTGACTAAATATAAAAAGACTTGGCACAGACCTGATATACTCTTCTGACTGGGGACAATATATGCTAGGATAGGCAGATAATGATAGAAATAGATAATAGATAGATGAATAGACAAACAGATGTTTTGAGATATAGATAGGTGAAGAGATGGATATATTTTTGTGTGAGTGAGAGAGCAAAAAGAGGAGAGAGGAGAGAAGAGAAAGAGAAGAAAGAGAAAAAGAAGAGAGACAGAGAAAGAGAGAGAAAAGAGAGGAGAGAGAAGAGAAAGGGGGGAGAGGAGAGAGAGGAGAGACAGACAGAGAGAAAGATAAGAGAGAGAGACAGAGAGACAGAAAGAGAAAGAGAAGAAAGGGAGGGAGGGAGGGAGAGAGAGAGAGAGAGAGAGAGAGAGAGAGAGAGATTGAGAATTTATTAAGTACTTAATGTGTGAGGTACCGTGCTAGGTGCTGAAGATATAAAAATAAGCCAAAACAACAACAACCCAACAGCGACCCAGTCCCTATCCTCAAGGAGCTGATATTCTACCAAGGGACTGCAACACACAAGAGGAAGCTGAGAAATGTGAAGGGGACAAAGAATTCTCTTGCAGAGCAGGGCACCGTGAAGGATCACTGAGCAAGGGAGAAGTCAATCCCTAAGGGAAGCTGAAGGGGAGGGGAGTTGGAGTGCACTGTCTCAGGGGCAAGGCTACTGTCCAGGAGGTAGAGAAGTGTGGAGAGTGAGGGGTGGAGCAACAGGGAAGTTAGCATGGTGTGGATGCCTCCTGAAATGGTGGTCTGTGCTACAGTCTCACCAATCAGGAGAGTGGGTCTGAAGTGAGCTGTTAATGTTCATTAATTGAGAAAATACATGATGACAAAAATAGATTTTGAATTCAGGACCACTTATGATGAATTTGTATTTTATTGATTACAATGTTATCTACATACATTTAAACAACACTATGGCATTTTTATATCACCGAGACGGAGAAGTTAGGGGCAGCTGCACTTTGGGGGAGCCAAGGAGGTGGCATAGTAGATAGAGCCATGTCCCTCAAATGGGAAAGACATGAGTTCAAATTGGGCTCCAGGGGCTTGCTAGCTGTGGAACCCGGCCAAGTCATTTAACCTTTGTCTGTCTCAGTTACTTCAAATATAAAATGGGCACAATAGTAGCATTTATCTCCCAGTGTTGTCATGAGAGTCAAATGAACTAGTGTTTGAAAGTGCTCAGCAAAGAGCTTGGCACATAGTAGGCGCTTCATAAATGTTTGTTTATTGATTGCTTTGCACAGTGCCTGGAATTTAGCAGGCTCCTTCCTGCACTGAACTGAGTCGACATCAGCCCACCTAAACGAATGCTGTATGTGTCCTTGATAAATATCGTTTCCTTACTATTCCTTAGTAAACTTTGTGAAAGATTAGATGTCTCATTTCATTCCTATCCAGAGCCTGAACCACTGAACTAGCCTGAGTCAGGTCTGACCCAGGACAATTGTCTTTGGTTTCTGAGAAGCTGCCATTCTCCTCTATCATTCTTGGTGGTGAAGTGTAGTTGGCTAAAACACTAGGCTGACAAAGTTAAGACCAAAGGTCTTAGCTTTGTGTTTTTGCTATGTTACATCTGATATTTGTATCTGTGATGTTTGTGGTCACCGCAATTCTGCCCGTGGTGCTAACTGGATCATCTCTCCCCAGTTCATAAGACAGGGACATGTTTTCCCCTGCAGTCTGAAGTTGCTGCCAGCAGATGGTGATAAGATGCCTCAGTCATGAGGTCTGGAGCACTCATTGTAATCTGAAGTCTAGGTAATGACTATGATTTGCTTTTTTGGGAGGATGGAAAATATTACTTAAAAATTCATTTAATTAAACAAAAGATTCCCTTAGAAAGGGGCGGTGAGGTGACTGGGCCTGGAGTCAGGAAGATTCCTCATATCGAGTTCAAATCCAACCTCAGACACTTACTAGCTGTGTGACCCTGGGCAAATCATTTAATCTTGCTTGCCTCAGGTTCCTCATCTGTAAAATGAGCCGAAGAAGGAAGTGGTAAACCACTCCAGTATCTTTGCCAAAAACCCTCCCAAACGGAGTAACGAAGAGTCAGACGTGACTGAAACAACTGAACTATAACAACCTTAAAAAGCATGTTTTCAAAAGAAACAAATACCTGGATACGCTTAGATGCTAAATACAATGTAGGTTTCTTGAGGGCAGGGACTGTTTCAATTTTGTTTTTGTTCCTCCAGCACCTGGAACAGTATTTGACACATCATAGGTGTTTTAAAAATGCTTGTTGACTTCTAGGGGTGGAGCCACTATGGAGGACTAGAGAAAGCAAGGAGCTGAGCTCTCCCAACACTCTCCTCCAAACACACATTTAAAATAACACCTGAAATTAAATTTTGGAGTGGCAGAGCAACAAAAAACATTCAGAGTGATTTATTCTTCTGCCCCATGAAAGAGATCAGAAAAAGAGATGTCTGATGGATTGGGTGGGGTGGAGGCTGATCAGAAGCCCACATGGATGAAACATCAGTAGTAGGACCAGGTAATGGTAACAGAAGCAGCAGCTTCAGGAACTTTCAAGAGGACCTAGTAACTAGTCAGAAAGAAATTACATGGGACCCCTGTGCTAGCACAGGGTCAGACACTGGCAACTACATTGCCTAAAACCACTTCTGGGACATAGTTCAAGGGTGAAGAAGAGCACTTTTGGTTAAGAAGGAGTAGAAGTCCTGAGAGGCAGTAGTGCTTTGGGTCATGAAAGATCAGGGACCCTGAGGAATAGTGTCATTTCCAGGCCCTGAGGAGCAACATATATTGCAATCAGAAGGAATCAGGGGCCCTTCCTGGGTAAGGACCAACGTACAGACCAAGAGAACAATGACCACACCTTTCCCTAGATCACAACACCTTGGAAACACCAAAAACTTCCAAACCTTCAGAACTAGCTCTGAAAGTAGTGGTGCAAAAAAGCCTGAAACTTGACACAGTGTTCTGACCCCCTCCACATCAGTAATAAAGCCCAGGTTTAACATAAAAATAATAAGAAATAATGTGGAAAAATGAGCAAACAACAACAAAAGAACCTGACCTGAAATCTACTATGATGATAGGGAAGATCAAGACACAAACTCAGAAGGCAATGAAGTCAAAATAGCTACAAAGTCTCAGAAAATGGGAACTGGACACAAGCCTCACTTGAGCCTTACTCACATCTAAATTGGTTCAAAGAGGGAATATGTGTGTGTGTGTGTGTGTGTGTGTGTGTGTGTGTGTGTGTGTGTGTGTGTGTGTGTGTATACTCAATTGATAATAGAAGTCTATCTTACCCAACAGGGAAGTAGGAGGAGGAGTACAAGGGAAAGAAAGGATGATAAAAAGGAGGGTAGATAAAATAAGGCAGTGGTCAGAAGCAAAACAGACTTTAGAGGGGGGACAGGATAGAAAAAAGAGAGAGGAAGGTTAAACAGAAGAAAATAGGATGGAGGGAAATGCACAATTAGTAATCATAACTATGAATGTGAATGGGATGAACTCATCCATAAAACAGAAGTGCATAGAAGAATGGAATAGAAACTGGAATCTAATGATATATTGTTTACATGAAACACACTTAAAACAAAGATATACACCCAGAGTTAAAATAAGGGACTAGAGCAGAAATTATTATACTTCAGCTGAAATAAAAAAGACAAGGATAGCAATCATGATATCAGATAAAGTAAAAGCAAAAATAGACCTAATTAAAAGAGATAAATAAGGCAGCTACATGGTATAGTGGATAGAGCACAGGGCCTAGAGTTAGGAAGATTTGAGTTCAAAATCCAGCCTCAGAAACTTACTACCTATGTGACTCTGGGCAAGTCATTTAATCCTATTTGCCTCAGTTTCCTCATCTATAAAGTGAGCTGGAAGAGGAAATGGTAACTACTCTAGTATCTTTGCTAAGAAAACCAAAAATAGGGTCATGAAGAGTCAGACATGACTGAAATGATTAATAACAACAACCAAAGAGATAAACGGGGAAACTCCATATTGCTAAAGGGAACCATTGACAATAAAATAATGTCAATACTAAACATATATGCTTCGAATGGCATAGCATCCAGATTCTTAAAGGAAAAGTTAAATGAATTACAGGAAGAGACAGACAGTAATACTGTAGTAGTGGGGGGACTTCAACCTTCCCCTCTCAGAGCTAGGTGACTCTAACCATAAAATAAATAAAAAGGGAGTCAAAGAGATGAATAGAATCTTAGAAAAATTAGATATGATTAGACTTCTGGAGAAAACTGAATAGGAATAAAAAGGAGTATACTGTTGCCTCAGGTGTACATGGTACCTTCCCCAAAATTGACCATGTATTAGGGCATAAAAATGTTACAACCAAATGTACAAAAGCAGAAATATTAAATGTACACCTTTCAGACTACAATGGAATAAAAATTACATTCAATAAAGGATGATGGAAACAGATTAAAAATTAATTGGAAATTAAATAATCTAATTCTAAAGAAGGAATCAGTTGAAAAACAAATCCTAGAAACAATCAATAATTTCATTAAATAGAATTACAAGACAATATTCCAAAATTTGCAAGAGGCAGCTAAAGCAGTACTTAGAGGAAAATTTATATCTCTATAAAGTGTATACATCAACAAAGGAGAAAAAGACAAGATTAATGAACTGAATAAAACTAGAAAAACACAAATTAAAAATCCCCAATCAAACACCAAAATGGAAATCTTGACAATCAGAGAAGAGATGAATAAAAATAAAAACCCATTGAATTCATAAATAAAAGTAGAAGCTGGTTTTATTTTAAAGAAACCAATGAAATAGACAAACCATTAGTTAATTTGATTTTAAAAAAGAATGCTAAATTACTATTATCAAAAAAGAAAAGGGTGAATGCATCAATGAAGATGAAATTAAAGCAATTATTAGGAATTATTTTGCCCAATTATATGCCAGTAGAACTGATCATCTAAGGGAAACAGATGAAGTTAAATTTAAAAAAATTTAAACTGCCTAGATTAGTAGAAGAAGAAATCAAATACTTAAATTATCCTATCTTAGAAGAAGAAATTGAACAAGCTATAAATGAGTTCCTTAAGACAAAATCTTCAGGACCAGAGGGATTTACAAGTGAATTCTACCAAACTTTCAAGAAACAGTTAATTCTAATACTACATAAACTATTTTAAAAAATAAGTAAAGAAGAAGTCCTACCAAATTATTTTTGCAACACAAGTATGGTTTTATATCTAAACCAAGGAGGAGACCAAAAACAGAGAAAGAAAACCATAAGCCAATTTCCTTAATGAATATCAATGCAAAAATTTAAAATAGGAGATTACAGCAATATATCACAAAATTATATACTATTAACAGGTGGAATTTATACCAGGAATGTAAGACTGGTTTGATATTAACGGTAATAAAAACAACAAAACCCATATAATTATATCAATAGATGCAGAAAACACCTTTGAAAAAAATACAACACTCATTCCTATTGAAAACATTAGAAAGCAAAGAATAAATGGAACTTTTCTTAAAATGATAAGTAGTAGCTATCTAAAACTGAGAGCAATCTTTATCTGTAACAGGGATAATCTTGGAGCCTTCCCAGTATTATTTAATATTGTACTAAAAATGCTAGGTATAATAATAAGACAAGTAAAAGAAATTGAAGGAATAAAAAATAGGCAATGAAGAAATGAAACTATCACTCTTAGCAGATAATATGATAGTATACTTAGAGAATCCTAGTAAATCAACCAAAATTAGTTGAAACAATTAACAACTTCAGCAAAGTTGCAGGACATAAAATAAATCCATATAAGCTATCAGCCTTTCTATATACTACCAACAAAACCAGCAGAAAGAGATAGAGAAATTTCATTTAAAGTAGCTGGAGACAATATAAAACACTTGGGAGTCTACCTGCCAAGACAAAGCCAGGGACTACATGAACACAATTACAAAACACTTTTCACACAAATAAAGACAGATCTAAATAAGTGAAGAAATATTAATTGCTCATGGGTGGACTGAGCCAATATAAAAAATAATAATTCTGCCCAAATTAATTTGCTTATTTGGTAACATGCCCATCAAATTACCAAAGAAATCTTTTATAGGGCTAGAAAAATAGTAACAAAATTCATCTAAAAGAACAAAAGGTAATACCAAGGGAATCAATGAAAAAAAAAAATGGAACGGAAGGCAGCCTACCAGTTCCAGATTTCAAACTACATTTCCAACAATCTGGTACTGGCTAAGAAATAAGAGTAGAAGATCAGAGTAATAGATCAGATATAGTAAATGACCGTAGTAATTTAGTGTTTGATAAATGCAAAGATCCAAGTTTTTGGGACAAGAACTCAACATTTGATTAAAATTAGTGGGAAAACTAGAAAGCGGTTTAACAGGAAATAGGTATAGACTGACATCTCATACCCTATACTACTAAGATAAGGTCAAAATGCATAAATTATTTGGACATAAATGGTGATATCACAAGTAAATTAGTGGAGATTGGAAAAATGTATATGTCAGATCTATGTATAAGGGAAGAGTTTATGACCAAATAAGAGATAGAAAGGACCGTGGGAAGTAAAATAGATATTCTTGATCATGTGAAATTAAAAAAGCTTTTGCACAAGTGGAATTAACACAGTCAAAATTAGAAGGAAAACAGTTAACTAGGAAAAAAAAGTTTTTACAGCAATCTCTGATAAAGGCCTCGTTTCTCAAATATAAAGGGAACTGAGCCAAATTTATAAAAATAAAAGCCATTCCCCAGTTGATAAATGGTCAAAGGAGTATTGTTGTTGTTGTTCAGTTATTCAGTCACGACAAAATTTTTTTTAACTCCATGGACCATAGTATACCAGACCCCTCTATAAACCTCCACTATCTCCTGAAATCTATCCAAGCTCGTGTGTGTTGCTTCTATGACGCTGTCTTTCCATCTCATCCTCTGCCAACCCCTTCTTCTTTTGTCTTCAATCTTTCCCAACATCAGAGTCTTTTCCATCAGTTTCTAGGGTCTCCTCATTATATGGTCAAAATGGTTAAGCTTCAGATTCAGTATTTGATTTTCCGGTGAGTAGTCTGAATTAATTTCTTTAAGTATTGATTGATTTGATCTCCTTGATGTCCAAAGGACTCTCAAAAATTTCTAGCACCACAATTCAAAAAAGTCAATTCTGCAGTGCTCAGTTTTCCTTATAGTTCAACTCTCACAGCCATACTGGAAAAAATATAGCTTTGTCCTTTGTCAGCAAGGTGATGTCTTTGCTTTTAAGTAGACTATCCAGATTTGCCATAGCATCTTTCAATTTCATGGCTGCAGTTACCATCTGCAGTAACCTTTGAGGTCAAGAACATAAAATCTGACCCTGCTTCCATTTTTATTCCCTCTGTTTTTGAGGAAGAGATTGGACCAGTTGCCAAGATATGTTTTCTTGCTGTTAAGCTTCAAGTCAGTTTTTACAGTTTCCTTTTTCACCCTCATCAAGAAACTTCTTAATTCTTCACTTTTTGCCATCAGAGAAATATTGTCTGCATATCTGAAATTGTTGATGTTTCTCCCTGCAGGGCAGCCTTAATTCTGGCTTTTGATTTGTCTAGCCTGGCATTTTACATGATTATACTCTGCATAGAAGTTAAATAAATAAGGTGACAATATACAGCCTTATTGTACTCCTTTTCCAATCTTAAACCAATCAGTTTTTGCATGTTGGATTCTAACTGTTGCTTCTTGATCAGCACACAGGTTCCTTAGGAGACAAGTAAGATGAATTGGTGCTCCTATCTCTTTGAGGACTTGCCACATTTTGTTGTGATCCACGCAGTCAAAAACTTTAGTGTGGTCAATGAAGCAGAAGTAGATGTTTTTCTGGAACTCCCTTGCCTTCTCCATAACCCAGCAAATGTTGGCAATTTGGTCTGTAGTTCCTCTGCCTCTTTGAAAAGCAGCCTGCTCTTCTGGTAATTCTCGGTTCATGTATTGCTGAAGCCTCATTTGCAGAATCTTAAGCATAACATTGCTGTTGTGTAAAATGAGAGCAATTGTTTGGCATGGTCCTTCTTCAAAATTAAGACATAAACAGATCTTTTCTAATCCAGTGGCCACTGTTTCATTTTCCAAATTTACTGGCATATTGAGTGCAGCTCTTTAATAGCATCATCCTTTAGGATTTTAAATAGCTCAGCTTGACTGACATTACCTCCTCTGGCCTTATTTTTAGCATTGCTTGTTAAGGTTCACTTGACTTTATTCTTCAAGATGTCTGGCTCTAGATCAATAACCACACCATTGTGGTTACCAGTGGTGTTAAGATCTTTCTAGCATAGTCTTTGTGGATATTCTTGCCAACTCTTCTTAATCTTCTCTGCTTCTCTTAAGTCCCTTCCATTTCTGTCTTTTATCAAGCCCACTTCTGCATGAAACATTCTCTTGACATCTCTAAGGTTCTTGAAGAGATCTATTATCTTTCCCATTCTATTGTTTTCTTCTATTTCTTTGCATTGCTCATTTAAGAAGACTTTACCTCTCCTTGCTATTCTCTGGAATTCTGAATTCAGTTGAGTATATCTTTCCACTTCTCCTTTCTCTTTTGCTTTCATTCTTTCCTCAGCTATTTGTAAAGCTTCGTCAAACAGCCACTTTGCTTTCTTGCTCTTCTTTTTCTTTGTAATGTTTTTTGTTGCTGCCTCCTATGCAATATTGTGAGCCTTTGTCCATAATTCTTTAGACATTCTACCAGACTGATCTCTTAAGTCTATTCACCACTTCTTTTTCATGTTCGTAAGGGGATACCTGTACAGTCTGATGGTTTTCCCCACTATCTTCAATTTAAGCCTGAATTTTGCTACAAGAAACTCATGATCTAAGCCACAGTCAGCTCCCGGTCTTGTTTTAACTGACTGTACAGATCTTTTCCACTTATGGTTGCAAAGTTTATAATCAATCTGATTTCAGTATTGACCATCTGGTGATGTCCATGTGTGGAGTCATCTTTTGGGTTGTTGAAAAAGAGTGTTTGCTATGACCAATGGGTTATCTTGACAAAATTCTATTAGTCTCTGCCCTGTTTCATTTTGTACTCCAAGGCCAAACTTGCTTGTTATTCCAATTATCTTTTGAGTTCCTACTTTAGCATTCTAGTGACATGCTTTTGGCTGTTACTTCTAGAAAATGTTGTAGGTCTTCATAGAACTGATCAACTTTGGTCTCTTCAGCATCAGCAGTTGAAGCATAGACTCATATTACTGTGATATCGACTGGTCTGCCTTAGATTTGAACAGATATCATTCTGTCATTTTCGAGATTATGCCCTGTACTGCTTTTCTCACCCATACGTTTATTTTATTTTTTGTTTACGAGGGCTACTTCATTTCTTCTAAGGGATTCTTGTCCATAGCAGTACCATGTAATGATCACCTGAATCAAATTTACCCATTACTATCAATTTAAGTTCACTGATACACACCCGATGTTAATATTTAGTCTTTCTATCTCCTGTGTGACCACATCCAATTTACCTTAGTTCACAGGGTTAAAATTTATGAACAGGAAATTTTCAGAGGAAATCAGCAGGTACGTAAAGTTGCTCTAAATCACCACTGTTGAGAGAAATGCACCTTACATCTATTAGAACGTCTAACATGAAAGAAAAGGAAAATAACAAGTGATGGAAAGGATGTGGAAAAATTGGAACTCTAACATACTGTTGGTGTCCAAACATTCCTGGAGGACAATTTGGGAATATGCTCAAAGAGCTTTAAAATTGTGTATACTCTTTGACCCAGGAATACCACTACTAAGTCTGTAACCCCAAAGAGATTAAAGAAAATGGAAAAGAATCTGTTTGGGGACACACACGCACACACACACACACACACACACGCATACGCATATGTATACGTATATGTATATGTGTAGTGGCAAAGAATGTGCCCATCAATTGTCAAATGGCTGAACAAGTTGTGGTACGCGATTGTGACAGAATACTATTGTGCTATAAGAAACGATGAGTAGGATGGTTTCAGAAAAACCTGGGAAGACTCATGTGAATTGATGCAGAGTAAAGTGAGTAGAACCAGGAGAACATTGTACACAGTAAGAACAATATTGTAAGGATGAGCAACCATTAAAGACTTAACTAGTTTGATCGAGACAATGATCCAAGACAATTTCAAAAGACCCTTGATGAAAAAGGCTATCCACTTCTATAGAGAGAATTGATGAACTCTGAATGTAAATTGAAACATATTTTTTTTTTGGTAAATAGTATTTTATTTTTTCCAATTACATGTAAAAATTGTTTTTAATATTCATTTTTTATAAGATTTTGAGCTCCAGATTTTTCTCCCTTTCTCCCTCTCCTCCCCCCCTCCTCAAGACAACAAGCAATCTGATGTTGGTTATACATGTGCAATCGTGTCAAACACATTTTCATGTGAGTCATATTGTAAAAGAAGAAACAGAACTAAAGGGGAGAACCATAGAAAAAAGTGAAAAGAGTACGCTTTGATACGCATTCAGACTTCATAGTTCTTTTTCTGTGTAGCATTTTCAATCATAAGTCTTTTGGAATTGTCTTGAATCATTGTTTTGCAAAACATACTTTTAAAAATTTTTATTTTTCTTGTTTTATGTTTTTGTCTGTTTTCTTTTGCAACATGACTAATATGCAAATATGTTTTGCATGACTTTGCATATATAAATAATATCAAATTGCTGGGCTTCTTAAGGAGGGGAGAGGGGAAGGATGGAGGGAGAAAATTTGGAACTCAAAATTTAAAAAAATGATTATTAAATTTTTTTACATATAATTGGGAAATATTTAATGAAATAAACTTTTTTTAATTTTAAATTTTAAAATGCTTGCTCACTGTTGAGTGGTACCCAACCTGTTCTTGAAGTTATTTCGAGGAGTCCATATACCCATATGTTCCACAAACTTTGTCCTTTTGACTTTTATTTAACTCCATCAAAGTATGTATCCTTACTGAGATAATAATCAAATATACCTTTGGTAAATGGAATAAATGTCTTGAATACATATTTATTGCTATTTTCAAAAGTACATAGATATTATGATTAATAAAAAGCAAATTAATCAATTAAGTGGCCCTGAATTAATAATTCCTTTTTGTCAGTATATATTTTGCCAATTAATGGCTGTTAATAGCACAACTATTGTCATGGGCATGTCCATAATAGTTTTATATTCCCATATATAAATAAAGGGAGCTGTGGCTATTATTTACCTAGATTTTAGCGAAGTTTTTGATAAATAGCTTTCATTTAATTAAATTTCATAGTATTATGGAGAGAAATTGATAAGATGATAATATAATTAGATACATTCAGAAGTGGTCAGATGGTGCATTGGTAACTAAGGTGGGACTATTTTACTGTTTTAGAATGATAGATTAAGTGTCTTTGATTGAGCCTTACTAGGTGCAAAGCCCCAGGCCCAAACCTCTATCTACTAGGTGCTAAGCCTATGTGGGCATGAAGCCCTCAGGGTCCTAAGGGGAGTTTGTAAAACCAGAGCCAATAGTAGGAGCCTGAGTTTTGGTCGCTCAGATGATGTTTGATGAAGGCTAGCTCCAGCTGGCCTCTCCTGGCTTCTGCCCGAATGTTGATGACAATGTAGGTGATTCTCCACCTTTTTGCTAACCTCGCCAAAGTCAGCTCCAAGGCAGCTTTCCAAAGTTTCTATGCAAGCAGTCCTCCCCTCTGTTTGGGTTAATATGTTGGCAGCCACGGTCAGCTTTTTCTCTGTTAGTTGTGGGTTCCTAGAATTTCCATACAATAGCCCAGAAGTGGGAAACCTGTGGCCTCAAGACCATATGTTGCCTTCTAAGTCCTTGGGTGCAGCCTTTTGACTGAGTCCAAGTTTTACAGAATAAATCTTTTTATTAAAGGAATTTGTTCTGTGAGATTTGGATTCAGTCTAAAGTCTGCACTTGAGGACCTAGTGGGCCACATGTGGCCTCAAGGCAGCAGGTTCCCCACCCCTGCATAGTCTTTCTCTTCCTATGCCGACATCCTACTCAGAGCCTCACCTCTTTGGGCAAAGGTCATCCTGATTCTTGCCAGAAGAACCAAAATTCTGGCTTGTTGGGAAGTTATTGAATGTAGTCCCAGCAATCGATTGTTGTTTGGGACCTAGCAACACTAGGTTTGGGGAAGCTTATTGTCACAAAGGTGGATATCAGGTGGCAAATCGCTTTTTGTTTGTTATCCCCAGCAACTCACGATACTATCTACTCGGGATTTGAGGGATCGTCACCTGCATACATGGAGGCAATACCTTTGCTAGGGATGAGGAACCCGTGGCCTTGAGGCCACAGCCCCTGACCTTCCCCAATCCTAGATCTTTGAAGTATTCATGGAAGTCTTTCTCTTAGCGAACTATTTGAACTCTCAATCTAGGTTATTTTGTGGAGCTTCCCATTACAAACTCAAGCTTACGCCAGAATGGAACCTTTTAATTTTATTTTAAATGATTTTTTTGTATTTATAACATTAATTTCTGAATATATCTCCCACCAATTCTTCCTCAGAAAGTCATCTTTCATAACAAAAATTTTAAAAGGAGACCAAAGTAGTTAAGCAAAACTAACATGTTAGTTGGTTCTTCCCCTCCCCCCCAAAATATGCAGTGTTCTGCATACTTAGTACTCCTCTGCAATGAAGGGAGAGAAGTGTCTTTTATCAACTCTTCTCCATGGTCAAGCTTAGCAATTACAATTATACAATGTTTCATTTTGATTTTTTTTCTTCTTATCTTGGAGTCATTGTGAAACATCGTTTTCCTTGTTCTGCTGTACTTCATTTTGCATCAGTTCATATAAATCTCCCTGTATTTCTCTCTGAATTCTTCATATTTCCTGTTTCTTAGGGGACAATAATATTACATTAATTTGTTTAGCTATTTTACAATTGGTGGGCACTTACTTTATTTCTAGTTCTTTGCTGCCACTACAAAAAAAAGATGCTATTAATATTTTGATGTATATAAGACCTTTTGTTTCATCATTGACTTTTTGGGGCTAAATGCCTATCAGTAGGATCTCTTGTTTAAAAGACATAGACATTTTATTTACTTTTTTAAAAAAGTATAATTCCAAATGGTTTTCTGGAATATTTGGACCAATTCATAGTGTCAACAAGCCTGTCTTTCCTCAACCCCTCCAACGTTGACGATTCCTATTTTTGTCATTTTTGACAACTGTCTAAGCATAAGGTGAAATCTGAGTAGATCCAAGTTGCATTTGCTTTATTACTGGTTTGGAGCAAGATTTCATATGGTTACTAGGTTTGCATCTTTTTTTGTTTTATTTTTTTAAACGTTTTTTGAGTTCCAAATTCTCTACCTCCCTCCACCCCTACCTGTTGAAAAGGCAAGCAATATGGTACCATTATACATATGAAGTCACACAAAACATGGTTCCATATTAGTCACATAAGCTGTTTGTTCATATGCTGACCACTTACCCATTGCACAATGGGCAGTGGTATGCTGGGAAATGTTTAGCAACCCTCCTACAGGAAAAGAAGTAAGCTTGAAACACTTTAAAATTTAATCTGCATGGTCGACATTTCCTCTACCACTTTCTTAAGTCTAGACAATCAACAATGGAATAAATTAAGCCCTGATTTATAGCATTTCCCAATTTCTAATGTGTCAATGCTTATTTCACAATTGTCTCCCGCTAGTCAGTAGCAGCTGGTTCCAACACACCATTGGAAATGGATCGTGGTCTTATAAATTTGTCAGTCAGTGAACAAGCATAGGAACCTGGAATGTAAGATTCATAAATCGGAGTAAGGTGGATATAGTCAAACAGGAGATAGCATCTTGGGTATCAGTGAACCTAAATGGATGGGAATGAGTGAATTTAATTCAGATGATCATTACACATACGACTATGGGCAAGAAACCTTTAGAAGAAATGGAGTAGTCCTTATAGTCAATAAAAGGGTGAGAAAAGCAGTACTGAGATATAATCTAAAAAATGACAGTGAAAGATTGAGAGGGCGGAGCCAAGATGGCGGCTGGGAAGCAGTGACTGGCATGAGCTCCCCACCAAGTTCCTCCAAAAACCTATAAAACAATGGCTCTGAACCAATTCTAGAGCTGCAGAACCCACAAAGTGGGAGAGGGAAGCAGGGC
>CM053622.1:803140220-803194220 GCA_028646595.1 Phalanger gymnotis | reverse complement strand
CAGTTTTACAGATTGTTGGTAACTCTGGAGAGATCAGTTTTACTTGGATGATGAAGTTGGAAGTCAGACTATAGAGAGTTAAGAAGAGAGTGAAAGGAAAGGAGGTGGAAACATTTGTTGTAAACAGCCTTCTCAAGGAGTTTCACCACAAAAGGTAAGAGAGATGTGGGATGATAACTAGTGATGATGAATGGATCAAAGGAGGGTTTTTTTTGAGGATGGGTAAGATGTGTGCATATTTGTAGGCAGTAGAGAAGCAGCCAGGAGGTAAAGAGATATTGAAGACAAGTGAGAGAGTGGGAATGATAGAATGGTTAACACTTTTTTTTGTGCAGAGAGGTTGGCCTTGGCAAGGAGAAGGGCCACCTCACTATGTGAAAGAGGTAAAAGAGAACTTAGTGGCAGAAAGCATCTGGATTATATGAGATGAGGACAAGGGGTGAATGACCTCAATTTTTTTCAGTCAAATATGAAGCATGTTTCTCATCAAATAGGTTGGGGGAAGGAGAGCCATGGGAGGCTTGAGGAGGGATAAAAGGTTTACAAGAGCTTCTGTGGTAAGGGGGATAGTGAGTTAATAGAGGAGGTGCAAAAGGATTGTCTTATAACAGTGAGTGCCCAGTTGAGATTATGTAACAAATTTATAGTGGACATGGTCAGCATAGTTTCACAATTTTCTTCTGTTTCACTCAGCAACATGTTGGTAGGAAAGAAGGCAGCACAGGGTGAGAAACATCCAAGGCCGAGGCTTTGCAGGGTAGGATCCTTGATGTGATGAGGGGGTAAGAGACTCACGAGAAGAAGCTAGTATAGAGGTGAGCTGAATCACCAAGGGGTCAAGATGGGAAAGGGAGGAAAATATAGCTAGTGCAGGGGTGATGGCCTGGGAGAGAACTAAGAGGTCAAGGGATTAGAGGTCACAGTGTAGTAGAAGAGTAGGGTTTGGTAAGGGAAAGCAGAGGCAGAGGTGGAATGATAATATGTGTTGATCATATAAAGGAATTTCAGAGTTCATGTATGTGGAAATTTGTTAGTGATTAAAAGACAAAGCATATGACAACCTTTCTGGCTACCTGAGGGGCTGTGGAGAAGTAGATAATGTGAACTCATCAAATTGAGGAACTGGGAGGTCAGGATGTTTGAGAGGATATCAGTATGTATGTTGAAGTCTTCTACTATGACAGCAAGAGTTGAGCGGGAAAGAAGGACTGTGAGTCAGGAACCTAACTCACTGGGGAAAAAGGGGAGTGGTCTGGGGGTCAGTGGAAATAGCTCCTGGGGTTGGATTGTATGGTAGATATGGACTGAGTGAACTTCAAAGAAGAAGAGCTTACTAAGTGATGGTGGTAGGGAGAGAATTTAGACATGGAAAAGGGGAACAGGCTGTGGGGCTGGGATGGGTGGAATAAGTGAAGGTACAGTTGGTGTTGGAAAGGGAGGCCAGCGAGACTCTGTCATCATGAGGGAGCCAGGTCTCAGTAAGAGACAAATGATGGAAAGAGTGGGACAGAAAGAGATTCAAGATGAAACAAAGTTTGCTGCCTATGGCGCAGGCATTCCAGAGAGCATGGTGGAGTGGTGGTTAACTTTAGACTGGGGGTGTTGAGGGGAATGGAAATAAGGCATCAGTAGGAGATGAACAAGGTTAGAATGATGACATTCAGGGTTTCGAAATCACTGGCATGGGAAGAGCACGATGGAGGAGTTTGTTAATCACTGGGAAGTGAGTTCGGGTAGGTTGTCATCATCCATAGGGATTTGGCCTCAGGTAGAATCCTTTCAGGGCCCTAGGCAATTCAGGTGAGGGGACAAGTGCTGGGAGCTGAAGGAATTACTCCCCTTTCCCCAAGACAGGAGACCATGCTGGAGACTTGACAGGAATAGCTTTTCTCCTCTTCCTTGGAAGGGAAGAGTTTGGTATTTGGTGGAATGGTGTTTCTCCTCTTCTCAAGGCAGGAGACTTGACACAATAGAATATGTTCCTCCTCACTCTGACCCCCCTTATCTCAACCTACTTTCTGTCAAACTATTTCCCCAGTTTCCTAGAGTTCTTGTTAAAGGTAGACTTCTTCCCCAAATGTCATTCAGTCTTTTCAGTTGTGTCTGACTCTTTATGGTGCTATTTGGGGTTTTCTTGGCAAAGATACTAGATAGTTTGCCATTTTTAGAGGTGAGGAAACTGAGGCAAACAGGATGAAGTGACTTGTCCAGGGTCACACAGCTGGTAAGTGTCTGAGGCCAGATTTGAACCCATGAAGATGAGTCTTCCTGACTCCAGGCTTGGCACTCTATCCACTGTGCCACCTAGCTGCCCCTCATCTTCAAGTAGTTGAATTGTTTTTGGTTGATTGAACCCTCTACTTCCTGGAACTATTGTAGCTTCCCTTAAAGTTTCCCTTTGTTTCAAAGTACTTTGGTATATAATCACATGATAACTTGTACCTTTATCTGCTTCATGCATATATGTTTTGTGTCCCAATAAGATGGAGTACTTTAAGGGCAGAGATCCCATCTTCTTCTGTTTCTATAATTCACAGCAGTGGTCTCCAAAGTTAGGTGGTTGCAATCCAGGGGGTGCACAAGATGATACAGGAAAAAATGAGAACTTCTATTTACTTTATCTTAAAAAATGTAGTTCCAGTAATGTATAATATACACATTAACATGCACCATATTTGGCTCATGTCAGAGGGTCATATGTCATATGTATTTCTAGGTATCCTGAGAGAAGAAGGGGAGTTCATGATGCAGAAGGCTTGACAGTGGCTCATTCACTTGTTCATTCAGTTTCAGCATATTGTGATGTATTGCAACATGTGTGCCTGGTTAAGTGGATTTTTGGATTATATTGGTTTTAACTAAACTAAAATGGACAAGCGGTTTAAAGAGATTCCTGCAAAGAAACTTCAGATTGTAGCGTAAGGATGTGTGCCCTGTTTAGATTTCAGCAAAGTTGAAGGGAACGAGAGGCCAAGACAGAGACCAGAAAATATAAGGGTGATCCCTTTAGATACGTGTGGAGCTTTCTATACCTTATATGGGACTTTCAGAAATGAGTAACTCAGTTGCAAATGAGGCTGCCTCTTTTCCTTTTCTGCCTCCTACCTATTTACATAGACTAACAGGAATTGGGGAAATATGCTAAGCAAGGATGCTAGGATGAGGTCCCTCACAAAGAAATCTGGCTCTAGACTTGGAAGAATATCAAATAGGAGAGGCAACCCCTTCCCCATTTTTCTGGCAGTGAAAAGCATCAGACCTGAGCACCTTTGTTGTTGTTTAGTCATTTCAGTTGTGTCTACCTTTTCATGAACCCATTGAGGTTTTCTTGGCCAAGACACTGAAGTGGATTGCCATTTCTTTCTCCAGCTCATTCTACCGATGAGGAAACTGAAGCAAATAGAATTAATTGACTTGCCCAGGGGCACACAGCTAGTAAGTGTCTGAGGCCAGATTTGAATTCAGAAACTCAGTCCTGGAGTTCTATGTGCTATACCCCCCAGCTGCCCCCTGAGCTCCTAAGAAAGCATCTCTAGAGAAACCTCTGCCAACACTGGCTAAGGATCTCTGCCTTTTCAGGTAGGAGCTAAAGGAAAATACTAGCACTTTGGCTAAAAGTAGTAACTAGCAGAGTTTGAAGCTGGAGGTAGTGGAGACTCAGCTGTAAATCAAACAGCATACCCAGAAAACCTGGAAGATTGTCTCAATCAGTAAAGAACCCTGTGAGGAGTCAGCCCCAATTCAGCCGCTCCTCCAAGTAAAACACTGTGTGCTCTGTGGGGAGCTGTTTAAGCCTACAAGTGGGGTGACCTACATCTTTCACTGATACCACACCCTACAGTGAACTCTAGGAGGACTTTCTGAAAAAAGAAAGGACAAGGAAGCCCTGAAGTTCTTGAGTCGTCGATTGCCTTGGCCACATGTGTCCTCTACATGTGTCTCACTGCCATTGTATTTTATATTGTGCACACTTCCCCCCACCCCATATGCTCTATGTGTATTTGTGGGAGAGTACACCTCAGGTTGTTTTGTTGAGGACTGTTGCTTTGTAACCATCGCTTTTTCTATGCCATTTGACTAAATGTCTATTATGAAGGCTAATCGAGTCTCCCAGATGATTGTTACTGGGAAGTACACTAGTAGGGGCTCACAAGTTATACTATTGGGAGCAATCATGCACAGGTAGCTGAAAACTCTCTGTGGACCCAACCTCTCAATGTGACTTAGAGTTGGAGGAGTAACTTAGAGGATCTCCGTAGAAGATACTAATAATTTGAGTATGAATTAGTGACAAGAAAATAGCTGGTGTGATACTTATACTCTTAGAATGAGTCTTTATCACTCAGATTATAAGGTAAAAATAATGAAAATTGGATTAGATTTGATAAGAAGTTGGTTAAAAAAAAGTTGGAAATTATCAAGATTATTTCAAATACGGGAGTGAAGACAAGGCAGAGGAGTAGCGGGAAGAAGTAAGGGAGCTCCTACCATAGAAAGCCTGTAAGCAGATCTAGAAAACATACCAGACTGAATCCTGATGGGAAAATCTAAGAAGTTACAGAGTGTAATTTTTTCAGTCCAGGTCACAGGGTCTGTGAGACACTGGAGATAGGGTCTGCCAAGAAGTGTACTTGGAGCATTCTTGTGCTCCAAGACCCACATTGTGGCACCACAGCCTTGTGCAGGTTATGAGAACAGGTGCCTAATCACAGCTTTGCCACCCAATGGCACCCAGGTGCCAGTTTTAGGTGATACACCCAGGGAAGATTGAGAAAGATATTCTGGGATAAGGAACAGTCACAGGCTTTGGGCTGTGTACTGAGAGAGGAGTAAGTTCAGCAGTGTGGCTCAGGACTATTCTCTACCCCCACCCCAGCAGAACAGGAACTCAGTTCCAGCTTCTAGACCAGTCTGAAGTCTACAAAGGAATAACAAGGGCAGGAATTCTAGGCCAAAAGGAAGCTCACAGTTCTTTCATTAAACCAGTAGAACTGATGGCATCATTCTACTATTGCTCAGACCCAAGTCTAGGTTAAGAACTTGCAGAGCTCGGATCAGGAGGACAGTAATCAGACTTTGTCCTGGATCACACCTTTTTTTGGAGCACTAAAAGCCTTAGGTCCCCAGTCCGAGCTGCCCCAAGATTGGGAAATAACATAACACTCTATACCCCAAGAAAGCAGTAATAGGACCAACCCAGACCTCTCTTTCAGTAGTAAACAGAGCCCAGACCTAACATTAAGCCTGAAGTCAGAAAGTAGGTTGGATAAATGAGCAAACAAACAAGAACCCCATCACAAACAGCTATTAGGCAGTTCAAGACATAGACGAAGAAAAGAATGACTCCAAAACATCCACAAGCAAAGCCTCAATGAAAAACACAGCTTGAGTACAAAATCAACTAGCATTCCTGGAGGAGATGAAGCAAGAATTAAAAAAAAAAGAGCAAAAATGTTATAAATGAAATGAGAGTTTTAGATTTAAAAAAATGGAGAAGAAATCAGAGCTATGGAAGAAAGAATCGGAAAGGGAATCAACACCTTGGCATAAGAGGCATAAAACTTTGCCCAAGCAACAAACTCCTTAAAAATTTGAGTAACCTCTGTCCCAATGTCCATTGGTATGAGATTCTCTCCTCACTGGTAGAAATGGAGGCTGTGCCCTGTGTGACAAAGAGGAGTGGGGCAAGAGAGCTCCAGCATCCGCCAGTCCCCTTTGGGACTCTTCAAGGGGCCAGGGAGCCCCTTGGGAATTCCTCAAGCTTCAAGTCTGCTTTGGGCTTTGAGTCATTTTCGCCACTTCTTTCTAGCTTCTAGAGGGAAGATGGAAGAAGCCAATTCCGCTTCAGGGTGCTGAAGAAAAAGACTCTGGGAAGATATGAGAGGATCCAGGAGTCTCCATAATGTCCCTGTTCCCAGTTTGCTTCACTGGAGTCAACACAGAGTTTCCCCTCAGGTGAGATGGTTGAGTTATCTAGCTCCCAATGGGAGTACTCCTTCACTCTGTATTGTTGGGTATATATTCTTTTATGTGCACCTTCTATGATTTCCATTTTGCTATGATTTGGATAAATGGGTCTCTTTGCTATTTGTTATGTGTGTTCATTGTAAAACTAGTATGTGGTGGGAAAAGGGTCAAGCATTGGATATGCGTCCTCCTCGCCCCTAAAAATGACAAAGCAATCAGAAGTTAGAGTGAATCTGATCCTGTCCCCTAGACCAGGGCTGTCCAACCTTAGGTTTTTGTTGAAACAATAGACAATATATTTTGATTTGCCATTTTAGTGAGAGCTCTGCAGTAGCTTGGCTTTGTTTACTAAAGCATTTACAAAATTTCTATGCTCATAGGCCGGCACATAAATCACACTGTGGGTCACATGTGGCCCGGCCTGCAGGCCATATTTTGGACAGCCTTGCCCTAGATCTAATCCTAGCCCACTACCCTTCTCTCTGAGGAGAGCAGAATGGACTCTGGCCCCATCTTCTTGCTTTCCATCTTGGCAGGCATGAAAGTCTCCCTTGGAGAAGAAGTAGGGGAGAAGAGGCTAGAAATGACTATTTTGCAGCCACAAAAGGACAGCCCTTACACACGTGCCTATGTGTGGGACCTTATTTCTCACTACATCAGAGTGGACCAAATAGAAGCCAATGACTTCATGAGAGGACAAAAATTATTAAACAAAATCATAAGACTGACAAATAGAACAAACTGTAAGGTAACTCAAAGCAAAAGTAACTGACCTAGAAAACAGAATGAAGAGAAAAAAATTAAGAATCTTTGGACTACCTAAGAGCCAGGTCCTAAAAAGAAACTAAACATCCTATTTCAAGAAATCTTAAAAGAAAATTGCCCTGATCTTTTAGAACTAGAGGTCAAAGTGAAATAGAAATAACCCACTGGTCACCTCCTGAAAGAAACTCTAAAATGAAAGCTCCCAGGAACATCATAGCCAAAATCAAAAGCTTCCAGGTCAAAAAAAAATATTATGAACACCTAGAAAGAAATCTTGATGTGTTCTGTTGCTAAAAATGATGCATATATCATATTTAAAAAATCATACACTTAAAAAATTGGAAACAGAATTTTCTCATCTATTAAAATTCTTCTGAAAACAGTGTTAGTGGGTTTTGAACCCATGTTTAAAATTTAAAAGTAACTTCTGATTAGTTTGTAAAAATGACAGCTGACATCAGAGAAGATGGAATTTATCAGTTGAATGTGAACAAAAACCTTTGCATAAATGATGGATAAGATTGATAAATGATTCTCATGATTTAGGAAGTATAACCATCAATGCAATTCTTTCATTTGGATAGATATACCTTTCTGAAACATCTTTTCCCACCCTTGCAGCTATTCAAACCACTCATCAAAATAAAAATGAACTTAGAACCAGACCTTTGGAGTTCTCTAATGAAATATATTAAAACAAGATTTTCAAAAATAATGAAACATATTCAGTCACTTAAAAATATTCTAATTTTAGAGCACAAAGGGGTTTTTGCACCATCAATAAATAAAACACAGTCATTTAAACATAAATTTCATCCATCTCATTCTTTTTAAATTTCTATTTTTTGTGAATGCTTCACAACGTACATAATATGTTTGACCAAAGAACAGGTACTGAGATCAGGTTAGGGACTGGAACAGAGAACTCTCAGATGAGGAAATTTCCTTTACTAATACAGGTTGACATCTTCTTTGTAATTTATGGTTTTAGAGAATTGTCTAAAGTGCAGAGAGCTTAAGTCATTTGCCTATGGTCTCAAAGATTCAGGCAAACATACATTGAGGTCCATTCACAAAAGTTTTTTTTCTTAACGATGGGGTACACAATTTCAAAAGTTTAGAGCTCCATATTATCTACAGAGTATGCGCTCAATAAATGCAGAGTGTCCCAAAAAACTTAGTGCAGTTTTAAGCTAAAGACTTTTGGGCCACCCCATACTTGTTGAATTTTGTTTCTTTGCAAAAGCTATTTGCATCTCCTAGGTCACAGGCCCCACTGGTTCTTTGAAGAGAAGTTGAGGGTAATGATTGGGTGTCATATTAAGTGAGATGTGTTGGCTGGCAATAAGTGAAACTGAATACGCTTGTTTGGTGGTTGCCTAAAGAGTTGTAGTCTTTTAAAAATTATATCTCTCTAGAAAGAAAAGCTTTAGTGGAAGAATTTTACAACTATGGAGAACCTCAGAGACTTTGGTTACCTTGATCTTGTGTTCAGATATTATAGCTGATGACATAATTCTTAAAGTTTGGTAGATATATACTATTCAAAGTCAGAAAGGAATTCAGAGGCCATCTATTCAATTTGAGCAAAAAGCCCTTCCAAGAATGCCACTACAAATGGTCAGGTTCCATTTGAAGAGCTCCAATGATAGGAAACCCGGCAATCCAAATCCAACAATCTGATAAATATTTAAGTTACACCTCAACAGTGAACTATTTTCATGGCCTTGAGTAAATCACCTAATCTCTTTAAGCTCTAGCTTCCTCATATGTGAAATAAGAGACTTGAATTAAGTGATCACTAAAGTTCTATGATATTCTGTGAGTTTATGTTGCTTTGCGATGGGACCTGACAAAGGAGACTCCCAGTCTGATGAAATTCCTACTTGGAATTCAGAGAGTATTGCACAACTGTTTCCACTTTGCTTACTGCATCGATTGGCTGGTTATTCCCAACCTTTTGAAGTTCATAAGGTCTGTTCTATCTCCATAACTGCTTCACCCAAGACAGCACAGAATAGATACAAGACAGACAAAGCAAAATGTGGCCTTGTTGTTCATGATTCCAGGTCACCCTGTGTGGGAAGAGTAGGTAGGTGACCTTCATTCTTTTCCCACAGGGAGGCTTGCAGCTGTTACTACCTCCTCACTCTAAAGCAGTCAGTTAGGAAAGAGACTGAGTTACCCCAAGGGAGTTCTTAGGATGCATACTCAACTTGGGCTCAGCAGCCAATCAAAAATGATCCAGCTAATATGGAAATATGTTTTGCATGATTGCACAAGTATAACCTATATCATATTGCTTGCTGTTTCAGGGAGGGTTGGGAGGGAGAGAATTTGGAATTCAAATTTTTTTTAAAAAAATGAATGTTAAAATAGTTTTTACATGTAATTGGAAAAAATGTTACTCAAAATTTTAAAAAAGGTAAGCACACCTGAAACGTTCATAACCTGTGCATAATTTGAAGTCTATATGGGAACTCTATAAAGCTGAGCATGCTATTCAAGCTTAGAAGGACTAGGCTTTCATTGGCTAGTCACCCTTTGCATTATACCTGCATGACCTATATTACTTTTCTGGGCCTCAGTTTATTAAGCTGTAAAATGAAGAGGTTACAAGAGATTCTTTACCTGGGAAACATGGATCCCTTAGAATTCAAAGGTTCTGTGAACTCAACTGGGAAAAAAAAATCACATCTTTATTTTCCCTAACCTTTGGTTTCCTTGATAATCTTACATGATTAAAATGCATGAGTTTTCAAAATTTAAAAAAAGAAAGTTAAAAATCGTTTTTACATGAATTGGAAAAATAACGTATTATTCAAAAGGACAACAAGATGCTATGCTTTTGTTCCAGGCAAATAAATAAAGATATGTAATGATTGTGAAAAAAACCAACCAAGAGTTTTATGAGTTTAAAAACATTATTTTGAGAAGGGGTTCCACCAGACCAGTCAAGAGGTCCAGAACACAAAGTTCTGTGAACTCCCTGGATTAGAGGATCTCTAGGTTGTCTTCCAGGTCTAAAAATCAGTTCTCTTTGGCCTTGAGGAGATGTGATTATGTAGTCAGGACACTAATTTCTTCTGCAGCTTATGGTAAACAAACATATGACTGTATTACATTACTATGCCCCTAGTTTTTCCATTAATAGATATGTTGCTTTGAATTGCTTCCCTTCGATTCTTAATCTGCAAAATGAGGAGCTTTTAGCCTGTTGGGAGTTTATTTCAAAGGATCTGTGAATCCATATTCAGATCTATACATAGGCAAACTTTCTAAGGGTTGAAATGCGTCACATATACATGTATGTATGCATATATATATGTTTATGGTTATTTTTCAATTTAATTTAAAACATTTATTGACTACCTAAAATGTACTAGGCACTGGCATATAAAGCCAAAAAAAGAAAACAATCCCTTCCTTCAAGGAATTTCCCTTTTACTGGAGAAATATAACATCCACACAGACTTAGAGATATAAGGTGATTTGAGGAGAAATAGAGCCCAAGCAACCTAGTATTTGATAAATCCAAAGATCCCAATGAGCAAGAATTCATTTTTCAACACAAAAACTGTTGAGAAAACTGGAAAATAGTCTAGCAGAAACTAGATATAGACCAACATCTCACACAGTTTGCCAAGAAAAGCTCCAAATGGGTACACAGTTTACATATAAAGGGAGATATAACCAAATTGGAGAAGCATGGAAGAAATCATGTCTCAGATCTATGGACAGGGGGATAGTTCATGATCAATGAAAATTTAGAGAGGTTCACAGAAGGGAAAAATGGATATTTTTGATTACATAAAAATGAAAAGCTTTTGCAGAAACATAACCAATGCAGCTAAAATTAGAGGAAAAGCGAGAAGTTGGGAAGAAAATCTTTGCAGCAAGTTTCTCTAATAAAAGTCTCATCTCCCAAATACATAGAGAATTTACGAGAATAAGAGGCATTCCTCAATTGACAAATGGTCAAACAGGTAGTTTTCAGAGGAAGAAATCCAAGCTATTAATAGGGTCTAAATCATTAATAAGAAGAATAATGCAAATTAACACCACTGAGATACCATCTCATACCTGTCAGATTGGCTAAGCTATAAAAAAGGAAAAGGACACATGCTGGAGAAGCTTTGGAAAAAACAGGTACGTAAAGGCGCTGTTGGTGGAGCTGTGAAACTATGTAGTCATTCTGGAAAGCAATTTGGTAATATGCTCCCAAAAGTATTAATCTTAACATACCTTTAGACAGAGATATCACCACCTGGTCTATACTCCAAAGAGATCAAAGAAGGACCCACATGTACAAAAATATTTATAGCATCTCTTTTTTTGTGGCGGCAAAGAATTGGAGACCAAGGAAATGCCCATCAATTGGGGAATGGCTGAACAAGTTATATGAATAAGACGTAATACAATTGAACTGTGAGGAATAATGAAGGGGACACTCAGAAAAACTCGGGAAGGTGTATATGAACTGATGTAAAGTGATCAGAACCATGAGAACAATTCGTACAGTAACACCAATATTGTAAAGATAATCAACTTTAAAAGACTTAATGATTGATTAACCCAATGACCAGCCACAATTCCAAAGGGCTAATGACGAACATGCTATTCATTTCCAGATAGAGAACTGACAGATTCGGAATGCAGACTGAAGCATATTCTCTCTCTCTCTCTCTCCATGATTAATGTGGAAATTTGTTTTGCCTGACTATGCATATTTATGGAGGCAGCTGGAAGGCTGAGGGAATAGAGTGCTGGGCCTAGAGTCAGGAAGACCTGAGTTCAAATGTGGCCTCAGACACTTACTAGCTGTGTGACCCTGGGCAAGTCACTTAACTTCTGTTTGTCTTCATCCCCAGAGAAGGAAATGGCAAACCACTCCAGAATCTTTGCCAAGAAAATCTCATGGACAGCTTTGACATTCTATGGTCCACAAGGTCACAAAGAGTTGGACATCACTTAAGGACTGCACGACAACAACACACACTAGTAATGAGTTCCCTTTTTCTTGCCTTCTCAATGGTATGGGCAGAGGGATAGGATTTGGAACAGAAACTAAAATAAAATTGAAATTTCTTTTTAAAGAAAAGAGTTCCTGATTAGGAAAACTGGGTTTCAAATCCTGACTTTGTTACTTACTGGCTGTGAGGCAATGGGCAAGGCGGGTAACTTGTCTGAACCTCAGTGATATCTTCCATGAGTGAGTTGGACTTTCTGACCTCTGAGTCCCCTTTCAGCTCTAATCGATGGCCCTGTGACAGGACCTGTATTAGTTGGGGTAAACCACTTGTCAGCTTTAGTTTCCTTATCTCTAAAATGTGGGAATTGAAGTAGATGGATTTTAAAATCCAAACTAAAATCCCTTCTGGGGCAACTCGGCGGAGCAGTGAATATAGTGCTAAGTCTGGACCTGGGTTAAAATGTATGACCCTGGGAAAATCACTTAACCCTGGCTGCCTCAGTTTCCTCATCTGAAACCATTCCAGTATCTCTGCCAAGGAAACTTCAAATAGGGTCACAAAGAATTGGGCATGACCCAACAATAACAACAAAATCTCTTCTAGTTCTAAATCTATATATGAGCCCATAATTCTAATTCTTCTGAAATCTGGCATTTTTTTCTTGGGGGCAGGGCAGGGCTTGCAAATTACATTTATGTAGTTATAAGCCTTCCCAATCCCTTTTAAAAATTATTGCAATCCCTTCCTATTCCTGTTGCAGCTCTGGACCCTGAGTCTGCTTTTGAAAAGGGGGAGGACATGTTGTTGTTTGAGCAGATGTGCACCAATGTGGGGAAGGGCATTGACAGGTATAGACCTGAGAACCTGGCCACCCCTAAGCACTATGTGGAGACCCAGGTCAAGGAGAACATCTATGACCTGGAAGCCAACTTGGCTTTGCTCAAGCTGTACCAGTTCAAGCCAGCCTTCTTCCAGATCGCAGTGACAGCCCAGATTCTGCTAAACACCCTCACCAGTCTCCCCCACTTGGACTTCACCTTGTGCAGATGCATGGTGGACCAGGCTTCTCAAGAAGAGCAGACCATTAGACAGATCCTGTACTTGGGATACTTGCTGGAGACCTGTCATTTCCAAGCTTTCTGGAAGGCCCTAGACGAGAATATGGATCTCCTCCTTAATGGCATCACAGGCTCTGAAGATTTATCTGCCATGTTGTGGGCATCACATGTCAACGTATTGATCTCTGGCTGCTGGCCGAGATGCTGGGAGATTTGTCAGACAACCAGCTGGAAGCATGGATGAACAAATGTGGCTGGAGCTCCAATGAGGTAGGAAAGGTTTTCATTTGCAGCCAAGAAGAGAGTATCAAGCCCAAGAACATTGTGGAAATGATGAACTTTGAGAGTTTCCAGTGTCATGGCCCCCTCCTCCCAGCAACTCCTGCAGAATGTCTCTCAAATTCTCAGTTTTGTTTCCCCTCACATATAGCCAGCTTCTTAAATAAACGCACTTTACTTCCTGAAAAAAAAAAATCATTGCAATCACTTCTCTATGTGTTCTCTGTCAATGAAATCTCACGTCTCATTTTCCTATCCTAATCCCAACTAACAGGAGTTCTTCAACTGGGGTCTGTGCATTTAGTTTTGTATTTAGACAACTGAATTTTGATAGAACTGGGGTTTCTTTGGTTATCTTCAGTATTTTATTTATTTAAGAACATGCTTCTGAGTAAGGGCCCATAGATTTCTCCAGATTGCCAGGGAGGGTCGAGGACCCACTAAAAAGGAGAAGACTCCCTGCCTTCTACGCACAGGTCCAATGAAAACCACGCCAATTAAACAAAGTAGGTTCCCTTTGATGCCGTCCTGTATATTTTCCTATGGGGATGGCATTTTCCTTGCTGAGGTTTGGAAACTAGGTGAAGAAAAAAGCAAAGTTCCAGATGCAAATATTTATTGCAATATCTTGTATCTTATACAAACAATCTCTTTAAAAAAAAAACCAGGCTGAGGTAAAATAAACAAGAACCTGAGATCTTTGCCAGGGCCAGATGATGTGAATGTTCTGGGGGCATTTCTTTGTTTCCTGTTGTTAACCATTACTTGGGTTTGTTCTAAGAAAGACAGAATTAGGCTGCGTGTGCATGTTTATTTCTAGATATGCATGGGAGCTCACTGTGAACCTTAAAATGAGCCCGAGGACAGATGGACAAAAGGGATTTTGTATCTTCAGAGTAATTCCCTCTCACCCCTCTCTCCCTTCCTTGCTTGGGATGCCGGTGTCAGCCAAAATTATACTCTCCATATGTGTTAACCGTCATATGAGAATGGAATTTCTTAATAGGATAGGTTGTAAATACAATAAGATAGGAGAATGTCAAGGTGCCGATTGAAAGTATAGACCCAGGACGTCTGTGTTTCTTCTATCGTTAACATGATGTGATATAATAAATGTCACACGTAGCTATAAGAAAAGTCCTGTTATTCAGGATGGTGTCTGGGTCGGGGCAGAAGGCTGCTTCTGGTCGGCTTCATCTGACCTTGTAGTTGCTGACACAGGAAAGGGCCATTTTGGGTTCAAGCAAAGCAAAGAACGTCTGTTATGCCAAGCCATGCAAAGCATTGTGGTAGGTGAAGTTCAGAGAGGGCCAAAATGTCTCTCCCGATTGGCCAAACCAGCTTTTAGCCTTTTCTCCGGTCTTGGGGGTTCAAAATGGTTTCAGCAACCGTTCCGCGGTTTATCCTGTATACAGCTTGTGTGTATGCATTTGCTGGCAGTTGTCTCGCCAGTTAGAACGCAAACTCCTTGAGGGCAGGCATCATCTTTTGCCTTTCTTTGTATACACAGCCTTGAGCACAAATCCCTGGTGCTAAGTAAGTTAGTGACCCGGTTTGGAGTTTTCTTAATGAGGAAACTGAGGCCAAGGTCACACAGCTAGGAAGTGTCCCAGGCCTGATTTGACCCGCCCAAGGGCGTGATAAACGTTTATGACTGACCAACATTTCTGGCTCACGCAAGGCTCGGAAGGCCCCGCAGCCCAGGCTGGGAGGGAGCCGCCCAGACTGCAAAGCTCCGTTCTGGGCAGCCCGGGCGGGGCCTAAGCGGGCTCGCTTTCGGGTGTGGGGGGACTTGAAACGGGAGCCAACGGCCGCGGAACGCTCTAGAAGCGGCGGTTTCCGCCCAACCGCCCCACGGCGCTCGCGAGCAGCCCCATCTCGCCCCGTCCTCCCCCCAGGCAGGCGGTAGGGAGCCGTCCGCAGGAGCAAGGGCAGCGAGGACAGCGCCAGCCAGCCGCGCGTCGGCCCCTCCCCTTCCTCCGCCCTCGGAGGGCGGCGCCTGCTCAGTGCCGGGCGGAGGCGCCGCGGCGAGGCAGAACTCGGCGGAGTGAGGAGAGGCCTGGACCCGGGGGCGGGGCTTGGCCTCGGAAGCAGCGTTTCATTGGTCTCTCCGCGCGGTCGCCCCGCCCCATCCCTCCCCTCTCCCTCCTTCTTCCCTCCCCTTCCATGGCGCCGCCCGGCCTCATTCATTCCTCCCTGGGCCACTCGGAAACCGGCGAGTCCCAGCAGCGCGTAGGAAGCGGCGACACCATGTCAGGCGAAGAAACCGCGTCCCCGTCCGCCATCCAGATCAGCAGGTAACTGCGGGGCCCGAGGCGGCGCGGGCACGGGCAGCTCACGGAGCAGGCACCGGCCGCGGCCCGGCTCGGAGCATCCAGATGCTCGGCTCCGCATGAGTCACCACCCGGAGCCGGGCTGGGCCGGGCTGGGCCGGGCTGGGCCGAGCAGGGCCGAGCAGGGCCGAGCGCAGCCGAGACGGGCCGAGCCCTGTCCCATCGGCCGCCCCACCCCTACCGCCTCCATCCCGGAGGAGGCCCCTCCATCCTCCCTCCCGCTGCTTCTCACCCGCCAACACCGCCCCTCCCCCGCCGAGCCTCCTCGAGCATCCTCTCCGGGTCCCTCCCGCGTCGGTTCGAACCCCCACCGCCCCGTTGCCCACTTGCTCTCTGGGATTCCGACACCCCGGGATGAGCCTCCTCTCCCTATGAATCCCAGCCCCCCAACACCGCCCCTTCCCCGCCAAGCCTCATTCGTCCAGCCTCCCTCTCCCCTCCCCCCAGCAGTCCAGGATGATCCCCATCCCCTCATCAGCACCCGATGATTGTCCCCCAGCCGCCCCCAGACCCTTTCCCTATTCCTCGTTTCACCCCCGCAGATGGTGGTGCTTCCTCACTGACTCTAATCACTCATTCCCCACAGTGATGCTCACCTCCCAAACACGCCCCAGGACAACCCCAAAGTCTCATCCCCCACAGTGACCCTCACCCTCTGACCTCACTCCTCCATGCTATCCCTTTCCTCTCTTCCCTTGCTCCTTATTCCCCTCTCTGCCTCCCAAACTGAGCCCCATCCTTTCGCACTTTCTTAACCTCCAACCTCACCAAGATGCCCCCCCCCAACCTGGTGTAGGCCTAGTCTCTATTCTCACCCTCTCATCTCCTACCCCATAACCGCCCCCCACCCCTGCCCCCACGGTTGAGGCCCATCCTTTTATTTCCCCTGCCTTCTTACTTCATCTCTCAAATACGTACCCGGGAGCTATTCTGATGCTTCCACCCCGCCCCCAGCACAATGATACCCATCTCCCCCCTACCCCAATACCTTCTCTCTGGGGCTCATCCTCATTCTTTTATTTGCCCCCAAATAGCTTTTCCCCTGGGACTCTACCCCAAACCCTTCCTCTTCTTGGGCCCACACCTCATCCTCTTCCTCTTACACTGTCACTCTGGGTAAGACCAAGCAAAAAGACAATCCCCTCTGGGACTGATCTCTACACTCTCATGTCTCACATTCTCTCCCTCTCCTCCCCACCCCCAAAGTGAAAAATTAAAAACAACCAAACAAAACAAGCAGCTTCCATTCCTTGGCCCACATCTCTTCCCTTATGCACATGCGACCTGAGTGAGCTTTTGTTTATTTTTTTTTGCCTTCACCTTGTCTTAAATCTATTTACCTTGCACAGATCTCCCTAAAACGTCCCCTTCTCCGAACACATCAGCTCCTTGTCCCTTTGTCCTTTGTACCATTAGCGGACGGTTCCCACTTGAGGATCCCCCATTCTTGTATCTCATCTCTACCTACTTATCCAACCCTAATAATCTGCCGTCCTCCTCCCTTCCCACCTTCTAATGGCTTCAGCCTGGTAGAACTTAGACCTGGTATCCTGTTCATTGGTTTGGTCCCCCCCACCCCAAACTGGTATAGCTAGAAGGGCCTGGGAGATACATTGCCAGCTGGCAAGAGGGAAGGAAGATCTGTTACCTTTTTTCCTCCTTACACTTAGAGCCCAGGGCTTGCTGCTTTCTAATCATCTCTGTGATCTTCTCCTGACCTTATTCAAATGTAAATTAGGAAGGTTTTAGTTTAGAAATAATCCAGTCCAGTTCTCTCGTTTTATATCTGAGGAATCTGAGACCCAGAAAGTTAAAGTGATGTTTTGCCTTGGATGCTTGATGCTTGCTCCCTATGTGACCCAAGGCAAGTCAGCTAACTTTCTTGGGCCTCAGTTTCCTCATGGGTAAAATGGATGGTTTGGTTTTCACAGTCTCTGAAGTCTCCTTGAGCTGGAGAACTTTGATGGGACCACATTGATGCCCAAGGTCACAGAGGCAGGAAGTGGCAAGGCCTGGCTATTGTTCACCTTGGCTGTACCCTCCCCACTTTGTGGTAGGGTCCATTGAGTACATTTTCTTGCCTATTGCAGCTACAGTTGTTTACAAATCAAAAGACCAAAAATCACCATTGACCTAGCTGCATTTATATCATGCTTACCATATGCCAGGCATTGTGCTAATTGTCTCGTTCAGTCCTCCTTATTGGGAGCCTGTGCTTTTGTGACACTCCCTAAAATGACATCTCTGGGTATTGCAGACCAGCTGGTTCCCCCAGATCCTTTGTCTCCATTGATTTGCATCTATTTCTGTTGCCTTTGAGAAATATACCTCCTCTCTGTGTGGCCCTGTTTCTCCTTGCCACATCCAGCACTAGGAAGTGGTGGTGCAGGACTTTGGTTTGGAATGGCAGAGAACCAGGTGAATTGGCATTTACTTTCTCTACTTTGCAGTGGAGTGGGGCACTCCATGCTGCCCTATGGTCTAGAGCCATCCTGGCTTCTAATTTTTGGTATATAACCTGAGCCAGCTCTGGTTGACAGAACTTAGGACCTTTTGCTGGGCTATGTGACTGCCCCAAATCTCCTTTACAGTCCCTTTTCTTTGGTAGCTTCCGAAGTCTTAGTTGGAAATAGAGAAAAGACCTTTTTTTTCAATAAGTAAAGAGTGAAACTACTACTTTAAGGGGTGCCTTTGCAACCCATCAGGTGATGCTTATGGAGCTTTCGAAGGAGCAGAAATAGGTCCTTCCCTTGAAACAGCTTAGATGCCTAGGAGACAGACTGACTGGTGGACGGATGGACATTCTGTTGCTGGGATAAATCAGGAAGATTTTTCTCTCAGGATCACTGAATCTTTGAAGACTTGAAGAGGAGGTACAATTGGAAACTTGAAGAGGAATGACTTTGGAGTGGGAGGAGAGGGGTCTATTGCAGGGAGACTATGTCATCATTTATGGGAAGGGCCAGACACTGTCAACAAGCCAACTTCCACAGATGGGGTCTTCAGCAAGCCCCACTCCTTCCCAAATGCCTCTCTTCTTAAAAACATAGTCAAATCGGGCATTTGATTGGCTTCCTGAAGTGCCTTTAGTAATGATCTTGGATTCTGATTTCCTGGACATGATTATGCAATTATAAATGCTTTGACTTTTTTTTTGGTTCTGGGCCTGTGAATATGAATGCCAGGAAACCACCAGGAGGTGATTTTGATGGTGGTTGTCTAGATAATGCTTTTTTCAACTTTATCTTGGTAGCGTAATTTATGATTTTTTGGGACCCCACTTGTAAAAGGCACAAATCAGTTCCTGGTGCATGGTAGGCACTATGTAAATGTTAGCGGTGATGATGAGGAGGAGGAGGAAGAAGAGGAGGAGGAGAAGGAGATTTGGCTCCAAAGAAGAGAAATGGGAATGTACTTTCCCTTCTTCCCCACCCCCGCCCCCATCCCCATTTCTTTGCAAAGGCAGGGAAAAAAGAAAGAACACAATTCGAATGGAAACATTGCCGAGTAACTGGGGAGGGGTAATTTTAGTTTCTAGTTTTGCTTAGAAACTCTATTTAGGGTCATAGTTCAATAAGCCATTCTCTTCCCACTCCCCAGGTTGTTTGGTTGGTTTTTACTGATGTAGAGAGAATGAAGTAGCTTGACTGTGTGCACCTGGACTTTCCATAAGGGAAGTAGCCTTGAATGGCACTCTGTACACAATAGTGTTAAATAAATAAACTTGAACTTGGAAGCAGTAGTAGAGAGTCATCTCACCTGATAGTGGCTTGGCAGAGATAAGAGTTTACACGTTGCCATTGGAGTTGCTAAATAAAGAGCAATCTCACTGAGGTGAAGCTCAACGACTTAAAATGGTTTTTCTTTAAAAATTTTTACCAATAAAATATCTTTTGTCAGTCATTCAATAAACCTGCTTGACAGGGCAGCTAGATAGCCCAGTGGATAGAGCGATGGGCCTAGAGTCAGGAAGACCTGAGTTCAAATCTGGCCTCAGATATTTACTAGCTGTGTGACCTTGGCCAAGTCACTCAACCTCTGTTTGCCTTAATCTACTGGAGAAGAAAATGGCAACTCCCTCCAGGATCTTTGCCAAGAAAACCTCATGGACAGGGCTGGTGTGGTATGGTCCACAGGGTTATGAATACCTGGATATGACTGAGCAACAACGGGTGCCAGACACTTATGTCAACTTCATTTCTCATGGCTGGAAATCACAAGTCCAGGCCCTCTGTTTTTATTTTCCAAAACACTCCCTTCCCTTTCCAACCCAGAGAGCCATTCCTTATAAGAAAGAATAAAAAGAGAGAGAAAAAAAGCGGCTTAGCAAAAGTAATCAACATATCAACCCAGTTTGACAGTATTTACAGTTTTTCAAGCCTGACCAAGGGTTCCTTTCCTTTTCCCTGCCTTCGCAAAGAAAAAGGGAGGAGACGTACATCCTCATATCTTTTCTTTGGGGCTAAATCTAGTCGTCATTATCATCATCATGCTGACATTCATACAGTGCCTACTGTGTGCCAGGTACTTCACAGTTATTCGCAATTATCTCATTTGATGCTCACCACAACCTTGGGAAGTAAGGACTATTGTTATCCCATTTTACAAATGAGGAAACTGAGGCAGGCAGATTAAGTGACTTGTCTATGGTCAAATAGCTAGTAAGTGTCTGAGGCTGGATTTGACTTGACTGCAGAAAGGGGTCAGTCAGCACCCTGTTCACTGTGCCACCAAGCTGCCTCATAATTTTATAGCATTCAGATTTTTGTTGTTGTTGGTCTTCCTGTTTCTACATTTATCAGGGGAATTGCATATGCTCCAAGCACTTTTGATGCTGCTACACTGTGTAGAAGAGGCTGGGGGCGGGGCTCCTGTTTCCATGTATAATAGAGACCTTGGAGAGTGCATTCACACTTAAGAACACGTTCTGGTCAGCTCATGTGGCTAACACCAAAATCATCAGGGAGTGTTGTTTCCTGGTGCTGCTTACTGCACGTTGTATCAGTTCATGCTACTCTGAATTCTTCACGTTTGTCATTTCTTATGATGCCTCAGTGTGCGTTTATGCACCATAACTGCTTAGCCATTCCCCAATCCATAGGCATCTCCTTTGTTCTTAGTGCTCTGCTATCACAAAAAGGGCTGCTTTGAATATTTTGGTGTGTGTGGGACCTCCTTATATTCCCTATCTTGCTGTAGGATTTTCCAGTTAGTCATTTTTCCTTTACCTAATTCCCAGTCACTTTCTGGAGCAGTTGGACCCTTTCAAGTCCCACCAACAGTGCATTGACATACTCCTCTCTTCAGAATGCCTTCAGCATTGTCTCCTCCCTCCATTTGTCCTCTTTGCCAGTTAGCTGGGTTCAAGCTTCTAGGTAGCCTAGTACAGTGGAGAGAGCCCTGATGCTGCAGGCAGAATGCTTAGATTCAGACCCTGCTTCTGGCAGTTACTACCTGGGGCAAATCATTCCCCTCCCTGGGTCTAAAATGATTGGTTTGGCCTCAGTGGCCGTTGAGATCCCTTTTACTGCCAGATCTCTGATCTTTGGATTTTGGAGTGGTCTTTCTGACGGTCAATAATAGTTTGTAATTCTTCTTTTAAGTATGTTGGTTCATTTCTTTTGACCACTTATCCAGTGGGAATTGGCTTTTAGACTTAAATAATGATCAATTCCCTATATGTCTTGGCCCTCAGATCCATATCCAGGGATATTAGATGCAAAGATTTCCCTGCTCCCAGATCCAGCTTTTCTTCTTATCCTCCGTGTATTGAATAGCTGGCTTAGCTTTGATGTGCTATGGGTTAACCTAAGAAACTCCAGTAGACTTGATACATTTTTGTAATAACTTTTTCAGTGGTATCTGCTTCGTTATACTGAAAGAGAAGCTGGCTAAGGACACAGAATTTATAAAGAATATGAATTACGTGGGTGAACTTTTTTCTTTTTTTAATAATTAATTTCTTTTTAGTTTTCAACATTCACTTCCATAAGATTTTGAGTTTTAAATGTTCTCCCCCTCTCTCCCCTCCCCTCTCCCCAAGGTGACATGCAGTCTGATACATGGATCTACATATACATTCATATTAAACATATTTTCACATCAGTCATGTTGTAAAGAAGAATTAGAATCAATGGGAGAAACCATGAGAAAGAAGAAACAAAATGAAAGAACAAAAAAAAGAGAGCAAATAGTCAGCCGCAATGTGCATTCAGACTCCAAAGCTCTCTCTGGATGTAGATGCCACTTTCCATCGTGTGCCTTTTGGATCCTTGTATAGCTGAGAAGAACTCAGTCCATCAAAGTCATTGCACGAAGTGGCTGTTGCTGCGTACGTGCATTGGTAAACTTTTTAAAGAGCTGTCACAAAATGCAACTTTAGATAATTCAGCTCAGATAGAAGGGTTTTAAAAGGCAACGATTTAGCTTGGGCAGATTGGCTTGAAAGGGCCAAGCAACACACAGGCTGCTTCATTTCTTCCTAAGGAACTAGACCAGGAGTCTAGGAATTCAGTCAAAGGGCCGAACTTGAGGACCCAGAGGGGCCACATGGGGCCTCGAGGCCTCAGGTTCCCCACCCCTGAACGAGACGCTGGTGCATTTTAAGTTTTCCTAAACAATTGGCCTTTGACATATTTTGAACTGTATTGTAACTGTAAAACATTTTAACAATCCTAATGATGATAATTTGTATCTATTTAGCACTTTGCCATCTAAAATCTTACTTGATTTTCTTAACCTTGTCAGAGACAGGCTGGGTGTGGCGGATAGGAATACCGGGGTTCAAGTCTTGCCTTGACACACACTGGCTGTGAGACGCTGGGCAACGCTTAGCTTCTCAGTGGTCTCTAAGACCATGAGTTGCAAAGGTGTGGGCCTGCATAGGAGGAAGGTGTGTTCTCATGAGGAATTCTCATAGTTCTGGTACAAAGGAAAATATTACTGTTCAAGAGAAGTCAAAGCAAAGGAGAGGGAAACCAGACTTTGTTGTGTCCCCACAGGGACCTTGGAGAGCTGAAGGTTCCCAAATTGTAATTCAGTAAACGCTCATTAAACACTTACTTTGTCCAGAGGAGAGACTGCCCGTAACAGTGGATAGTGGGCCAGACTGAGAGTCTAAGAGACATGTGTTCAAGTCCTGTCTCTGACTTGTTTGTCCCAGCTTTGTGACTATGGGCAAATCACTTAACCTCCTAGTGGGGCAGCTAGGTGGCTCAGTGGTAAAGTGCTGGGCCTGGAGGCAGAAAGACCTGAGTTCAGATCTGGCCTCAGATACTTACTGGCTGTGTGAGCTTAGGCAAATCAAATCAAAAGCTCTGTTTGCCTCAGTCTTCTTAACTGTAAAATGGGGACAATAACAGTACCTACCTTCCTGGGTTGTTGTGAGAATCAGATGAAATAAGAGTTGTAAGGTGCTTAACATGGTGCCTGGCACATAGCAAGCATTATGTAAATGTTAGCCATTTGTAGTATCCCAGGCAACTCTCTTAAGACTATGAGTTACAGGTGAGGTGCAGGGGCAAGTGTTGTCTCCTTGTTGCAGAAGAAAACTGAGGCTCTAGTGTTGACAGATTTGTCCAAAGTTAACACAGCTAGGAAGCTGCAGAATGTGTGCTCTGCATTTCCTGTATAACCAAGACTTTCCAGCCTCTTCCCTTGCCACTACCCAAATAATGTGTCCAGTAGTCATGGTTTTCATGGAGTCATGAATGTTTCCTGGCCTAGACCCTCTCCCTAATTGTTAAGAGCTTGGTGTTTGTGAGATAGGGACCTGAGGCGTGACCTCTGCTTATCAGTGGCCTTAGCTTGTCCCCTGCCACATCCCCGGCTCATCCCCTAAATGCGCACTGCTCCAGTGAGAGTGGCTCCCTTAGTCTTCCCTTGGGTGGGCTTCTTCCTTGGGCTCTTTGGCCTGGCCCTTGGCCCTGATGCCCTGAAATGGCAGTATTTCCTCCAGCTCATTTGTAAAAATAAGACAGAGGGATGGTTTTACCTCTTCTGGGTTTTTTGTACTGCGCACCAAGTGGTATTTCTTAGATGCTGTCTCAAGGTCTGTCCATTGGGCCCATGACATGGCACAGTGGAAAGAGTGCTGCACAATGAATTAGGAGAGTCCTGGGTTCAGATCGGCCTGTAAAAAAAGGCTGCCTCCATCCCGTGGGCGAAGCACAGGAGAAAGCAAAGGGCTTTGCGAACCCTGAAGCCTATAGCTATGCCTCTTATCATCAAGGTGACACCTGAGGAGCTTCTCGTTTATGGATCTTCCTTGAGGTGCCAAGGCCAAGGTGGGATGTAAGAGTGTCTTTATTTGCTTTGGTTCAGGCTGCACTTAGTGATTTCCAGTGAGGTTCCGAAGGTGGTCCTGAATGTGCTGGGAAGCTTTTATTCCCACCTGGAGGGGAGCATGGTGGACACCTGCTGGCTGAATTGGTGATTCATTTTCTGGGAGGAAGCAGTGGTGTTGGGGGGGGTGGGGGTGGATCCAGAGTAAAATCAGCGACAGTTGGGATTGTGGGCAGGCTTACTGAGGGATGGGCGGGCTCTTAGCTGAGCTGGGTCTTGGAGAAGAGCCGCTGCATTGGCTGCTATTTGGGGAAGCAGGTCACAGGAGGTGAATGGTGATTAGCTCCTTGCTAACCTACTCTGAGGGAACTGAATTCTTTCCTTGGGCAACTTGCTTCATTGAATTGACCCAATGAAGAAAGTGTCAGGCCCAGCCCTGGGCTTTTTGGCTTTGGTGACCCAGAGGCATTCCCTCAGACCCCTTGCTGCCTGTACTGCAAGAAAAAGGTAAGCCACAGAGTCCAAGGCTGGTGTTACCTCTGACTTAGAATTACATGAGAAATGTGACTGTCAGGTACTTTTAAGTTCAGGGCAATTCATGGCCTGATGAGGTTGTTTTTTTTTTTAAACAAAATCATTAGGCTAAGGCAGAGCTTTCCTAGTCTGATTTTGTACTCTGCTTGGTATATTTCATTCTGTATCACGATGGACTCAATTGATTTTTGCCTTCCATTTTCATTTGGGATTGAATTAGCATTTTCCCAAGGGATCTCCTTTTAGTTCCAGGCCTTTGAAGCGATACTCAGTCACAGCTTGCTTTCTGGGCTGGCCCTGTTCCCAGGCCATTATGAAGTTATTTTTTGAAATTTATATTTTTAATCATGTTGCCATATCATTGTGAGAGCAGTAGCTGGGCCTAGTGGCTAGCGAGTCAGTGAGTCAGGTTCTGCCTCTGACACCTGTTGGTGGGCATGTCCCTCACCTCCTTGGTGCCCAGTTCCACTCATTTGTGTGAGTCACAGGATAGACTCTCTGTACCTGGGACATCACTAGTCTGGAAGAAAACACTCCAAATCCTGTCAAGTGGGCCAAGGGCAGGCCTCATAGCCTCCAATTCTCGCTTCTTCTGGCCCAGGATGCCTCTCTTGGTGGGATGGGGCTAAGAGCTGAGGGGTCCTAGCTTGTCTTCACTAATTAATTAGCTTCTCAAAGATCTTTCCACTAGACTTAATTTTCTTGGACTCCACTCCTTACTCCTCCCTCTTTGTAAACAGTCTGTTGCTTCTGCCCAAGGGACAAAAATGAAAACCCCATCTGTCTTGTACAATCTATCTGCCTGTGGAGGTAAAATTGACCCAGTGCTCGTGACAAGTACTGTTGGGATTGTTTCGGTACTGTCTTTGGGACTTCAGCACTTAGCATGGTGTCCTGTCTATAGTAAGCATTTAATGTTTGTAGAGAATTGAACCCAGGTTCCCCCACCCAGCAGAGGGAAACCCTCTCCTCTTTTGCCTCATTAGTTCCATGGCTATCTGGAGAGCAGGCACAGCTGTCTGTCAGGCCTCCAGCTGGTCGGCAGGCACTTAGTGTTTGTCTCCAAGCCTGGAGGAGCATTTTTGGGAATCTTCGCTCTGCCTCACACCATCCATCACACAGACACCCTGTGCTTTTGCTGCCTCTGGAATGAGAACATGACAGGATTGCTGTAGGAAGGCAGACTTTGGTCTTTTACTCAGTTTCTGTTCTAAGCGCATCAATGATTAACTTCTTTATTGTGTGGTTAGTAAGATGACCATTCTCACCTCATCCCCTCAATCTGAGAAGGCTTGAAGAGGGTGGAGGCGCGGGTAATGAATATGGAGCGTACGTCTAGGTATGTATGTGTGCTGTGGATGTGTGCACATGAATGTGTGTGTGCACATGAACGTGTGTGTGCACGTGAATGTGTGTACATGGGGGGTGTGGTAAGTCCTGGACATGATTGGCTTGGCAGTGGAAGGCAGGTCTGTCAGTTACCGCTTGGCACAGGAAGCCGTTGAAGCTTGCTCTGCTGCATTTCATTTGGGAAACAAGCAGCGGCACTCATGGCTCAGAGTTTGCTGGGCCACAGTCTCCTCCAAACCTGCAGTCATAGGAAGAAGAGTCTTGTGCTCCTGGTGGCAGCTGTTTCATTTTCTGGAAACTCTTATTATTTTCAGGCCCGACCTCTGGCATCCAAGCAGCTGACCGCCCGGTGAGTAGAGCACTGGGCTTGGAGTCAGGAAGGTCCGAGTTCAAATTTGGCTTCAGGCTGTGACTAGTTGGGTGGCCCTGAGCAAGTCACTCCTCTTCTCACAAATGGGCATAATAATAGCAGCTATGTGAGGGTCAAATGAGGTGATATTCATAAGGCACTTTAGCACCGCGTCTGATACACAGTAGGTGCTTAAAAAATACTGTTCCTTTCCCACTCATTCTTTATTTGGAGAAGGCTGAATGAAGTAGAAAACTGTCAGGTTTATAAGGCGATAAAGGGAAGACTGCAACTGCTTTGTCTTCTTGTTCCACTCTTTCCTCTACCCTCACTCACCCTTACTTACCACGCTTAGGATTATCTGATGGCTGCCAGGAAATGACATCATGTTTTTGATTGCCTGGGGGAAAAGCTAAATGGTGAAGTATTTTTGGTAGCCCGGAACCAGTGCTATTGTGCCTCCGACTGGCAGGGGGTGCTATGGCAATGCTATAAACAGATTCCCAGTTCTCCGAGGAGGTCCGAACTCTGGTATTGGCTGATGGTCCTCAGGACTCCCACCCCAGGCCTCTCTTGAGCGAGGAGAATAGTCTGGTAACTCGTGGGCAGCCGTGGGCCATCCTAAGCTCTGTTGCTCTTGCAAAAGGAGCACAGACAAACTGCACAAACTATATCAAATGAGAACTTTACAAATGAGGGAGGGATGGCCACCATTTTGTGAGAATGCCAGAACTGGCTTTTTTTCTATTTTACTAAAATAAATTTTACTAATATCACCTTCATCTCCCCCTAGGACCCTCCTCCCTTCGAGAGGGAGACAAAAGTCCATTCAGCTGAATTAGCTGAGGCATCAACTGCATCTGACAGTGTGCTTGGCAGCCCACAGTCACAGGCCCCTCCCTTTGCAGAGACCCACTTATCTCCCTTTGCAGCCCAAATTGTCCACGGTCTGTGCTAGTTCTGTTTATTCTTTCCATTTATACTGTTGTCATCATCTTCAAGCTATATAATACATGAATATTTATGTGTGTGTGTATCCATCTGTCTGTCTACACACTGATAGTTCTTGCCTTTGATGCAAATTGCCACGCCTCCCCCCCTCCCCCATCTTCAGCAGGCCACAGGCTGGGCCAGGGCCAATGAAAGCAGCAGCAGCAGCAGTGATACAGCCCCAAGCCAGGAGGCCCATGCATGGGGTCCTCAAGCTGCTCCAGGGGTCCAGGCGCTGAAGCCACTTGGGCTGTGGGAGTATAGAGTCTCAGAGAGGGCAGACCTCAAAATCGTCTGCTCAGATAAGTGAGAACTGCGTGTGTGTGTGTATACACACACATATACATACACACATATATACACACGTACACACAGACATATATCTATCAAGAGCAGACTTTGTTCTTTCACTCAGTTTCTGTTCCAAGAAGGACATCAATGATTAACTTTTCATTTGTTAAGATGAGTATTCCAACCCCCCCCCCCTTTCCCCCGAAGACTTGAAGAAGGTTGCAGTGCATGGAGTGTGTGTGTGTGTGGTATAAAATATAGATGTCTCTGTGTGTATGTATGCACACATACTTAGACATTTATACTGTCCTGGTTCTGCCAACTCCACTCTGCTTTAGCTTGTCTGTCTTCTCAAGCTTTTCTATATCCTTTGCATTTACCATTCCGCAGTGCACTAGAGATTCCATGGCATTCATGTACCTCCATGTGGTTAGCCCAATCCATGGGCATTCAGTTAGATTCCAATTCTTGGCTACCATGGAAGTGGCTGCTTTGAGTATTTGGGTGTATATGGGCCCTTTCTTTCTTTGCCTCTTGAACATTCTTAGGGTCTATGTCTGGTAGCGATGTCTCCTGATCGTAGTCACTTCCCAGAATTGCCTTTAGCTCTTGACTGTTTGGCCTGAGGGAAGGAATCCTTGGCCTTCCACAGGATCTCTGCCTGTTTATTCCTTGGGGACTTCAGGCAAGTCGTGGAAGGTCTTTGGGCCTCAGTTTTCTTCTCTGCAAGATGAGGGGGCCGGCCTGGATGGAGCCAGAGTGGCAGCTGAAAGCCGTGGATAGAGCACTGGTACACCTGGAGCTAGGAAGGCCTGCGCCTGAGGCACTGGCCAGCCTTTGACCCTGGGAAAGTCACTTCTCTCTGTCTACCTCAATTTCTTCCTCTGTAAAATGGGATAATAATAGCCCCTACTTCTCAGGGTTATGAATTTAAAATGTGATATATGTAGGAAATTTTAGAAAACTTAAAGTGCTGTGTTTTAGTAATGATGATCAGTAAATCTATGAACCCATGATGAGGAGAGTTGTTGACAGCGGCTAGCTGCTGCCTGACTCAGTGCTTCCCTCAGCCTGCTTGACCATTCAGAATGTTTAACTTGGAGTCTCCCAGCTGGGAAGACCTTTAGGAATTGCTTAGTTAGCCAACCCACTCCCCCCTCCTTTCCTCCCTTTCTCTCTAAATAGTTTATTGTGAACTTTAAACATCAGTGAGGCCATTTAAACATTTACAGTTGATGTGGAAAAAAAATGTCAGTATACAGATAACTAAAGATTTACTCCCTGGCTCTCTCGCCAATTTTGCTTGTCCATTTATCTTTGTGTTTGTATCTACATGTTAGAAAGATCTTGTCAGTTTCTTGGCTTTGTGTGGTGTTACGTCTGTCCTTTCACATTTCTTCATATTCTTTTGTTGTCATTCTTAACTGCATTCGTACGTTCAGTTATGTTAGCATGCTGTGGTTGGCTCAGTTGTTCTTGCTTCATTGAACAGGGTCTTGGAAGCAGCCAAGGTCAACCTGCATTTGAGCATGCCCCCCTTTAAAATATTGCAGCACATGGTCTTCTGGTCTCTGCCTTTGAAGACCTCAGGCAGGGCGTGTGTGTGTGTGTGTATACATATGTGTGTGACTATATATGTGTATCTGTGAGTGTATGTGTGTTTATGTGCATGTATGTGCAAGTGTATATGTGTATGCGTATGTATGTGTATGCATGTGTGAGGATGTGTGTATATGTGTGAGTGTATTTATTCATGTGTATTTGTGAGTGTATGTATGTATGTATGCATGTGTAGGAGGGTGCATGTATGTGTGCATGTGTATATTGTATGTATGTGCGCATGTGTATATTGTATGTATGTGCATGTGAATATACTTATACAGGTATATGTATGTGGGTGTGTAAGTGTATGAGTATATATGTATGTGTATATATGCATGTGTGTGAGGGTGTGTGTGCATGTGTGTATGTATGCATGTATATGCATGTGTATGTGAGTATATTTATACATGTATATATGTGTTTGTGTGTGTGTATAACTCTTATTTCTAGAGGTGGCCTGTTCCTTTGGGATGGTGCTCATTGTTAGGCACCTTTCCTTATGTGTGCGGAGCCTAGGTTGGCCTCTTTGCTCGGTTCAGCCCTAGGACCAAACGGAGTAGCTCAGTACATCTGAACATGCCAGTTAGCTGTCTAAAGAGTTTCTGTCCTTTGCCTTGTGACCTGTACGTGGAAATGTGCTGAATTTCCTCCGTTTATCTCTGTAAGCTTTTTTTTTTTTTCAGCCAGTTTTGACCTGCTGCCCCTCTCAGTGCCCTCTGTCTCTGCTCAGCCTACCAGGCCGTGCCAGTTCTTCTTCCACGTTGCTCGTATCTTTATTGGTACTCTTGTGGCCACTATTTTGGTTCAGGTCCTCCTCAGTTGTCACCTTGATTGTTGCCATGGTCTTCTAATTTGGCCACCAGCCTTAAGACTTTTCTGCCTAGGCCACCCTCCACATGGCTGCTGTTTCACAGGTCTGACCATCTTACTTCTGTGCCATAGACTTCGGTGACCCCTTATTGCCTCTAGAACCAAATATAAATTCCTTAGTTTGGCTTTTAAAGCCTTTCAGACATGACCTTGGTCCACCTTCTCAGCCTTACTGTCTTCTCTGGCCTTCTTGCTCTCCCTTCTCCAAGGCCTTTCCTTGTGCCTTCCCTCTGGCTGCCCCCGTGCTTGGGATTCTCCCTCCCTACTCTTGCTTCACAAGAGGGAGTCCACACAAGTTTTTTAAGTAGGAGCATGGCCTAGATCTGTGCCTTAGGAAGATTATTCTACAAGTTGGTATGGCGAATGAATTAGAGAAGAGGAGGAACTGAATTGGAGGGAGACCAATTTGTTATAGTAATTGTTATAGTAATCTGGGTGAGAAGTTTGATGGCCCTGAACTGGGCCTCCAGGGCTCATTCAGCTGGCTTTGGCAATTGGAAACATGATGTTGCTCATGGCTGATGTGGAAATGTTCTGCGTCACACATGTATAATCTATGTATATCAAGTTGCTTTCCTTCTCAAGGAGGGAGGAGGAGAGAGAGAGAATTTGGAACTCAAAATTAAAAAAAAAAAGAATGTTGAAAAAATTTTTGTTTATATGTCATTGAGAAAAAAAGAAAAAAACAATTAAAAAGAGATGGTGTTGTCCTAGAGGTAGTGGTAAGTTGGGTTTTTTTTGAGGCAGGGAGGACGGCCAGGATAATTAGTTTAATTTGAGATGCTAAGGGGTATGTAGAACTATGTCTAAGTCACTTGGTCATGTTGTACTGGAGTTCAGGATGATGGGCTCACAGATTTAGAGTTGGAAGGGGCCTTACAGCTTTTAGAGCCCCATTCCCTTGTTTTACAGATGAGGAAGCTAAAGCCCAGTGAGCTTTCTGGTTATTTGGCCAGGGTCACACACAGTTAAGTATCTGAGGCAGAATTTGGCCTCAGGGTTTCCTGACATCCAAGCCAGCTGGCTGTCCACTTACGGATGCTGGGGGAGGAGGGGGACTCACCACCTGTTGCCTTCTCCTTAGCTTCCTCATACCTGAACTGCCCAAACACCCGCAGGCGGCCATGTCCACAGGTTGAGCATTTGAAGGCTCTACTGACACCTGACCTCAGAGGATCTCATTCATACTGATTGCCCCATCCTTCGGTAGTTAGCATACGCCTACTCCTCTTACTCTCCCCATCCCCAGTGATACTGAACCTCAAGACTGACAAAACTAACCCATACCTATCTTATCCCCTCATTCCCATCCACCTCAACCCCCCCCCTTTGTCCCCTTCTCCTCAGTGTCTTGCTCCACATCCATGATCCATAATCCATAATGAACAAACTTCCCTTTGTCTTCTGTCATTTTCCTTGATGCTCTTTCCATCTTCCTGGTACTTCCTGGTACCCACTGAGATCTAGTTCCCCATGATGGCAACTCATTGCTGCATCTTCTTTCCAGTATTGGCTGTGTTTTCATTTAAACCCCTCACCCCTCATACCCAGTATTGAGTCAAAATACTTGCACTCCATTGCCGCATCCAGACTCTCCTTCAACCTGTGAAGTTCGTGCAGTGCAAATTTGCCTTCCAGATTCTGAGAGCCTTCATTTACCCACCCTGCCAGAATCTTCTTCCTCCTTTCTCAGTGAGGCCAGTGCCTGGCACACAGCCTTTCCTCTCCTCCCCAACTCCAGTCCTCTGACTGGGAGACTTCAACAGACACTTTGATGTTCCCTCAAATCCCCTGATTTCCCAGTTCCTAATCTAATTAGCTCCCATATCTTCCTTCTCTGTCTACCTTAGCCACGTATGGGATGGCCAAATCCTAAATCTTGCTGTCACTTATTCATGTTCCATACTCAAGAATTCTGAAGTTCCTTTATCTGATCATACTTTATCTTGCCATCCCTCCTGTGCCTGCCTTACTCCTTCTACATCTACTCTTTGTCCTTACTACTGTGACTCCTTATCCTTAATTTCCCAGTTCTGTCTCAGGCCATCATCCTTTATTTTGGTGGTACTTTCTTCCCAGTCTTGACCCTTTGATAAACTAGTTCAACCCCTCGTTATGCTCTACTTTTGAACGTCTTGTCTTCTTGCTGATAACGCCTTTCGAAAACCAGTCCTGCGATTACTCCTTCACTCCTGCCTGTGTGCTCCTGGATAGAATTGGGGGAAATCATGAAACCATGCTGTCTGGGTTCACTACAAATTTATGCTCTCATTTCAGATGAGGCCCTCACCTCAGCATGGCTATCTTTTCCTTTTACTCCTCCCTAATGGATTTTCCATTCTGACTCAGAGCAGAAGCTGTTCCACATCTTATTTTTCCTTTCCCCAAGCTGCCTATACCTCCCTTCTCCCCTTCAGATAAGGACCTAGATTCACACTTTAGCAAATTAAAACCGAGACCATTTGATGATGGCTCCCTCTTCCCTCATTTTTGTTATCTCTCACCCCCATGATGTTGTCTCCTCCTCTCTTTTCTCCCACTCCAGTTTCTCATGAAGAGGTGGCCCTTCTTCCTATCAAGGCCAATCCTTCCACATGTACCCCTCTCCCTCCTATCTTCTCTAGCCGATTGCCCCCACCATCATCCCCACTCTCTCACTGATCTCCATTCTCTTGTTACTGGCTCCTTCTGTGCTGTCCACCATCCTTTACTTGATCTGACTGTCCTTGGTAGCTTTTGTCCTGTATTTCTCCACTAAGCCATCTATACCAGGTGCATCCACTTCACCTCCACTCCTTTGTCTCTATGCCCTCTGCAGCCTGGTTTCCAGTCCCATTGCTCCACTACAACCACTCTTTTCAAACTTACCGGTTGCCAAATCTAGTGGCCTTTTTTCAGCCATTATCTTTCCTGACCTCTCTTCACCTTTGGCCCTGTGGATTGCCTTCTGCTCCTAGATCCTCTTCCCTTTCTGGGATTTGGTGACTGTTCTCTGCTCTTCTGTCTATCCGACTACATCTTCTCAATCTCTCTTTTGTACATTGTTATCCATGCCCTTACCATTATCTGTGAGAGTCCTCTTGTCCTGGGCCCTCTTACATTTACTTCCTACATTCTTCTGCTTTCTGATCTCATCTGCTTGCATGGGTTAAATGATCATCTCTATGCAGATGATTCCCAGGGCTGGTCTCCATCCTGCTTTCTGTTCCTGCATTGCCTAGTAGACATTTTAAAATGCATGTCTTGTACGCATAACATGTCCAAAACAAAACTCATTATCTTCCATTCTCACCTCATACCTACCGGCCACTCTCGCCTGCCTCCAAGCTTCCTTATTGCTGTAGAGGGCAGCAGAGTCTTTCCCATCAGCTAGGTTTGCAATCTCAGCGCCAACCTTGACTCCTTAACTGTTGCTCACCCAACAAAATGGCTAGCATTTGCAAAGTGCTTTTCATTTGTTGCCTAATTTGATCCTCACAACACACCTGTGAGGTAGATGCTATTATTATCCCTATTTTACAGATGAGAAAACTGAGGCAGGCAGAAGTCAGGTGACTTGTCTATGGTCACACAGCTAGTAAGTGTCTGAAGCGGGAATTGAACTTGAGTCCCGTTGACTTCAAGTCCAGCACACTATCCGCTGAGCGGCCTAGCTGCCCACATTTCCAATCTACTGCCAAATCTTATTTCTGTTGCTATAACATCCCTTCCGTAGGCTACTCCACACAGTCCCAAATGAGTTCAGGCCCCTCTCACCTTCTGCTTCGTGCTATTGAAGTAGTAATTGGGTGCTGCAATCTCTTCCAAATAGCTACCGAAGTACTTTCCCTAAGCACAGACCCCACCATAGTACTCTGCTGTTTGATAAACTGGCTCCCTATTACCTCTGGAATCAGATATAAACCTTGGCATTTTATACTTCACACTCTGGCCCCTTTCATTTTACACATTACTCCCCTCTGCGGTCTGGTCCAGGTCCATTTGCTGTTACTTGTGATGTTTTATTTTCTGTCTGTCCTTTTCTTCTGGCTGTTTCTCATGTCGGGAATGCTTTCTGGCATCACTCTATCTCTTAGCATTCCTGGCTGCCTTTAAGACTTAGCTCAGGTGTGCTTCCTGTGGGATATCTTTCTTTGTCTCCTCCAAGCTGCTCCCTGGATGGTAGTCTTGCATGCATTGATTTGCGTACATATTGTCTCTCCCATTAGAACATTAGCTTCTTCTGGGCAGGGATTGGGTTTTTGTTTTTTGTATTCCTAGCACTTAGTACAGTGCCTAGGACATGGTAAATGCTTAAAAATACTTGTCGATTGAGTAAAAAGTTTTGAGAGTTCTCTGTTTAGAGATCAACAAACCCATGAGAAAAATGGAGATCACCCAGGGAAACAGCATATCTACAGAGAGTGAATATAGAAGACTGAGCCTTGGCACAGATCTGCATTTAGGGCCAAGAGGCAGTAGAGACTGAGAAGGAGTAGTCAGAAAGGAAGAATACCAGGAGAGAGCAGTGAGTGTGGCTGAAGCCAAGGGAGGGACAGTTTGTAGGTGGAGGGTTAGGTTGATATCATTAGCAACAGCAGAAAGGTTAAGGAACATGAGGACTGAGAAGAGACCATTAGAATTAGCAGTTAAGAGCTAATATTCAAGACTAAGTTTCAAAGAGGATCCGGTCGTAACCCAGCAGTGCTAACATCCTGGCACACTTCCAGTCTTTCTACTACACTGTGCATGCTATCTTTCATAGAGAATCCACTGTCATAAAGTAATGACCCCTACCCAGAGGTCTCCCCTGCTGTCTCATTGTGACGTGGAGGTGAGCTGGAGTCCTTTGGAGCCCTACCACGACCTACTGTGTCCTACCAAGCCGGAAAGCCTTTGGCCATAGGCCCCTGAAATAGTACAGCTGCTCTCTGAGGAACAGCTTGGGTTTGGAGAAGCTTATCAGTCGTCAGTTTGACTGAAGGCCAACAGATTTTTCAGTCACATTATCGCCGATTAACAAATGTGACATTTCTGTCACATTTTCAGATTTTTCAGTCACATTAACTCTGAGAAAGCATCTATGAAGCCATGGATGAACTTGCAGATTCCTAAAGGAATCCCATGAGCAATGTTCCCCAGGAAACTCAGATCCTACCAAGATCCCTCTAGATCCCACCATTCCCTCAAGTTCTCATCTCGTCTCCTGTTCTCAGCCTTAGAAAGGACGCCACCTCCTCTCCCTTCACTTACTAAACCTCAGCCCTTTGCAGTCTGACCTCCAATATCACTCAACTCAAACTGCTCTTTCCAAAGCTACCTGTGATCTCAGCAGAAGGTTATAAGCCATGTCCTAATCAGACTAGTCTGTAGAACTCAAACTCATGCTTTGAGGCTTTTTACAGTGTGTACTTTAAAAAAAAATCCAAGTCCCATATTTTGGTTGCCCATGTTTTTCTTTATGAGCTCTCTATTTGCCACAGATGCTATGCCTGCCCTTCTCATGCACTGTGTTTGGCATTGGGAACCAAATGAAAAATAAACGACAGTGCCCAGGCAATTTGGGAATGCTGGCCTGGCCAGCTGCTGCAGTGGCCGTAGACATGCTCCCAGAGGCTCTGGTTTGGATTGCAGCTCCTTGAGTTTGTTGTCTACGGGCCTTGGGCCACCATGTCCTGGCCCTGGCAAGGCCTCAAGGGAATAAAGACTTGTAAGAAAGCAATAGAGAACCCTGGCTTAGCACAGAGACAGCTGCTGCTGTGAACTTTGTGGCTTTTCTTTGTCTAAATGCTTGAGTGTGTAACCCTAGGCTGGCTGGCTTCTTCTTTCCTCTGATTCCCATCTTGGTCATCCTTTTTCTCTTTTCCAATCGTTTGCTTTCTAGTCAGTCTTCCTCTCCCACTGAACTTGATGAGGCCTTAAGACCTCACTTTCTTGGTGGGTATGTTGATAGCATGTTGCCCTGTTTATAGTCAGATGAGATGTTTTCTTCCTCAGTTTGTGGGCCTGGATGCTAGGTAGGTGTAGACCTCTTTTGAAAAAAAAATGCTTTAAAGGGTTTTAAAAGTTATTTTTTAGTTTTTAAAAAAGAAATATGTTAACTTGAACAAGGTAGTAACAGTTTTGCTGCAATTGTGACCCCTTTCATACTTTTTCCCTATGTCTTTAAAAAATGTTTTGTCGATTCTTTCTTCCCCGCTGAGTCATCACAAATCACAGCCCCTACCCCCTCCCTGCAGGAGCCCTCCCTTGTAACAAGCACAGTGACCACATCTGGTTCTGTCTGTCTGGTCCATTGCCTGCCTCTGTGCCAAGGGGTGGAAGCCCTGACTGGTCTCAGCTTTAGTCAGAGTTCTAAAGCATCGTGTGAATCCTTCACCTGGCCATTTGCGCAAGTCTTTCTCTATTTCTCAGAAGTCAGCCTTTTTGTCCCTTCTTATGGCGGCCCTGTTTCAACACTTTGGGAAGCCACAATTGGTACAGCCGCTCCCCAATTGCTATTCTGCTTTAGGCAGAACAGTATTCCATTGCATTCATATGTCATACTATGTGTGTCCATTCCCAAATAGATGTGGGTGTAGTTTCTCACCGCTCACTAATGACCTTTCACCAAATGCTTTCCTGGAAAGGTCTAGTTAAAAGGACAAGCTATATGGTGCAATAGATAGGAAGCTGAGCCTAGTGTCAGGAATCCAGCACTTTTTAGCTGTGTGACCTGGACAAAGAACTCTTTTGGTCTTCTTCTGGTTTTCTTTATTTGGATTAGTGGGCCAGAAGAACTACAGAAGGAGTCTGAATGCTCCTGAAATACCCCAAGTGAAGATTTGCCAATTTGGGAGCCCTTTTATTCATTGCTTAGCATCAGAAAGTTTGGGGGTGGTGTGGGATTGAATGGGGGGGGAGGTAAAAAAGTTCTTGCCCTCAGGACCTTACTTTGTACTAGGCATTCAGTCTATACATAAATGAATCCATACAAAGTATTTTCGATTGTTTTTGTTAAGTTGTTTTTCAGTCATGTCCTGTTCTTTATGACGACTCTTTTTGGGGCTTTCTTGGCAAAGATACTGGAGTGGTTTGTCATTTTCATTCTCCAGCTCATGTTATAGGTGAGGAAACTGAGACAAATGGGGTTAAGTGACTTGTCCAGGGTCACACAGCCAGTACATGTCTAAGGCTTGATTCAAACTCAGGAAGAAGTCTTCTTGATTCAAGGCCTGGTACTCTATCCTCTGTCCACTGCAGCACATAGCTGAACTCAGGAAGATGAGTTCAAATTTGGCCTCAGACCCTGGGCAAGTCAGTTTGCTTTCCACTGGAAAAGGGGAAATGGCAAACTGCTCCAATGTCTTTGCCAAGAAAACCCCATGGACAGTATAATATGGGCTACAGGTCACAAAGAGCTGAACATGACTGAACAACAACATAGTATATGATCTTGTGATATATGACTGTGATCTCCTTGTTAGTATTTTATTTAAAATTTATTTAAAATTTTTACATCAGTATTCATTAGGGAAATTGGTCTATAGTTATCTTTCCCTGTTTTGACTTTCCCTGATTTAGGTATCAAGACCTTCTATGACACAAGATTTGTGTCATAGAAAAAATTTGGTAGTTTGCCTTTTCTTATTTTTTCAAAAACAGTTTATATAGTATTAGAATTAATTGTTCTTTAAATGTTTGATAGAATTTACTTGGTCCTGGTTTTTTGTTTTTATCTTTTTAGGGAGTTCAGCTACAGTTTGTTCAATTTCTTTTAATAAGATAATATTGTTTAAATATCTTATTTCCTCTTCTGTTAATCCAGGCAATTCATATTTTTGTAAGTATTCATCTATTTCTTTTTTAGAATTTTATTTATTTTTAGTTTTCAACATTAATTTCCACAAGATTTTGAGTTCCAAATTTTCTCCCCATCTCTCTCCTCCCCAGGATGGTATGTATTCTGATTACCCCTTCCCCCAGTCTGCCCTCCCTTCTATCTCCCCCACCCTCTTCTAATATTCATCTATTTCATTTAGATTGACAATTTTATTGGCACATAGTTGATTGAGCAAAATAGCTCCTAATAATTACTTTTGTTTCATCTTCATTATTTATGAGTTTACTTTTTTCATTTATTACTGGTAATTTGGTTGTCTTCATTTAAACAAAACCATTAAATTAGCTAATGGCTTATCTAGTTTATTGTTCCCCCCCCCCCCCAAAGGCTCCCAGTTTTATTTATTAGTTCAACAAATTTTTTTTTAATTTTCAATTTTTTCCATCTTTCCTTTGATATTAAGGATTTCTAGTTTGGTGTTTTGGCAGCCAGGTGACATCTGGATAAAGTGCCCCATCTGCAGCCAGGAAGACCTAAGTTCAAATTTAGCCTCAGACACTTGCTAGCTATGTGACCCTTGGTAAGTCACTTAACCTTGCTTGCCTCAGTTTCCCCATTAGTAAAATGATCTGGAGAAGGAAATGGCAAACCACTCCAGTATCTTTGCCAAAAAAAACCCCAATACGGTAGCACAAAGAGTTGGACATGACTGAAACAACTCAACAAATTTTGGTGTTTAATTGGGAGTTTTAAATTTATAGGTTTTCTATTTATTTTAGTTGCATGCCCAATTTGTTGATCTGTTCTTTCTCTCTTATATTGATGTAAGTGTGTAGTGATGTAAACTTCCCCCTTTTCTTTAGTTTCCAATTTATTTTTAATCTTTTCTTCAAGGGCCCATTATTGAATGCAATTTTTGTTCTATTATGGCCAGTATGATGTAAATTTAATAGTTCTGCTTTCCCACATTTGTGAAGTTTTTAATGTCCTAATACATGGTCAATTTTTGTGACGATGCTATATACAGCTTAGAAATAGGTATATTCCTTTATGTTTCCATTCAGTATTCTCTAGAAAGCTATAATATTCAGCTTTTTAAAAATTTCTTAGTTTCTTTCTTGCTTTATGTTTGGCATTTTCTAGGCTTTAGAGGAGTAAATTGAGCTTCCCCACTATTATGCTTTTACTGTCTATTTTCTCTTATATCTCATTTAACTTTTTCTTTAAGAATTTAGGTACTGTGCCATTTAGTGCATATATATTTGGTATTGATTACTTCATTGTCTATTGTGCCTTTTTAGCAAAATATAGTTTCCCTGTTTAACCCTATTTAACTGTTATTTTTTTTTTTGCTTTGTCTTCAATCATGATTGCGATTCCTACCTTTTTAACTTAAGTTGAAACATAATAGATTCTGCCCCAGCCCCTTATTTTAACTTTATGCGTATCCATCTGTTTCAAGTGTATTTCTTGTAAACAATACACTGCTATCCTGTTTCATTTTATGGATGAGTTCATTCCATTCGTTTTCACATGATTGCCAATTGTACATTTCTTTCCATCCTGTTTTCCTTACTTTTCTTTCTGTTTTTTACTGTGTCCTCCCTTTAACAGGCTGTTTTACTTCTGACTACTTCCTCCTTTAGTCTTCTCTTCCTTTTATTATCCCTCCAATACCTTTCAACCCTTCTCCTTTTCCTTTTGTTTCCCTGTTGGGTAAAATGTATTTCCGTACCCAACTCTGTGAAAGTATATATACTTCCCTCCTTTACTCAGTTTAGATGAAAGTGATGGTGATGATCTAGGTTCAATTGCTTCCTCTTTCTTTGTTACCTTGACTACTCCTGCGCCCCAGCACTTTTTCTCCCAAATAGTGAGTTTTCCCCCCAGTAACTGCGGTCTTTGGGTTTCTCAAATACTATGCTGTTGTGTTTGCTTCTGTATGTTGTGTATACATCATCTTTCCCACTGATCAACAAACATACTAAATCATTTTATTGATTACTTCTTTGTAGTGTAGTTTGAGATCTGTCATTGCTAGACCTTCCTTTCCCAATTTAAAAAATTATTACCCTTGAGATTATTGACCTTTTATTTCTCTGTATGAATTTTATCATTTTTCCTAGAATGTAAAACATTCTTTTGGGAGTTTGGTACAGCAAACAAACAACTTAATTTGGTAGTATCGTCATTTTTTATTATATTAGCTTGACCTACCCAAGAGAAACGTTTCACCAATTATATGTCTGTCTTTATTTCTGCAAAGAATGTTTTGTAGTTGGATTCATAGTCTCTGAGTGAATCTCAGTAGATATATTCCCAAATATTTTATAGTTTCTGTAATTTCAAATAGAATTTCTCCTTCTAGCTTTTCCTACTAGGTTTTATTGGTTATGTAGAGGAATGCTGATGATTAAAATGGATTTGCTTTATATTATTTTATAAATAACTTTGCCGAAGTTGTTAATTATTTCAATTATTCTTATTTTGTTCTCTTGGGTTCTCTAAGAATACCGTTATATCATCTGGAAAACATGTTAATTTTGTTTCCTCTTTGCTTATGATTATTGCATTAATTTCTTGCTTTATTGCTATAGCTAACATTTCTAGTACTATGTTAAATAGGAGTTGTAATTATAGGCACTCCTACTTTACCCTGATCTTATTAGAAATGCTTCTAATGTTTCTTCTTGATTTTGGACAAATATTTTCTATATTAAAGAAAGTCTGTTTATTGCTATTGATTTTAATAGAAATAACTTTTGCATTTTATCAAAAGCCTTATTAGCATCTATTGATATAAATTATTTTATTTGTTCTTAGGTTTATCATATTTATATTCTTCCTTAGGTTGAACCAACTCTGCATTACTGGTATAAACCCACTCTAGTCATTGTGTATAGTCTTTCTGATATGTTGTTTTAGCCTATTTGCTAATATTTTATTTAAATTTTTTACATCAGTGTTTATTAGGGATAGTGGTCTAAAGTTTTCTTTCTCTATTTGGTTTTTCCCTGGTTTAGGTGTCAAGACCATATTTGTATCATAGAAAAAGATTGGAAGAATACTTTCCTTTCTTATTATCATAAATAGTTTTAGATTTGGAATTAATTATTCTTTGAATATTTGTGGTAGGATTCACTTGTGAATCCATCTGTCAATTGAATTTTTTTTTTTCATTTGGGAATTCATTTATGGCTTGTTCACTTTTTTTCCCCTCTGAAATTGGGTTGAGTAGTTTCTTTTATTAATGTGGATTTTTTTTTGGTTTTATAAGTATTCCTCTATTTCTTCTAAGTCATCAGTTTTGTTATCATATGATTAGGCAAATAGTTTTCTGATCTTTTATTTCCTTTTTAATTGGTATAGGTTTTCATTTTTTAATACCGTCAAGATATTAGGAGACACCCTGTTTTCTAGAGCTAAGGCCCATCAAGCAAGCTGTGCCCTGAACTTGGCATAAGAAAGTTCTTTGCACTCACCCTCTGGTTGATCTCACCCTCTGGCAAAATCACATAATTATTCTCTTGCTTTGACTAGCACCAGGTGTTCTCTGAGCCTGCACAAGCACCTTCTGTGTCTGTGTTCTGGTCACGATGTCCTGCTGTGAATCAAACTTGTCACATTGTTGCTGTCCCCATTGTAAGGGCTACAGCTCACTGTGCAACAATTGGTATAAGTATTGAGATTTGGCCACACTAAAGTGCCCACCAGGGGTGGGGCTCTGGCTCATGTGTCTCTGGATCCCCTTCTTTCCTGCAAGCCATTTCCCGTACTTTGAATTACACTTGTGTTTGATTCCTGACTCTCCTGTCTCTAGCCTGCTCCGTTTAGCTCTGGCCACCCACAGGTTAGAGGCTGATTTCATCCGATTGACAATGCAATTTGGTTTTCCTCTCTTTTTAAAAATCAGGGTAATTGTTTACCTATTTTATTAATTTTTTAAAAGCCCCTAGTTTTATTTATTAATTCTACCCCTCATTTATCTTTTGACTTGAAATTTTATTAATCTGTTATGTACTTGAAAAGAAAAATAAATGATACATAATAGACTTGTATTTTCATGTACAGTTCTTTTTCTTTCTACTCTGTATATGAACATGCACATTTATTTGGTGTTAAATTTGGAATTAAAAAAGCAAGGAAAAAATTATGCTGTCTTTGTTCTTTCTTCTTTGCCCCTGGTTGGGAATGGGTGTGGAGAAACCAAATGATATTTTAGAATTCTGTATCTGTAGAATTCTGTAATGGAAATATAAGTCTTAGGTGTTAATAGTCTTTCAGAGATAGTGTCTGCTTGCTGTGGGCCAAAGTGAAATTGTTTCCTCTTCCTCTTTTCCCTAAGTAAGGGTCATTTCATTGGTTTATTATTGAAGCTCTTTTTTTAAATTGAAATGCACACTGGGAAGGTAAAGCTATTGACATTTTTTTGTGTGAATAATATCAATCTGATTGCCAGAAGTGGTTAGGTGGCCAATGAATAGAGTAGTGGTTCTGGAGCTAGGAAAACCTTAAAGCCTTTGGCACAGTGCCAGGCACATGGGAAACTATTTAAGTGCTTATTCCCTCCTCCCACTCCTGAATTCTTCTGACAGGGCTTCTCTGAGAGAATGAGTTTGGATGGGTGAAGGGGTAGAGAGGAAGGTAACTTTGGAGCATAGAGCATCACCTAGGGAGAGTAGGCCTAGGTAGCGGGGCTTTGGGTAGTAGGAGAGCTATAGGAGTGTACAGGGCCCCTCCACGATAGGGAAAATTCCCCAAAGACAAATGACTTGTTTCACAGTTTTACATAGGGCTCTGGTGCCAGGCAGCTACACAGATTGTTTTGTAGTTGTCTTTGGCCTAAGTCTGAGATGAGGTTGTGGAGTTTGGTTGCTGAGGGCCTGTTATTATCAGTCATTTTCCTTATAGGCTTAAATACTTATTGGCAAGACTTAGTTAATTGGAGCTTTTCTGTAGCTTTATTCCATCATTTTACACGTGGGCCTCTCTGTAACATTGCCCCTATACTTAATGCACTTTTATTAAAAGTACTGCATTAAGGATCCTCGTAAGCCTGTGTGAGAACCTAGATTTTTGCATAGATCACTCTGCCTTTTGCTTTTTGGAGCTTAGTGCTATATAGATTCATAAATGCAAGTCTGTAGGTTAGTCGACCTAATCGTAATAGTATCATGTAATGCATATTTATTAGTTAACAAACACTAAGTAAGTGTTCAGACTGTGACTTCTTAATTTCATGTTGCTTCATGAAGTATTTTAATGTTGTAATTACTTATAAAATGAGGTTTCTATGGTAACTTGCTCTTGGCAAGCTCTTTTGATTGGCTACACATCCTCTTCCTAGTCAGATTGGGCAGTACAGGAAGTCAGCATGCTTCCCACCAAACTCAGCAGGGCTAGGAGCCTGATAGGTCTTTCATCAGGAAAGACCTCATGGGGTGAGTAATTGTAAATGATGACCTACTGGCTCATTTGGGCGGAGTCTTCCCTGCTACATGCCTTTGCTCTGCTTCCCATTTGGTCTGATAACTTGCAGGATGAGGATGGCCTTTCAGCTTTGCAGGTACGATATACTTCCTGGTCTGGGGTGTGGGGGGAGGTGGAGTGGGTTCTGTCTGGGTGGGGTAGGCCTGCTGGGCCACTTTCAGGAAATGATGGGTAAGATAAGTGGAGAATGGAAAGTACAGCCCTCTACCCTGCCATCAGCGCTCTGCTGGGAACCATGGCAGTTGTGCTCAGGAGCTGGAGGGCCACAGATGCTGACTTCCTGGAACTGGTCCCTATCAACTAAACGCCTTAGACTTGAAGGAAACTGTGGCAGGAAGTGCAACCACACATTGTCTCCTAAGGGTTTGTGAAAGAGAAGCCTGGCAGGTTTTCTTATACTTGGAACACAGCGGGCCTGGCATGCTAGACGTGCAGTTTATCATTTTCCCAGCATTGAGATTTCCATGATGCTTTGCCTTGCTACAAGCCAGCATGTCTAGTAGCTGGGCTTAACATTTAAAAAATTGATTACAAATTCAAATATAAACATAAGACAAAACCATTGAACATACTTTACAATTGCTTACTTGAAAAAAGTGAATTTTAATATCCCAAATGGGAAAATAATAATTTAGCAATTATTCTCTGTTCCCTACAGCTTTCTTTGCCCATTTAATCTCAACTTGTATATATGTTTTCCTTTTATGTAGTCATCAATCTTTGTACTATTCTTCGAGTTTTACTTAATTTACTTTGGTGTAGTGGCTAGGCAGCCTTGGAACCAGGAAGACTAGGTTTCAAGTTAAGTCTCTCACACACTGGCTCTATGACTCTGGGCAAGTCACTTAATTTTCCTGTGCCTCAGGCATTTTTTTGAAAATAAAAGTTGCAGAGAAGGGTACAACCTGTACTGTTAGAAGCAGTTTCTTCATCTCAATCCCTTTTATTGATACAATCACAAAGCATCCATTTAGGCCCTGTTCCTTTCCAGATTTCTCTATGTTCTCATAGTTGCTATTCCATTTTAAAAAAAATTTATTTAGTATTTTATTTTTCCCCAGTTACATGTAAAAACAATTTTTAACATTTGTTTTTAAAACTCTTGAGTTCCAGATTCTCTCCCTTCTCCTCCACCCTGCAGCATTGAGAAGGCAAGCAATTCAACATAGGTTACATGTGTAGTCATGTAAAACATTTCCATATTGATCATGTTGTAAAAGAAAACATAGACCTCCCCCCCCCCAAAAAAAAACCACCCTCAAGAAAAATAAAGTAAAAAAGAAATATACTTTGAGCTATACTCAGACACCATCTATTCTTTCTCTGGGGATAGATAGCATTTTTCATCATAAGTTCTTCAGAGTTGTCTTGGATTGTTGTATTGCTGAGAATAGCTAAGCCTTTCACAACTGATCATCTTACAACATTGCTGTTACTTTGTACATAGTACATTTCACTTTGTATCAGTTTATGTAAGTCTTTCCAGGTTTTTCTGAGAGCATTCTGCTCATCATTTCTTATAGCACAATAGTATTCCATTATAATCACTTGCCATAATTTGCTCAGCCATTCTCCAATTGATGGACATCCTCTCAATTTCCAATTCTTTGCCACCAGCAAAAAGCTGCCATAAATATTTTTTCTACATATACATCCTTTTTCTTTTTAGTCTCTTTCGGGATACATACCTAGTAGTGGTATTGCTAGGTCAAAGGGTATACATGGTTTTATAGCTCTTTGGGTGTAGTTCCAAATTGCTCTATAAAATGGTTGATTAGTTCACAATTCCACCAACAGTGCATTAATCTCATTTTTCCCACATCTCTTCCAACATTTGACATTTTTGTTTTCTGTCCTATTAGCCAATCTAACAGATATGAGGTAGTACCTCAGAATTGTTTTTTCTCCAATTGATAGTGAGAGCATTTTTTTTTCATATGGCTATAGATAGCTTTGATTATTTCATCTGAAAACTGTTCATATCTATTGATCATTTATCAGTTGGAAAATGGCGTTTTATAAATTTGACCTTCATCACAGAAACTTGCTTCAAAACTTTTCTCACAGTTGTGATTTTTCAAATAAATTAAGTTTTAGTTTTCAACATTTAGTTCCATAAGATTTTGAATTCTAAATTTTCCTCCCCAACCCTCCCCACTAAGATGGAATACAATCTGATATAGGCTATACATATACATTTTAAACATTTTCACATTAGTCATGTTGTAAAGAAGAATTAGAACCAATGGGAGAAACCACAAGAAAGAAGAAACAAAAAAAAAAAAGAGAGAGAGCAAATAGTATGCTTCAATCTGCATTCAGACTCCATGGTTTTTTTTTTTTCTGGATGTGGATAGCATTTTCCATCACGAGTCTTTTGGAGTTGACTTAGATCCTTGCATTGCTAAGAAGAGATAAGTCTATCAAAATCAGTCATTGCACAGTGTTGTCATTACTGTGTACAATGTTCTCCTAGTTCTGCTCACTTCACTCATCATCAGTTCATGTAAGTCTTTCCAGTTTCTTCTGAAGTCTGCCTTTTTCTTTTGGAACAATAATATTCCATTACATTTATATACCACAACTTGTTCAGCCATTCCCCAATTGATGGGCATCTCTTCATTTTCCAATTCTTGACCACCACAAAAATAGCTGCTATAAATATTTTTGTACATCTGGGTCCTTTTCCTATTTTTATGATCTCTTTGGGATACAGACCTAGAAGTGGTATTGCTGGGTCAAAGGGTTTGCACAGTTTTATAGTCCCTTGGGCGTAGTTCCAAATTGTTCTACAGAATGGTGGGATCACAACCATCCACAAGTTCACAAGTCCACCAACAATACATTAGTGTGCCAATTTTCCCACATCTCCAACATTTGTAATTTTCCTGTTTTGTCATGTTAGCCAATCTGATAGGTGTGAGGTAGTACCTCAGAGTTGTTTTGATTTGCATTTCTCTAAGCAGTAGTGATTTAGAGCATTTTTTCATATGACTATAGGTAGCTTTAATGTCTTCATTTGAAAACTGCCTGTTCATATCCTTTGACCCACAGTTATGATTGCTAAATGTATTGTCCTCCATCCTGTTCCCCGCCCCCATTTATTCTATTTTCTCTCCTCTCGCCCTGTCCCTCCTCAAAAGTATTTTATTTCTTACTATTCCCTCACCCAATCTGCCCTTCCCCTCTATCAGCCCCCGCTTCCCACACCTTCTCTTATCCCCTTCCCCTTCTGCTTTGCTGTAGGTTAAGATAGATTTTTATACCCAATTGAATATGTATATTATTCCCTCTTTGAGCCAATTTTGATGAGAATAAAGTTCATTTACTCTCCCTCACTGCCTCCTTCTTCCCCTCCACTATAAAAGCTTTTTCTTGCCTCTTATACGCGAGATAATTTAGCCCATTCTACCTCTCCCTTTCTGTTTTCCAATACATTTCTCTAATCCCTTAATTTAATTTTATTTTTTTTAGATATCCCTTCATATTCAACTCACACCTGTGTGCCCTCGGTCTATGTGTGCTTCTTCTAACTGCCCTAATAATGAAAAAGGTCTTATGAGTTACAAGTGTCATCTTCCCATGTAAGAATGTAAACTGTTTGTCTTTATTAAATCCCTTATGACTTCCCTCTCCTGTTTACCTTTTTATGCTTCTCTTGAGTCTTGTATTTGAAAGTCAGATTTTCTATTCAGCTCTGTCTTTTCATCAAGAATGCTTGAAAGTCCTCGATTTCATTGAATCTTTATGCCCCCCTCCTGCCCCAAAGGATTATGTACTCAGTTTTGCTGGGTAGGTGTAATCTTAGCTCCTTTGCCCTCAGAGTATCATATTCCGTACAAGCTCTCTGATCCTTTAATGTTCTACATCTTGTGTTCTAAATGTTCTAATGTTCTAATATTCTAAATCTTGTGTTATCTTGACTGTGGCTCCATGCTCGTAGTTGCTATTCTTTATCAAGTTATCTTTTATTTTGATATTCCATAGATTATTCAACTATTTTCCCAATCGTTGAACATGTACATTCTTCTGAATTTAACCACATGATAGCAATCATCAAATATTTGAAGGGCTGAGGTGGGGAAGACAAATCAGTCATGTTCTCCTTGACTTTCACTAATGGGTGAAAGTTCAGAGTTAGATTTGAAAGTGATAGAATTAACAAACTTAAAAATGAGAGCTGCCAAAATGTGGTTTGGGGTACTGCTGGAGGATGGGGATTCCCCCTCATGAGAAGGAATTTTTGTTTCAATCTGGGTTGGATTGGTGGCTTCTGAGGTCCATTCTCACATGAAAATGCCGTGAAATAGTGCTCCTCCAGCATTCCCTCTGGACTTTCTCTCCCAGCCACCGTTTGTATGTACTGTCTGGGTAATAGATAGGATAGGCAGTAGATTACTTTTCCCCCTCAGCCTTCTGTCATCACAAAGCATGAGGCTGGGCTTCTTTTCACAGTTTCCTTCAAGTTTAACATGCTCAGTTAGAACCCTGAGGGTTGAGATTTCTAATACAAACTCCCATCCCATATGCTCCTCCCCCTCTACCAGTATAAATCAAAGAGTGGACATCAGTTAGCTTTTCTGAAGGGATATTTACCCAGGAATCTAGCAAGGACATAATAAAAAAAATTCCTCTAAAATGGAGTGCTAAGACTACCTTTCTTCTCTCCTAGAGTCCCCACTAAATTTGCTTTTTGGTGTAGTGTTAGTGATGGATGCAGAGTTCCCTTGTTCCTAGTCCCTAGTTCCTTGGCTGATGGGTCTGCCTTTGCTGGGCAGAATCATGTAGGCTGATCCTTGGTGCTGACTCCTACCAGACTTGGCTATTGCTGCTGCTGGCTCTGGTTTGCCCAGGGGACTTCTGATGGCCCTTCTGGCCTTTTGAAGCTCACAAGGCAGTAACCTGTTTTATTCTGTCTTTGGATACTTATTCACCCAAGATCAGGAAAGAATAAACACAAAAGCAGGTATCACGTGCTCAGGGACACGTGCTATGATTTCTTAGGGTCCAGGTGCCTTCGATTCTTTAACTTGTATCATTCAATAGTGGGCCCGTGTTTTATGCTAGATTTAGCTTTGGAACAAAAGGTGCCCCTGCAGTTACTTAGTTACGAAGTACTTTCTCCAGCTCTTACAAAGATCAGCAGGTGGTTGAGGTGCAGAGCCGGCAGGTGTTTTGTGGTACACTAGGCCAGAAGGGACAAACATTTTACCTTGTCAGGGGCCCCCAACCTTCCCAAGTACAGCCTGAACCAGATTAAAATGTAATTGGGAAATATTTAGCCAAAAATATAGTAAAACGTAAGTAGTGTTAATAATGGCCACATTCTATTTGAGTTTAATATGGTCACTCTAGGGAATTTAATTCATTATACTCAGCCAGGGATTTAAGGGTTTATGGTTGGCTTCAGTTTATGTTCTATGTAGCTATTCCTGCCAGAAAACCGGTATTTAATATTTGCCTTACCTCATTGAATACTTTTGACAGCCACGCTGCCTCCTACTTTTTCCAGCCTGCTCCCCAGATAAATGGGGATTGGAGTCAGAGGACCTAGATTTGAATCCTGGCTCTGCTCTCTGAGCCTCAGTTTCCTTATCTGTAAAATTACTCTAGATGGTCCCCAAAGTCAGTGATCTATGAACTCTCTTTTCTAGTGAAACTGGCCTTTGTATTACCCTCTAAACACTTCTTGAACATTCCTCTGTTAGAGTCTTGGTTAATAGCATTTCCTTTCCAAGAATGAGATCTCCCTTTGTCTTCAATCCTATTCCTAATTTTTCCAGGCCAGCTCATGTCACTTTTTTCAGAACTCTTCCCCCTGCCCAGCCCAAGATAGCCCATCCCTCCATCATAAGGTTTTTAGTATAATCTTAGAATTGTAGAATGGCTAGAGATCCCCACCTCTCCCTCCCTCTCCCTCCCTCTCTCTCCCCCTCTCTCGCCCTCTCTCCTTCTCTCCCCCTCTCTCACCACCTCCCCACCACCTTTCTCCAGCCTCTGGAAAGTACAATGACTTAAGGTGACCCAGGAAGTTAGGAACAGAGTCAGACTCCAAACCTCTTTGACTCCCAGACCCATATTCTTACCCCTCTGCTCTGCAGCTTCTCTTATTGGCTTATCTTATCTGTATGGCACTTCTGGCTAGAGTTCTGGACTTCCTTGCATTGTTAGCCATCTTTTCTGTGCATTGTTAGCACCTGGAGGGGAGGAATGGTATTTGAATGAGGAACTGAACATTCAATTTCTTTCTTGAATTATCTGCCCGCAGTTCAGTGAACTCTAATTTGGCTTTCTGGCTGTGGTATTCATTGGCTAATGGAATGTAAAGCCTTCCTGGAACTGTTCATTTTCCATATAGCTTTGTGGGTGGGCATTTTTCTGGTAGACTGCTCTGTTGGGTCCATTGCTCAGGCCTAGACTCCTCACGAGAAATATAGCAAGACCTTCCTGCCTCTAAGAAATGGCGAGCCCTGAAAAGATTCTCTATAGAAGAGTTAATTTTTAGCTAGCATGTAAGACCTCTCTAAATTTGTACCTATGCCTTCCTCTTCTAACAGTTATTTTAGCTGTGGCTGTTGTAAAGAGGAAACAAAACAAAACAAAAAGCCCCAACCCACTCCTGGTTACCATGGATTTCACCCAGCAATGTTTTAATTTTAGTGCTGGCATTTTCATGTCAGAGTCAGAAATATTGGCAGCGATCCTAGTCAGCTCCCTGTTCATGTTTGCCTGTGGGGGCAGGACTACAGGGTCCCGCCTCTCCTAGCTGTCGTTTCTGGTGGTAAAGTCTCATCTGATGGTTTTCAGCTCAGAGCTTCCTCTACATCTTGTAGGCACTAGGCCCAAACTGAAGTTACCTGGGCCAGTGCTTTGGATATGGAATGGGTCTTGGACCCAGGCTTTCATTGGTATAAGGGGCTTCTGGGAGGGAAACTCCCTTGGCCAGTGCAGGTCTGAACTTCCTTTGCAATTCCTTTGCCCAGAAGAGGCCCTGGAAAGTTGAATGACCTGCCCAGAGGTGGGACCTGTATCTCTTGGCTTTTCTGACTCCTGAAGCTGGTTTCCTATTCTTCGTCTCTAGCCACCTAACACATATTAAGTGTTCTAAAATGTTTGTTTATTGAATTGGTGTGGGGAAACTTCATTGGACTCGGAATTAGGAGATCTGGATTCAAATTACATTTTCTGGCTGCGCCACTTTGGGTAAACTACAGAATCTTTAGCTTATCCATAAGGAGGGCTGCCAGATAATAATACTTGCTCATGCAATTATGAAGAAAGTGCTTTGTAAGCCTTAAAACTCTGTAGAAATATTGAGTGAAACAATTGGAAAACGTGTTCATTGTGTGGTCTAGATGGTAAGAGACATGAAGATTCAGAGAGGAGAAAGATGAGAATGGGTTGGAATCATCAGGGAGTGTTTCATGGGCTTGCTTGCTTTAGGAAAGCTCATTTTAGTTGGAATCCATCCATTCTTGGTCTAATAAATGTACCTGGATTGAGCACTTATTAAACTTTTAGAGAGAAGGGAGAACAAGAGAGTAGCACATAAAGTCAAACGTGGGGTATGTTTATTGGAGTAAATGCCACATATTGGGAACGAAAAGGAATTTAAATAGTCAACCAGGCTACCTTCTTGATTTAATTTTATTTTAAAAATTAATTTTGTCAATGTCCTTTGTCCTTACCTTAGTCATCTACTGCACACCCCCTCCCCCACGCTCTTCCTTGTACGTAACAAGGAAAAACAATTGAGCCCAATGACTTGGTGTAGTGGCCCCATCTGACAGCGGGCACAGGCTTCTTGCTAGTCTCCCATCGTGGTGCCCAGAGGAGGGAGGCATCTTTCCTTGTCTGTTCTTGTGGACTGGTATTGGTTTTTCAGTTATTCAGAGTTCCTTTTAGTGGGCCTCTTTTTACACTGTTGTCGTCATTTTGTATGTTGTAAATTTTGAATCTGCTTGGTTTATACATCAATTCATATAAGTCTACAACTTGCACTACATGCCAATGTGACATGTAATGTTGCTCTGAATTTTTTAAGCATTCTGTTTCATTCTTGTGCCATAGCTGCTCCAGCTATGTTTCTAGTTCTTGGCTGTCACGAAATGTGCTGCTATTTATATTCTGGTATATACTAGATTTTTGTTTCTTTTTTTAAACCTTTTTATTTTGGGGGGCAATTGGGGTTAACTGACTTGCCCAGGGTCCTACAGCTAGTAAACGTCTAAAGCTGGGTTTGGCCTCAGATCCTCCTGACTCCAGGGTAGGTGCTGTATCTACCGTGCCATTTAGCTGACTCAAATCTTTGTCTCTGACTTTGACCTCCTTGGGGCATATGTCAGTAGTGTACTCAAGATTTTTGGACCCAGTTTTATAATTAAGATTATGTTAACTTGTGTAGGGTCAGGTAAATGAGCAGAAGTAGGATTTGAATTCAGGTTCTTTGATTTCAAATTAAGCATTCCTTATCACACTGTATGAGCAGGCCTGTATAGCCTAAGCAGCGAAGCTCGCATAGCATCCAAGCCTTACTTGTAGCCCAAAGAATTGGGCCCCCAGAATGTCCAAAGCTTACTTTTAGTACACCACTTTGGTGACAGTTGTTGGGTCATATATGGGGGGATTGGGGAGGAGGAGAAGCTGTAAAATTTGGGGGTGATGGCGACAGTGCTGAGTAGGATCAGGATGAGGTGGGGGGGGGCATGCCTTGGTTAGATGTCATGGAAGTCTGAATTAGAGCAACCCAAGTGACCCTTTGGAGAAGCAGGCAGAGATGATTATTCTAGCCTCATTATTCAGAAGGAGGCTAATCAAATGAGACACTTAGTGGGAAATTGCCAGGTGTCGATGGCTTTGCCCAAGGTATAGTAACCAGTGATTTCCAGATGGGAATTTTGGACTTCTAGGGATTGGATTGGGCTTCCATCCATTGAGTGGTTTTGCCTAGATCGTAGCACCAGAGTGTTGGAGCTGTCAGGGACCTCAGGGATGATCTAGTCCAGGTGCCTCCTCTTACTGATAGGGAAACTGAGGCCAGGGGAGGCAAAGTGACTTGTGCCCAAGGTTACACAGGGAGTAAACATTCAAGTCAGGATTTGAACACAGGTCCTTTGACTCCAGAGTCAGGGACTTTTTTGTTCTTTTCTCCCCATCTTTTTAGCAGGGGTTAGTGAGGGATCTTCATTTTCCCAACCTTTGGGGCTTGCCAGCTTTAGAATCTCCCATCAGGAAGTGACTTGCCTGTCCCTTCTTTAAAAGGGAAGCTGCTCCAAGGGGCCTGGGGTTAAGGAAGAGAGCTGAGAACTTTGAGCAGCCATCCCCACTGGCTTTATCCTGTGTGTGGTGAAATCTCAGAGGGACTGAACTCTCACTGACTTGCTTTCAGTTTGCAAAGTCAGGGCTGCCTGAGCTTGGGGTCGCTGATCACTAAGGGGATGAAGCCATTGCTTTAGGTTATTTCAGGACTAATTGAATTGTACCTTGTCATATTTGAGGTAGAATGTTGGCATGCCCTTGCAGCCTCAGATCTACGGCCCCAGACTCCTTCTTTCCGACATTGAAATATGCCTTTGCAATTGAGGATACATTGCAGTACCCCTGGAAGACTAAGGATCGAAGGCTCTCCCAGGCTTATGGGAAAGTGTCACTTTTCTGTTGCACTGCACCCTCTTGTGGGAAGAGAAGGAATAGCAGTGATTGGTCTGAGGCCTGCCAGTCTTGTCTTTTTTTTTTTTTTAAACCAGCTTTGTTGAGCTGGGGAGGCACTCACCTGTTCTTAATATTTCCTTTTCCTCCTTCTAGGAACGGAGTTAAGGCTGTTTTTCTTTTTCACTTGTGGCAGCTGGAGCTTGTCTCTAATATCTAAACCCTCTCAGAGATTTTACCTCTGCTATGTTCTTCCCGCAGGATAATGCGCCCAGATGACGCCAACATCGCAGGCAATGTCCACGGAGGGACGATTCTGAAAATGATTGAAGAGGCTGGGGCCATCATCAGTACCCGACACTGTAACAGCCAGAAAGGAGTGAGTATCGGTGGGTCACGTGTACCCTGGCCCTTGCGCCCGTTACTGTCCTCCCCAATGAGGAAACAAATTTCAGTGCAGGGTCTCTGACGCTGTAATTGAGTGGCTTTTTCCTTCCTTTTTTCCTAGCCTCTTGGGGTCTTCTGCAAGCCCTGGCCACTGTTAAGAGGCCTTTGGCAGCTTCTTCCTCAGCAGGAGGCACTTGGCCTCAGTGAAACTGTGGTGGGGAAGAAGCTCTTTTCTTAGAAGAAAATGGAGGAGAGAGCCAAAGAAGAATGACGTTCATTATCTATTGTTTTAGAGCAGGGGGTTCTTATCCTGGGGTGTCTGAACTTGTCTTCTAAAAAAAACCCACAGTATTGCAGTATAATTGGTTTCCTTTTCGATCTTCTGTGTTTAATTTTTATGTATTTAAAAACAAGTATTCTGAGAAGGAGCCATAAGCTGTCAAAGGGGCTCATGACACAGCAACATCAAAAAGGTTTTGAACTGCTCTTTTTGAGTACCTGGAGCCATGTTTGCCATTACTATTAGTCAAGAGAACTAAGTGACTCTCAAGCTTTGGGAATTCTAGTCTAATAGGTGTGTGTGTACATGTGTATATACACATACATATTATACATAAAATATATACACATATAATATATATGTATAGACAGTTCTCACGACAGTTCTCACTTTACTTAAATTCTCACTAACAAATTCACACAAAGAATCCTGAAAGAAATCTGCATTCTAAAAAAAAATTACAAGAATTGCTTATGCAAAGCAGATGCTGTGTGAAAAGATGAGTAAATGGTGGGGGGAAGCTGAGAAGCATCTCTAAGTCACTTCCTGTGTATCTGCAGACAGTAAGTGATCCTGTATCTCTCCCTGTAGTGATCCTCATATTTTTACCATGGCTGGCAGCAAATGTATTCTTGAGGGGAAAAATGAACTATGTTATAACCATAAGTGAATAGACTTGGAAATGAAAATAAAAAGAATTAGAAAATATGGAAGAGGCTAAACTCTTCATCGATAACACATGAACTTAGT
>CM053622.1:803043459-803139720 GCA_028646595.1 Phalanger gymnotis | reverse complement strand
TGTTCCCGCTGTGCGCGCTGGGCTCAGCTCCGCTCCCCTCAGCTGGGGGCTGGGAGGTCTGTGTGGGACAGACCTTACCCAGAGACCATCCAGGCTGTCCTGGGCTGGAGCCCTGCTTCCCTCTGCCACTTTGTGGGTTCTGCAGCTCTAGAATTGGTTCAGAGCCATTTTTTTTATAGGTTTTTGGAGGGACTTGGTGGGGAGCTCACGCCAGTCACTGCTTCCCAGCCGCCATCTTGGCTCCGCCCCCCCCAAGGTATCATTTATGAGCTACATTTACCTAGGCAATTTCAGCTTTGGATTCAGATAAGGACTTGACCTTTAGAGATTTCTGGAAGTCCTATAATATTTACCATGTAATCTGAAATATTGTTAAGGCATGGGAAAACATAACAGAAACATGTGCAGAGACAGTTTGGAAAAAAGCATGCTTGTGGATTTAACGAAGATGAAACAGTCGAAGAAGCGCGTGACGAGATTGGAAAATTAGCATAGGAATTGGAGCTAGAAGTGGATGAGAATGATGTGGAGCTGCTCCGATCTAATGGAGAAGAACTGTCGAAGGAGGATCTGATTGAGACGCCGGCTGCAAAGACACCAAAGAAGAAAGAGACGCTTGGGAGCCCGAGTTCAAACCAGAAAGGCTCACGATGAAATATTTGGCAGAAGCATTTTATCATTTGAGTAAATTTTTTCTTGTATTGAAAAGCTGGATCCAAATACTTGAAGATTTTTAAGTTCAAAGACCAGTTGAAGGTCATCATCTATGGGCGGCTAGTTGGTGCAGTGGATAGTGCCGGGTCTGGAGTCAGGAAGACTCAGCTTCTTGAGTTCTAGTCTAGCCTCAGACACTTCCTAGCAAGTCACCTAACCTTGTTTGCCTTAGTTTCCTCATTTGTAAAATGAGCTGGAGAAGGAAATGGCAAACCACTCTAGGATCTTTGCCAAGAAAACCCCAAGTGGAGTCATGAAGAGCTGGACACGACTGAAACGTCTGAACAACATCATCACGTATATGAGGCAAAAAAAAAAAAAAAAAAGAGCCACTCTTGATAGCTTCATAAAAAAGTTGTGGAGTCAGCCAATAAAGATGAGGTACAGTGGGTGGGGAAGGGGCTATGTGCTACACACCTATGTTAACTTTACTGTATGGTACCGTGCATACGTTATCACTAACTTTACCTTTCATTTCCTAATTCTTTTTATTATCATGGCACGGTGTTTGATATGTCTGCATTTTAGTACATTTTATGACTTGCATAAAGGTATTATTTGTGTATGCCTTTGTTATATAGGCTACGTGAAGTGGATGGCTAAGAGCAAATTTGCATTATGTAAAAAATGTTTTATGTAGAGCTCTGCAGAAGTGTCCCCTTAGGTAAAGTGAGAACTGTCTGTATACAAAAGCCAGAATTTGAGCTCTTGAGCAGCTACAGACTTTGTGGAGTGAGGTGTGGCCTTTGAGCCGTATGACTGCAAGGTTTACTACCAGAATCAGAGAGAGTGTAGATTGCCTCCTTTCCTGGTTCACCTGCAGCTGTTTTCTTGGACTTAATGCATTGGAACCCAGTAGTTATGTGTTGGGAAAACTTTAACCGGACTGCCTTGGTGTTGAAAGTATTGTCTTCTGGGGAGAGCAGAAAGTGCTGCTTAAGGCAGCCACAACCAGAAGTTTGCCAGTCAATCCATCTCAACAAACATGTATTAAGTGCCTGCTGTGTACGAGGCACTAGGGTTAGTGCTTGGGATACAAAAGTAATTAAAGCAGTCCTCGAGGAATTTGTATTCTCAATACATAGATAAGAATTTCACAGTGTGTTGATAGACAAGAAACTACAAGGTCTACGCCAAGTGATATTAAAGAATATCAAGAGGCATGGGGGCACTGATGCCCAGCAGGACTCAGGACAGGCCTTGTGGAGGGAGATGTGCCAGAGGTATGTTTTGAAGGAAGCTTGGGGTTCAGAGTCAGAAGTGAGAAGGGCCGCATCCCAGCTGTGGAGGCCCTATATGGAGACACAGGAGAGTAGCCCTCATGGATGGCGGTCAGCCGGGAGGCTAGTTTGATGGGAACAGAGAGTAGATGGGGGACTTTAATAGGAAATAAGACTGGAGAGGTCAGGGCAGCCAGATTGTAGGGGGTTTTACATGCCAGGCTGAAGGACTTGCTGTTTGATGCCGGAGGCAATAGGGAGCCCCTGAACGTGTTTAAGTAGGGAGCACGGTCAGCTCTGTGTTGTGGGAATGTCCGTTTGGCAGTGCTGTAGAGGATGCATTGGAGAGAGGCTGGGAATGGGAGCTGGGTCAGAAGACAAAGGAGGGGGCACAAGAAGTCAAGGAAGTGGGATGGCCAAGACTTGGAAGCCAATCTGCCAGAGGGGGTGAGGAAGAGGGAAAAGTCAAGAGTGAGCCCAAAGTTGTGCCAGTGACTTGAGAGGATGGGAGTACCTAATGAGTGGGGAAATTAGAGAGAAGTGAGGTTGTTCCTGACAGGCTACACACATTTGTTCACAGGCACCTTTTAATTCAACAACCCTTTTCATAATGGCATATTTAGAGTTTAAGCTCCTGAAAGCTGTGGCCTGGGCATTGTATGCCTTGTGTAGGCCATGCAGTGGAGTAAGCCCAGCCTGTGGCCTGCTGGTGAGTGGCCCCCTTCCCTCTGACAGCCGCCAAACCCCACTGCTTGTTAGCCTGGTGTCTTCTGCTTTGGCGTGGCTCCTCTTCTAGGAGAGGTCAGCTTGAGGAGAGTGTCTGTACAACTCCCCCTCCCCTGCCCCTGTGGCTCTGCTCTAGAAACAACTTTCCTGAGCCTTTCTTTGGGCTTTAGACATCTCTGTCCAGGTGTCTCATCCTGATTCCATCACTGGCCAGAGACCAGTGACCTCACTCTCTGCTTTCTTGAATTAGTGTTGTCTCAGAGCCATGTGATTTCTTCCTCTGAAGTTTGGCTTAGGGGAAATGAGAACTCTTAAACAATTCTTTACTGTAGTAATTAAATTAGGCGACTTGGATGTAAAAAAATCTAATGAGTGCTAACCCATCTACTCACTGCAAATGCTGACTTTTGGATCTAGAAGGGACCCTACAGATGGACTCCACCTCTTTCATTTTCAAAAAAGTTGTAATTTGTTTTATTTTTTCAGCTGATATGCATTTATTTTTTCCCTGTGTTGTCCCTCTTCTCCATTGGAAGAAAAGAAAACCTAGACCCTTGTGACAAATGTGCACAATCAGGGAAAACAAATTCTCAATTAGAGACGTCCAAAAACAGTCCCAGTGTACGTCTTTAGTCTGTCACCTTTTTATCAAGAGGTCGCTGTTATGCTTCCCCATCCGTCCTCTGGAAGTGTGCTTGCTCTTCATGTTGATCAGAGTTTTTAAGTCTTTCAGAGTTGTTTGTCTTTGCAGCTAATTTCTTACCTAACTGTTGTTAGCAGATAGATGACAAGCATTTATGAAGCACCCACTATTTGCCAGGCACTGTGCAAATATTTGACATCAACCCTGAGAGGTAGTGCTATTATGATCTTCATTTTACAGATGGGGAAACTGAGGCAGACAGAGGTTAAATGATCACCCAGAGTCACACAGCTAGAAAGTGTCCAAGGCCAGATTTGAACTGAGGCCTTCCTGATTCCAAATCCAGCTCACTTTTCACTGTGCCGTATAGTTGACTGCACATATGTATGTAAATGTGTTTTTACATAACAGTAAATATTTATTGAATTTTAAAATTTTTCTTTGATTGTTAAACTGTACATTGTTGCATATAATTTATTATTTCCTTGTGTGTAAATAGTTCCTTTCAACTTAAAATTGAGTAGAGCCTTAGTATTGACTCTATGTTTTCATATATTTTATTTAGATAGTAAATTTTGAAACCTTTTTTTTTATTTCCTTTCCACCTCTAAATCTATGATCCATTTATGTTCGTTTCATGTTTCTGCTTCTTTCCATTTCAAATTTTAAAATTATATATTTGAATCCATATACTTTTGTCTCTGATGATCTGTTTCTTAGAGGGGTAAAGATACTTTTCCATTTTCTTGTAGTTTCTTATTTGTATTTTAGACTGATCCAACCCTTTGAATGTATCTGGAATCGATTGCACTCTGTGATGAGTCATGAGTCTAGTTTAACCCTTTCCACAAGAGTATCTATTCTTTCAGAGCTTCTTCATTTAAAAAAATACATACAACATGTAAAGACACAAAATTATAAACGCACAAAATCCAAATAAGCCAATCTCTATAAAAGGTAGTCTGGGAGATGTTGAATTTCTTTCTAGTTTAAGGCTTATGTTATGGAAGGCAGTGAGGTGTGTGTGTGTGTGTGTGTGTGTATGTGTGTGTACGTGTGTACGTATTTTGTTGGGGGTCTTCTTCTCTTCTCCCTCTCTACTACTTCAGTTGGTGACCTCATCAACTCCTGTGAATTCATTTACCACCTCTATACTAATGATTCTGAAATCTTAAGTATTCTTCCCTGACCTTTCTCCTAGCCTCCAGTTTCGAATCTCCTACCACCTATCGGACAACTTGACCTGGATGTCCCACGGACATCTTAAACTCAACACGTCCAAAACCGACCCCAAACCTTCCCGCCTTCCAAATCTCTGTTACCATTGAAGGCACCACCATCGTCCCAGGCACCAAGGCTCTCAGCCTAGGAATCATCCTGGACTCTTCGCTGTCTTTCATACCTCACGCCTGTACTCCCCCTTTTCTTCTCTGACGCTGCCACCAGTCTGCTACAGGCCCTCATCACCCCATTCCTAGACTATTGCAGTAGCTGCCTGCCCCACTCCAGTCCACCCTCTATTCAGTCACTAAAGTGATTTTACCAAAGCACAGATCCCACAGATCCCACATCCCACAATACTCTCTGCTCAGTAAGTTTCTGTTGCTCCCTGTCACCCCCAGCAGTAAATAAAATCCTCCATTTGGTGTTCCAAGGATTTTATAACCTAGTTCTCCTCTACATTTCCAGGCTCATACCTTACTCTTTGGTACATACCTTTAGATCCAGTGACACTGGCCTCCTGGTGGTTCCACGAATAAGACACTCTATCTCTTGGCTCTAGGCATTTTCTCTGGCCATCTCCCATAACAGGAACACTCTCCCTCCTCTACTCTGGTCACTGACCTCTCTGGTTTCCTTTAAGCCCCAGCTACAATCTCACCTTCTCTCTTTCTTAATTGCTTCCTGTTTATCATGCACACTTGCTCTGTATGTGTGTGTTTGCCTGTTGTCTCCTACAGTAGGTTGTAAGCTCCTTGAGGGAAGGAAGGGTTTTTCGTTTTTCTTTGTATCCTCAGCGCTTAGCCTGACACTTAGTAGCCATTTAATAAACTTTTTTGGCTGGCTCGCTGTGCCCTGTTTCCACTGCCAACTGCCAGCAGGTGGTGCTATGGCATTATCTCTTTGTGGAGGAAAACAGCCTCAGAATCAGAATCTGAGTACGATGAGAGAGACATTGATGGCCGTCCAGTCCAGCTCATCATTCCTGCACAAGAACCCCTTCTAGACATATATGACAAGTAGTCACCTTATCTTTGTTTGAGGGCCTCCAGGGAGCAGAGTCCACCCTTTGAGGCAATCCATTGCTCCTCTGCAGAGCTGTTATGGTTAGAAAGTTTTCTTTAGATCTAGCTTAAATCTGCCTCATGGCAACTTCCCCTTGTTCCTCCTTAAGCCTTTTGGGGCCTAGGAGAACAAGTCTAATGCTTTTTCTATGTGGCAGTCCTTCAGATACTTGAAAACACTATCATGTTTCCCATAAATCTTTTTTTCTCAAGGCTTAAAATCCTCTATTCCTTCAAATAATCCTCTATGGCAGGAATTCAAGACTGTCCCCATCCCAGGGGCCATCTTTTCTTGATACTCTCTAGCTTATCAACGTCTTCTATAAAATGTGGTGCATAGAACTTAACGTGATACTCTAGATGTGGTCTAGACATGACAAAGTACAGAGAGAAGGTCGCCTCTAGTCCTGAATGGTGGAGCTCGGTGGGCCCCAGGCTGCATTTCACGTTCAGCATAGCACACGCTTTCCTCGTATTAAGTTTTTCTTTCATATTTTCCAAGTGAATGGCTGTCTGGCCATGCCTGCTTCCTTTTATATTTTGGGAAGCAAATTTTTTTTGGATCTCTGTTAAATTTTGACTTATTTGATTTGGTTCAGCATTCTAGCCTGCCAAGTTATCTATATATCTATATAATCTTTTACACTCTTGTCTCTCTCACTTAGTTTTACAGCTGTCCTTCAGCTTTGAATTCTCTGCAAATTTGATAAGTGTGTCTTCTCTGCTTTTGCTAAGCTATTGTCTGCCTTATTGATAGGTATTAAACCAGATGAGACCAATCACAGATCCCCAGATGCTCTCCTGAAGATCTCCTTCCAAGCTAAGAAAGAATGATGAATGACCTTCCCTTGGGATCTTGTCATTCAACCGGGTCAGAATATACCTCACTATATCATTGTCTGCCCCGAATATTTGCCACCGGACTAGGCTGAGAGACTTGGAGCAAATGCTTTCCCAAATCTGGATAAATGATGTCGGCAGAATCTCCTGATCTATAAATAAGGTTGTCTGACAAGATACGTTCTTGGAGGAGTCATGTTGGTTCTTGGGGACCCAATGATTACTTGGCTCGGTGCTCACTGAGAGTCAGGGGAATAACAACTGATTCCTGGCCAAATTCAAAAACGTTCTCATTGTCCTCTTCCTGCAGATTCTCTTCTCTTCTCTTTTTGAACCCTCCTGCGGGACGCTTGCTCGTCACAGCTCTTCATGTTCTTTCAGTGCCTGAAGCATCCACTTGGGCCTGGGGACTTAAATTCACCCCAAATAGCCGGGGCTCTCTTATTTTCTCCTTAATGACCTTGGCTGTCACCCCCTAAGGAGCCATTTTGGTTCTGTCCTTTCCAGGCCAAAGATCATTCTTCTGAACGGACAGAACAAGGCAGGGTGAGAGCTGGCGGTAGCCCTGCCTTCCTTCTCTCTTTCCCACTTAGCCCCGTAAGCAGTCCTGTCTTTCTTTGATTCCTCCTCCCCCAGTATTGTCTTTGTCTTTCTTGCCACCCTGAGCTTATTCTGAATTTTAGCATTCCTCCCAGTTTTACAGGATCTTACTATGCTTTGTATTCTTCATTTGCTTCATTATCTGCTCATAGCTTTTAAAATTAACAGCAAGCATTTACTGCTTGCTTCCTGAGTATCCATAAGAGTATCATCAGGTAGCGCTCCTTATCTTCTTCAGCGGCTGGGTGGTGCAGTAGTTAAGAGGCTGAGCCTGGAGTCAGGCAGACACCAGTTCAGATGGCTTTAGATGCTTACTGGCTGTGCGATTCTAAGCAAGTCATTTAACCTCTGTTTGGCCGAGTTTTCTCAGCTGTAAAATGGGGGTAATAGCACTTAGCTCCCAGGGTTGTTGTGAAGAACAAGTGAGATAATAGCTGGAAAGTGCGCGGTGCAGCCCCTGGCACATAGTAGGTGCTGGCTATCATTATCATTGTTAATGTTTTTGTTAGAATTTTTCTTTTTGTCTTCAGAATTTGATTCCTGAGAGCTTCTCATCCCTGCTGGGCTGACACCTCCCACAGGCTTTTAGACCAAATAAGAACTTAGTTATCCTTTATCCTTTACTGTGAAATTTGTTCTTCTGAAGTTGAGGTTCTGTGGCAGAATATCCTTAGATTTCTTCTCTTCTTTCGCACATTTTAAGATGAAATGTTACTTTTCCCCCCAAAATCCTCATTGTTTACAAGTCTTTTGGTAAGAATCAGACCCAGAATAGAATTTCCTCTTGGCTCCTAGACTTTTCCAAGAAGAATATTTTTTTTGTTTCACTTCCATTGGCAGAGAGCTCCTGCAGATGTCTGAGTGATTGAAGGCCACTGTCACTACTATACCAGGCACATTGTGATCTGTTTTCTGGAATCCTTATGCCTTTCTGTCTCTGTCCATGTAGTTTGTGTGTGACTTATTGCTGAAAATATCATTTTGGAGTCTGCTCCATTGATCTCCATTTGAATGTTCTCCCCTTTTCTCTCAGTGGTCTTTCTGCTTCTTTTTTTAAAAAAAAATTAATTAATTTTTAGTTTTCAACATTCATTTACATAAGTTTTAAATTTTTTTTCCCTCTCTCTTCCTTCCCTCCCCAAGACAGCCTGCAATCTGATATGGGCTCTGCATATACATTCCTATTAAATACACTTTCACATTAGTCATGTTGCAGAGAAGAATTACAACAAATGGGAGAAGCCATGAGAAAGAAAACAAACCAAAAAAGAAAAGAGTCTGCTTCGCTCTGCATTCGGACTCCATCGTTTTTTCTCAGGATGTGGATGGCATTTTCCATCAGGAATCTTTTGGAGTTGTTTTATGGTCCTTGCATTGCTGAGAAGGGCCGAACCTGTCAAAGTCAGTCATCACACGCTGTGGCTGTTACTGCGTACAGTGTTTTCCTGGTTCTGCTCCCCTCACTTAGCATCAGTTCATGTAAGTCTTTCCAGGTTTTCCTGAAGTCTTCCTGCTCCTCATTTCTTATAGCATGATAGTATTCCATTACATTCATACACTACAACTTGTTCAGCCATTCCCCAGTTGATGGGCATCCCCTCAATTTCCAGTTCTTGGCCACCACAAAAAGAGCTGTTATAAATGTTTTTATACATGTGGGTAGTGGTCTATCTTCTGTTCTTTTGAATGCCCCTTCAGGACAGTATTCCCGAGACCAGAGCACGTGGTCCCATTCTACCAATTCTCAGTGATAACTAGGAAGTCATGTTTCCTTCCCTGCCTCAGGATCCCAGAGCCCCTGAGCAGACCTCTAATGCTGTAGCTTTTCCCCATCATCTTTCTTTTTAATGTAACATTTTAATTTTACTCCCCCCACATGTTAACAAGCATTTGTTTTCTTTCTCTCTATCCACTACCACCTCTTACTCAAAAAAGAAAAAGAAAATACTTTTTAACACATATGCTTAGCCAAGCAAAACAAATTCTCACATTATTAGATAAAAGATTTTATCACTGCCTCTTTTCTTGAATTTTGTCTCTTGGACTTTTGTCTCTGCTCTTATAAGTTCTGAATGTGTATTCCTAGTTATAGGGGGCCGCTAGGTGGCGCCATAGCGCATAGAGTGCTGGGCCTGGAGTTAAGAAGACTCATCTTCTGAGTTCAAATTTGACTTCAGACAGTAACTGGGTGACTGGCCAAGTCACTTCACCTCATTTGCCTCAGTTTCCTCATATGTAAAATGAGTTGGAGAAAGAAATGGCAAACCACTCCAGTATCTTTGCCAGGAAAACTCTCAGGCACATAGTAGGTGCTTAAGTGATTGCTGATTCCCACAGTATACTGAAGCTACCTAGCTTGCCTGGGTATCGATATCTAGGCAGTATTCTCCCTCCTCTTTCTGTTTAAAGCCCTCTTGATTAGATTGTAACAACTCAGGCAGATAGATTCTTATGAGGCTTTGTTAGGTGAATTTTAGATCTGGCCAGAAGCTTGCCATTCTTCTGTTCCTTTAATCCACAAATCCAAATCCCATTTTGGCATTCCATCTTTTTTTAAATTAAATTTTATTTTTTATTGTGAGCTTAACAAATGAACATTTCAGTACACAAAGAACAGAAAAAGCTTGTGAACTTCTGTTATGTACACTTTGGTTTTTAAGTATATATTAAATTGCTAACATTCACTAGTATTATGGAGAAAAAGCAGAGGGGTTCCAGACAAACATCTACTTCTGCTTCGTTGACTACACTAAAGCCTTTGACTGTGTGGATCACAAGAAAATGTGGCAAATCCTTAACGAGATGGGAGTATCAGACCATCTTACTTGCCACCTGAGGAACCTGTGTGCAAGCCAAGAAGCAACAGTTAAAACCAAACATGGAACAACCAATTGGTTTAGGTTTGGAAAAGGAGTAGGACAAGGTCATATATTGTTACCTTATTTATTTAACTCATGTGCAGAGTACGTCATGGGAAATAAGAAATGGCTGGACAAATCCAAATTCAGATTTCAGGTTGCTAGGAGAAATACCATCAGTCTCAGATACGCAGGTGATACCGCTCTGATGGCAAAAAGGAGGAGGAATTAAGAAGCCTCTTGATGAGAGTGTAATAGCTGGCTTGAAGCTTAACATCCAAAATACTAAGATCTTGGCAACTGGTCTGTCACTTCCTCAAAAACAGAAGGAAGAGAGATGGAAGCAGTGGCAGATTTTATGTTCTTGGGTTCAAAGATCTCTGCAGATGGCGACCGCAGCCGTGAAATTGAAAAATGCTCCTTGAAAGAAAAACTATGGCAATTATAGACAGCATACTAAAAAGCAGAGACATCCCCCTGCTGACAGGTCTGTGTGGTCACTACAATGTATGGCTGAGAGTTGGACTATAATGGAAGCTGAGTGCCAGAGAATCAACGCTTTTGGATTGTGGTGCTGGAGAAGACTTTGGTGGGTCCCTTGGCCAGTAAGGAGATCAATTCGGTCAGTACTTCAGGAAATTAATTCCGACTATGCATTGGAGGATCAAATACTGAAACTGAAGCTGAAATACTTTGGGCACATAATGAGAAGAGGGGGACTCATTGGAATAGACCCTGATGTTGGGAAAGACTGAAGGCAGAAGAAGGAGGGGACAGCAGAGGATGAGATGGATTAATAGGGTCATGGAAACAATGAACATGAACTTGGGCAGACTCTGAGAGATAGTGGAGGCTAGAAGGGTCTGGCACAATCTGGTCCATGGGATCACAGAGAGTTGGACATGACTGAATAACAACAAAGCAAGCCTGCTTCCAACCTTATCATTCCACTGAAACTGCTCTCTCCAAAGTTACTAAAGATCTCAGATCTGCCAAATTCAGTGGCCTTTTCTCAGTCCCCACTTTCTTTGTCCTCTGCTGTCTTTTACTCTGTGGATCGATCACTCTCCTCCTTGAGCCTCTGTTCTCTCTGGGTTTTCAGGACACGATTCTCTCAGAATCTTCTGCTTTTCTGACCGCTCCTTCTGTCTCCTTTGCTGGATCCCCCTCTGGATCATGCCTTTTAACCACAGGCGTCCCTCAGGCTTCTGTCTTGGGCCCTCTTCTCTTTTCACTCTATTGCTTCACTTGATGATCTCATCAGCTCATAAGTCTTTAATTACTATCTCTGTGCTCATGAGTTTCAAATCTACCTTTCCTGCCCCAACCTCTCTGCTGACCCCCAGTCTTTCATCTCCAGCTGCCCTTCAGACATCTCTCACTGAATGTCCAGCAGACATTTAAGTTCAGTATGTCCAAGACAGAAGCCGTTATCTTTTCCCCAGACTCGTACTGCAGAGGTCACCACTGTCCCCTCAGTTCCTCAAGCTCTCAACCTAGGAATCATTTTGGACTCTTCACTATCTGTCACTGTCCTAGACTCCGTACTTCTAACCTTCTCCCCCCCCCCCCATTCAGTCTGTTGCCAAATCCTGTCTCTTTCTTCTTTGTACCATCTCTCCAATATTCCCCCTTCCTCCCTTGACACAGCCACCACCTCGGGCAGATCCTATCACCTCACACCTGGATTATTGCAGTAGCTGCTGGGGGGTGGTCTGCCATCCTCAAGACTGTCCTCGCTTTACCCCATCCTCTATTCAGCCACTCAAGTGATTTTCCTAAAGTACAGGGTCAATTAGGTCACCTCCACCCCACTAAATTCCCATGGCTCCCTAGTGCCCCCAGGAGCAAATGCAAAATGCACTGTTTGGCATTCACAGCCCTTCATGACCTAGCCACCTCTCACCTTTCCAGTCTTCTTACACCTTACTTCCCAACATATACTCTTCAGTCCACTGACACTGGCTTCCTGGCTTTTGGAAGACACTCCATCTCTTGACCTTGGTTATTTTCTCTGGCCACCCCCCCTGCCCCCTCGCCCCTCCACTCCATGCCTAGACTGGAATGCTTTCCCTCCTCCCCTGCGACTATAGACCTCCCTGGTTTTCTTTAAGTTTCAATGAGAATCCCATTACAAGAAGCTTTTTCCAACAACTCTTAATTCTGGTCCTTCCCTCTGTTTAGTTGCTATTTATACTGTTTCTAGCTTGCCTTGTCTGTATTTGTTTGCATGTTGTGTCCCTCATTAGATTATAAGTTCCTTGTGGTCAGGGACTGACTTTTGCTTCTTTTTGTATCCCCAGAGCTTAGCCCAGTGCCAGGAATATAGTAGGCACTTAATAAATGTTTGCTGATTGAGTGATTGCAAAATCTTTCTAAATCCTATGACTCCTCTATGACCTTTGATTTTTTTTACCCCCAAGACTTGAGTCAAGGCTCAGTTTTTCTTTTTGCTTTGGCCTCTCCGACCCGTGATCTTATCTGTGTAGTAGCTATAAATATTTTGGTGTCCATAAACCCTTCCTTTTACCTTGACCCCTTTGGGGAAATGCCTGGCAGCCCCATCCCCAATTTCAGTCAGTATTTATTAAATGCTTACTGTATGCTTAGCGTGATGCCATGGACTACGAAGAGGTAGCTAGGTGGCGCAATGGAGACAGTGCCAGTCTGGAGTCAGGAAGGCTTATTGTCCTGAGTTCAAATCCAGCCTCAGACACTTGCTAGCCGTGTGACCCTGGGCAAGTCACTTCACCCAGTTTGCCTCAGTTTCCTCATCTGTAAAATGAGCTGAAGGAGGAAATGGCAAACCACTCTAGTATCTTTGCCAAGAAAATCCTAAAAGGGGGTCACAAGAGATGGACATGACTGAAACGATTGAACAACAATGTTATATGTCGGATATTGTTTAAACATTTTAATGTATTTTTTATCTTTAACATTATTTTTAAATTTTGCATTCTAAATTCTCCCCCCTCCCCCCTACTGATAAGGCAAGCGATATATCAGTTATATATGTAAAATCTATGTCATATATTCTTTTCCCCACATTTTAAAATTTTAGACAAATACAAAAACTTAAATACTTGTTAAAAAGAAAAAGAAATATAAACTTAAATTAAAAAGAAAAAAAACATGTCATGTGCACAGCAGAATATAGGGGAGGATTTAGAATATATAGCAATAACTTGTCATTTCAAGAAATCCTATGTATTAAATACTGTGCATTATGTTGAAAGCCATCCATCTTTTCTTTGTTTTCTTGTAGGTTTCTTTTGTTCTCTGCTATACACTTTTTCCTTTGTCCTTTTTTGCCCCTTCCTCACCACTGCCCACCACCCCAAGGCTACAACTGAGCATGGACATATTTATATATAGGTATTGATATATACATACATGTATACATATGTACACATACATATGTACATACAGTATGTCATATATTCTTAATAAAAGTCGATGCCTTTGAGAAGACTGATTTTTTTGGCATCTTTTTTGGTGGGGAGCAGTGTAATTGTATTTCTCTGTATTGGGTTTGGTGAGTATGGGAGGGGCCAGGAAAATGATTGTCACACATGCAGGATGATTATCTGCATTATTATCTGCTTTGCCTCTGAATCCCACAGACCATGGGACCTTCCCGCCTGCTTTGCCGCTAAACCTTTCCACGTATCGTCCCCCTCATTGGAGTAGGAGTTCCTTAAGAGCAGAGACAGTCTTATAGTTCCATTTGTGCTCTCAGTGCTTAGCAAAGTACCATGTCCATAGTAAGCACTCAATAAATGCTTTTTCATTCATTCAAGAAAAAAGAAAAATGATTGCTACACTGACAACTATTCTTCAAAATCGATTTATTTTTAGTTTACAACATTCAGTTCCACAGGCTTTTGAGTCCCAAATTTTCTCCTCCTCCCACCTCCCTGAGACAGCATGCAGTCTGATATAGGCTGTACATATACATTCACAGTAAACATATTTTCACATTAGTCATTTTGTAAAGATTAGAATCAATGGAAGATACCATGAGAAAGAAGAAACAAAACAAAAAAAAAAAAAAGAAAGAGCAAATAGTCTGCTTCCATCTGCTTTCAGACTCCAAAGTTCTTTCTCTGGATGTGGAGGGCATTTTCCATCATCAGCCTTTTGGAGCTGTCTTTGGGCCTTGCATTGCTGAGAAGAGTTAAGTCAGTCATCACACAATGTGGCTGTAACTGTGACACCCACTCTTAGTCTCAGACTCTGCAAGGTGGCAAGCTATCCATTGTGCCATGAAGATGATAGCTAGCATCTAGTGCTTTAAGATTTGCAGAGCACTTTATGTATATTATCTCATTTAATCCTCACAACAACCTTGGCGGGGGTAGATGCTATTATCATCCCCATTTTACAGATGAGAAAATTGAGGTGAGAGATGCAGTGTGTGAGGTTAGATACAGCCCATCATCTCTCCTGTGTCCTTGTTAGCCCAGGGATCAAGACTCTCAAAACATCCTTTATAAAACAAAATAACCTTAGTTTCTAAAATCCCCCAAAGCTACTGAGAATGTACTTTGAAAAGCATGTCAGCTTCTCCGAATAATATTTAATATGATACTACTGCAGATAGGAGGACAATATGCTCTAATGGCAGTCTGGTAGATAAACACTTTACTCTCGTGAAAAGATTTTTATTGAATCAACAGTGGATAAAGATGTGTGAGCCTGTCTGCTCTACAGAATTTCTTTAAATTGTTTCCATATCAGACAAGCAGTGTTGTCTGCCTGGATGTGGAAATATTTTCATTATGTAGAGCTGTGTATTATAATGGTACTCGTTAAAATGAGCTTCCCCATTTAATAATATGAATAGCTTTGTGCTTGGCCAATTAGGCCTGCACTGTTACAGGTGTAGGTCAAAGCCATCTTAACTGTAAAGCCATGAGCCCTTCTATTTTTATAACATCTTATTATTTATTAAGCACTTTTCACCTGCCTTCTCACTTGAGCCTTAGCGCAGACTGTGAGGAAGGTAGATGGGAAGAAACCAACAGAGTTTCACTGCTCCCAAATTAGCTCCTTAAAGAGGCCATAACCAGCGTAGGGGATTGGGGACCAGAAAGCGATTGAGGTGGGCCTGGAGTTTAAGCCTCCAAATCAGATTCCAGCATCCCTTCCATCATAGTGTAATGCTTTCACAATAGTTAGGAAGAGCCTGGCACATCCCAGATGTTTTAGTCAAGATGTAAAGGGGATGTGTCACCATGTTGTCTGAAAACATCCTCACAGGTCGCTTCTAGGCCCTCTTGTCCTAGATCTTGGTCTGTGGCAAAGAAGTAACAGCTACTTTCCCCATGGAGTTTAGTGAATAAGAAGACTGGCACATAGGATTCACACACACACACACACACACACACACACACACACACACACACACACGTCGTTGGAGTCATTGTTCAGTTGCGTCTGACTCTTCGTGACCCTATTTGAGATTTACTTGGCAAAGATCCTGGAGTAATTCACCATTTCCTTCTCTAGTTCATGTTGCAGATGAGGCAAACGAGATCGAGTGACTTTCCCAAGGTCACACAGCCAATAAGTATCTGAGGTCAAATTTGAATTCAGGTCTTCCTGACTCCGGGGCAGCACTTGATCCGCTGTGCCACACGCATGCGCACGTACATACATATACACACGTGTGCGTGTGTTTTCTCCCCTTCTTCGTGTGGGAGTGCGACAGTCATTTTACTTGTGTGTCTTCAGTCCAGAGCCTTATGGCTTGACCTCGCCAATGGTCGGGGCTTTGAAGATAGACTTGGAGCAGGCTTGTGTTCAGAGGCAAGATCTGAATGTGAGAAGGAAGGAAATGTTCTTGACCTCACCGGCTTTGTGTGAGAGAGCCATCCGTCTCTCCTTGCCTTCTCCTAGATCACTTTATTTTGATCCTTTTCCCCCTTTATCTTGTTTGGTTCATGTTTGGGTATATAGCAGTTGCCTCAGTTAGGCTGTAAGCTCCTTGAGGGCAAGGACTGTGGTTTTTCATCTCTGCGGCCTTTGCATCCAGCATAGCACCTTACCTAGAGTAGGCCCTTCAGTGTATGGAACTAAATAGTTTAAAAAAAAAAAACAAACTATCCTCTGGAGCAGGGCTGTCCAACCTTAGGTTTTTATTGAAACAATAGACAATATATTTTGATTTGCCATTTTAGTGAGAGCTCTGCAGTAGCTCAGCTTCCTTTACTAAAGCGTTTATGTAAATTTCTGTGCTTGTAGGCGGGTGGCATAAATCGCACTGAGGGCCCCAGGTTGGCTGCATTTTGGATAGCCCTGCTCTAGAGGGTTGTGGAAAGACAGAAACATTAACTCACTGCTGGTGAGACTATGAATTGGACCAGCCATTCTGGAAAGCAATGTGGAATTATACAATAGAAGTCAGTAAAATGCCCATATTCTTTGACTCAGAGATCCCACTGCTACTTAAATACCCCAGGGAGGTCAATGAGGGGGAAAAAAAGGCACTCCACATATATAAAAATATTTATAGCAGCCCTTTTTGTAGGAATCAAGAGTAGGAAATAAAATTAGTGCCTATTGATTGGGGAATGGCTAAATAGCTAGGTGGCGCAGTGTATGGACCTGGAGTCAGGAAGACTCATCTTCCTGAGTTCAAATCTGGTCTTAGATACTTACCTGTGTGACCCTGGGTAAATCCCTTCACCCTGTTTGCCTCAGTTTCCTCATCTGTAAAATGAGCTGGAGAAGGAAATGGCAAGCTACTCTAGCATCTTTGCCAAGAATGACTGTAGTAGGAAGGCCGAATTTATGATCTCAAAAAGGATCATATATATATATCCGAATGGTTCGAAATCGTTGGGTATATAGAATTCTCTAAATAGAAGGCATCAAAAAATTTATTCAGGGCCCAGAGCAACAAATTAGCGAACCAACCTCCCCATTCCAGTATTGTGAACAACAAGCCTCCAGGCCCAGTAGGCCCGCCTCACAAGAGTAGCCAGGAGGCCACAGAAAAATAAGATGGCACAAATCATATTCACCGGCCTCAAGACCTTGCTCGAACTCCTGGGTCCACACAGGGGTCGGCTCTGCTTCGGCTTTTTTCAGCTGTAGTTTCTCGCCTCTCCTCGCAGCCAAGCCTCTGGTGTTCTCAAGCCCCGCCTCAACGACCAGAGTCCAATTGGTTCTGGAGTCTGCCCCTCTTAAGCCATTAATGTACACCCACACAGGTTTCACACCTGATAGGGCTTTGGGCCTGGGGCTTAGCGTTTAACAGGTGAAAGTACTTTCACCGTAAACAAGAGCCAAACTCCTCAAGGGCACCCGTTAAACCAAGCCCATTTTGCCTTACTGGCACAATGGCCCAATGGGGTCACGGAGAGCTGGACACAACTGAAATGACTGAATAACAAGAAGAAGTGATGACAATGATGAAAACAGAGAAGCACGAGAAGACTTAGGGACTGATGCAGAGTGAAGTCAGCAGCACCATGAAATAGTAAACAGAGCGACAACAACTGTAAAGAACCCCAGAACACCAAGTGGTCTGCTTTGAAGTAATAACCAGCTTGCCTGGCTGAAAGAAAGAGATAAAAAGACAACCTCTGTCTCTGCTTTGTAGAGGTGGGCACTGAGTGTGCCAAACAGTGCACTCGAGGTTAAACTTGGTGGATATTGGCTTTGATGAACTAGTTCTTTGTTTGTTACTATAAATGATAGGTCCTTGGCAAGAGGCTGGAAAGAAGGCTATAGTGAGAAATGTAGGAAATGTAATAATGAGACATTGATACTTAAAGAAAAAAGTATCCTCCCTGACGTAATGGTATTGACGTATGATTTTTTGGGATGGTACACAGGGCTCAAAAGGTCAACTCAAATGTCAGAGCTGGGAGTGACTGTTGTTAGGAAGCTCCAGCTGTTGCCAGAGAAGCCTTTACTGCTTTACATTAGGTCTGCCTATCTAGATGACTCCCCTTTCTCTGTGCTGTGCTCTTAGAGGGCTTGGAGCTTGGGGCAGGGAGGCTGGGTGAGGAGGCCTGCAGTGCTCTTGCCCTCCTTTATGGGGTCTATGTTGGCCTGACCAGATGTCTTTGGTGACCTCCAGGAGACCTGTGTGGCTGCCTTGGCCAGGGTGGAACGTACGGATTTCCTGTCCCCCATGTGCATTGGAGAAGTGGCTCACGTCAGTGCTGAGATTACTTACACCTCAAAGCACTCAGTGGAAGTCCAGGTCACCGTGATGTCAGAAAACATCCTCACAGGTAAGTTCCAGGGCCTCTTGTTGCTAGCAGCCATTTTCTCCATGGGATTGGTGGGAAAGGCCTACTTAGGAGTGCTATGGGATGGGGAAGGGGGGAAGTGCTTTTCTCTCTCATTATTTTCAGTTTCTGATCTCAGGTGCTATTTCTCTGCACTCTAGGGGTGTTAGGTTTGTGTGAAGAATTGTGAAACCCAGAGCTGTTCTCTCCCATGGAGGTGGCCTATTCTAGGTCCTTCTGGTTACTATTCTGGGTACCAGTAAATCAGACCTGGATTTGAGTTCACTGGGACGAACCTTTGACTCTGGCTTGATCTGAATACTCTCTTCCTTGGCAGTGGTAACCATAGTAACGCAGTTTCATCTTCTTCACATGGCAACTGCAGAAGGATGTGCTGATGGTTCTTACACATACAGACATTTCTTTTTATAGCTGGGTTTTCAGTGATAAAAGTCTATCTCCTCCTTTGTCCACTGTCTCTCCCTGAAGGTACTTTTCTTCCTCCTCATCCCTATACAAAGTAACAATAGAGGTTCTCATCTGGCTTAAAGCACTCACTGATCATCTCATTATCACCATGATATTTACTAAATGCCTTTACCAAATGTTGCTGGGCTAGTCACTGTATGAACAAGTTTCAGTTTCTCCCCTCCCAAATAAGTGTTAGGAAGAACATTCATAAAGCCAAATGTTGGCTCAGTTGTTCAGTACATTTTTGGGTATCTTGGTGGCAGGAAGCATTTTGTTGGTTTCAGCATAGCAGGCGATCAGAACAGCATCTAGTTAATGGAACTAGATTACAATGAATAATTTAGATCAGCAAGGGCTGTGGGCAGTCTGTGGGCCTGAGAAGACAGATAAGCTGACTCAGCGGATGTGTGAGTTCTTGGTCTTCAGCAGAATAAGAACATTCAAACAGAGTAGGAAGGCTTGCAGTTTTGAGTGGAGTGGCTCCTTCTGGCCTCTACTCTTGTGAGGTCATTTGGCAAGAGGTCCAGGGAATGACCGACCATGTGGGGTTTGCCCTGTCTTCTCCAGTGGACCGTGGCTCTCCACTATGTGTCCGTTAGGCTATGCTATCTCTCTAGATGTGAAGTTACATGATTTAATTCTTCCTAGCTGAAATTGCTTCTGTCTGAATAATTCTTTGTTTAGGTAATTGAGGGATATTTGAGGGAAGATAGCAAGGATACTTAGCTCTAGCCAAATAAGTACCTTTCTCTAAATGCAAATTTATTTTTAGAGTGCATATGAAGAGTATGAAGAGAATGGACTCAGATATATTTAATTTTCTAAGGGAAGAGACAAGATGGAAAGAGGTAGAATATACTGAAACCGAACTTTAATAAATGACTAGCTATATTCCTACGTTAGTGTAGTAGCAGCTTGTATTTCAAGGAAGAAAAACAGTTGCCATTTCTATAGCCCTTTAGACAACATCTCTTTTAAGCCATAAGGTGGATGCTCTCATGATCTCCGTTTGATAGATGAGTAGAGGGGTCCTCTGAGAGCTTAAGTGACTCACTCTCCTGTCACCCTGTCCTCCATGCAGGCTCAGGGCTCCTTCTGCTCTCTACCTTGTGGTCTCCAGCAGCCAATTAGCATTGTCATGGCAACTCTACACCATTTAAGTTCCTGGGATAGAAGGATGCTGAGGTAACAAGAATGTATGTTTTAGGAGGTGTGGGAGCCATAGGCTTTAAGGGGACCGTATTATCTTGGATTGGGAAACTACCTTGTCATTTTCAGAGTCTCTCTTTCGTGTGGTCTTTGCTCCGAGAACAGAGCATTGAAGAAGTCATTCAACTCCTTGTGCCGTGTGGATGATTGTTGGGCAGCAGGATGAGCCGGACTTCATGTTGATCCTCCCTCAACCAGCTCAAACCTGCTCTGAGTCAGAGGCATTTGTATCTTGGCTTTCCATGCCTGCCTTTCCCCATTTGTCTTTAGGAACACAATCTGGAGCCCCCTTCCATTGCTTAAGTTGTCTCTGAGTATCTGCTTTGATTTTCTGAAGCTGTATCTCAATCCTTCCAGCAGCTAAGGGAAAGTTTCTCCCTTTTCTGTTATTTGATGGATTAAGGCTTAGCAACCAATAGGTCTTCCATTATTCTGTAGATCAGGGGTGAGGAACCTGTGGCTTAAGGCCACATGTGACCCTCTAGGTCCTCAAGTGCAGCCCTTTGACATTCAGCCCCACCCCTGCTTTAGATCCTGGGGGGCGGGGATGGCTCCAGTTCCATCACCACTTCCCCAATGCTCTCTTTTTCTTGTGTGACTAAGTTGAACTGAACTTGGCAATGGAATGAAGAAAATGGTATTCTGCCACCTCAGGAGCTTTTTGTTATTGTTCAGTTGTTTCAGTCATGTCTGACACTTTGTGACCCATTTGTGGTTTTCTTGGCAAAGATACTGGAGTGGTTTGCCATTTCCTTCTTCAGCCCATTTTACAGATGAGGAAAATGAGGCAAACAGGGGTAAGTGACTAATTTCTGAGGCCAGTTGTGAACTCAGGAAGATGAATCTTCCTGACTCCAGGCTTGGGACTTCTGTGCCACTTAGCAGCCTTAGATTTCAAGAACTGTTTTTGTTTTTCAAGGCAGTCAGGGTTATGTGACTTGTCCAGGGTCATACAGCTAGTAAGTGTCAGGTATCTGAGGCTGCATTTGAACTCAGGTCTTCTTGGCTCCAGGGCTAGTGCTCTGTCCACTTCACCACCTAGCTTCCCAGTTTCACGTGTAACCCCCCTCATTTGATTCCTGTTTCCCTGCTCCAGGGCTGCTGAGTGTCTCTAATAAAAAATCATCAAGTTAAGCTGATTTCTCCTACCATAAATGTATGGCATAGAATCTCAATTGGGCCCTTCGTACTGTACTTATCAACTCTCCGTTTCATTCGCCATAAACCTTTCTCTTGTTCTGCCCACACCTAGTGGTATATAGCGAATGGCATCATGGACCTGGAAACAGTCAAGCCTTGGTTTCCAGGGTATTTGATGTGACTCACAGGGTGGCCGCAGACAGTCCTTTAGCTTCCCTGGGCCTCAGTTTCCTCTTCTGTAAAGTTGGAATGATGCTGCCTGAAGTGCCTACTTCACGGGGTTGTTGGGATCAAATGAAATAATGTGTATCCTGAAAGCCTTGGGCAGATGTCAGCTGTTTGTGTTGGGCTTACACTCATAGCACGTGCCCTAGCTTCCTGCTGTATGGAAGAGGTAGGGGCCTCCAGCATGAACCTCCTCAGCCCTCCTTCCTTGGTTCCTCCGACTTCTCAGCCTCCTCTTTGTCTTTCTCCTCCTTTCCTCCGGTCCTGGCAGAAGAGATCTTTCTGTATCTTCCTAAGGCTACTCTGCTAAAGCGGGCCCTTGATTCTATTCCCTCCACCTTCTCTAGGTATCCTCCTCTACTAGTCATCCCTCTCTTGAGGATACCTTCAAAATCTCCTCTGCCGTTGTCTGCCAATGTGCTTGGATCGCCCCAATTCTAAAAAAGCCTTCTTTCTCCCATCATGCCCCACCCACTTACTGACTTCTCATTCTACTTTGTTTCACTGGTTAACTTCTCAAAAAAGTTTCCCACACCTGCTGCTTCTACTCTTTCTCTTCCCCCTCTTTGCTTAAAGCCTCACAGTTCAGCTCTTGCCTCCCTGCCCTGCCACTTGGGTAAGCCTTTTCTCTCTTTCCCCCTCCTCCTCCCCACCGCTCACTTTACCCCCTCCCTTTCTCCCTCTCTCCTCATCCTTACAAAATCCAAATTCTCCTTGACCTCTCTGCCACCTTGACCATTGATGACCCTCGACTGAATACTCTTTCCTACCTTTGCTTTAATGACACTGCTGTCTCTTGGTTCTACCGTTTTAACTGCACCTTCCTTACTGTCTTCTTACCTCCTTAAAGTGACTGTTCCTCAAGTCTCTACTTGGCCCTTTTCTCTTCCTCCTTTGGCTATCTCACTTATTCCTGTGACTGTTTGTTACCTTTATACCTGTATCTCTTATTTCATGCCTCTTTTTCTGAGCTCTTGGCATCTCCAGCTGTCCATAGGACGTAGCCAATTGGTTGTCCCGTCGCCCCTCCAAATGACCTAGATTGAGCTCATTATCTTTCCCCTAAGTCTGCTCCTATTTCCGACTTCATTATTTCTGTCTTTAGCACCACCATTAATTTGGTTTATCATGTTTGTAATCACTGACTCTTTCCTCCTTTTTAAAGGAAATGTTTTATTGATGTTCCTTTTTTTAGTATCACTGTCACTCCCCAGAGAAGCCTCCCTTGTAACAGAGCGCAGTTAAACAAAATAGATCGATGCATTGGGCGTTTTGGACATGTGTGCTTCATTCTGCAGCTCTGGCCAGTCCGCTGCCTCTCTGCTGAGAGGTGGGCAGCCTCACTTCTCCCAGGTCCCTGTTGGCATTGCTTTGATCAGAATTCTGATGTTTTCCAGTAAGGTTTTCCTGTACGTTTTTGTGGTCATTTTGACTCTTGTTTTCCTGGTTCTGCTAACTTTACTCTGAATCACTTCATAGAGTCTTTCATATTCATTGTTTCTAATGGCATGAGAATATTCTGTTCCTTTTGTATACAATAGTTTGTCCAGCTATTCCCTGAGTAACAGGCACCCTTTGTTTCCAGCCGTTTGCTACCACAACATGTGTTGCCATAAAGTTTTTTATATGTAGGACTTTTCCCTTTGTCCCTGTACCCCCAACTTGGGCTATATGCCCTTCATTCTTTATTCTCAATCACCCCACTTAACTAATCCATTGCCAAATCTTGTCATTTTTTTCTCTACAATGTCCCTTCCAAATGATCCCTTCTTTTTCTTCATGTGGCTGACCCCTTCATTGATCCCCTCATCATTTCAAACCTGGACAATTGTCCTGGCCTTTTGGTTGGTCTCCTTACCTCCAGTCTCTGCTCTCTCTAATCCCATCTCCATCCAGCTGGCACAGTGATTTTTCCTAAAGTTTAGGTCTGACCAGATAACCTCTCCACCTCTCTACTCCACCAGCACACTGTCCTAGGATCAATAGAAACCCCTCGGCCTGGCATTCAAAGCTCTTCATGACCAGACAAAGCCCTTGCCCTCTTCCTAGTTTTCTTGCACATTACTCTCCTCTGTGCGCTTATTGCCTTTTCTAATATAATTCTGAATTGCTTTCCAGACTTGTTGGACCAGTTCATAACTCCATCAAGAGGGCATTAGAGACCCTCTTCTCCCCAGCCTGTCCAACAATTGTAGTTTTCTTTTGTCATATTTACTAATATGATGAGTGTGATATAGAACCTCAAAGTTGTATATCTTATTAATATGATTTGAAGTCTTCTTTCATATGACGGTGGAGAGTTTGCATTTCTTTTGAAGACTGCCAGTTCATACCTCAAGTACAGGTCTTTTGGGGGCTCTACCTTCTTATATCAAATCAGTTATCAGCCCCTGTAGATTCCACTTGTGCATGCTCTTTGTACCTTTTCCAAGGCTGAGCAAGTCAAGGGCTTTGCAGACCAGCTCCTGTCAGGGTACGTTTATTAAGTGTCTCCTGCGTGCCAGGCCCTGGGGATGATAAGAAATGTTTGTTGAAATGCTAAGGTACCACCTTACACCTGTCAGATTTGCTAACATGACAGAAAAGGAAAATGGTAAATGTTGGAGGGGATGTGGAACGATTGAGACACTAAAACCCTCTTGGAGTTGTGAACTGATCCAGCCATTCTGGAGAGCACTTTGGAAGTATGCCCAAAGGGTGATTAAACTGCATGCCCTTTGGCCTAGCAATACCACTTCTAGGTCTGTTTCCCAAAGAGATAAAAAAAATGGGGGAGAGGACCTATATGTCCCAAAATATTCAGAGCACCTCTTTTTGTGTTGACAAATTGAAATAGAGGCGATGCCCATCATTTGGGGAATGGCTCAAAAGTCGTGGTATGTGATTATAATGGAATATTTTTTGGTTTGGTCCCACAATGTGACTAATATGGAAATATGTTTTGTATGATTGCACATATATAATCTATATAAAATTGTTTTCTGTCTCAGGGATTGGGGCACCAAGAGAAAGAGGGAGAGAATTTGGAACTCAATTTAAGAAAAAGAATGGTAAAATTGTTTTTACATGCAGAAAATAAAATATTATTTTTAAAAGAAATGTTTATTAAATGAATGAACGACTCTGCAGGCAGAAACTTCCTGATGCCCATGTTCAAAATTTTTGCTTGAATTGTGGACAATGGTCTTTTCATTTATGTTAAACACAGCCAAGAGCCCTACTAAATTTTTGATGGAGTCTTTTTCTCTTTAAATTTATTTTATTTTTAATTTATGGAATAAAACAAGCATTTCTATAATATAGCATAACAAAAAAGATGATTACACATGAAACAGCAAATGTACAGCTTGCTGTTTTTTTAAAATATATAATAAAGTTATCATATAAATTTCTTTTTTTTCCTTCCTTCTCTCCCCTCTCCCCTGCCTAGAGACGGCTACCATTAGATATAAATAATTATAAATATGTAAAATTATTCTACACATACTTCTATTTATCAGTTCTTTTACTGGATACATATAGCATCTTTTAATTTGTGTATTTATAATAGTCAAAATGACTTATTTGCTCAAAGTCATTCTTAAAACAATATTGCTGTTACCATGTAAAATGTTCTCTTGGTCCTGCTCCTTTCATTCACTCTTCATTATTTCGTGCAAGGCTTTCCATGTTTTTTTTTTTTAAGATCATAGAGTTCATTATTTCTTTTTTTTTTTTGCAGGGGGGCAGGCAGGGCAATTGGGGTTAAGTGACTTGCCCAGGGTCACACAGCTAGCAAATGTGTCAAATGTCTGAGGCCACATTTGAACTCAGGTCCTCCTGACTTCAGGGCTGGTGCTCTACTCACTGTGCCAGCTAGCTGCCCTGAGCTCATTATTTCTTATAGCATAGTGATATTAAATCACTTTTGACCAAAGTTATTTTCTAAGAGTATGACGTTATTTGTAGTCATCAACTAATGCAGGAGTTTTTAATCTTAGAAACATGGAAGACTTGTAGGATGGGTCTTCTCAGGACCCCTAAAGTATTTGCAAGCTATCCCACCGGTTAAATTACTATAGGCTCGGGTGTGCACTAGGTGTCCATTTGCTTGGTCCAAGTCCTGAGTTAATAATTTCACTTAATTTTTTGGGGACTGAAGAGCGTCCTCTTACTTTGAAATTTGATAGAATTTAAATTGAACTGGAGATTTCTGAAAGGCTGACTGTACTGTGTCCTAAGGCACAACATGGAGCCTTTTGAATGACTGGGCCAGGGAATGAATGACCTTTCACCCCTGGACCTCAGGATACAAGAAAGGAAGGTAGGTCTACCTGCTTGCCAGCAAGCAGGAAACCCAAGCCAAGTCCTTTGGGGTAAGAAAAGAGTATAGAAATATGTTAATCACCCTCCGTGGGATTAGGGATCTCCCAGGACTGCTTTAGAAGCCAACCCTTGGGGGAACAAGCTGTCTGCCTGTTTGCAAGAAGCTACTCATCAGGGCATCCACAGAAGAAAGAGCATTTATCCCTAAGGCCTTGTTGCTGTTCTGATTTGTACTGGTCTGCTGGGGTCAGCATGGGACAGCAGAGCTGTGAACAAGAGCCGGACGGTAACTCCTGAGTGGCCAGTCAGTGCTTCTGAGGACCTCAGAAAGGAGCTGCCCCATTCCATGGAAAAGATGAAGCATGTCGCTGTTTTTCAGGCATAGTATCACAGAAATTCGAAATTGTCATGACCACCACTGGTAACAGCATTTTCAATCGTGTTTGTAATTACTGTTCACAGTCATGATGGGAGGGGCGGGGAATCAGTTGTATAATTTCATTGGCATAATGAATTCCTGATAAGGAAACTGTTTTCTACCAATGTAGAGCATCTCTGCTCTACAATTGAGTCTTGGAGAGACTTGCCCAGGGCCACACAGCCAGGCCAGCTCTCTCTCCCTCACACCACTTTTCCTTTGCTCCCTCATGCCTTTACTCTCCCCAGAATCCTCCTTGCCTACAGCATCGCCGCTCCCCCAGTCCCCTTTCTCATTCCCATTTTTTGTTGTTGTCTTTCTTCACTAGAATGTAAGCACTGGTGATATTGGATCCCCAGAGCTTAGTTTGGCACATAATAAACATTTAAAATATCCATGAAAAGCTATTTTTCATTGTCTTGAACTTAACTTCTGAACTTAACAAACAACAAATATGTTTTTTCTTTAAAAAAAAAAAGCGCAAATTTTACACAATAGACATGTGTGATTTCGTGTACAATCCTGCCCTGTTCTACCATCCGCATTGTATCTATCCTACCTTCCTTCCCTCCCATCCCCCAGTGAGAAAGATAGGAAAACAAAACCCCTGTTACAAACATGTATAGTCAAAGAAAATTCCTGCATTGGTCATATTCCAAACAAAAGTCTCAGTCTCCATGCTTAGTCTGTCGCCTTTCTGCCAGGAGGGAAGTTTTTAACATAATTTGTTCAGCCATTCCCCAAATGATGGTCACCCACTTAGTTACCATAATAAAAAGAACATAAATATAATATATAATATAAATAATAATACATAATAAATAAAGTAATAATATAATACAAATATTTTTGCATGTGTGTACATATGGATGTAATGTGTGCATATATGTATGTTATGTGTTTTCCTCTATTTAAAAAGATCTCTTTAGGGAATGGATCTAGTCTGGGTGTCAGTAGGTCAAAGCTTACTCACAACTGAGTCCTTTGGGAAGGGATACAGTTCCAAATTGCTCCACCAACCATGCATCATGATGTCAGTTTTCCTGCAGACTCTCCAGAAGTTGTCATTTTCCTTTTCCATCTTCTTTGCCAATTGGATGCTTGTGAAATGGAACTTCAGAGTTGCATTATTGTATATTTAAAAAAATCTTAATGATTTGGAGAATTTTTTTATGTCTATGGAATTTTTCCTCTATAAACTTCTTGTTTATATTCTTTGACCATTATTTATTGGGGAATGGCTCTTCCGCTTAAATATTTGAATCAGTTCACTATGTATCTTGGATATAGGACTTCTATCATAAAAACTTATTGCACAGATTTTTCCCCAGCTAAATATTTCCTTTCTAATATTAATTTCATTGATTTTGTTTGTGCAAAAACTCGTCAACTATGTAATTAAACTTGTTCATTTTATTTTCTTTGATATGCAGATCATACCTCATACCTACATTGCATACCCATCACTTAGTGCTGTGATATGTGCATAGTCCAAGATGTACTGGACTTGGAGCCTGTCTCAGCTCTTACATTTACCAGCTGAGTGACCATGGACAACCTCTATAAATTTCAATATCTCCATCTTTAAAATGGGTAAAAACAACCTACCTCATAGGGACATCGTAAAGCTCAAACAAGAGTGTGTGTAGAAAGCATTTTTTCAGCTGTAGAAAGCGTGGCAGTGGTGGTTGTGATTGTGATCACAGAAGGGCTATGGACTTCATCCAGCTTCACTCACTTCTTTGCAGATGAGGAGGAATGAAGGCCCAGGGAGGAAAAGTCACTTATCCAGGATTTCAGATCTTCTGATTCAAGATCTAGCCCTCTTTCTACTTTCCACTTAAGGATGCTAATGATTGGTAGTAAAAATAGTTAAAAAGGTGATGACCTCTCTTTCTTCTATGTGTCCTTCAAGGCCCAGAGGGCCCAGCTCACCTTGACCTACAGAGCTTTGTCTGCCATTCCACCTAACAGTGATCTCTTCCAGGAGGCCTGTTGATCTTTGCTAGCATTTATTGCCTAAGCATACAGTTGGCCACATGATTATAAGTTGTCTTGTATTGTCCTTGTATTGTTTCTCATGTAGATATCATGATTAAAAATGAATTCTTTGAGTGCAAACATTGCATCTTATTCTTTTAAAAAAATTTGAAGCAGTGATTTTTTTGTGGGGTGGGGTGGGGGGAAGATATAGCGTCCTAACACGTACACTGCTATAGGGGGTGGAGCCAAGATGGTGGCTGGAAAGCAGGGACTCGCTTAAGCTCTCCTCTAGCTGCCTCCAAACACTTGTAAAAAATGGCTCTGAACAAATCGTAGAGGTATGGAAACCACGAAATAGCAGAGGGAGACAGGTCTCCAGCCCAGGACACCCTGGATGGTCATTGGGAAGGGTCTATCGCACCGTGCTGGGAGTGGAGCACAGGACCAACCAGACCGGGAGTCAGGCAGAGCAGGCCTTGGGGCCATGAATGACTGAGCTGTGGCAGTTACTAGACTTCTCAACCCACAAACACCAAAGACCACAGAGCAGGTTAGTGGGAAAACTGCTGGATTGGGGTGAGAGCGGTCTGGCTCCAGCTCAGGAGGTGGTGCAGAGGTAGCAGCAGCAGGAGGAAGCTCTTGCAGCTTCTTCCAGAGCTCCAGCTGCAGTTGCTTCTGGCCCCAGGCTCACACGGTAGAGAGAATCAAAGGCATCAAATCAGAGTGGGAGTGTAGGGAGTGCTTTGCTGGCACAGAGGCAGGTTCTCTTGTTGTGCCCTGCTTGGATATGTATTGCGGTCCTGGTTGGCGGTTTGTGGGGGAGGAGGAGTGCTGCTGTGGCAAAGTGACTGGAGTAGAAGTAGCTCTGAAAACAGCAGTGCAGCCTGTAAAGTTTGCGACAAAGTACTCTACAAGCAGTCATACCCTCACAAAAAGCTCAAGGGTCAAGTAGTTGACTGGGAACATGAACAGGCAGCACAAAAGGACTCAGACTCTAGAATCTTTTTTTGGTGACAAAGAAGATCAAAACATACAGCAAGAAGAAGTCAACAAAGTCAAAGAGCCTACATCAAAAGCCTCCATGAAAAATATGAATTGGTCTCAGGCCATGGAAGAGCTCCAAAAGGATTTGGAAAGCAAGTAAGAGAAGTAGAGGAAAAATTAGGAAGAGAAATGAGAGTGATGCAACAAAACCATGAAAAACAAGTCAATGACTTACTAAAGGAGACCCTCCCAAAATATTGAAGAAAATAACACCTTAAAAAATAGACTAACCCAAATGGCAAAAGAGCTCCAAAAAGCCAATAAGGAGAAGAATGCCTTAAAAGGCAGAATTACCCAAATGGAAAAGGAGGTCCAAAAGACCACTGAAGAAAATACCACCTTAAAAATTAGGTTGGAGCAAGTAGAAACTAGTGACTTTATGAGAAATCAAGAAATAAAACAGAACCAAAGGAATGAAAAAATGGAAGACAATGTGAAATATCTCATTGGAAAAAATACTGACTTGGAGAATAGATCCAGAAGAGATAATTTAAAAATTATTGGACTACCTGAAAGCCATGATCAAAAAAAGAGGCTAGACATCATCTTTCAAGAAATTATCAAGGAAAACTGCCCTGATAACTCTAGAGGCAGATGGTAAAATAGAAATTGAAAGAATCCACTGATTGCCTCCTGAAAAAGATCCCAAAAAGAAATCTCCTAGGAATATTGTAGCCAAATTCCAGAGTTCCCAGATCAAGGAGAAAATACTGCAAGCAGCCAGAAAGAAACAATTCAAGTATTGTGGAAACACGATCAAGATAACATGAGATCTAGCAGCTTCTACATTAAGGGATCAAAGGACCTGGAATATGATATTCCAGAGGCCAAAGGAGCTAGGATTAAAACCAAGAATCACCTACCCAGCAAAACTGAGTATAGTGCTCCAAGGTAAAATATGGATTTTCAATAAAATAGAGGACTTTCAAGCTTTCTTGATGTAAAGACCAGGGCTGAATAGAAAATTTGACTTTCAAATACAAGAATCAAGAGAAGCATGAAAAGATAAACAAGAAAGAGAAATCATAAGGGATTTACTAAAGTTGAACTGTTTTATTTACATTCCTACATGGAAAGATGATGTGTGTAATTCATGAGACCTTTCTCATTAGGGTAGTTGAAGGGAATATACATACATATATATGTATATGTATGTATATATATATACATATATATATATATATAGACAGAGGTCACAGGGTGAGTTGAATATGAAGGGATAGCATCTAAAAATTAAATTAAAGGATGAGAGAGGAATACATTGAGAGAGGGAGAAAGGGAGAGATAGAATGGGGTAAATTATCTCATATAAAAGTGGCAAGAAAAAGCAGTTCTGTTGGAGGGGAAGAGGGGGCAGGTGTGGGGGAATGAGTGAATCTTGCTCTCATTGGACTTGACTTGAGGAGGGAATAACATACACACTCAATTGGCTATCTTACCCTACAGGAAAGAAGGGGGGAAGGGGATAAGAGATGGGGGATGATAGAAGAGAAGGTAGATCAGAGGAAGAGGTAATCAAAAGCAAACACTTTTGAAAAGGGACAAGGTGAAGGGAGAAAATTGAATAAAGGGGGACAGGATAGGATGGAGGGAAATATAGTTAGTGTTTCACAACATGATTATTATGGAAGTATTTTGCATAATGATACATGGGTGGCCTATGTTGAATTGCTTGCCTCTTTAGGGTGGGTGGGAAGGAAAGAGGGGAGAGAATTTGGAACTCAAAGTTTTAAAGCAGATGCTCAAAAAAAAAGTTGTTTTTACATGCAACTAGGAAATAAGATATACAGGCAATGGGGCATAGAAATCTATTTTGCCCTACAAGAAAATAAGGGGAAAGGGAATGGGGAGGAGTAGGGTGACAGAAGGGAGGGCTGACTGGGGAACAGGGCAATCAGAATATAAGCCATCTTGGAGTATGGGGAAGGGTAGAAATGGGGAGAAAATTTGTAACTCAAAATCTTATGGAAATCAATGTTGAAAACTAAAAATATTAAATAATAAAATATGGAAATAAAAAAAAGTGTTTAAAAAATGAAAAAAAAAGACCTGATAATAAATCTTGAGGTCTGGTCTTAGCTAAGAGAAATAAATAAACAAAGAAACAAACATGTACACTGTTATAATTTTTAAATAAAGCAGTGAAACATTATCCTTTACGTATCTGTATTCTCCATGTGACTTGGGGCCCCCTGGCTGCGTCCTAGTTCTGTTCTGAGTCATTGTCTATTCACATTCACAGCCCTGAGCCCCCACTAATGACTGCATGAACATACCAGATGGTTCATGAAATCAGAGCAAAAGACATTTAATTAAAACAAAATGAAGGTAAATAACACAGTACTTCCCAAATAGTATCTCTGTCAAGAAAGGGGTCACATTACTCTAGGTATGGTGTTAGAAATTAGTGTCTGTAGCAATGTTTTCTAAGTCACTTCCCTTTCAATCTCTGTGGGATCTTACACTTTTGTATCCCTTCCATAGCTCATATCATAGGGCTAGGTCCAAATGGAAAAAGTACTCACAATATTCTTGTTAACTAATTTTCTTTTGACTGGAATGGCTTTTTAAAAAATTAAAGCTCTAGTTTAATTAAAGAAGCTGAAAACATGTTTTTGCATATTTTCTTTGAAATGGTTTCCTTTTTTTTTTTCCAGTGAAGGAACATGTTCTGTGTATAAAGTTTATGAAAATAATGTAAAGGGAAGACCCTTGTCCCATGTGCCTCTGGTTGGTGGAGTCCTGGCTTCATAAGCCATACCTTCCAGTTGGAATTCTTTCTGACAAAACCATTGAGCATATTCACCCTGAGGCTGCTAAGGAGATCTTGACTGTTGAGAATGTTCCTTTGTCTATTAAGTGTCAGAATATTAAACCAATGTGGAAGTGATCAAGAGACAATAGCTCTGATGCCCGTAAGATTTTTAAAAGAATCTTTTCAGAATTACAGTTGTCTTTTCATGTTTTCATTGAGTGACTGAAGAAGTTTAATTACTGTGCTTTTCATCATTTTGTGCACGTGGCTCACTTTGGCCTAGAAGAGGTCAATTCCCAGTTGCTACAGAAGCTGGCTTGTCAGGAAGGTGTTAGCTGAGTCGAACAGTAAAGCTTTATTCCCCAAAGCAGGTTGTCAGATTCACTCTCAAGTCAAAATGCAGTGATAATATTTTTCCTTTTTATTCACCTATCCTCGAACAGTGAGGGCACTTTCGCAAAATCACAGTTGGGTTCAAGGCGAGTGGCTGATGAACTGGCACGTCCCACGGGAGCTCTGGCTGCCTGCTTTCCTTGTGGGCCTCTTTTTAATTGTGCAGCTGAGATTCCACTTGATGCCCAGGGCTGTGTTTAGTTCAAGAAATAGATGTGAAACGGCCTGTGATCAGCTTGGTGGAAAAGGCTCAAGGTGGTCATGGAGGCCTAGGTGCAGAGAGCCTGGGATTCTGCTCCATCTTCTTGTTTATTATGGACACTTTTCCTGGTCTGCTGCACTCTGGACCTATTGATTTCCAGTTAGCAGCTACCTAACGCAGCCTTGCAGACATTTCTCTCAGATTGCTAGCCCCCTCAGATTCTGCCATTATAGGCCTTGGCCTAATTGTGACTCTCTCTGGGGTAGTGGGCACATGGCTGCTTGCAGAGATATCCTGAAGTCACACAGAGACATCTCTCCTTCAACACCGTCTGTCCCCTCCCCTTTGGCATGTTGCGCCCTGTGGGAGTTTTGCATATTGTGACGCATCACTCAAGGGCACAGTTAACTGCCATCTTCCCATGTCTTCAAGACGTCTGACAACCAAATTGGGACCTGCAGGACCCTGCCTGCAAATCCAGGTTTCCAGCATGGCATTTCCTACTTTGAGGATGTTCCTGGCGTGCAAGGAATGGAACTTTGATGCTACTTGTACTGCACATCTATAATTTTGTGTGGGATTGGGTTGGTGCACCAATGATTTTTTTTCTTGCTTTGTAAAATATTCCTCAGAGTCTGTCCTGACCAGGAGGAGAAGCTGGTCTGAGCATCCCAAGCCAGCTTTTCCAGCTCTCAGGTAGGACTGTCAGTCTATGTGTCTTTGTGCAGAGGTGGCTCACACACAGTTGTATTAGTCATTCACCAGAACTTAACCACCTGGCTTATTCCTCTGTTTACAAGTGTCTGGGGTGGGGTCAAAGGCGGGGAGAGGGGGACTGGATCTATGATGTCAACAGTGTCAGCCCTCCCAGTGAGAAACTTCCTTCCATGATGCAGATTGATATCTTCTTTACAACTTCAAATATTCATTCTCGGTCAAGGTGTGCTTCAGATAGTTTCACATGTGTTGCCTATGATTCCAAAATGGTGAGGACAGATAACACATTTGTATTTGAGTTGGTGCGAATACCAGCTGCCAGTTACATTCTCAGTAATCTTAGAGGCTCCCTTGGAGCACAGAGAGGTCAAGAATTGGCCAGGATCATACATGTGGCTAGCCTGTGTTGGAGGTGGAATGTGAACCCAGGGCTTCCCAACTCTGCCCTTCAGCCACTAGGCAGCACTTCCTCTATTCTACAAGCATCTATTTATTTAATAGTATGTCTGTGTAATATGTAAATCTGTCTCTTTTATCTTTGAGTCTGATGGGTGATTGATGGTTTCCCTTTTGGCAATGTTTAGACTAGGGAAGGCGGGGGAAGAGGGGAAAAGAAATCTGTCAAAAGGCATCCCCTGTTTCAACCTCGTTATATAAAGTTCTTCAGCTAGGTATCTTGAGTAAGGAATGAAATGTCAGCTGTAATCTGTGGAGACATGAGCCTGATGTGGTGATGCCCCTGGAAGATGGACTGCGCCAGTGACTGCCTCCTTGTTGTCCCCACTCTTCTCCATGAGGTCTTCCCTGATGAGGCCTTCTCTAGCAAGTCTTCTTAAACTTTTCCCACTTTTCCCTTTCCTCCCAAGAAATTTCCACTCGACCCTGGGTTGAGTAAAACGGGTATACAAATCAAACATCTACTGATAATAAATCATAAAGAAATTTATTTTAAAACAGTTCTTTGGTATACATATAATGTTACCATTTATTAAAGATGAAAGCAAATTTGAGATGGATGTGCTTGTTTGTTTTTACATAAAGTATTAAATCTTGGCAGAATATTCGATACTGTTTTCTCGGTCATTGTGCGTTGAGAAGAAACCATTTACTGTTGCCACATTTTCCACGACCCCTGCATTCAGTTACTTGACCCCATGTGGGGTCTCGACCCACAGTTTAAGAAGCGCTGAGAGAATACGGCTTCCAGAGACCTTTATTCTGCTGCTTCCCACCGAGCACGAATGCATTGAGCTGCAACGTGTTGGGAAATTCTCAGCAGAGACTTTGGAAATGTTTTAATAATTGAATTGCATTCGTGCAAAAATAGAAGTTGAGAACAATGCCTTCCTCTTCTCCCAAGGGATTGCCCAGAAATGAATGTGTAGTGGGAGAGCACACAAGCCATGTGTTTCTCCTATGAGAAAATGAACAAATGAGCTCTGGAGCTACAGGACTTTGGAAGCCTGACCCATTTGATCTGAAATGTTTCTAGAAAGTATTTTTAAAAAATTATCTTATTTTTGTGGGTGTTTTGTTTTTAACATTAATTTCTGAACAGAGGTAATATATACCTAGATGCATATATGTTCACACGTGCCCCTTTTCTACCCAATGTGCCCACCTTTGGAGGTAGCCAGGTAGAGTAGTAAATAGAGCATTGGACTTGGAGTCAGGAAGCCTGAATAGACACTTCTTAGCTATGTGACCCTGGGAAAGTCATTTAACCTCTGTTTGCCTTGATTTTAATCAACTTTAAAAGGGGGGATAATAGTAGTACCTACCTCCCAGGGTCATGGGAATCATTAGATATCATATTTGTAAATTGCGTAGTACAGTGCCTGACATATAGTAGGCCCTTAATAAATGCTCATTTCCTGAATTAACTGCCTGATCCTCATGTCCCTATTCACAGAGCCTCACTAATCCATCTTCCTTTTCCTAAGGTGCTAGAAGAGTGACCAATAAGGCAGCACTCTGGTATGTGCCCCTTTCACTGAAGAATGTGGATAAAGTGCTCGAGGTCCCTCCTTTGGTGGTAAGATGCCCTTTGATTTCCTTCCCTCTTACAAGACAGAGCAGTTAAGTTCCCTGAGCCCAGACCAATTGGGGGGCATTCACTGAACTGAGCAGCATGTCAGATGGGAGCACTTGGAAGCCCCTGTGTCAGGAGCTTTAGCTGGTGGCAAGCAGGACCTCCAACAATTGTAGGGGTATGTTGCCTTTTGATGCAGACGGTCTTGGCTCACAAGCTTCCCCAGACCCTTGCCACAATAGATGCCTCTGCCCGGCCTGCTTCAATGGGACACTTGGAAGACATCCTGGGAATTGGTTGTTCGTTATTTTAGTGATCTTTAATGTCACCAACATGGGCACCTCCCCTGCCAGATGACAGCCACTCAGTGGCTCAGGGGTTATATGTGGTAAAAAATTCATCCCTCGGAGGCCAAACTTCTTGGCATAGGTGGACACTCTGAGAAGCCCATCTCGCTGTGGGGGGCGATGGGGTTGCTGCTTGTCAGAGCTGCCAGAGGGCTCTCAGAGCCTGGGGCCACCTCCACTGTAGGATGAGAGCAGTGGGCAGTAGAGTAGGCAGCTAGGTGGCCCAGTGCACCATCTAACCCTGGATTTGGAGTCAGGAAGACCTGAGTTCCGGTCCTGCTTTAGACCCTGGGCAAATCATTTGCCTCAATTTCCTTGTCTATTAAATGGGGATAATAGTAGTACCTACCCCTCAGGGTTGTTTAGAGTCACAAACAAGATAACATGTGTAAGGTGCTATGTGAAAGCTGGTTATTATAGACGATCATAATTCATATGTGGAAGAAATATTGTAGATGCTGTTACTATTCTATTACTGTTCTAATATTAGAACTATTTTAAAAACTATTTTACTGTTAATACTAAAATGTGGTTAAAGTTCAGTGACAGAAGCCCTGGCTTCTGGAATCAGAGGACATGGGTTCAGATCCTGCCTGTGTGATCTTGGGCATGTAACTTTTCCTCCCAAGGCCTCGGGCTCCTCATCTTAGAGCCCTTTTGGTTCTCAATCTGTCGTCCTAAACCGGTCCGTGGACTGCTCCCTGCTGCTGCTCATTTTGTGAACGTAGATGAGTGTTTTTCTTCTCTCTTGCCTCACATCATTCTGCTAAGATGACGCATGCACTGAGCAGAGCCATGGTCCTATGCCCTCGAGTCACCCGGCGAGGCATGGGCCAAGTGGCATTCTCCAGGTGACACGAGCCCAGCTGCTGAGGCCCCCTCTGGGCCTCGAGAAGAACCAGTGGTGCATCCTTCTTTATTAATAAGCCGGCCTGACTGCTGGTCAGCATTGTCAAATGAGTTGGGAGCAGTGATCCAAGCCTTGTCTCTGCGAGCTGAATTCAGGGTCCTAGATGTGAAGAATGAGACTCGGGAGGGTGGCAGTGCTGTATGCTGGAAACTTCATTGGCCTAGGATTCAGGAGACCTTTGAGGCTTCTCCAGTTCCTTATTGTGTGCCTTTGGACAGGTCGCTAAGCCCCTCTCCCCCCTCCAGGTGTCCATCCTTCTTGCTTGACTCACAGGGATGTGGAAGGCATCGCGGGGAGGAGGAGTTTACTGGCGCTCCTAGCTGGGGCCTCTCCTGAGAGTCCTAGCCGGGCTTCACATACAGATCCAGCTCCCTGGGAGCTGTTTCCAGAATGTGAGCAGTCGTTCACCGCGGATTTTGGTTAAGCTATTCTCTCTTTTTTTGATTCATTGTTATTGGGGTGAAGGAAGGGTCCATATTTAAAAATGAAGGTGATATTAAAACAAAAGGTGTCAATGAGAGTTTTAAAAAATGAACAATTACTCCATGGAAGCAGGGCAGATGAACAAAGATGATTCTACCTTTTACCTTGAAATAGACAGCATGAAAGAGTATTTTTCTGTGCTTGGTATAAGGAGAACATTCAGGGTTAAGTGTTTTGGTTGATAACTGTTGGATGACTTAACCTTTTGGTGGTCCAGGAAACTAGTATGAAAAGTTATGAGTAAGTGGTTACTCTGCTTTGGCAGGGAGTTTCTGTACTGGGAGTTCCCTAGCATGATGGACTCCAGGTCTGGATCAAAGACCAATGTGAAACAACTTGAATATCTTTTTCTGGCTTCTTTCCTGTTCCTTATATTAAATCAATCATACAGCTTGTGATACATGTACTGCCAGTTATTTTTTAAGGCGTAAAAATATAGAAATCCCTTCTACCACAGCCTTCATGATTTCTTTTTAAAAACTGAAGGGGACCTTCACAAGATCTAGTCTAGCCCCCTCATTTTACATTCCAAGGAATCTGAGGCCCAGAGTTGTCGAATACCTTACCCAAGGTCCCATAGTTAGTCACTAGTGGCAGAGGTGGGATTCAAACTCAGATGATGGGGCATCTCCCAAAGGAGCTCCTTAGGCAGAATGTGCTCACCTTTTGAGGAGATTCCTCAGAACTCCTTTCACAACATCAGGGAGGATGGGGAAACAGAAGAGGTGGGGATGTGGGTGGACCCTTGGATTGGGCCCATTTTCTGCTCAGGGTGGCACAGAGCCAGTGCTTTTGGAGGATGTGGCAGGCCACGCTTCCATCCTCCCCCTCCCTCCCTTCTTCCAGTAATTAGCATTCTTCCTCCTACTGTACAGAGGAGCAAAGAGGAGCTTTTTTACTTATGTTGTTTAGCGGGGCTTGATAAGACATAAATATCAACTTTGCCCTTTTTAGAGGAGTGTATTTTAAACCATTCCTCCAATTGTAAGTGGGCAAAGCTCCAGATGGAAAAGAAGATTAGATCTGGAAACTTATTCTTTTGTTGCTATTTATTGAACTCCCCCACACCTGCAAAGTCTTGGGTAGAACCTACAGGTGCATTTGAAACATGCCATTTTAAAACAGGCAAATACCTGAATAGGCCAGTAAGCTGAGGAGGCCATGAGAGAAATTGTTCCTTTAGCTTTAGTTATGATCAGTACTGTTCCCACACGTTTGCATACAGGACTGCTGGCATACTAAATTAAAGCAGCCAGATATGTTTAGAAATGTATTTTTCCTCCTGCTTTGGTACTTCTCTCTCCTTGAAGATTGACAAAAGCTTGTCCTGTATGTTGTCATTCATTGTTGTGGATCATAGAATATCAGTTAGCAGTCATCCAAGCCCTCATTTTATAGTGAGGAGAATAAAACCTGAGGAGAGTGAGTCACCAGCCAAAGCAGGGAAGTGATAGAAATCCAGGCCTTCTGCTCCCAAATCCGATGCTCTTTTCCCAGCACCAGCACCTCTCCCTTGATGCTTTGGGGATTTTTCTTTCCCCCTTGGCTAAGGAGGAGGTAATGTAAATCATAGGGAGAGTGGTTGGATCAAGCAGTCAATAAACATTTATCAAATACCCACTGTGGGACATGTGGGGTGTTTCAGGAGGCTTAGCACCTCTGGTGTGAGGGCTACTCACCCACCTTTGAGGTCCATCTTCACCCCATCCTACCTGTGGTTCCAAGAAGCTGTGTAGCATGCACAGCAGCCGCACCCCACTAAGCCATCTCAGCAACTGGGCTAAACCAGATTGAAGCTAACTGACAGGCCTCCAGCCTGCCAGTGAGTTAGGGGGATGTCAACTCCAAACACGTGAAGATTCCCCCATCAGAATGCGCAGGTGAAAAAATTCATCCCAACAGCCATAAAGGTGGTATGCAGTTCTTTGACCAAAGTCATCCGCTGCTTCTAGCACCATCACCAGTTGTCCTGACTCTGGAAGAGACTGAGGCTGACACTTTGGGTGACTGCCTCACTTAAATCCTATTTAATCCTGTAATGTCATTTGTCCTCTTTGAAAGTGAAGGACAAACAACAAGCATTTATTAAATAACCAATGTGTACCAGGCACTGTGCTAAGTGTTGGGGATGCTAAGAAAGGGTGGCATTAATAATAATAAAAATAATAATAATCTCTGCCCTCAGGGAGCTCACAATCTAATGGGGAAGACAACACATAAAGAGCTTGTGTACAACTAAACTATATACAAGACAAAATGGAAGTAATCAACAGAGGGCAGGACTAGAATCAAGGGGGATTAGCAGTGGCTTCCTGTAGAAGGTGGGATGTTAGCTGAGACTTGAAGGAAGTCGAGGAATCCAGGAGGCAGAGATGAAGAAGGAGAACATTCCAGGTATGAGGGAGAGCCAGTGAAAAATTCCTGGAGCTGAGAGATGAAGGAATCATAGCAGGGAGGCCAGTGTCACTGGGTCGCAGAATATGTGGGTGGTGTATAAGGTATAGGAAAAATGGAAAGGTAGGGGAGTTCTGGTTATGGAGGACTTTGAATGTCAAACAGAGGATTTCATATTTGGTCATTTAGAATAAAAGTATTTTTAATTAAAAATTTGTTTAAAACATTTATTTATTTAGTACTTTATTTTCCCCCAGTTACATGTATGAACAATTGTTAACATTTGTTTTTAAAACTTTGAATTTCAAATTCTCTTCCTTCTTTCCCCCTGCCCCCCATTGAGAAAGCAAGCAATTTGATAGAGGTTATACATACGCATACTTTGGTTTTTTAAAAAAATGTCCTGAAAATAAATTTGAAGTGAGGGTTATTGCCATTTCAAATGGACTCACTGAACTATTTTCTACCTCAAATCTAAGTAGAATTAATGTGGCTTGGCAGCTTAATAGTTAAAATATTTGTTCTTTTGATTTGACCTATAATTTTCAAAACACCTTAGAATACTTTATATGCCCTGGGCATTCTTTGTACTGGGGTATAAAAATCAGTTAAAGGAATGGGGCATGTTTAGCCTGGAAAAGACTTAAGAGTCCTGATCTTGGGTCGATGTGTTATCGGGCACATGCCAGCTCTTGTGGGGAAAAGGAAGTAAACTTGTTCTTGGCCCCAGAGATAGAACCAGGAGCGATGAAGTGGAAATGACAAACAGACAAATTTAGAATTGATGCTAGGAGTGGAATAGTGTGCGTTAGGAGGTGGCTGACTCCTGTTCTTTGGTCTTTAAATGGAGAGTGGAGACCCATTTGTCAGGGCTGGTATATAGTAAGGCTTCATTTCTAGTGTGGGCTGGCACAGATGGGCGCTATGGTTCTTTCCTCAAAGTCCGTGATTTTGTGTGATGATTCCAGTGAAACAGCTTTCCAGAAGCAGTGTGGCCTGCTGGAGAGAGAATTGGACTCATTTGGAGTCAGGAAGACTTTGCCTCAAATCCTGCTTTTGGTACTTAGCCATCTCTGAGCCTCAGCTTTTGTATCTGTAAAATGGAGATAATTCTAGAGCCTGCCTCCAAGCCTTGTTGGGAAGATCGGTTGATGAGGAAGTGTTTTGTGAACCTTAAAGCACTGTGTGCTGTTATAATTCTTTACAGTGGAAAGGAGAAGTTTCTGAGGATGCTCATAAGACAGATTTTTTTTTTGTCATCCCTTCTTAAGGAACGTTGGCTTTTTTCTTCTCCTAAACAAATATTTCTAGGGAATTTCGGTTTAGTCATCAGTTTTCCTAGGTGGACACGGCACAAATTCTGCTCTCACAGCAGTAACCTCTTGACTGTGGAACATTATTGAAACAATTGGTTTATTTGATTGATGGAGGAAAAAGTTTCATTGTCCATTGTAACTTAAAATCCTCTTGTGGCTTTTTCCCTTTCGAGCCCCTCAGCTTCCCTTACTCTTCTTTAGAGACTATTCTCAAACCCAAGATAATGGATAATTAACCACAAAATTGGTGCTCAGTCACTGTAAAAACAAAAAACAAAACCAGAAACAAAAGGCCTTATAAGAACCCACCATCAGCAGGAAAATGGAGATTGCAGGCTTTTCAGTCTAAGTCTAAAAAGCCCCCTGGAATGCATTCTCCCTCGCAGGAAGACTCTGATTGGGGCAGGTTGGGTGTGTAGAACTAAGGCAGTCATCTCAGTCTTCAGAGTAATCCTGGTTTATGGTGGGGTTATGTGGTACAGCTGCAACACTGGCAGAATAATGTGGGAAAGGAAGCGGAAGATTAAGAGGGACTGAGAGCTGGGTGAGGGGAAATCCTGAGCTTTTGGGAGCGAGTGTGGAAATGAAGGCTAGCAAATTGTTCTTGGACCTGAGAGTCTACAATTGAAATGGGGTCTCCTACTCCTCTGCTCTGACATAGCATTTGACTAGATGACAGAATGGGCAGCCCATTTAGGGCAATGCTGGAAATATACCCATAGACTTCAGAGATGGGGTATCTTCCTCTCCTCCATTCCTTTGCTCCCAGCCTTTTTTGTAATGACTTTTGATATAACTACTGCCATTTTTCTATAATGCTGATGGTTTCTTCCCTTCGCAAGTGTTTGCCTGCATCTCATAAACTGGGAAGAGTAACAGTTCTGGAAGCTTTGTTTGTGACAGAAATAAAAACATTTAAAAGGGGAAAAAATAAGCCAAGAAAATGAAGCCTCTTGTAGGTCTCAAGAGAGATTTGGGGTCAGAATGATAAATGTAGTCAGGTGTCTGTGACTCAGGGATGATGAGAGCTTCTTGCAGGGGGTGGAATTGGGATGCCAAGGAGAGAGAAGGGCATGGCTTCTCAGTGTGGCCAACAAAAAGATTAGTAGAGATGTGTTTGGGAGTGCATTGTAAACAAGAGAGGATTGGGTATGTGCTATCTTTCAGAGAAAGGAAGCAAAGCATCAGTAGCTGAACTAAATTACTCTCTGGCCTCAGTTTTAATGAGAATATGTTATTCACTGGAGATTTTAACTTTCTTGGTTCAGAAACTCCTGGGTGACCCATTAGGCTAGCCTTAGAAAGGCCACCTTAGCTGCTGCCTTCCTCTTCCTCCCCATGTGGAAAGTTCACCTGGTGAGTCTGACCAAGGACTCTGAGCAGCTGAGAGACTTTGTGGCCTTTTCCAGGAATGGGCCCCAAAGGCAGTTGGCAGAATGTGACCTGTGCGTCTTGTGGTTTTCCTCAGTACACCCGAAAGGAACAAGAAGAAGAAGGCAGGAAGAGATACGAAGCCCAAAAGCTGGAACGAATGGAAACCAAGTGGAAGAACGGGGAGATGATGCAGCCTTCTATTAATCCAGGTAACAGCCAGCAGCTTGTTGCAGTAATTACTTTAGATGCTGCTAATCTAGTTATTTATAGAAATAGTCATTTATTAAGTTAACGGGCCTGGGTTAGGCCATTTGTATCGCTTCACTGCCTTCACAGAAAAGGGCCAAGCTGCCTGCTCCATGGACTGAGACGGAGCCCTCCATGCCATCTGCACCCTGTCAAACCTCTAACAGTGCTGAACAGACCTGGAACCTCCCAAGCACTCCCCTCCCCCAGCATCTCAAGAAAGAGTATAAACTAACCAAGCTGTCACAGGAAGGATTCAATGAGAGATTGCAGGGCTGGGCCATGGACGAGTTGGTCAGCATCTATCCAGTACTTACAGGAGCACAACATTGGATTATGGGAGATTGTGCTAGATGACCAAGCACAGCTGTGGTCCCAGCTTTCTGGGAGTTTACAGTTAAATAAGAGAAACAAACCGAGAAAGAAGAAAGTTTGTAAGGATCTGATTGTAAGAAAATTGTTGCATATTCCCTTTTGTTAAGTCAGAGTTTGGTTTCTTTTACCTTATTGCCCCTCTTTCCCAATTTTTGTTTACTTAATATCCATTTTGGCCAGGCCCAAATTTACAAACAAATGAACCGGTAGCAGGACTTTTGAGTTTCCTCTGGAAATCCCTTCTGTTTTGTACACAGTAACTGCTTATGTTCCATAAATGGTTCCACATCACCTGTTACACATATTTCTTCCTAGTATTTCATTCTTTGTGTACAGGTGTGACCTTAGAAAGCAAACCGAGTGTACCCTGATCCAGGTGTAAAGAGTAGATTAATTAGGAGTGGTTATTCATATGACGGAAGGCTTCTGCATTTTATGAAATGATGCTTATCTCAGGTTTCTTTCAGATGGGGAGACCTCCTGATAGTGATTGCTCACACAATCATTGGCTTTTGAGGAATAGTCCATTTTTAAAAAACAAGATTAGCTAAGTAGAATTGGAGCTCATCTGTGTCTTTGCCCAAATTTTTACTTGCGTGGATTTCTCTGACATGACTATTACTTGTTTTGCATTTTACCTCGTTTTGGGGTAAGATAAGCATTCCCCAGATTTCTTGGTCTGAAGCTAACATTGTTAGTATACAAACCTTTGCTCACTCATCACCAAGCCCCGCTACCATTTTCGAGTTCAGAAAACAGCCTGTAGGTCAGTGGTAATTGAAAGAGGCTGTTGATGCCAGCGAAGTATGACCTGGGTGGGTTTTTTCCCCATTAGATCTGTGTAGACATACCATTCATTAGAGACAGAGTGATGTAGGTCATAGAGAAGAGCAGGCTCACAGGCCCAGGCTTGGCTCACCTTGTGCTACATACTGTGTGGACCATAGGCAAGGCACTTGGCCTCTCAAGTGGCATTTCTCTTAAGACTGAGTTTCTGAGGAGGCACAATTTACATTGGAGAAGGGGCTCCTCATAAGGAGTTCTCTGTACCAATTAAGACACGGATCTGATCCTTAACATTCCTAAGTGGATTATTAATTTCTATCAGAAACAAAAGCGTAGACCTTGTCACATGATGAATGACGTTGCTGTAGGGCACGCCTTGAGAAGCATGAGGCTGTCTATGACTGCGTATCAGTTATTCTGGGGAGCCAAATATGCCCATAGTATCAATCTGTTTGCATTCTTTCATATTTTATTATACTTTTCCACACTCTTAAGAAAAATATTTATAGTAATCTAAACTTTACTATTTTCTCAGTGGTACCTGATTGTAAACAGGGCGCATGAAATTTCTTTCTTTTTAAAAAAATTAGCAAGCACTTTTTTTTCCTCTTCCTCTTTCCTCCCTCATTTAAAAACAAACAAACCCTTGTAACAAATATGCATAGCTAAGCAAAACAAATTCTCATATCAACCATGTCCAAAAATATGTGCATGAGATTTCTTAACAGATTCTCTTGTTGTACTCTACTTTGTCACTCAGAGGTGGCATTTTGTTTTTTGAGATAGATGAATTTCCTGTTATAATTCTTACCCTTCTGTGATCTAGTAGCAATCTATCTTTCACATTTTTACGTTCAGATATTTTTCTTAAAGATATCACATTTTTCCTTTGTTTTTGTCTATTTCGTTTGCTACCATTTACTATCAGAGTTTCTGATTTTCTTTCCCAAGAAAGATGAGGTTGGAGAGGAACCAACATGTATCCAAGCTGGGTAATATTCACCTGTAATTGGGTCTCTAGAGACATAGCCTTAAGGGCCACCATCTGACTGGCATAAGCCAGAAACCTTTGTTTCTTGGCATAGGTCGGGTGAGTTGAATGTATCTTTATTGATGTGGAACTGTGGCTTGGCCTGGGTGGGAGAGATTTGGAAAGTAGGGAGAATGTACGTGCTGTGAGTATCTTTAAAAGACTATATTTATATTTAAATATTTAGTGAATCTTTAAGGTAAAATTTTTAAAATTTTTGGAGCCAGTGATGATATCTGTCTTAATAAAAATGATTCTATTTTGGGGGGTGGTAAAGATATACAACGCACTAAATGCCTTTTCAGTGTTATGCAGCACATTTGATTGAGCATATTCATGCAGGGCACCAAAAAGGCTATAATACCACCTTTGTTCTCAAAGGTCCACCAGTCTAGAAGGGGCTGATAGGACATTTTTATGCTTAAAGCCACGACAGTTTCATCACCATGTATACTTCCTCCATTGATGCAGATTGCAATCTGTTTATAACTTAACATAAAGACTCTGAAAGCCTTCTTTAGTCTGTGACCATTGGTAGCAAGCATCTCCCAAGTTAGTTAAGATGGTCTTTGGACCCCTGATCAGTCCATCTCCAGGTCTGTCCTCCAACCCTTTGTAGCCTGGTGTGACTAAGACCTATTAGAGCTGACACTGCCCATGGGGCTTAGACGGAGAGAAGCCTTGGATCACCTCTAGGCTCTAGAACACGGCAGGTCTTTACTTTGTATCAGACACGTTTAGGAGCATAGCTTCTGCCCCTAGAATATGAAAGTGTATTAAGAGAATGCGGTACTAGTTCAAAATGACAAAATATTTAATATCCTTTTTTAATTATCTTTTTAATGCACTTTCTTCTCTACCCTGCCCCTAAAACCCTTCCTAAATTTGTAAGTCCCTTCAAATTTGGAGGACAGAGCATGATCTCACATATTTGTAGCACAGTTACCTAGCAGCATATCACAAGGGACAAGCTAGTCTTTGAAGCCTCTTTACAGACAGTCTGAGAGGTCTTTCAGAAATGATTGACCTTATTCCTTCTCCATTCTGCTTTAGTCACAAGGGGAAAAATACAATTACCTTGAGAGTTTGGGGAAATTTTGTACTTCTCGGCTACAAATGTGAGCTCTATTAAACCTATGTGATAGTCTGATTAAATATTTGTTTTGAGCATTTTGGAGTTCACAAAGTCTGTTCTCTGTGGGCAATAGGATGAAAAATGAATTGGTTTTTATCATAGGGACTTTTTATGTTAAAATTTATATGATAAAATGTTAGCGCATTGATCGCTCCCCCCGGAGTTCAGACTTGCCCCGGCCGCTACTGTGCTGCTCATGGGAAGTCATTACCAGCTAGCGTGTGCTGGAGAGAAGATTTCAGGGGGTCCTTTAATCCATCAGCACCCCACTGAACTAAGTAAGCTCGTCCTACGAGTACCTGGCCTGTTTTCCAACTAGCTTGGAGGAAAAGCTTGGATCACCCTGCCTGCCCCCTTGTTAGGGCTCACTCTGGAAGGCTGCAGCTCTTTCTGAAATCCTTCCTCATCTAATTCCAGGGCTTTTCTTTGGCCTTGGCTTTTTGTCAGTGTAACTGCCGTTCACATGCTGGAGAACCGTTCTAAATTAGCCTTTGCATTTCTAGCCTGCCGTCCATTGGCTCCTTTGCTCGCTCTCCTCCGACGTAATTCTCCTTCTCCTAGATTGGTTTCACATTCTCTGTGCTTCTTTAGGAGCGATGACTCCAGAGATTAGATGCTGCTTGGGAAAAGGCAGGGTCACATAGCCGGGCAGTGTGGAATGAGGACAGAGGACCCGCGTTCAAATTTGGCCTCTGGTACTTATCACCCGTGTAACAAGTCGGGAACCTCTCTCAGATGGTGGAGATCCCTTTCAGCTCTACTTCTGTCACCCACAGGACTTAGTTTCATTCTCTTGGTTTCCTTCAGAAACAGAAAATACTGAACATGTTTTTTTCTCTGCCACTTTTCCTGTTTTCATGTGGTAGGTGAAGTCAATGCCTGGTGCCATTATCAGCGGCCCCACATTTCTTCACTTTAAAATTTGGGAGTCTCTGAATAGAACACTTGACTAATGATAAGAGAAGAAACTGAAATGGCCAGGGTTTGGCTTAACCCTTTTAAAGAGAAGAGTGGTGACACACCTCATTGGCTAAGGAATAGCATTTCAGACTACTTCCCTTTTGATTAAGTGGGCCCCAATGAAACAAGGCTTTGCAGTTTGAAAACCTCAGCCCAGCGGCTTTTAAAAAAATCCTTTTTCAAATGAAACCGGTTCGTAAGATTTTTTGTCAAGATGTTGCTGTCTTGGTTGATCAAACACTTGTTAGAATGAGGAGCCAGAGCAGTAGATTTCGAGAACATGGCACTGCAAAGTGAACGTTCTTTGAGAGTTGTTTGAACAGAGTACCGAGCAGATGGTACTGGTTGTTGGTTTCAATGCCTTTTCTGTTTTCCGCCCGCCTGCTTCGCAGATAGGCAGACTAAAGGTAAGCGTCCTCTTGGAGAGGTGTCGATGTTGTGGTGTGCAGGAATGCTATGTGGATGGCGTCTGTCTGTCTGTCTGTCTGGTCTGTGTCAGAGAGAGCCCGTCAGGCTGCCTTTCTTTGCTCATGCCTTCCCCAGTGTCCCCAGGCTGGGTGGCTGGCTCTCTTTAGGCTTCAGTGGCACTCTGGTGTACAGACTTTAAGTTGCTGTTAAATGTTCCGGGACTGTGTTTGGGGCGGGAAACAAGAATGTTTAAGTCGTCAAATGGTAAAGCTGAATCGTGAAGTACAGGAAGGAGAGAGGCGAGGAGATTAAAGTCAGCCCCACCTGTGGACTCCTGGGAGCCTTCGATGGCTGTTGGAGAAGTTTCCTGTAGGCCCTTCTCTTGGTGTCTCTGTGGCGGCCGGCTTTGAGAACCTTTGTTGCTTATGGATGACTCCCACCTAGGAGATCCCGCCCCTAAGCTCCCGAGGTTCAGAGCTCAGCAGCTAGCACTCTGAGAGCTCTGAAGGCCACAGGGTGGTCTTGTTTGTTCAGAGGCAATGCTTCTCTCCCCCTGAGCTTTAGCATCATGCTGTAGCAGCAGCAATACACTCACCTAAGGGTCCCAATTGGTACCAAAGCATTGTCCTACAAGGCCTTGCTCCCAGAGCATTCTGATCCCTTAAAATTCTGGTCAAAACTCAAATAAGGAAAATGCTAAGTAAATGATGGCTGCAAAGAAGGGGATGGAGCTGAGGTTAGGTGGTAGAAACGAAGCCTCAGGCCACTCTCAGGCTTCTATGAGACCTGTTTACCAACTGCAGCATGGACCAGAGCCCCACGAGGGCTGGGAAGGCGTAGTATCGCCTCATGTTTCTCAGGGTGTGTGGAAAGCAGATACTCTTTCCAGCAGTGCTTTCAACTTCTGATTCGATTTTACTCCTGAGGTCCTTTAAAGTTCTGAAGTCTGAAAATAAATGTGATTCCCTGAAGTCTTAGAATAAACAGATAAGGTCCCCTTTCCCCCATGGTCCACAGGTTGCATTTATTCTGCTCACAGTTTTGAAATTACCCCGAGGGCCACATAACACAAAGCCTTGCTGGTCATACCAGATTACTTATATGGTGTCCACCTTATCTACTGGATGAATCAGAACATGACCTTCTTGATGCAGGACCCCATTTCAATATAATTGCAGCCCTGCTTTCTTGCATCTAACCCCTGTCAGACAAGTTTCAGCTTGCATTTTTCAAAAGTTGCATGGCTGGTAGTTGTCACAGCCTGCAAGCCATGCAGTTGTCTCTGTAGACGGTGGTGGTGGTGAGCTCCACAGTACTGAGCACATCCCCAACCAGAGGGTACCATTCATTTCTAACTGAGTCAGCTTTCTGATAGCTAAACTAATTTTATCTGAATGGTTTCTGTCCCTTGCAGGCATCTCCTTAGCACCATTTAGAGCCTCAAGGCTTTTGCCCTGCTTCTGGAGAGTTAAATAGCCTTTAGCAGCTTGTTAGGAACAGAAACGGCCTGGAAGGAGACACTCTGTGGGAGCCATGGAGCCCACACCAGCCCAGCCAGGAAGACAGGCCCAGGAGCATGACCACATCTCTTATCAGTGCGTGCCCATTATCCTAGGGAAGCCAAGGCCCTGGTGCTTGGATGGTTTCAGCAAAGCCCAATGTTTGGTCTTACTGTTCACTACCAATGGATTTCCTCCCTTCCTCATTTTCTGTATTTCACTGCCAGGAGTCTCATCCATTCTTCAAAAACCCCAGAGCCCATACAGAAATATATGGGATTACTTCAGCTTGCTCTCTTCAGTGACACCCAGAGGTTCAAGCTCTGTATTGTCAGGATGTTGGAGGCTTCTGTTCATTTGGCTTAAGCAATTCAGTGGAGGGAGCCGTGGAAGCAGATATGCCATGAGCTAATCTTGATCTTTTTTCATTCCAGAGCCATACACTGTCAGCTACAGCCAGTCCACCTTGATACATCTAGTGGGACCATCGGATTGTACTCTACATGGCTTTGTGCATGGAGGTATGGAAATGGCTGCTGCTGCTGTTTTTCCATTCTGTTGTTTCTTGGTAATATCCCTCAGGAAACTGTACTGCAGTGTGACCCAATTTAGGCTCTTGTGTTTAATGAAGTATAAATTTAAACTTTAAGAGGTTGCATAATAAATGACTGAAATGCTGTTGGTTCCTGGCTTTACAAATTGGAAATTAAAGTCAGATGGATGAGTGCATCACAATGTACCTTTAAATGCCCTTTATTGATTTGGCTGCACGTAGTTTCTTGTTTGCTGTTGGTCTGGGCCAAGGTTTCAAAGGCTCATGCTAAGAGTAACATTTAAAAAGCTGAAAAGTGGGACGGCTCATGGAAATAGATTAAGCACTCTCAACTTGCTTGCCAGGACTGAGCAGAAGGCAGAGCGGCCGAGACAGTGAAAATTAACCTCTTAGAAGAAGGGTCTAGAATTGGGTCTGCCTAGCACTGGCCGTGCGGTGCTGTATGATGAGCTGCTTGACTTTTGGGGTTTCGCCATCTCATCTCTCCATTGGAATCCTGAAGAACCGTAGCTTTGTACCAGTGCGGTCCTCCCCAATGGTTGTAGGGCCCTGTTCCCCAGCTGCCACCACTGCTGTCTTTGTGTGCTACAGCAAGCAGGGACGTTCGTGTTCGGTCCTCTACAGGTTGAGAGAGAGGGTGTGCGGCCACCTGATGCTGATTTGCCCTGGAAATGGGCTCTTGAGTCTTTTGGAATGCAGGTTCCTGATGAAGCACATCCCTTCACTGTGGCAGTGTTTCTGTATTTAAATGGAAACTTCCATGCTAGAGTAAGTCTCTTATTGCACCTAGCATTTGGAAGTCTTCACCTCAATATAGCCTTTCTTTCATTGTCTTTGATCCAAAGGCCTTTCTGGCAGTGGAGATGTGGCCAGGGCATTCAGGGACTAAGAGGATTAAAAGCCTTTTAAAGTTTCCACCAGGTATAGAACTGTTTCAGAGTTTTCTATAGAAATCTAAGAGCATGATCTGTGATGCATACGCTGAGTTTCAATGGCCACAAGCACATTTTGCTCATGTTTGTTTAGGAAGTAGTCACACAGCAGCTTTATAATGCATCATTTGCCTCTATTATCACGGAGGTTTTGTGCCTGCAATTTCTGAAAATGTGCCCAATAATTTTTACCAAACCCACTCATCTACTCTGGTATCCGGGCTCTCACCAGGAGCTAGTGAATGAAATGAATACCATATTGAGAATAATTGAAAGCTGTAATTTTCTTGTATTTTCCTATAAAGAGCTGTCAACAAATACAGGGTCTGAAATAATTTGTATCAAGACTTTTACAGAATTGTAATTCACTAGATGCCATTTCCAGAAAAAAAAATCAAGTGAAATGGATCTCAATTCAGTCTTTATTCATAAATTCTGTGCTATTTACCTTTGCTTCAGAAACTCCTGCCCATAGTCTGTGAATCTGACAGATTTCTTGTTCCTGATCCTGAGAGCCTTGTTTTTGTCTAACCTGGAGAATGGCTGACAAAAGCCTGCAGAGATGTAGTGCCCAGGGATGAGTCTGTGGGCTTGGAAATCAGAGATTAAGTCCCATGAGCTAAACAATGAGGGCTTTAGGAGCCCTTTCTTGAGGACCTGAATCCAGTTTAACCCCATTCAGGGTCAGAGGTACAAAAGATAGACTCACATGAGGGCCCACACAGGACCCCCAGGATAATGATTTCAAAAATGTCTCTAAGAAAGCTTTGGGTGGGTGGAGGGGAAACTTGTGTCCCCTTGAGTGCCCTGTGCACTCCTTTCCATATGCCACTATGTGGCTCTGTGAGAGCAGAAGGAAAAGAGAGCTCCACGGTGTCTCTGTTCTGAAGAGACCCAGGCCAGACTTCTATGCCCTGACTTTGATTTAGTCTTCAGTGTCTGCTGCCTGTGTTGCCCCATTGTGCGGGTCCCAGAGCTATCTGAGATTCCTGGCAAAGAAGGCAGCTTTTCCTTTTCTCTTGCATCCCTCTGGGTTGAGTCTGAGGGTTAGCCGTCGGGGAACGTCTCCAAATGATCAGCTCCTTGTGGCAGCCATTCAGACTAGAATCTTACCTTTGATCTGCACTTGTGCCTCAGTATTCCCAGGATCTGTGACTATATCAATGTGGACACTGTAGAGATTGGTGACAGACTGCACCTCTGGGAGCCTTGGAGAGCTGCTGGGGCCCCTGACTTAACTAGGCTGCTTCTTGGGTGAGGAAGATGAAATCAGGCTCCAGCTGCATCTTTGTAGCCTTTCTGTATCTCACTGGTGAGATGGAGAGAATGCTACCATGTGCTTCCCCCCACTCTCCCAAGGGCACTCTGGAAATATGGAAAGCTCCCATCGGCATGGGCTTTGAGATCTCAGGGCCCCCTTCTGCACCAGGGAACCATCAGAGGAGGATTCTGATGCCTTTTATTTCATATTTTTTATATTTGCAAAAAAGATGCCAAGTCTTTCTTTATAGAAGTTAATGGATTTTTCTATGTGTATGGTGGAGACATTTCAATCTAAAGTAGTGAATCGGCCTATACTTTATCCACTCCCTCAAGTGTTTCTCCTCCCCCTTCTTGCTGTTAAGAAGCTTTAAGATGCCCTGTCTCTGCTGAGATTAATTTCCATTTGGCAACAAAGAGCTCCTCTCCCCATTTTAGCGAGCACGTGTTCCTTTGTGTGCTGGGTTCATGCTGGTATCCCAGCACAAGGGGTGAGCAGTTTTGGAAAGGCAATCTGAGTCACTCACTATGCTCTGTTGGTGGCAAGAGCACTAGCCAAAACATTAAATTGGAACCACACGTTTGCTTGCTCACTGAGCCACATAGATACCAACAAGAGTGAGAGGTGGGATGGGCCCCTCATGATGGTAGGCCAAAGGCCCCCTCTTGTCACTGGCACCCAGGGCATCACGTGGGCTCTTCCCTTTTAAACCTTTTGGTGCCTATAGATCCTGCTCTACTGATGGTGGAAACATCTGGTATAGGAAAAACGTTCAGTGGGAACCAGAACTACTAGTGCCCTAGGAGAAAATGTTTTTCCCTCCTTTCTTAAAGTACTGCATGTTTCCCAGTGGTAGTTTCTCTGTAATCTTCCAGGAGGAGAGAGCTTAAGTAAGCAATCTTCTGGGCCCTTTGTGCTGCGGGGGTCGTGGGTGGGGTTGAGAATTTGGTTGCTATAGTTATCCTTTATTATCTAGCTATTATCCTCTTTTAATTACACCATAAAAGACCCTCTGGGAAAGGAGTATTAAAAACAAAACAAAAAAAAACCCCTTAGGTATGAATTTAAATGACAATAGCAGCTTTGTTCTAGAAAAAAAGGAAATGGTCTGGGTCCCTGGTCTCCATGCCTGTGACCAGTCTAGGATTACATTATCCTCCCAGCACTCTACTCTGGTCTAGGTGCTTTTTTCCAGGTCTGTGGCTCTCTCTATGCCTTTCCTGGCTTCCCTTCTCTTTTTCCTTTACATTTACTGACTTGGAGTATACTTCCATTTAAGCTTAGTGGTCAGGGAGGCCTGTACTGTCCACCCCTGGAAGGAGAATGTTTAGAATTTTCTGATTCTTCCTTCTCCAAGCATGACATACCCACAGTGCCAGGATCTTGAAAATAAGGCTGGGGACACATATAAGGGGATTAGAAAGGGAACCATGACCCGTATGTACAAAAATATTTATAGCAGCTCTTTTTGTGGTGGCAAAGAATTGAAAATCGAGGGGGTGCCCATCAATTGGGGAACAGCTAAGCAAGTGGTGGAATATGAGTGTAATGGAATACTATTGTGCTATAAGAAATGAGGAGCAAAAAAAAAGGAAAGGAAAGAAATGAGGAGCAGATGGACTTCATAAGAACCTGGAGAGTTTTATATGATCTGACGAGGAGTGAAGCAAGCAGAGCCAGGAGAACTTTGTACACAAGCACAGACACATTGCTTCTGTGCTGACTAACTTTGATAGACTTGGCTCTTCTCAGCAATGCAAGGTTCTAAGGTAGTTCCAAAAGACTCATGATGGAAGATGCTCTCCACATCCAGAGACTGAAGTAAACTGTTTACACTCTCTTTTTTCTTTTCTTTGCTTTTCGGTTTTGTTACGTTCTTTCTCATGGTTTATTTCATTGGTTATAATTCTTCTTTACAACTTGATTATTGGGAAAATAAGTTCAGTCTGAAGGTATATGTAGGACCTACATCAGATTACGTGCCATCTTTGGGGGGAGGGGGGAGTGGAGGGGGAGAAAATTTGGAACTCAAAACCACGTGGAACTGAGTGTTGTAAACTTAAAAAAAATAAATTAAACAAAAAAAAAAAAAGAAATGGGACTATAGGGCACTAGAGAGAACACAAATTTCCCCTCCATCTTCCCAAAGTTTCCTTGGAGAAATTTTCTGAAATCATTATCCTGGGAGTCCTGTGTGGGCCCTCATGTGAATCTATCTTTTGTACCTCTGACCCTGATTTGGGCTAGATTGGATTCAGGTCCTCCAGAAAGGGCTCCTAAAGCCCTCCTTGTTTAGCTCATGGGACTTAATCTCTGATTTCCAAGCCCACAGACTTATCCTTGAGCATCACATCTCTGCAGGCTTTGTCGGCCACCTTTTAGTTTAGGCATAAATGAATCTCTCAAGATCAGGGACAAGCTACTGTGCCAGGCCTTTAGCAGGAATGGGAATAAGGGACACTTTATTTTGCTTATTGCTTGATAGCCTTCTAGAACTGACTTTCCTGAAAAGTAATTCCATTTCTAAAAAAAAAATTCAGCAAGATAATATTTCAGGGATGTATCTTCAATATATCCTCTTCCTACTCAGGATAGATGATTGGGAAGAGAAATTGAGGTCCCCAGACCCAGTTTAGAGATGATTCTTGTTTATTTTGAATGGATCTGTAACAACTGTGGAGGTGTAATGCCAGCACACAGGAGGGCTACTTTTCTAAAGGAAAGCAACTTTAAGGGGTTAACAATATTACTCAAATTAAATATGCATATATCATTCACTTAGTTCGGGGGAAAAAGTCAGCACCCTGAACTTCAGAGCAAATACAAATAGAAATTACAAACACAGAAAACAAACCAACAGACAGGCTTCTAACTATCTGACCATAGCAATACATACATAGTTACCAGAGAGAGAGAAGCACCAACATCTGGGTTTTCAAAGCCGGAAGACTCCTTAACAGCTACCCAGAGTCTCATCTGGCCACACCACATGAACACTCTTCCAATGAATGAGCCCCAAAGCAAAATGCTAACCTCAGCGTATATATACTGTTTCCAGTCAAGGACTCTTGATTCAATCAGAGACTCTTGATTCAAAAAAGGCAAGACTCAATCAAAGGCACTTGATTGCCTTAATGCTGAGAAGCACTCCAAAAGAAAAAAAAGCAAAAAATCCCACTTTGCTTGCCATTACAGGGTCCTGCAGAATCTCCCAGCAAGCGGGATGTGTGTGACAGTGCAGTCTGGGAGGTGTTTATGATGATGCGCTCTGGGATAGGCTTTTGGCAGGCGTTTAGCTGGATGGCTTTGTCCTACTGATAGGTTGGTTATGACCTAAACTGTTGGCAGCTTTTCACAACTTGAATTTTAAGAAATCTGGTAGGTTGTTTGAACAGATGTTTTCCCAGTACTCACAGTGGGATAACGAGATGTGCATAACATCCAGTTACATCTGTAGGGAATGGGGAGTGTGAATTGGGTCTGTTTAACAGAGTAGTCTTTACTTGGGGCTCTAGAGGAATCCCCCATTAGCCTCCTAGAAAGAGGACCTTTCTTGGGTGGGACCAGGACTATGTTTCTTGGGATCTACAGCTCTGTGTGTGTGTGTGTGTGTGTGTGTGTGTGTGTGTGTGTGTGTGTGTGTGTGTGTGTGAGAGAGAGAGAGAGAGAGAGAGAGAGAGAGAGAGAGAGACAGATAGACAGACAGACAGAGAGATTGTCTACAACTGGAGAATTGCATCAGCTGTAGGCAGGAGCTCTAGTGAGTCTTCTTCTTAAATGACATGATGAGAGTGATTGTTGACTATCCCTGGAGGCAAGTTTCTATATTTCAGAAAATGAGTTGCCAGGATTCAGTTGTTTTCTACCTTTTGCAATCTTCTGTCTACAAACATGTCTATCAGAGAAGACCTTCCTTCCCTCCCACCTTTCCTGTGAAGCTCCTCTGCCTTAAGAGAGGGTTGGTTGTGTTCTGGGTCAGTGGATTCCCGAGTGACTTTGATGATCCAACAGAACCCATAGGTTATGTGGGTTAATTTTCTTCTGCAAAGGAATAATGGGTTAGTGATAGTAGTAAAGCCTCTTATAAATCGGTTTAATGGGCCATTGTTTGTCTCTATTGGCGTTAGGTTGAAATGGTAGCAGTAGTGTAGAGTATACAAGTCCTGTTGGGAGCAGTGATAAGGAATTTGTTTTTCTTTCACCAGCTAATAAAATTTGGCCACGACCTGGGTAATAAAGTTGGTACCTGTTGGCTTCCATAGCAACTTCCCCACTGATCTGTGATGGAATACAGTAGCCTAGTCATTTACCATTGCAGTTATATTTGGAAACACCAGCATGCTTCCAGCTTCCAGCAGGGAGTGCCCAAGAAGTAGAAAGGGAGCACACCCTATACTGCATGTACTTTGTCCTGTGGAATGTAGGCCGTTTGACCCCAGAATGCCAGGCATGGCACTGAACTCTCCCGTTCCTGTTGTGCTTTTAGCTGGCTATGGAAAGGGGCTTTTTTTAAAATCATCTCCAAAAGAGGGGAAAAAAAGAATTTAAGAAACCACAGTTTGAGACCAGGATTCCTAAGAACACAAAATCTCTTCAAACCCTCATGTCAAATTGTAGGCCTTGCAAATCTAAGCAAAAAAGCTTTAAACTAAAAGAGATCGAGAAGGGACGAGACTGCCTGGGTTTATTGTCTAAGCTTGATACCATAGAGAAGAGTAACAGTCAAGGAGTGATAGCTATTAATAGAGACAGAAGTTCATGGGAGAAACACTTAGAAAACCCATGGCTTCCACCATCTACACATAAATAGACAACAAGAAAGAAGAATCAGAGGCTCCAATAGAAAGGAGGCAAATTTGACTTCATAGTTATCCCTGAGACTGACCTATGTGAAATCTGGGACTGGGCAATGGTTCCGCATTGGTCTACTGTATACAAAAGAAATTGGCTAGGGAAAAGGAATGTGGGGTCGGAGTGCTGCTCAGTAAGGTATACTCAGAGGCAGAGGAGAGAAGCTTGGCAGTACATTTGGTTGCAGGTCAGTGGGGAGAAAAATCATTTTGACACTGGAGTACTCTACAGTCTACCTGAACAGAAAAAGGAAATGCCTGTGGTGTATGGGAAAAGATCACAACCCTGGCAGAAAGCATCTTACAAATAGTGATGGTGGATTTAAGCTATCTAGACAGCTGCTGGAACTCCAAGCCAAAAGCAGAGGAGCTGAGAACTTCTTCACTTGCCTTACTGATCATTTCATCCTTTCAAAGGGAGAAGTTTTCGATGAGGGAGAATTTATTCTGGGGCTAATTCAGACCTGCTGTTTCAACAAGGGGGTGAAAAACCAACAACAACCAGCTCACAGAACGCTGCAAGCCAGGTTCTTTTGATCTGCTTTGCTAAGGAAAGCAACGTTAAGGGGTTAACAATCTTAATTTAATCCAGCATACAAATACCATTCACTTAGTTCAGGGGAAAAAGCCAGCACCCTGAACTTCAGAGCAAAATATAAACAAATTACAAACATCGACAGACAGACCAAATACAATTCATAGTTACCAACATCTGAGTTCAGCTGGGAGCTCAACAAGGGCTGGCCCAGAGTCATGCAGTACTCCTGCTGTGGGTCAGAGCTCTGAAAAAGAGAAAGTCAACCTCTGGTTTTATATCTTTTTTTCAGGGTCAAGGGTCACCCATGTGACCTAAAATTGCCACAAAAATGCAACTTAAATCCACGTGGTCTAAAAGCCTCTGATGTCACAAACATGTCACTCAAACCCATGTAAACTAGGCTTTCCCTTGAGGCAAGGAGGTCATCAAGGACTCCTGATTTAATCAAGGAAATAAAGGCCAAACTCCTTCAAGGGCACTTGGTTGAATTAAGTGCTAAGAGTCCATTTTGATTGCCAATACACCTGCACAACTTAGCAGTAGGTAGGGGCCAAAATTAAAATAGGCTAAACTTCTTCAGTCCACAGATAGGTTAGACTAGAGACAGACCGAAGACTGTTTGTGGCCGCAGGTGGTGTGACAAACAGGAGAGTGGGTAGTGGCAACCCTACAATTTTTGAAGGCCACCCGAAATCCTTTGGCGGGCTGCAAGTAGCCTGTGGACCATATGTTGTACAGGCCTGGTCTAATTCTTACTAACTGTGGGGAGCTCTGGGGATAAACGGTCACTCCCGGAGTTAACAATACACTGAGGAAATCCAAGCATAGGCTATACACACCCTAGATTTTGAGAAAACCAATTTAAAGGGTTTAGAGGAAAGATCAGTTTGATACCGTGGGCCAAAATGCTATTGGAATGGAAGATGTGATCCACAGTTTAAGAAGTGCTGAAGGGCTCATGAGTGGAAAAAGTTTAAGAAGCCCTGCTCTAGAGGGATCAGATTGTCAAGAAGGAAATTCTAAAGACCCAGAAGAAAGCAGTTACGACGAGGAGGAAAAATGGGAATTCTTTGAAGAGATGAAAGTGGATGCACGAGAAACTTCAATGATTCAGATTGAGAAGCAAGGGCATATAACAAGAGGATGAATATAAGAGTGTCACAGTCTTACAGAAAGAGTGTCAGGAATGGCCAAGGTAAGACTAAGTCAAGCATGACAAGAGAAGCAAAGCACAGCCAAAGGGGTTTTGTTAGCTTTGTCGGGCAGGAAAAGAAGAATCAGAGAAGGGACGGGACCTTCCTGGGGGGTGGATGAAATGATGATCACTGATGATAGAGCTTCTCAATTCTAATTTTGCTTCCGTTTTCTCTGCAGTTGGAAAATTTAGAACAGAAATGACTCAAATGAATTTATACCAGGGCAGCTAGGTGGCGCAGTGAGTAGAGCACTGGCCCTGGAGTCAGGAAGACCTGAGTTCAAATGTGGCCTTAGACACTTGACACATGTACTAGCTGTGTGACCTCGGGGAAGTCACTTAACCCCAATTACCCTACCCCCTCCCCCCAAAAAAATTTATACCCAAGATAATTAAGAAACTAGTAAGAGAGCACTGAGATGAATTCGAGTCACCTGACCCAGATGGAATGATATCCTTTGATACTAGAAGAACTGACAGATGTGACATCTGAGACACTGGCAGTGATATTTGAAAGACGGAAGATGAGAGAGGTGCCATAAGACTGATGAAGGGCAGATTCTGTCCCAATATTTAAGAGGAGGAGGAAGAGGAGGAGAAAGAGAGGGAGGAGGAAGAAGAGGAAAGAAGAAGATGACGACAGAGTATAAACTATAGGCCAATGTTTTTCACTTCAATTCCTGAGAAAATCCTAGAATGTCTGTTAAAGAGATGCCTGGCAAACCTCTAGAAAGGAAGCAGTGACAGCTTCCTCAAGGACAGGCTGTGCCAGGCTCAACTCATCTCCTTGTTCTGGTAGTATTACTAAGCTAGGAGATGAAAGGAGCACCATTGACATCATCTCCCTAGGTTTTGGGCAAAGCTTTTGCTCTAATATCTCATACTGTTCTGTGAAGAAGATGGAGCTATGGACTAGACCATATATAATTAGATGGATTCAGACCTGATTGGGTGCCTGGATTCAAAGAGATTCAATCAATGTGGCAGGAGGTCTCCAGTAGAGTACCCCAGGGATCTGTGCTTTTGCCATTTTTATCAACGACTTGGGTAATGTTCATTGTATCTGCAGCAGATTCAATGCTAGGAGGGGTAGCTAACACACTAGAGAATAGTAAGACTGAAAGAGCTCCTGAGAGGCTAGTAGTTGGGTCCACGAACTGTGGCTGAAGTTAGTTGTTTGTTCTGTTCATCAAATCTGCAGGTGACACATCACTGGGAAATAATAGCAAACACACTGAATTATAGCCAGTAACCAAAGAAGATTGTGATAGGATAGAGCATTGGGCCGAATATAAAAATGAAATTTAATAGGGATAAATGTGAAATCTTACACTTGGGTACCAATAAGCCATGGCTTAACAGCAATTCTGAAAGAGCTCTGTGGGATTTAGTGGTCCGTGAGGTCAGAATGAGCCAGCAGTGGGATGTATGGACCAAAAAAACCTATTATGTGAGTTTGGGATGCATTAAGGGAAATCTTGGATCCAGCAATAGAGAGATGATCGTCCTACTGGTCTTTGCCCTTGTCAGGAGCTATCCTCCCATGGAGCTTGTGTTCAGTTCTGGCTATCACAGTTCATAAGCTGAGAGTGTGCAAAAGTGGGCAGCTAGGATAGTGATGGGCAATGACTCTGGGTCATATGGGAATTGGTTGAACAGCTGGGAATGTTTAGCAGAAGACTCAGGAGGATAGCCATATTCAAGTGCATGAAGGACTGTCACATGGAGGAAAGATGAGACCTTTTCTCTTTGTCCCCAGATGGCTGAACCAGGAGTAATGGGTGGAAGGACGTTTGTTTAGGCTCGAGGTTAGGAGAAACTTCCTAACAATCAGAGCTGTCCAAAAGTGGAATGTACTGCATCAGGAGGCAATGGGTTCCCTTTCTTTAGAGGGCCTCAAGCAGAGGCTTGTTGGGCATGTTATAGTGAAGATGCTTCTTGTGTAGGGATTGGACTAGATGGCCTTTCCAGCTCAAATTGTGTGATTCTTACTTTTCTTTAGGCCTATTTATATGGTTGCCTCTAGCTTTGATTTTGTTTGTTAGTTTGTTTTGCTTCAGTTTCCTCTATTAGACTTCTAGAGAATTTTTCCTGACTGTCCTTGAGGAGGAAGATTGGTTAACACTACTTGGGTGATGATTTCTTATGATTATAAAACACCTGGATATCTAGAATGAGCTCTAGCATCCAGCTCACATTGTAATTGTCCACATATGTATGATTTGGTGTTCATTTGGGCCTAACTACAATACCTGTTTCTCTTCAGCCACCCTTGGGTGTTCTTCCATGACTCGCTCTCCTCCTAGCTGATAGGCCAATGTGTTTCCATTGCTGGGGGACAATCTTTCCTTCTTGAATTCTAGTTCATACAGTCAATTTAGAAAGCCTTCCACCAGAGATGCTTAGCCAGACCTTGAAAACTTGCTTCTGGGGTGTGTATCTAGGATCTCTTCTGTATCTTTCATTAGGGTTTCCCTCCCAATTGGCCAAATTCATTAGTGGCATGAGCATTAGATACCTTATAATATTCTCATTTACCATGATGAATGAAGGAATGAATAGTATGTGCATAATAATATTGAACCTTGTCCTTCCCTCCACCTTGTCATAAAAATAGCTCTTAACCATCAAAAGTTTGGCTTACCTACTTGGAAAATGCACCGTTTGTTGTGTTTTAGCTAGAGGCAGCAATCCATGAACAGCACTTTTTCACAACTTGAAAAATGCTTTTCTTAAACATGGGAAAACAAAATTAGCTGAGTCTTATTTCAGACTACAGGATAATCCAGGCAAGTCTGAAACAAGTGAAGCATTTTAGCCAAAACATCAGTATATGAAATTGTCTTTTGAACAACTCTTACATGGCCAAAATCACAGAATACAAGACTTTGTGAAGGGACCTTCTGAATACTCCTAGATGGTGATTGCTTCCCAGTGGTTGTGCAGCCTCTGTTTGAAGGTCTCCACTGAGTGAGACCCCCCCTGCCTCTCTAGACAGCTCCTTCTACTTGGAAACAGCTCTCGTTGTTAGCAAGGTCTTCTTCTCTTCCTCACAGCAAGCCCCCCCACCCCTTAGGCAGGATGCTGTTTCCATCCATTGGTCCTTGTAGTGCTGCATCCTCGGGCCAGAGAGAACAAGCCTAACTTGTCTTCCTTCTCTAGGGATCAATGTAGGAAAGCGGTCCTGCCTCCCACTCCTAAGTCATCATTGTCTTGGGGCTAACCAACTCCAGTTCTTCCACATTTTCTGTCATGTGCAGTGAGGACTTAGAAATGGGTCTAATTGATGCATTTGTATTTGTATTATATGTATTTGCATCATAGTCCTTTCCCATGTCCCCCTCCATTGAACTTTACGGCGTGATGGAGAAAAATAATATAAGTAAAAATATCTAATTTGATTAGCAACATACACAACATCCTGTGCTAGCAGCCCCCTTACAGCTCTGCTGCCACAAGGGATGTGATATGGTTTGTTACTTCTTTTCTAGACTCTTTAACGGTTTTTCCATTATTCAGAATTCAGACATCCTTTTAGCGACCTCTTCCTTTACATGATTGCAGTCATTGTGTGTATTGGTCTCTGGGTTGTGCATGTTACTCTGTGCATCAGTTCATACACATCTTTTTACGTGTCTCTGAATTCCTCATATCTCATTTTCACCTGCACAGGAATATTCCTACAATTCAATGATAGCTAATGCTTACTGTGTGAAAGAAGACCTCTTCCACATGCAGCCTCTCCTGATTCCCTCCTCCCAACTGTAGTGCTCTGCCTCATTAACTGCCTCATAATTTAACTACCTTGGATTTTCTGGAGACTTATTCTCTCCAAGTCCTGTCCCCTTGTGGAATGTAAACTCTTTCAAGCAAGGAGTGTTCCCCTTTTTTGTTCATTGTGTCCCCAGTGCCTAGTACAGTGCCTGGTTCATAGGAGGTATGCCACGGATGCCTGTTGGTTGATTGACCCTCCATAATACGGCCCACATCTGACAGACCCATCACCCCTGCTACTCTGGTGCTTTAGTTACTCTGGTTAATATTCATTTATGCTTGGTTCAGATGCAGAGGAACAGAAGCAGGTAAATTCTTAACACAAAGGGAAGAAGACAGTGCTGTTTTGGGAGTCTGTTGCTAAATCTGGTTTTATAATAATCCCTTGTTTGTTACACAAAGGGTGGTTTGTTTAAAATAAGATGAAGCGCCTCTGATTTTCTCAATATAGTAATCAAAGACCCTCATTCTGTCAGTTAAGATTAAATATAGAAATGGAACAACTAAAATGTCTACTTTCTGGGCAGTTGGCTCTGGTTCCATAAATGGTGGTAGTCAAGAAACATGACCTAGTCCACCAGCCACTGCCTTTGAAAAAGTAACATTCAGAATCTATTTTTAAACCAGTCAACATGCTGTCAACACTTCTTAAAGATCTGTTAAGGCAGTTAAATGTTACATTCAAAAATATCTTTGGTACCAGATGTTTATCTACATGTTAGCAGCCAAGCAAGACTGCGTTTTCCTTCCCATATTTCCTCAAACAACTGAAATATCCAAGGATGGTGAATCCTACAATTTTGTTGTCATCAGTTCAGTTTCAGATCTCAGATTATAAGTACAGGACCCAAAAGACTGCAATTTGCAAAATTTCTCATAGTTGGGATGCCGATTGTTGTCTCTAAGTGAGTTAAAACTTACAAGATGTTCCTCGAAAAGGGGCCCTTTTAAGAACAAACGCCCAAGTATTTTCAAAACATTTAAAAATGAAAGTCGTAGGATGGCCACTTAGACAGTCGATGGCACATATTTCAAAAGGCACATACGGTTTTCACAGGCAACGTTAGGTAGCAGAAGTTGTAGCTGCAGATTTGGAGTAAAGTGCCTTGTGTTTTGAGTCCTGCTTCAACGCTTATTTATTGGTCATGTGACCATAGATAATTCCCTTACAGTTCCTAATCTCGAAGATTGTGGCTGATAATGCTTTGTGTACCTCCTTCACGGTGTTGTTGTGAGTGAAGCACTTGGTAAGACAGAAACTCCTGTCTTACTGTGATTAGCTATTTTGGTTTTTGATTTTGGGTTGTCTTTTTTTTTTGGTCCGCTTGGAAACATTAAGAAAACCAAACAAAAAGGGAAATTTATTAAGACACACAATTTAGTGTCAGGTAGAATCAGTTCCAAAATGAATGAAAAGCCTGAGAGGCAGTTTCTGGGTAGTTAATAATCAATTCATTAACTAAACTAGCCAATTATCAATACATTGATGGTCAGTAATCTTTTTCAGCAACCAAAGACAAAACCATGCAGATCATTGAATGTTTAAATGCCTTTGGAAAAGGGGGTGCCCCTGATAGGTGAAAATCAACCCTGATTGGTGAACAGTTAATGAGGGGATAGACTTCCACATGAGAGGTAAGCTAAAAGTCTTCTGCTCCTTCTGCTGAGAATGTAGCTTGATCATGAGACTTAGCTGTTTCCAGCAGTCTGGATGAAGGAATCCATCTCTAGCCAGACCACTCTGGTTGGTTTTCTCTGTCATAGACTGGGTACCCCTAAACTCCAATGGAGGGGAGCAATGAGATGGGCTTATTTCCTAAGGGCAAGAATTCACTTGGATTTTGTTTATACTTTAAACAGAAATAAGCTCTTCTGGTTGAGTGGGATCCTGCCCAAGACTGAGGAGCATGTTCCCAGAGGATTTGGGCAATCTCATCTATCATCAGTATCCTTCAGAGACTGACTGACTTACAAGAGCTAGTCCCTGAATGAAGAAATAGAGAGAAAAAACTTCAACCTTAATTTAATAATTGGTTATTGATATAATAGAAAAATAATAATTTCTCAGTTCTTTTAATACAAATAACATGTGTAATTATCATGATTAGACTAGGCCTTGGAAAAATAGTTGAGAAAATGCATATCTCTCTTGTCATTGGAGAGGGATGTGTGTTGTGGGTAGGGGGAAGCATCCTTTGCACAATATCGCATACTCTCTCAGATGTGGCTGAGGTTGGTTGGTTTCGCTCAATTCCTTTTTTTCTCTTTTAATTTTGGATGGATGGATGGGTAAGGGGTGGAGATATTCAGAAACAAATGTGATGTAAAAATAAGACGACCGTAAAAATAAGGTAAATTTTGAAAAAAATAATCTTGGCAAATTTCAGTTTCATAAATAAGCATTTCTGACAGAGTGGGTAATATTCTAGATAGCTACGAGAAAGAAAAAAGTTAGAAGAAGAATCTCTGGCCTTTCTCGATCGCTAGCCCTTTAGTTGCAAAGACATCTGTCTATCTATTTAAACTTGAATCAGAATAAATTCTTTGCATTGGAAAATGTATCAATTTTATATAGGCCATTTGACTCGCTCTTCAATAACCCAAACCAAGCAGATACAGCAAAGTAAAGCAAACCCAAGAAGGCCTGAACTTGGTGGGATTGCTGCCACACCAGCATTATGAAGGAGAGATTGTAATAATAACTTATTGTATTTCTGAACCTAGAATATCAGGTTGTTTTTTTTTTTCCTTTATGAATGAGTTTTCTTAGCCTGCGGTTCATGGACTTTTTTTTGATCACTGTATTTCAGCATTACTGGTTTCCTTTGTAATCCTATGAATTTTATTTATGCATTTAAAGACATCATCCTGAGCGTAAGCTTCACTGCTAGAGGGGCCATGACACATAAAGGTTCAGAACCCAGGCTCTAGATAGCCATAGAACAGCCTTGTGCAAGTTTCCATTTGAAGGCTGCCTTTGGGGATGCACCCATCCCACCTTGCGCTTTGTCCTCCTGATTTATTGGGTAAGCATCCCTTTGTTTCTCCCAAGCCTTTCTAGCCTTCACTTCTCTTTCTCCTTCACAATTTCCCTCCTCTCCTGTAGCAGCAGACTCTTAATGTTGAGACATCCTTCCTCCCTCAGCCCCAAAGAGACTTGTACTTCATAAAATGTCCTCAGTGATATGCATTAGGTTGTTAGGTGTTTTTTCCATCTCTCCTTTTCTGTTTCTTTGATCAGGAGCCCCTGGAGTGGGAGTTGCTTCTTGGCTTACCGTGTGCTTAAGCACAGTGTCAGGGTGACTAGATTGCACCCTTCCTTGCTGTGTTATGTCACTGGAGTAGCTTCTTATGTCTGTAGTCCAGACACCCCTGATCCGTGCTAACAAAAGAAACAGAAAGGAGGTCTTAGGGATGGTTATTATTTAATTTAAAAATTTTCCATGTATTCTGAACTTAGTAACTCAACAAAAAAACAAAGTAGCACTCAAATGCACAAATGAGAGTGATGATCATCTGTGAAACTGCAAACTCATGTTATTTACAGTTTAAAATGTTAGCTTTAATAAGAAAGAAAATTTAAAAGTAGAAAAAAATAAATTTGTTTTCTTCTAATGTTTATGACTTTTTCTTCAGTGCTTAGCAGAGCACCTAGCACATAGTAGATGCTTAGTAAATGTTTACTGATTAATGGTTATTTTTTTAGGTGACCATGATTGGTTTGTCCTCATTGTATTATCTTTGCTTTGTGTCACTTCATAAAGTGTTCCCTATATTTCTTTGTGGACTTTATAATTGTCATTTCTTATGGTGCAATTATACTCTATTCAGTCCATCAACAAACATTTATATAGTGCCTACTCCATGCTGGTATTTACCCTGAGGGACTTCCCCTCCTGGTTTCAATTTTTTTTTTTTGAGTTGTGATCAAAGGGGCCATCCCTTGATTAACTTCTTAAAGAGGCCTATTCATTGAATGGGTATTACCTCATTCAAAGTGAGAACCTGAAAAGACCTTAGCCTGAAAGGGCCAGGGTCTGCCAGTGCATCCTGGGCCATCTCTAGTAGTCTTGGTGAATATCAGGCCACTGGACCCAGGGCTCTGGAGCAGAAACTGAGGCTGGTGACCTTACACATCCCTCTCTCACTCAAATCAAAGTCAGCTACAAGTCATGTCATCACTTCCCTGATGTCATGGTCCTCTTCAAGAACGAAGGACAAACACAACAACAACAACTCCATGCTGGATACTGGACATACAAAGACAAAAATGAAACTGGTCTTTTTTTGGAAGAACTTAGATTCTATTGCAGTACACCAGGTATATATCCATTAATATACAATAATATACATCCATCCATACGTCCCTGCAGTTTCCTCAATTCAGAAGAGGTTTCCAGCGGTGCAGACGGAACTCTAATCAGTGTCCTCCCAGAAGTCTTCCCCGTCAGGACTTCCCCCAGATTTGCCTGTCTCTGGACATGTCCAGGGCACTTCCTGTCAGTCTCCTCACTTGGGGACCATCCCATCATTCCTGGGCTTCATATCTGCCTCTCTAGATACCTGTTGTCCCTCCTTTAGAAAGGAAACTCCTTGAGGGCAGGCTTTCTTGGTATAGTGTGGTGTCCAAGTGATGGATTCTTCTTTGGAATTCCTCTGTCATTAAATGTTGCAGCCTGTTCATGGCCACTAATTGCCCTCTGTGTGGAATTAAATTTTAATTCTTCAAAGACCATTGTATTCCATGCTCTGCTGCCACATAGCAGTAGCGTGTTGGCATTAGAAAGATAGGCCTTTGTTTTGGTGGCACCTTTGAGATCTTCAGAAGAGCTTTGCATCCATCCTGCTCTTCTCCTGTTCAAGTATAGGCCCAACTCCCACAGAATCTAAGGGAGATTTAGGGGAGGCACACCAAGAAAGGTTTTAACTGACAGGTGGCCCCTGAACAGAATTCTGAGGGAAAGTAGGGGTTCTGAGGAGCAGGAGTGAGGCGACAGGGCCTTCCAGGTATGGGGAACAGCCTGAACTAAGTATGTGACCAGTAGATGGATGGTATGAAGAACAGGAAGAAAGCCAGTTTGTACCAGAGTACAGGAAGAAGAATAGTGTAGGGCAAGGCTAGAAAGGAAAGGTAGGAGAGGGCCAGGTTGGGAAGGGCAGGCTTTAAATGCCAAACAGAGGAGTGGCTATTTGTATACCTTGAAGGTAACAGGTAGGTGAGTGACATGGTTGGACTTGTCCTTAGGAAGATCTACTTTAGGCAGCAGGTTAGAGAATGGATTGGAAACTAATTCGGATGGTTTTGCAATAGTCCAGGTGAGAGGTGATGAGAACCTGAGAGAAAGGGTCAGATGGGGGAGATTTTGTGCAGGTAGACCTGGCAAATGATTGGCTAGATGAAGTGAGAGTGAGGAGTTGAGAATGACTCTAAGGTTGAGAACCTAGGTGACTGTGATGCCTTCATCACAGGAGTGAGTTTGGGGGAAATGAATTCTGTCTTGGACATGATGAGTCGAGGAAGCCTATGGAATATCCAGATGGAAATATCCAGTAAACAGTTGATGTAGAACTGGAAGTCAGGAGAGAAATTAAGTCTGGAAGAATGTAGATTTGAGAGTTGTCTGCATAGAGATGACGCTTGAGTCCTTGGGAGTTGGTGCGGTCACAAAGAGTATAAAGAGAGGAGAAAGGGGGGCCCCGAGCAGAACCTTGGGCCACATCATCCAAAGAGACTATAATATAGGTGATCTGTTACATTAAAGGATCACGTGTTCAGAAATTCCCCAGTCACCAGAACCCATGAGTTGTCACTTTTCTTGCTATTACAAGTAATGCTTCTGGGAATATTATTGGATTTGGACAAAGAAATGTCTAGTACTCTAAGTTAATGGATTTAAATTACTTTCCAGAGGAGGAAGTCCTGTAAGTGACATTCTAACAGTAATATACCAGAGACCTTCATGAAAGAAAGCTGCTCGTTGTCCCAAGGCAGCCCTCCTAGATATCTGCCCTACCCAGCCAGCTTTTTGTCTCAGAGAATTGGAGGATTAAAATCTATTTGTTGTGATTATTTCTCCAGCACTAAACATGTTCTGTCCTTGTTACCTTTGTGGTGATTCCTTGGAGTCTAGGGTCTTTGTACAACATGGAAGGAGTGCTTTGGGACTGGCTTGGAAGCTTGTCCTCATGGAGTGCCATTTGGATCAGAAAGGGTTGTCAGCCCCCTTCCTTTCTTGTGACACATTCTTTGATTGATTTGTAAGTTCAGAGAAATAGCAGGACCTTCTAGGCTCTTCTGTGAGGGGAGAATTCACTTCTTTCTCTGTGGAGTTCCTGCCTGTGTATTAATTTAACGTAGGTACTGTTTTACTAGAATATTCTTCTCGTGGATTATTAAAGAGCATTCGTACCACAGCTGTAATTTGTAGAAGAATTTAGAACCACTTTTTTAAACATTCATTTTCCATTCCCTAAAGCCTATGTATGGCACATCAGCCTGTCCAGCTCATTTATATAAATGAGGAAACAAAGGCACCGAATGGAGAAATGGAGCATCTATTTTCCTAAAGTAGGCCATAAGTGCTTTAAAACCATTAGGGCTAGTTCCTGCTCTCCCTCCACCCTTTCACGTACACTTGGCCTCTTCTTTCTTTTGCAACCAAACTCTTTGAAAAAGCTATCTATACTTGCTGCTTCTACTTCCTTTCCTTTTCTTCCTTAACCCCTCGTGACCTGGCTTTTGACCTCAGTACTCAACTAAAACTGCTCTCTCCAAGCTTGTCATTGGTATCTTAATTGCCAAATTAATCTTTTCTCAAAAAAGATTATCTTTTCTCAGTCATCATCCTTTTTGACTTAGTTGCTGCATTTGATAACCTCTATCTTCCTGGATACTTGTGGTTTGTTGTTGTCATTATATATGTGTGACCTTATTCTCTCCTGGGTCTCCTACCACCTTCTGAGTGCTCCTTCTCAGTCTCCTTTGCTGGTTCAACATCCATATCATACTCCCTAACTGGGAGTGTTCCTTAAGGTTCTGAGCTAGGCCTTTTTCTCTTCTCCTTCTGTACCCTTTCTCCTTTAATCTCCCCAGCTTCAATGGATTGAAGTATTATCTCTATGCAGGTGACTCCCAGACCAACAAATCCAGCTCCACTCTGCCCCCTGAACTTTCTTCCCACATCACCAATTGCCGATTAGACGTTCCAGATTAGATTTCCCATAGACATCTCAGACTCAACATATATAAAATAACTCACTGTCTTCTCCCAAAACCCTCACCTCTTCCAGATTTCTCTCAGGGGCAAGATTATCCTTCCAATGAGCCTGGTTCATAACCTTGGCTTTACCCTAGACTCGTCATTCTCCCTCACCCCACATATCCAGTCAGTTGCCAAATCTTGCTTTTTCTGCCTTCGCAACGTCTCTGACATCTGACCCCTCTCTCTACTCACACAGGTACCTTGTTAGTTCAGGCCTTCACTGCCTCTTGCCTCAATTATTGCAACTGTCTCCTAACTGGTCTTCCTGCTTCAGCTCTCTCCCTGATCCAAGGCATCTTACACACTACTGCAAAAGTTGTTTTCTTTAAACAGTGGTCTGTCCGTGACTTCCCTACTCAGTCCATGCTAGTGCTTTCCTCTTGCCTCCAGGACAAAATCTGAACACCTTTATTTAGCTTTGAGAGCCCTTCATTGCCTAGGCCCGAGCTCTCTGTCCAGCCTCCCTGGATATCCTTCCTCTTCCTATACTTCAAGACCCAGCCAAACTAGCCATTTCTCTGTTCCTCACATCTGGCCCTCCATTCCCTTGCCTTTTCTGTGGCCATTCCTCACATCTGGAATCCTCTCCCTCATCACTTCTGACTCACTTGTCCCTCTCTTGCTCTAAAACACAGCTCAGGTGCCACTCTCTGCATGATCTCTCCCCTCCCCTCCACCAACTACCTTGTATTTAACTATTTTGTATATGTTTGTAATTATTCACTTTACGTTTATGCTATGTATATTTTTGCAAGTCCTTGTTTCCCTCGTTCCAATGTAAGCTCATTGCAAGTAGGAATTTTTTTCACTCTTTGTAGTCAAGTCAAGGCAACCAGCATTTATTAAGTTATTCCTCCTACATGTCAGGTGCTATGCTAAGCATACCCCCATTTGTCTGCTACCATACCTGGCACATGCAGTAGGCGCTCAATAAATGCTGTGTGATCACTCACCCATGTTTCAGCTCCTTTGTTGGCTGAAGTTTCCTTTGACATCCAACTGCTGTGTCATATGTTGGCTGAAGACAAGCTCTGGATGCCAGGTTGAAAAGACTCCCAGGATGGTCTTGGGGCATGTTGTTTGTGCATGCTGAGCACCAGCCCAACTAAAGAGAGGCTCATCCCATGTGCCACGTGAATGAGCCATCAGAAGGCCACACTGATAGGTGCTCTCAGTCATCATCAAGACCATGACCCATTCTCCTTTCTATCTGGCCTCCTTCTCTATGATTTTACAGGCTTTGACCCTTCACAGAAAGGATGCCTTCTAATTTCTAGGTGTTGCTCTAAGTAACATCGCACATTTTTGCATCTCTTCCTCTGAGATTTTGGGAAACAGCCCACATCCTTGTAGAAGAAAAGAGATCTCTCCAACTTAATGCTGATAAAGTAGGATCAGAGGATTGAAATTGGGAAGGAACCTTAGGAATCATATATCCAACCCTCGAGCTTTGTAGATGATAAACTGGGGCCAGGGAGGCCTCCAAAACGAGGGAAGTGAACTGTCTTGCCCACAGTTGCACCCCAGAATCTGAACCAGCTCTTCTCACTCTAAATTTTCTCCACTACATCAGAAGACATGGTTTGGTTTTGTAAATACTAGGGACGGGTGGAAGGATACAAGTGAAGTAAATCTTGTTTCTGATCTGAGAGAGAGCCAAGGTGTTACAGGGAGAGAGCACTGGGCTGGGAGCCAATCATCATTGAGTTCAGATCCAGCCACAGTACTTACTAATGGTGTGACCATGGCAAGCCACTTCACCTCTGTTTGCCTCAATTTCCTCACCTGTAAAATAGGGATAATAATAGTTTCTCCCTCCCAGGGTTGTTGTGAGGATCAAATGAGCTGGTATTTGTAAAGCACTTACACAGGGCCTGGCATGTGGTAGGTACTCTATAAATACTCATTCCCTTCCCTTGCCTTTCCTGTTGAATGCTGAGGAGAGAAGGCGAGGGAAGGGAAGAGAAGGGAAGGACGCAGAAGCAAACTTGCTCCTGATGTTGCCAGATCGAGGCAGAGTAAAGCTTTGCCGTGTCCTCTTTAAGATTTAAAGACTCGGAGTCCGCTGGTGTTCTTCAGCAGAGCCTGATTCTATGACTAAACCTTCTTGGCATGGTTAGAAATCTGTGGAGGAGATGTCTGTATCCTCTACAGAGCCATCATGGAGTGAGCACTGAGGAATGCAGTGCTTGGCTTTAATAGCTTAAGGAACTACAAGATGCCATATTGAAATATTTTCCCTACAGCCTCATCTGGGCCTTTTATATTTTCCTGCTACAGACCTTGCTGTTAAATTAGTAGGAGGTAATTGGGGTTTTATGAATTGCTTCCAGGATATACATTATACAGGTACATATACTTATATGCATTCTCTTTGGCTGTTGTATGACTTACTGTGGGAATCTTTTCCTCTGTGCAGGTGTTACCATGAAGCTAATGGATGAAGTGGCTGGGATTGTGGCTGCCCGCCATTGCAAGACCAACATTGTCACGGCTTCGGTAGATGCCATTAACTTTCATGACAAGATCCGGAAAGGTAATGGGACCATATAGGCAGGAAAGAAGGGGGTGGGGCGGGGCCAGTCTTTCCCCTTCAGCTGTACCTTCTTTTGACTTGATTTCCAAGCAATGGGGTACCATTCTCCCGTTTACCATAACAAGCAAGAGACCCGAGACCAGAGACTGGGAGTGTCCTCTGAGTCATGAACCCATCTGTGAGATTGGCTGTCGTCAATTTTATTTTGAACCCCATTGGTCTTTAGCTCACTGGTGGTAATGTCCTTTATCCTGCTGAAGACCCAGAACCAGCATAAACCGATTTGCTTCAATGCTATCTGTATTGCCCTGGTAAGATGTGTCAGGTTAGAGAGAGCACTGGCTTTGGAGTCATGGAGGCCCTGAGGTCAGATCCTTCCTCTGACATGATCTGTATGATCTGGGTGAGTTTGTTACCCTCTTGGTGCCTACAGACACTCTGGGGCCTTCAATTATAGACCCTGCTCTTCAGTGGGCCTCATTTCATCTGCCTGGACCTATGATTTCATTGGTATAGAAAAATGCTAGATGAGGAAGTTCCCTCTGCCAGTGCAGTTTGGCATCATCTGGGCAGCTGAGGGTCTTAGGGAGTTGCCTTCAGCACTGATGTGTTAAGTGACTTTCCCAGGGTCACACAGCCAGGGCTTCCTTGCCCAAAGGTCACCTTTTTATCCACTGCACCCCAGCTGTCTCTAAGAGTTCTGTGTACTGATCAAATCACAGGTCTAAACGACAACCAAAAAAATTACCTTGCTGCAGATACCGCTCCCCACTCCTTACCTTCTTTTCGCCATCACTGTACTCAGACCATTTCCAGTGACAAACTAATAGAGATATTCATCCATCTAAAGAAAAGATAATCTGTAATTTAAGTGATGATTGAATTCAGTACACATTACCCAAGGCACGCCATGCTCTTTAGGTGCCCTGGAGATAATGCTGGGCCAGTTTCTCTGCCTTTGGTTGTTTTCCCCCTGATGAAAATGCAAACTGAGCATTGACAAGTCGACCATCCACTGAGAAATCATGCTTGGATACAGATGCCAGAATCTTGAGTTTGGCCCTCTGCAGTTTATTTCGTGCATAATTCACCTCCAGCTTGTCATCCATTATTGCTGAGCTAACGATCTCAGGCAATTTTCTCCTCTTGACATGTGGTGATTTATCCTTGTGCTACCTACGCTGAGCTCAGTCCCTCCTTCCCTAAAAGGAGCACTTCATTGCCGCTGCAGGACAGAAGTATTGAGTGAGTTTGATATGGATACTGGAGATGGTGAGATTAAAGTCTAGACCATCCTGAGGTGCTTTCATATTGGACAAGTCCTTGCTGTGGGAAGTGATAAATGGAAAGAAATGGGAGCCTGTCTTACACTGCTCCACTTTCTTGCCAAGGCCCAGATAAACGGAGTGCCATGTCGAGCATCAGAAAGCATCAGTGAGATCAATATGGGGCTATAACCTGCAGAGCCATTATCTGGACTTTCCAGGTCATGGGTCTACCCTGGACACTCTCTTTTTTCTGGCTGTTTGGGATTCAGATAGAAGTATTGACACAGCCCTCCTGCCCACTGATCTGTTGTTCTCATTGGCAGTAATCAAATCCCCCAATGAGTGCCTGTTCTTCATCTCCTGTACAAGACATCATGAATTCCAAAATGTAGGCCTGTGTTTCTCCCCACACCCCAAACACATAGGGTGGTTTGTTGTGTATGTTGTCTCCTTGAAAACAGGATCGTGTCCAGTCTTTATGTTGCCAGCTTTTAGTCACTTCCTGGTATATAGCAAGTTTTTACAAATGCTTGTCCATTGAGCGATTGCTAGGAATGGTTCTGGAGACATCTGGATGGTGGCTCAAAGTTACTTACCTTTGAAACTCTGAAGGAATCCTACTCTACATGAGGGTGTTCCTTTCGTGATGTAAGTTACAGCCCCTTTTGAGTTGCTTACAGGTGGCAAATACATTCATGGTATGGCGCTCTGCTTCATTCTGGAAGGCTCTCCGGCTTGTTGGCCTTGGCTGACCCAGGGGGGCCTTCTTGCCACCAGAAGGTATCGGGGAGGATGGTGATTGCGTTTCAATGGGTATTTTGGATTGCAGAGTTAAAGAGTAGTTTGAGGCCTTTGTCTGCTGCATTCCCCATTTAATCACTGACTCTCCAGATAGCGCCTCAGAATAGCAGCCGTGTCATACTGCATCTTATTAAGGCAGCTGGTTTTTAACTAGCTGACACTCAGTCAAGTCCCATGTCTCTTTCACTGCCCTATTTGGAATCATCCTCAAGATTATTCATCTTCCAGCTGCTGTGATCTAGTGGAGAGAAACCCAGGATCCTACATGCATGATCTTGGGAAGATCTTCCCCCATTAGAAGAAGGAAGCTGGCACAGAAAGTAGTGACGCTACTAACACTTCTAATGGATGGATGTGTCTGGGCCTACTGGGCACGATTGCCCAATTAGGCAAAGTAGGTTCTCATCCACAGACACAGAGTCCCATTCCTGTCCCCAGCCTCCAGCATCTGTGGAAGTAGCTCCTGTATGTGCCTTATCACTTTAGGCCCAAGGACCAGCTCAAGGAGGAGGGGAGGTATTGCTTCTTCCCCAGATGTTGTCCAGTTGTTGTTATTTCCCGACAGAAAGGAAAGCCTCAAGCATTGTATTAACCTGTGATCACCATTCCAGGGCCTAGACTCATTCTTTGGAGCACTCCTCAGGCCTCTTCTCCAAGGTCACAGCACTCGGTTTTCCTTGGTTTTCCCCATCGCACCTATTACACTGTTGAAGAAGCTGCCCAAATTCCCTTCCATGGCAGTAGTTAGATAAGTTAACAAGTCACACCTTCCTAAGAGATAAGTCTTGGAAAGCCCTTCTACTTCAGGTTTGTTATCTAATCTCAACTGGGCTTTCACTGCTGCGAGGCAATTCCTTTATACTCCCCAATCAGTTTGCTCTCTCAAATCCAATCTTTTTCATCTCTCCTCAAATTTCCCACTGTACTCCACTGCACCCCCCCAACCATCTCAACTATAAACTTCTGTCCCATGCTTCACTGACAAAAAATGAGGCCAGTTGCTGAGAATTTCTTCTTTTCCCTTCCTCATATTGTATCACTCATCTATTTCCCTGAACTCTCCTCTAGTCCTGTGTCTGATGAAAAGGAAAGTTTGCCCTTCTTGACAAGACAGACTCCTCTACATGTACCTTTGATCCTGTTCTCTCATGTCTCCAGGAGATTGCTTCTGCTGTTACCTTCATTCTCTGATCTTCAGTCTCTTCCTCTCTACTGGCTCGTTCCCTGCTGCCTAAAAATACGGCCTATCTCTTAAAAAAAAACAACAAACTTCATTTGATTTGACCATCCCTGCTGGCTGTCTCCAGTATTTCCCTTCCCTTGGCTAAAAGTTTTGAGGAAGCCAAATACACCAGGTCCCTCCACTTTCTTTCCTCTCACTCGGTTGTAAACCCCCTGTAATTATTCTTTTTATTTATTTTTTAACCCTTCTGTAATCATTCAATTGAAACTGCCTACTACAAAATTACCAGTGATCTCCCATTGGCCTTCTTGCTTCTTCCACTTAGCTGCCAAAGTGATTTTTCTAAAGGATAGATCTGGCCATGTCCCCTCCCCATCTCCCGGTACCCCACCACCACCACCACTACATACACACAGACACTCAAAAACTCCAGCGACTCCATTTACCTCCAAAATAGAAAGTTCTCTGTTAGGCATTGAAAGCTGTTTGCATTCTGGCCCTTTCCTGCCTTTTTAATCTTGTCATGTTCTACTTTGCTCCCTTCCCCATTCTCTTATGCCAGACACTACATCTCCTGACTCCTTGTCTTCCATGCTTGGGATGTTCTTCATCCTCACCTCTGCCTCTTGGCTTCCCTGTTTCCCTTCTAGACTCAAGTCAAATCTCACCTTCTGCAGGAGGTCTTGTCCAGTCCTCCTAGCTTCAAGGTCTTTCCCTCCCAAAGCCACTCTGTTTATAGTGTGGGTGTATCTAGTTTTTTTTTTACTTCTGGTCTCCTCTATTAGAATGTATACACCTTGAGGGCAGAGTCTGTTTTTGCCTTCTTTGTGTTCCCAGTTCTTAGCACCCCCTTAATAACAACTTAATCCGTGCTTGTTGAGGGACTGACAGGTTGTTGCATTAGAAGCCCATTCTGAAACCAATCTTGTAGTTTTACAGAGAAACTTAAAGGAAGGGTAACCAGATGTGGGGATTCCTTCAGTGTTCTTTTTTCTTTTTCTTTTGTAAGGAACTTTCTAGTGCAGTTTGGTTAAGCTCCCACAACATCACGAACAGCACATTTAGTGCACAAGGAGAAAAAGTGTGAATCGCGCTTGTCTCCTTAGCTTTTTTCTCTTGTGATCATTCAGAAGTGCCTTGGAGTCCTGGGGAGCAGGGCAGTGTATTCATGTATTATCCTCATCTGCTTGTTGGAGCGAATCTGGAGCATGTTCACATTCGAGCATTTACCTGCCCTCAAGGGAAGCAAAAGAGTTGAAGTCTCAGAAAATGGTGAAATAACATTAGATCCAAAGTCAGAGGGCCAGAGTTCGAGTCCTAGCCCTGTCTCTTAATGCCTGGGGAGCATTTAACCTCTCTGGATCTCAGTTTCCTCACCTGTAGAATGAGAGGTCTGGACTCTGAAGTCTCTTCCGGATATAGATCTGGGATTTTGTGCAGTGAGAGAGCTTTAGCCCCCAAAGTTTGGATGTTACTGACTCAAGCTCATTTTACCTAAGGCTGGGCCTTCAGAAAATGGCACAATGGTCACATTTGTCTGTTGGGGGCCCCCAGTGGCCTTTTTCTCCCTTCTTTCTCCTTTCTTCTCACGCGTCTGTCTCCGTTCCTTTCAGCCTTTCTTACAAAAGGATTTTACAAATTCATTTATATATAACATATAATAAAAATCCATTCACATATATAACATACAAATATGGAATATAAATTCACATGTAATGAAAATTGAAGAAACATTGACTCATCACAAGGCATTGTGCCAGACACTTGGCATATAAAGATAAAAATGACTGAGGTCCTGCCTTCCAGGAACTTACATCCTGCTGCAGGAGAATGTGTTCCTTAGAGCAGTGGAATGCAGGGTCAGCCAGCCAGTCAGCAGGCATTTATTGAGTACTTACTATGTGTCAGCCACTGTGTTAGGTGCTGGGTATGCAAAGAGAGGCAAAAACAGTCCCTTGAGTTCACATTCTAATGGGAGAGACAATGTGCCAACAACTCTGCACCAATATGATCTCTAGAGGGTGAATTGGAAAGGATCTCAGAGTTGAGGCTCTGTCCTTAAGGGGAATTAGGAAGGGCTTCCTATGGGGGGGAGGGGACATTTTTCAAAGACTCGAAGGAAGTCAGGAGGCAGTGGTGAGGAGGGAGAGCATTCCAGGTTCTTAGGTCAGGTGGAGAGAACGCAGGTTAGGGAATGGAGTGTCCTAATGCAAAGAACAGCTAGGAGGTCAGTGCCACTGAATTGTAGAGATGTAGAGGACAGCTGGAAAGGTTGGAGTGGGGGGGGTAGAGCTTTAAAAGCCAAACAGAGGATTTTGTATTTGATCCTGGTAGAAGTACTTACTGGAGCTTGTTAAATGGGTGTGTGTGTGTGTGTGTGTGTGTGTGTGTGTGTGTGTGTAATGGTCAGGCTTGTGCTTTAGGAAGATCACTTTGGCAACTAAATGAAAATGGCCTGGAATGGAGAGACCAACCAGCAGACTCTTGCAGAAGTCCAGGCATGAGATGATAAGGGCTAGAACCAGGGTGGTGGCAGTGCCACAGGAAAGAAGGGAGTGTATGTGAGATTTGGTATGAAGGTAGAATGAATTGCTAGGACTTGGCAACAGATTCCATGTGGAGGAGAAAAGTAACGGTCAAGGATGACAAGCCTGGGTGACTAGGGGTAGGGGAGGCTGGATAATGGCACCCTCAACAGTAATAGAGAAGTTGGAGGGGGGAGAGGAAAGATGATGAGTTTGGTTTTTGACACGTTGAATTCACTAGGCAGTTGCAGATTTGATACTGGCGGTCAGAGGAGAAGTTGGTTAAATAGTTCTGAGAATCGTCTGCATAGATGATAGTTGATAGTTGATGGTTGAATCCATGGGAACTGATGAGATCACCAAGCAAGGTAGAATAGAAGAGAAAAAGCCTGGGCAGAGCCTTGGGGCATACCCATGGTTATCAGGTATGACTGGGATGAAGATCCATTAAATGAGACTGAGTAGCAGTCAGATAGGTAGGATATCAAGAAGAAGAGAGTGATTAACAGTATTAAAGGCTTCTGAGAAGTCAAGAAGGATTAGGATTGAGAAAAGGCCATTAAATTTGGCAAGTAAGAGATCATTGGCACATCGCATGATGAGATCAGAAGCCAAACTGCCGAGTTAAGAGAGTGAGAAGATGGGAGGGGGAGGCATCTATTGTATAGATGGCCTCGTCAAGGAGTTTGGCTACGAACGAGAGGAGAAATAAAGGGCAATAGCTACTAAGGATGGGAGAGGCATGAGCATGTCTGTATACAGAATGGAAGCTGCCTAGTAAATTGGGGGAGATTGAAATCGAGTGTGAATGGGGATGATAGAGGGGGCAAGTCTGTTGGAGAAGACGGGGTGGAATGAGATCAAAGGTACATGTGGAGAGATTAGCCTTGGCAAGAAGGGACGCCTCTTCATATGAGTTGGGTGAAGGAGGAGGAAATAGGTAAGACATCTGAGTGATGTGAGAAGAGGAGGGAAGGAAATGAGAGTCTTGGCAGAACGGCCTCCATTTTTCAGTGAAATATTATGCAAGATTTTCAGCAGGGAGGATAGAAGTGAGAGAAGAGAGGAAAGGGTTGTTTGGGCCAAGGGGGGCTTCTTGATCCCTCTCAAATCTCACTGGGGTTTGCCCAAATATGTCATCTGCACTACAAGGTGAATTCTATGCGGCTTACACCTCAGTGGGGACAGTTTATATATGACTTATTGGACGAGGAAGGGTTAGAGGAGAAGGTGTTAATTCCTTATGTTAAGAAATACCACCCCCGCTCCCCCACCCCCAGATCCATCAGAATTCCAGTGGACAATGTATTGGGCCCAGAATTGAACAGAAAAAGGAGAGAGAGATGGCTGGTCAGTTTTTTTGGAAACTGTGAAGCTCCTTCACCGACCCCAAATTTCCCAGCACAACAGAAGTCTATCTTTTCTAAGACTGGCCTCCTGCCAGGGATACTCTCTGGAGTACAGCTGCCTCTGAATAAGTAAAAATGAGGATCTCGCAGTGGACAGTGGAGAGTCACATTTCCGGGCATGAGCAGGCTGCAGTCTATAACCAAGGAGGAACCCTGAAGGAGAGCAGGAGGACAAGACACCATTGAGGGACCATAGAATCAGCAGGGCCCAGTAGACGCAGTGTGCCAGTAAGGCAAAATGGGCTTAGTTTAACGGGTGCCCTTGAGGAGTTTGGCTTTTGTTTACTGTGAAAGTACTTTCACCTGTTAAATGCTAAGCCCCAGGCCCTAAGCCCTATAAGGTGTGAAACCTGTGTGGGCGTAGATTAAGGACTTAAAAGGGGCCAATTCGGGAACCAATGGGTCTCTGGACTCTGGTCTCGAGTCTTTGAGGCGGGACTTGAGAATGCCAGAGGCTTGGCTGCGAGGAGAGGTGAGAAAACTACAGTTGGAAAAAAAATCCGAAGCAGAGCTGACCCCTGTGTGGACCCAGGAGTTCGAGTGAGGTCTTGAGGCCGGTGAATATGATTTATGCCATCTTATTTTTCTGTGGCCTCCTGGCTACTCTTGTGAGGCGGGCCTACTGGGCCTGGAGGCTTGTGTTCACAATACTGGAATGGGGAGGTTGGTTGGCTAATTTGTGGCTCTGGGCCTTGAATAAATTTTTTGATGCCTTCTGCTTGGAGAATTCTGTATACCCAACGATTTCGAACCATTCAGATATTTATATGATTCTTTTTGAGATCATAAATTCGGCCTTCCTACTACACGCAGGGACCTAGGAAAGGCTAGTGGACTGACTGGTTAATGTGCATCCTGGAAGCCCCAGACCATGAGGATCTTTGAGAATCAGGCAGTTCTGTGTGAGTCCTGAGTGGCTGCTAATATAGCACAGACTGAGGTCAGGTTGTGGGGTTCATTGTTTGCTTAGGTAAAGTTCCCCCCAATGGCTCATGGTCAGGGATGGTCACTTTTTTTTATTCTTTTTTGATTTTTATCATTCCCTTGACATTTTGCTAAAACTCCAGCCACTGTTCCCACAGGAGACATATCCCTTTGCTTGGTGGAGTGAATCTGGACCATGTGGAGATTTAAGCCCTTCCCATCTTTCATCTGTTGCCACCTTGCGCTCCCAAGTGATTTTTAAAAACTCACTGCCATTCACAGCTTCATTTGGTGGGAAACTGTATCTGACTCTGGCAGAGCAAGGCCCTTACCATTTGCCTTAGGCCTGTGTACGAAACTAATCCAACGTAGGGCATTCTGCTTTTTGGACTTTGCACATCACCCCTATTTATCAAATACATCCTGTGGTTCAGGGAGCCATGAAAGGTGCAGTGTTGAAAGAAGGTATGTCCCCTGCCCTCGTTGTGATGACTCTAAAGGACTCTAGATTGAAGTCTTTTGCTCACAGTGGCCCCATGGAGTAGAGAGTGGCCTACTATTCCAATTTTACAGATGAGGAAGCTGAGACTCAGAGAGGTAAAGTCATGCTGAGGGCCCTGCCCTCACACCAGGCTGTCTTCATGGAGCTTACAGTCTAGCCCAGTCAGTCAGGTAGCATTTATTAAGCGCATCCTGTGTTCCAGGCATTGTGCTAGGCACTTGAAATACAGAGAAAAGCAAAAAGCAGTTTCTGCGTTCTAGGAGGTTGATGTCTAATGGGGAAGACAACATGCAAACATGTATACAAACAAATTAGAGACTGGATTCACTGGGAGTACTCTTAGAGGGAAGGCCCTAAGTTGGGAAAGGCTTCTTTTAAAAGGTGGGACTTTAGCTGAGATGTGAAGGAAACTAAGAGGTAGCAATGAGGAAGGAGAGAGTTGTAGCTATGGAGAATAAAGATAGAGTGTCATGTGCGGGAGAACAGCAAAAAGGCCTGTGTCACTGGATCTTAGAGTTCATTGAGGGTCAGGGTGTTAGGTGTAGGAAGCCTGGAAAAGCAGGAGGATCCGTGTCATGAAGGGCTTTGAAAGCCAGAGGATTTTATATTTGATCCTGGAGGTAATGGGGAGCCACTGGAGTTTATTGAGTAGGGGGATGGTATGATCAGACCTATGTAAGAAAGTCAGATTGACAGCTTAGGGGAAGAGGGACTAGAGACCTGAGGCAGGCCAGCCCACAGACAGTTGCAGTAGTCCAGGAATCAGTTGATGAGGGCCTGCTCCAGGACCAGGGCCGTGTCAAAGGAAAGAACAGGGTGCATAGAGGAGAGTTGTTGTAAAAGTAGAAACCCTGAGAGGGTAGTGATATCTTCCTTCTACAGATGATGGGAAGTTAGGAAGAGGAGAGGACTTTGGAGGAAAGATAATGAGTTTAGTTTGCCTGTGGAACATCAAATCAGAGATGATTGAAGGGCAGTTAGAGAGGCGAGACTGGAAGTGAAGAGAGGTTAGGGCTGGACAAGAAGATCTGAGAGAGCTGTGATGCACAGCCTTTCATATCACATGCATTAGAGAATTTTGAAACAAAACATAATGAGAGAAAAGGGCATTATCATGCAGACAAACCACGGAAGGCTTTGTGAAGAAGCTAGAGTTCAAGGTGGGCCTGGAATGATGGGCAAGAGTCTGCTGCTGTCACCTGAGATTCCTGTGGTTATGATAGCTTTCTTGGAAGTCATTGATGACTAAAAATATTGCAGAGCACTCAGAGATACTGTATACAATCCCTAAATAATAGCTTCTATTTATGGAGCTCCTTAAGATTTGCAAAGTGATATATTTACACACACACATACACACATTCTGCTAAGTTTTTTTTTATCTTTTGGTTTTTTTGTATCACAATAGTTTCCCCCGATATCTTTCTATCTCTCCCAGAAAGCCATCCTGTATAACAAATAGTGCTTTAAAAAAAGAAAAAGAAGAGAAAAAAATCAGCATATCAAAAAAGTCTGAAACTATATGCTTCGTATAATACTTATGGAACTTCTACTTCTGCAAATGGTTGGGGTGGAAGTGTCTTTTCATATCTTTTCTTTTGAACTATGCTCTTTATAATTGTACGACATTCATTTAAAAATTTTTTTAGTGTTTCTTTTCATTTATGTTGCTGTAATCATTTTATATATTGTTTTCTGGACTTTCTGCTTACCATGTCAAACTTTCCGTGCTTCTCTGTAGTCATCATATTCTTAATTTTTTACAGTACAAACATATTCCATTGCATCCATGTACCACAGTTTTGTTTAGCCATTCCCCAACTGATGGACATGAACTTTGCTTCCAATTTTTTGCTATCACAAAAAGTATTACTATGAATATTTTGGTGTCTTTAGGGACTTTCTTCTTATCAATGGGCTACTTGATATATAAGCCTAGTAATGGAATCTGGTTCAAAAAGTATGGACATTTTAGTTACTTTATTTGCATAATTGCAAATTGCTTTCCAAAATGGCTGTACTGATTGACAGTTCCACCAACATTACTCTAGCATGCCTATCTTCCCACAACCCCTCCAGCATTGACTTTTACCTTCTTTGGTCATCTTCACTAATTTTCAGGGTATGAGGTGAAACCTCAATATTGTTTTGATTTGTGGTTCTCTTGTTATTAGTGATTTGGAATATTCTTTCGTGTGAGTATTAGTAGTTTGCTATTCTTCTGAGAACTGGTTCATATCCTTTGGTCATTTATCTTTTGAGGAATGGCTTTTGGTGTTTCCTATGTATGTATGTATATGTGTGTGTGTGTGTGTGTGTGTGTGTGTGTGTGTGTGTGTGTATGATATACGTAATGATATACCTTAGATTCCAAACCCTTAGAGAAATTTCATAATTTTTTTCCCATTCAACTACTTCCCTTCTGTTTCAACAATCCAGCTAGCAGCTTCTGTGGGGGTGTAAGATCCACCCACAGCCAGCACTCAGAAAGCTGCCAACAGCACAGGTTCTTTTGATCTGCTTAACTAAGGAAAGCAAGGGGAAGGGGTTTGACATGCTTACTTTAATTCAGCATACAAATATCATTCACTTAGTTCAGGGGAAGAGACCAGCACACTGAACTTCAGAGCAAATTACAAACAAATTACAAACATCAACAGACAGACCAAATACAGATTCATAGTTACCAACATCTAGGTTCAGCCCGGGAGCTCAGAACAAGGGCTGGCCCAGAGTAGAGTCACACGTGCCACCACTGCTGCGGGAATGAGCTCCAAGGAAGAGGAGGCCAAGCCCTGGTTTTATATCTTTTTCAGTGTCAGGGGTGAGTCACACATGCGACTCACCCATGTGACCTAAAATCATCACAAAGAGGCCACTTAAACCCAAGTCTAAGAGCCTCTGCTGTCCCAGACATGTAAACTAGTCCGTCCCTGGAGTTAGCCCCACCTTGGGCCCCACCTTAGTTGCCAATCCACACCCACATAGGTTTTACACCTAATAGGGGTTTGGGCCTGGGGCTTAGCACTTAGTAAGATTCAATGAAATACACTGAATTACTCAACAAAAACAAAAGCCAAACTCTTCAAGCGCACTTGTTGAACTAAATGCTATGGAGCCCATTTTGCTTACCAACACACCTTCTTATGCTAGGTGCTTTAATTTTGTTTGTGCAAAAGCTTTTCAGTTTCATGCAACCAATCATTCATCTGTTTTAGCTTTTGTAATTACCTCTATCCCATGTTTGGTTAAGAACACATCTCCTACACATGAAAAGTATATGATCTCTTTCTCTTCCAATTTTTTATAGTATAATCTTTAATATTACAGTTATGTTTCCATTACAATATATTTTGTAATATGATAAAGGGGGTTGATCTGAACCTAATTTCTGCCAGACTCCTTTCCATTATTCCCAGAAGTTTTCATCAAATAGGGAATTCTTTCCTAAGTAATTTACGTTTTGTAGTTTACCTAACTTTGAGTTTTTAAATTCCATTATTTCTGCTTCTCAGTTGTCTAGTGTGTTCCAGTGATCTGCTTGCTTTGTTACCTACCTGTTCCCTTCTTTGATCCTCACAGCTGCCCCATGAGGAGGAGGAAACTGAGACTGACAGAGGTTAAACTCAGGTTTGTTGAGCCCTTAGGTACGTAATGCAGGTTTTGAACTCGGGTCTTCATGATGCCAAGTTTGGTGCTGTCTTCATTGTGCCACTTAGTCCCTTACGATGAAATGGCAATCATGGATCTTCTGCTGAGTCTCTAGCACAACTTTTGAGTGTTAGGTAATTTTACCTTGTCAGTGTGACACAGTCTCCTCAGCTCCCGGATCAGATACACTGGCGCCCTCTTGATCTAGGCTCAGGTTCTTTGAGGGCAGGGACTATTTTCACGTTTGCCTTTGCATCCCCAGCCTGGGCCTGGCATATAGTAGGTGCTTAATAATTGAATCGTCCTGGTGTATCTAGGAAATTGATGTATGTTAGGACTAAATGTTAGAAAGTGGCCTATGAGATAATTTACTACATGCCTCTGTGTGTTTGGGTCCCCTTGTAGTTATGGAATCTTAATTTGAGCGTTGGAATAGTCCTCAGTGTCCCTTAAATCCAACTGGTACACAAAAAGAGACCTTACTATAACATAGATGACAAGTGCTCATCTAGCTTCATGTTGGAGGCCTCTAAGGAGGGGTAATCCCTTTCTTCCAGAGACAGCCCCTTTGCTTTTTGGCAGCTCTGATTCCTCAGGTGTCCTCTTTATGATTTCCCCCTCTTGCTGCTTGTTCTGACCTCTGGTGCCAAACAGAACACAGCTAATATTTCCTCTGCCTGATAGCCCTTCTTCAAATCCTTGGAGACAGGCATTGTGTTTTCTTCTCCAGGCCAGGCCTGTCCAGGTCCTTCACCTGGTGGTCCCCTTGACTTTCCAGACAGCTCACTTCCCACCGTCATCGTGGTTAGGATACCATGGGCTAGAATGATCCAGGTTTGGCCAGACAGCTTATTCTGTCCTCAGGAGGTGGAGCTTTCCCAACCAAGGCAGCTGAATGTGGTTGAAACCCTAGCCATCATGGTTGAATGCTAGACATTCCACTCTCTCATTGTTCTTAGGCAGAGGGTACACTCTGGGTAAGTGTTGGCTACCAGCCTATGCCTTTGGCATTGTTCACAACAAGGCAGATTGCTGAGCAGACTATTCTGGACAAGAGGTGCTTGTGGGTCCAGCTTATGTGTCCCAAGTGCTTTTCTAGAATCAGTGAGGGTAGCTTTTGCTCTATGCAGATTGCCCAACTATAGCATTTTACAGCTTAATCTGCCTCATGATGGCTGATCAGGATCCAGCCTGGAAGAAAGATGCCCCTGCTTTGGGGTCAGATGTTTGGGTTTTTATTTTTATTTATTTTTTTGCATCCACAGAGAAAGTCACAGCAGCTCTTGACATTCCAGCACTATGGTAGATCAAAGGAAATGGTTTCTACATACTACCTCTTTATTGTCTTTCCCTTCAGGAAATCCACCTGGTCCTTCTCTATTATGTATTAGGGGCACCAGGCCCTTGGCAAGGGTTACCATCCCCATTTGTTCATTTATGAAAAAAGGTTTGTAACTAGAATAGGCCAACAGCTTCCAGGCCTTTCTCGTTTGAAGAGTATTCTTGCACTAAATATACACATTTGAGTCAGGTTGGGAGTAGTGGGGGAAGAAGCTTTAAAAATTTTCCCTGAAATATGCTTTGAAAGTTTTCCTGTGCCTCAGTCTTAAAGGCAGTATTCATAAAGCTATTTCCCTCCAGACTCTTTGTGATCGTTGAGATTTATTGGTCTCCCTTTGAGTCTTAGGGAGAACTCAAGTCAACTCAACATTTATGAAGAATCTTTTATGTGCTCGGCACTGGGAACACCAAAGTAAAAATAAGTCTCTAGCCTCCAGGACTGTCTGTGCACACGAATATGTGTGGTACAATGAAAATTGAACAGAGGGACAGTCTCGACGACCGTCAGAGCTGGGACCCTTTAACTCAACACCCTTCCAATGGGCCGTTTTCACCCAAGTCAGTCAGTTCATATTAAAAGCAGAGGCTGCTGAACCTCCTGGCACATTAACCAGCCCTTCCTCCCACACACATTCTGCTCTGTCTGCTTTCCAGATCTTGTTAAAGGATGCTGGCAAAGAACCTTATGAGAGCAAGAGTGGTGACCTTTCAGAATTCAGGGAAATGAAAGTAAAATGCCTCTTGGGCCTTGGCCCTCATCCCGGATATTTGGCCCAGTGGCGTGGGTAGCCAGCAGCAGTAAGGAGTGTGACATGGTGCAGCTTTAGGGCTTTTAATACCAGTGACCGAGCTCTTTGATCAGAAAATGAGCATTGTAGATTGGTGCCCTTTGGGCCGTTTCTCTTGAGCACAATTCTTCCCGAGTTCTTTGGTCCTTGTGGTCTTTTCATTGTTTTGGAAAGCAGAGGGCAGAGCTCTAGACCTTCATACAGAGGTTCAAACCACGTGATGTAGATCTCTATCTTTGGGTCTGATCTAGAAGAGCAGCTATTTCCAGAGCCCCAGGGAGAAGGAGAAGGTTGGTAGAAGGCTTGTTATCTCGTATTCTTTACAAGCTCTCTTGCCAACCCACGAGCCCATTGTATTCATTCAGACCGTCTCGGGTGCATTTCTTGTCTATGATATAAATGCATATACTGGAGGAAAAGGAAAATAATGTTTGGCCGGGCTGGTGTAGGCTTTCACGTGCGCGCATGCACACACACACACACACATTCACAAAAGGTGTCGCTTGCTATTTATAGATTCTTCCCCACGCACACACATTTCCAGACAGCCTCCTCACATACCTCCTCTGATAAAACAGTCTGTTAAGGAATATTTTCATACTTATAGTCTTTGGAGGAAATACCTTCAGTCTTTTCCTTCCTTCCATGATAAACAGAGGTACCTGAAGCTGCCTCTGCAATGCATCCAGCCGCCATCATCTTGGGCCTTTGGCCTCAGTCAGTAGAAAAAACTGTTAGGAAATGTTACTAAGAGCTCAGGCTGGAGTTGTTCACAAGGAAGAAGAGTGAGGAGGAAATATCTGAGGAATGTAGCCATGCCTGCAGAATTCTTAATAAAGAAAACCTAGAGAAGCAACATGGGGCAGGGGACAAGCCATAAACTCAATGAACTCGGCTTCTCATTCTAGCCATGCCACCAGCTGACTGTGGCCTTGGGGACCACCCACTTCTCGTGTCTGGCCCCCAGTTTTCTCCTGTGTAGAATGAAGGGTTGGACCAGAAGAGTCCAGAGATCTCTTCCAGCTTCAGTATATTATCCCAACTCTAGAACTCTACAACATCTCAAAGCTGACTATATTCCATCTTGTCAGACAGAAAGCATTTATTAAGCTCCTCCTCTGTGACTAACATGGTGGTAAACTCTGAGAATACAAAGGGAAAAGAGGAGCCTGCTCTCAAGGCATTCTAAAGGGGAGAGCACCATGTAAATAGCTAAGTAAACACAGAGTAGAGGGAAATCTGGGAAGGGAAGGCAAGGCCCTAGTAGCTGGGGCTAGCAACTAGAGAAAGGAAAGGCCTCTTGCAGAAGGTGGAATTTGAGCCAAGTCTTGAAGAAAGCCAGGAGGTAGAGGTGAGGAAGGAGGGCCCTCCAGGCATGGGGGACAACCATTGTGAAGGCCCAGAGATGGGAGATGGAGCATCAGGTGTGAGCAGCAGCCTGGAGACAGGCATAGTTGGATCATAGAATATATGGAGAGTCCAGTGTGAGAAAGTTGGAGAGACTGGAGAGAGCCACGTTATGGAGAGCTTGAAATGCCCAACCGAGGGGACTTTCTTTTGATCCAGGAGGAGATCACAGGCATACCCTGGAGACCACAGGTGGGGTGCTGGTGAGGGGGCAGTGCATGTGATACAGCCAGGCCAATGCTTTAGAAAAACCACTCTGGCAGCTTTTTGGAGGATAGACCAGAGGCCAGGAGACAACTTAGAAGGCTCTTGTGCATGACAAAGTGACTCTGTGAATGGAGAGCAATGGCTGGCCGGGAGAGATGCTGTGAAGGAAGGCAACAGTAAGCTTTGGCTGAGTGCAAGGGAGAAGTAGAGGATGACCCCAAGGGGTCTGCGGGGGCTGCAGAAATTTGGGAAGAGTAGGTAGTGTTTGGGGAGAAGTCAGCAAGTATGGATTAAGCACCTCATGTGGGCCAGGCCCTGTGCTAAGTTCTGGGGATACAAAGAAAGGCATGAGCCTCACTCTTGAGGGGTGCACAGTCTATTGAATGGAGGAGATGATAGCACAAGCAAGCCAGATGTAAAATAAGTGGGAAATAATTTACAAAGGGACAGTGCTGAAATGAAGAGAGGTTGGAAAAGGAGAGGAGAGAGAAGGGGAGGGGAGGAAAGGAGAAGATAGAGGAGAGGAGAAGAGGAGGGGAGGGGAGGAAAGAAGGAGATAAAGGAGAGGAGAAGAGAAGAGAAGAGGAAAGGAGGAGATAGAGGGGAAGGGAGGAAAGGAGGAGATAGAGGAGGGAAATGAAGAAAGCAATAGAACAGGGTAGAGAGGAGGAGGAGGAACCAGCTAAGGAGCCTGAGGAGCTGTCTGCCCCTTTCATGGACCCTTCAGGGTGATCCCCAGGCAGCAGCCACCAGGTCTGGCTGCAGCTGCTCCCTTTTTAACAAAGGGTAACCTCAGGGTGTGTACTGTAGTGTCTAGTTTTCATCATCCTCTTACCCACCCTCCTGGTGACATATCATGGGGCTGAAATTCTTTGTGAGGTCTTTGCTGTTCAAGGAAGAGTTTTCTTTTGCTGGAGATTCTTTTAATGAGTTTGGTTGAATGGGTCAGGAAAAGCTGGGGGCTGCCCTTAAGGTTGTCTCCTCACGGGTGGGCGTTGTGTTGACTCCCTTGCACACCCAGGTGCGTGTTCTGAGCATCCTGCCTTTTTCTTTTTCTGAGCCCATTCTCCTACCCCCTAGTCAATAAGTCAGCTCTTCTGAGCAGATTGGGATATGACCTTATGGAAAAGTCCCAAAGGCCTCTGTCCCATTCTTTGAACCAATCAGGAAGGTGTATTGTTCTCTTGTTGGATATGACCGTAATTGCTTGATGCCACTTGGACCATCTGAAACTTGGCAGTTCCTGGCATCTTTGGGGATTTGGATTTCTTAGGCAAAGAAACTGACAAGCAAGACAGGCAGATGGACCCTTGCCTCCCTTCCCAAATGTCTCCTTTGGCTGGTTCCGATCTCATGGCCAGGAAGTGAACTGCGTTTGTCTTGTGACCAATAGGTGTTGCATCATCATCAAGCCAAGTCCAGCTCCATCGGTGCTGGAGAACTTGTTGCTTATGCTGTTGTAGTAGGTTTCCTTTGAACCTCAGGAACATTTATTTAGACAAATCTTAGTTGGGAGTCTCACCATCCAAGAAAAATGCAATACATTTGGATCATTGGACTGCCTGGCTCAGACACTGGCCTTGGCCTTTGGCCTTCCTTACCTCATTCCTTACCAACCACTTGTCCATGTTTGTCCTTTGTCTCTTGATTCTCAGCCAGTTGTCTCCCAGACTTTCTGACCATACCCCATTTTTCATCATTTTCTCCTCTGGGGTCCTGGATCTCAGAAGCTGAGCCTGGTAGTGAGTGGCTGAGATACTGAGGGAAAACTCAGAAAGTGGTCTAAGCATCACGGGATAGAGCTTTTGCGAGACACTGTTGAAATGACGAAACAGCAGGCACTTCTGAAAAATGTTTTGGTTGATTCACAGGCTTCCCTAGCCTGCTATGGTCATTTGTGATTTTGAGTCTCTCTTAGAAGAGAGCAGGCTAATTTTTGAACTTTTCCTACCTACAATCCCATGGTTTTGGCACTTCCTAGCTTATATGAGTTTGGGCAGGTGTTGATAAGCCACAGAATTCCATCCCAGATATGTTCACAAATGAAAGTCTTTCCCTGTAAGATTGGTGTGGCAGCTGAGAAAGAATTTAAGAATCCTTTTGGTTAAATTGCTGTAAAAAAAAAAATCCAACTATTTAGTTGATCTGTTATCCACATTTATATATTCTTTGGTATTGGATATCAGTGCTTTGCAAGGTAAAAGGTTACCAGGCTAAGCCTTGTCAAATGTGGTGAAGAGAAAACTTGACCATAATGAAGAAGGCAGTTGGTGAATAAATCCTTACATGAATGAGCTTGTGCTGTGAGGCAGGTTAGTTGCAAGTCTGATCCTTTACAAGTGAACCTGATTGATTCCTTTGCTGCAGAGGTATCAGACGTGTGGGCCTTGGGCCCCGGGCCCCATTGCTGGCCTGCAACACTCCCAAACCAGGTTAAAAAGTAATTGGGAAATATTTAACAAAATTTTTATTTTTATACAATTATTATGTAATTATTTTTTTAATTTTAAATAATTTTTTTGTATAATTTTAGGCAGTGGAACAGAGGTCATATTAACACGTGGTTTTCTAAGAAGGAACCTTCTTTATGATTTAGTAGCCCCATTTCTATCTGACTTTGATATTCATCCTTCTGTATTCCTGTGTCTCTTAGCTACCAAATAGGCCTTGCCCTCTCCTCTATTGTCTCTGGTGGTTACTGAATGAAGGGGCAACCTGGTGCCAGTTCAGCTCACAAGAGAGCAGTTGCTCGGCTCTCTGGGAGTACAACTTATTCACCCTGCATTCACTTTTCTGCATTTTTGGTGTCAGCATGGACTATACAGGAATGCAAAAGCCATGTTTGATGCAAGGCAGCTAAGCAGCCAGATGGAACGTGAAGGTGAATGCAGAAATTTCTTTCATTAGGACGCCAACTCAGAAAGGACGGTGGATGGGAGGGAAAGGGGCTTTTTTCAAGAGGTGTTTATATTTGGGATAGATCTCTAGCACTCTTCAGCCACATACAAGTTTCATTGAAATTGCTGGAGATCCTTCTCTCGAAATGAGACACAAATTCTCTGGTTTTTGCAGTGCTAATGTTCTTATAGCCTGGTTATAGAAAAGCACGTTAGTCTGCAAAGTGACATTTTAAATGGTATTGAAAACCCCTTAAAATGTCAACTTGCTTTTGAAAGAAATATATCATCATTGCAAACTTAAAGCTGCCTATGTCTGTGACAAACTCAGCTAAATTAGGAAACCTTGTGGAAGGTCTCTATAAGGCATAGTAGAAATAGTTCTGGACTTGTAGGCAGGAGACCTGGGTTTGCTTCCTGGGACAATTAAATACTTGTATGACCTTTGGCTTTGACCTCATTATGGTTCAGTTACCTTATCAAGTGAGATAATATTTGTAAAGTGCTTTGTACAGTGCCTGATACATAGTAGGTGCTATGTAAGCCATCATTAGTAAACAGACAAATACCTGTCCTATCTTCTTCACAGAACTGTTTTTATTTAATATTTTATTCCCCCCATTAAAAACAATTTTTAACATTTTTTTAAAATATTTTTGAGTTCCAATTCTCTCCCTCTCTAACTCCTCTTGTCCCCTCATTGAGAAGGCAAGCAGTTTGATAGGGATTATACATGTGCAGTCATGCAAAACATATTTCCATGTTAGTCATGTTGTGAAGGAAAATGCAGATCAAAAAAAAGTAAACGAAAGAAGATAAAGAAAAAGTACACTTTGATCTGCATTCAGACTCCATCAGTTCTTTGTCTGGATGTGGATAGCTTTTTTCATCAGGAGTCCTTCAGAATTGTCTTGGATCATTGTATTGCTGAGAATAGCTAAGTCATTCACAGTTGATCATCTTACAGTATTGCTGTTACTGCATACAGTGGTCTCCTTGTTCTGCGCATTTCACTTTGCATCAATTTATGTATGTCCAGGTTTTTCTGAGAGCATCCTGTGTATCATTTCTTATCACAGTCACATACAACAGCTTGTTCAACCGTTCCCCAATTGATGGACATCTCTTCAATTTCCAATTCTTTGCCACCACTAAAAGAGCTGCTATATTTTTGTACATACAGGTCCTTTTCCTTTTTGTTTTTCACCTCTTTGGGATACAGACCTAGTAATGGTATTGCCTTGGACCAAGATTTGTGGCTGCCCTGGGTGGGGCCTTAAACAAAGGCCTTGTCTTGGCATGTGGCTGCTTAGCTGTGTACAAGGGCCTTTACAGATCAGCTAGTCCAACCCTTTCATTTTACAAATGAGAAAACTGGATCCTAGGCAGATGGAGTGACCTGTCCAACATCACAAGAGTAGTAAGGGGCCGCACTTCAAATTGAGGTCCAAGTTCTCTGGGGCCCTAGACTTTGACCTTGAGCTCTGTGCTGCCACCTTGTCTTCCTACTTCCTACCTCCCTGATGTTGGGAGTAGGAGCACTGCCCTAGCTCCAGCTTCTGTTACAAGATCCTGCAGAGTAGTGGCCCCAGCCAGGTGGTACTGGGAGCTCACAGATTTGTGCCTTCCGCTGCCCTAATCCTTTTTTTGGACAGAATTGTCAAAGTTGTAAATCAGGAAATATAGCTGGCATTAAATCTACATTTTAGCAAAACGTTCTTGTAGGAAAAAAGAGAAAGATGAGAGTTGGGTAGTAGTACATTGAGATGGATTTTGAACTGGTTAAATAGCTGGACCCAAGAAAGGAGACATTAATATTTCAAGAATACCTTGGAAAGAAGTCTGTGGTGAAATATACCTGGGATCTGTGCTTGGCCTTGTGTTATGTGACTCAGAGAAAGGCACAGAAGGCTTCCTTTTTCTGGATGATGCAAGGCTGGGAGGAATCACTGACCCACCAGATGACAGGTTCCAAAAAGCCCCTGTCAGGATAGAACATTGGGCCTAATTGAATCAAGTCAGCTTTACTAGAAATAAATGTGAAGTGTTGGTGTTCAGAAAGCAGCTTCCCAAGCACCACCCATGAAGGGGACCTAGGAGTTTAAGAGGTCTGTGGGCTCTGGCTGCCAACAATGTTCCTGTCCTCTTAGGTGGCAGTGAGAAGTAGAACTTCCAGAAAGAGGGAGGTGAGGATCAGGACGTATGTACTGTCCCCTGGTCCAACCACATTTAAGGTGTTACATTCTGAGCACACATTTGAGGGAGGACATAATTAAGCTGGCTGTGAAAAAAATGCATGCAGAATGGAGAAGGGCTATTTGGGGCCTGAAAAGGTGAAGACTTAGGAGGACATGCTAGCTGTCTTAGTATTTAACTTTATTTTTTAAAGTTTATTTTTAGTTTCCAACATTCATTTCCACAAGATTATAAGATTTTGAGTTATAAATTTTCTCCCCATCTCTCCCCTCCCCCCATCCCAAGAAGGCATGCATTCTGATTGCCCTTTTCCCCAGTCTGCCCTCCCTTCTATCACCCCACTCCCCCCACTTACCCTCTTTCCCCTGCTGCCTTAGCATTTAAAGGTCTGTGCTGGGCTAGGATCCTTGTGCAATTGAATGGAAGTTACAGGAGGCAGATTTTAGGCTCATTATCAAGAAAGACTTCCTATAACAATTAGACCTTCCCCAAAGTAGAAGTAATGGCTTCCTCACTGGAAGTCTTAAAAGGTCGTTAAAGCTGTTGTTGAGAGGATTGTTTTTCAGATATTGGTTGAATTATGTGGCTACTGTGAACCTTTCCAACTGGAAGTTTTGTGATTCCTTTCACCTTTGATCTGTCTCTCTCTTCCCACCCCCTCCATCTTCACTCTTTCTATCTTGTGCTCTTTGGAAGACACTACATCCTTGCCATCCTCTCTCATGTTGCTGCTCCTTCTCTTGTGTCTCTCGTGTCCACTCTTTGGCCAACTCTGTTCCCTGTCACTTCCAGATTCTCCCTCCCAGTCAACAAGCATTTATTAAGCGTTCACTCTGTTCCAGGCACTGTGCTGAAGTGTTGGAAATACAGAGAGAGATCAAAGACAGCCTCAGCTCTCAAGGAGCTCACTGTCTAATGGGGAGAACAATGTGTAATCAACCAAGATCATGGGCTGGGCAAGTCTTGTTAGAGAAGGTGTGATTTTAGTGGAGATTTTCAGGCGTGTAGGAGGCAGTGAGGAGGCAGAACACTTTAGGCATGGGTGACATCAAGTGAGAAGGCTCAGAGTCAGGAGATGGAGGAACCAGTGGAAGAGGCCAGCGTCTCCGGATGCAGGTACACGGATGGCAGAGAAGGCTGATGGGATGTGGGTCACGTAAGAACTCCAACAAATGGTCTCTTACTATTTGTCTTCCTAATCAGTAGGAAGCTGGGGTAGAAACACCCTTCCCCCACCCCCATCCAACAAGAACCCTTCCATCTGGGCCCGTGAGATCACCGGGTCTGGAGTCAGACAAGAACTCGGGGATCTTTTGATTAGATCACCTCTGTAAGAAGTTCCCCCTAACCAGTGGCATGAGGGGATGGTAAAGATAAGATAATTTTGTCTGACCGTGGGATTCTGAGCTGGAAGGGACTTGAGAGATCTTCCAGGCCAGCCACCTCATTTTACTGATGATGTTCTTATTGTGGAGGGGTAGCTATGGAGTAAGGGAAGGCCTAGGTGTAAGGCCTGCCTCTGACTCGTTGTAGTAGGAAGGTCGAATTTATGATCTCAAAAAGGATTTTTATTTATATATATATACATATATAATATATATATACATATATATAAATGGTTCGAAATCGTTGGGTATATAGAATTCACTAAGTAGATAGCGTCAAAACATTTATTTAGGCCCCAGAGTGACAGATTCACGAACCAACCTCCCCATTCCAATATTGTGATCACAAGCCTCCAGGCCCAATAAGCCCGCCTCACAAGAGTAGCCAGGAGGCCACAGAAAAGCAAGATGGCATAAATCATATTCACTGGCCTCAGGTCCTCGCTGGAACTCCTGGGTCCACACACGGGTTGGCTCTGCTTTGGTTTAAATCGATGCCCACACAGGTTTCACACCTGATAGGGCTTTGGGCCTGGGGCTTCGCATTTAACAGCTGAAAGTACTTTCATGGTAAACAAAAGCCAAAACTCTTGAAGTGCCTTTCACTCAAAGTAAACAAAATAAACAAAAGCCAAACTCCTCAAGGGCACCCGTTAAACTTAGGGCTAAGGAGCCCATTTTGACTTAAGGACACACTTGTTAGTTGGGTGACCATGAGCAAATCGGGTATCCTTTCATTTGACTCAAACAAACATCTAATAGTCAGTCAACAAGCATTTATTAAGCATCTACTGTGTGCTGGACACTGTGCTGAGCCCTGGGGATACAAATATAAAAGTATAAGATAGCACCTGCTCTCAAAGAGCTTCTTTAAAAAAAAAAAAGCCAAACATAAGCATTCATTGTCTCTCTCTCCTAACCCCCCCCAATTGAACAACAAAAACAAAAAAATAAAACCCATATAACAAATATTACAGACGAGCAAAACCAATTCCCACAGTCATCATATCCAAAGTTGTACATTTTAGATCTATCCACACTGGCAGAAGGTGAGCAGTGTTCTCTGTCTTCAGTCCTCTGGACTCACGGATTATTACTGCAGTGATAAAAGTTCTTGCCTCTTTCAAAGTTATTTTCCTTTCTCCTATTTCTTCTCCCTCCAACTCTGCCTTAGTTCATAGAACTTTCCCCACTTTCCTCGAGAGCTGTCCATCTCACCATTTCTTAGGAAGCGATAATAGCGCATTCCACTCACATATCGTAACTTCTTTAGTGATTCCCCAAGTGGATGCCCCACCCCAGTTTTTGATGACTCTGAAAAGAGTGAATCCCTGTCTCTTTTCCCAAGAAGCTCCAGATGGGGCTCAGACCATCTCTAACCACTGCTGATGGTTATGCTCAGAGATGTCAGGATGCTCACTGGTGTCCCTGAAATATCCAGTTCATCAGTTTTTTTGATCCTTGTGTTTTACAGAGTATTCTTAGTCACCCCCAAAAGGTGGGTATATCTTACATCATTCCCATACGATGTCACCTTCATGATTCTGAATTCAGAAATTCCTTCTCTGCTGCTAGTCCCCAATCCTTTCTCTCCCTCTGCCTTACTCCAAAATCTATTTTTAATTTAACCTGTTTGTTTTAAAATAATTAAAAATTTGCTACAGACTTAATACTGACCATGAACACCAGTTAAAACTTAGTATCTACCTTGAAATTTCAATGCACAGAATATAAATGTGTTGGGAAATGATATATAAACCTAATCCTAATTAGAATTTGAGGTTAAACAGAGAAATGAAAGACTGGTAAGTGATCAGGGAAGAGTTCATGAAGGTGGTAGCTCCTGAGCCTTTGAAGGAAAGGGGGAAGGGAATAAGCATTCACATACAAATGCTTTGTACCAGGCACAGGGTTAAAATTATCTCATTCTATCCTCACAACAACCCTGGGAGGCAGGTGCTTATTATTATCTTTATTTTACAGGTGAGGAGACTGAGGCAAACAGAGGTGAAGTGAAGGGTCACATAGCTAGTCAGTGTCTGAGGACACATTTGAACTCAGGTCTATCTGACTCCACGCCTTGAGCTCTATGTCATTATGGCACAATGGTGCCACCAGTTGCCTTAAAAAGCAGGATTTCAACTAGCAGGGCAGTGACAAACGTCCATTGTAGGCATGGGATGTTACAGTCTTTGCAGGTGCCCACAGCTGAGACAGGCAGGAGAGAATTGGGCAGTGGCTCAAGATCCAGTTTGGCTGGAATATGGAGTACACAAAGAGGAACACGGTCCTAGTTGGTTAAAAAGGGAGGGTGGAGCCAAGCCAGGATGGGCCATCCCTTCCCAGCTAGGCATTGGATCTGGGGGAGGTGCCTCACGTAGTGTCTGAAAGCAGACAGTGTTTATTAATTGCTTGCTGGGCAGTGGGTTAAGAAGAATGCTCCTTAGAGGGGGCGGAGCCAAGATGGCGACTGGAAAGCAGTAACTGGCATGAGCTCCCCACCAAGTCCCTCCAAAAACCTATAAAAAAATGGCTCTGAACCAATTCTAGAACTGCAGAACCCACAAAGTGGCAGAGGGAAGCAGGG